>LR738712.1:538668957-538681938 GCA_902687465.1 Secale cereale | reverse complement strand
CCCCCCGGCTGTCCTTCGGGTGCACGGTAGTTTCTGGAACGCTGATTGTTTATATAATTTTTCTGGATTTTTCCCGGCAGTTCTCGTAATGTGAAAACCTGAAATACAAAAATAGCCGAAAACAGAAACTGGCACTGGGGTGCATTGAGTTAATAGGTTAGTCCAAATATGATCAAAAGTGTATGGAAGTGTATAAATATCATAGCAATATCACCCAGAAGAGGCATGGAGCAAGCAGAAATTATAGATACGTTTTGGACGTATCAACATCCCCAAGCTTAATTCCTGCTCGTCCTCGAGTAGGTAAATGATAACAAGAATAATTTCTGTGGTGACATGCTATTAACCATATAGGACTTTTTCATAGTCATATGACAAAAGCTTACTGAGACAATGAATCTATAGTAATTAAGTTGCCTCATGAGAAAATCACAAAGGACTGAAAGTTTTACAATATGATACTGAAACATCAAATAGATTTGCAATGAACATGATGTGCAAATATGATAAAGTGATATCTAGCTTGCCCCCTTTAGTGAAGCAAAACATAAATGCAGGGGCACCTCCAAGGTTTAAGTGATGACTAGATACAATGATTTCAGAATAAACGATATCACAATCATGCAAAAGACAATGCTACTTTGGGACAATGCACATTACACTCAGAATGACAATCATGCTCTCAGTAGTTGGTGCTTTTAAAAGAAGGTGGAGACTCTCGAACCGTGGCTTTTGTTGGCAAGGTTGAAAACCCGTAGTCGGAAACAAAGACAAAACATGTACCAGAGCTCTTGGCTTTAAAATAGAGGTAATAATTTATTTTAGATCATGCATGTTTCGTCAACGAATGCTAGCAGACAACTCAATCACTTTTCGAGATGGACAAGTTTCGAGGAACGGCTCCCGAATGAGGACGATCACATTCTCTTAATCTCCTTTGTTTATCACTGCCAAAGTTTTCTGATTTCTCATGAACAAAGCGTGAAGGAGGGTTTGTTTGTTATATTATCTTTTTGAGCCGGGCGCACTCAATGCCAGTTCCTTCTCGTATTATGGGTTTGCACATTATACATGCAATCCCGGGGTGAAGCTTGTCCAACTTAAAAAGGTCATGAATTAACCACTACTTCCTCATGAACTTACAACAGAGGCACAAAATAAGAATGCTTTTTCTTTGAATAATTTCAAGATGGCACATGCAAGTCTCCGTTAGGAATAGCAGGTAAATACCATGTAGGAAGGTATGGTGGACTCATATGGCATAACTGGATTAAAGGATGTGGATGCACAAGCAGTCAATCCGCTTAGTACAGGCGAAGGTTAGCAAAAGACTGGGAGCGACCAACTAAGAGAGCAATGATGGTCATAATCATGCAGAGCGACAAAGCAACATTGAATCAGGCATGGTAGTTATATCGCTACTCAGAAACAAAAGATCATCAAGGCTTGACAGACTTTCTTTACAGTCTTAAATATGTGTGAGCATATGCCAAGTCAATCAAAATAAATTCTCGAAGGAAGATATTACTAAACCATACCACATCATAGGCAAACAAATCATGTTGGTACTCCAATAACACATTGGGAACCCTCCAGCTATTTGAGACTAACCATAAGAAAACATGAACTACTAAGCGCCATCATGCACGTAGCATCTTTATCATAGACATATCAACCAATGCAACGGAAGCAAACTCTCTTAATAAGGTGAGCATGGTAATTGAAGAGAGTTCAAGCAACCAACTAAACAAAAGCTCTTTGAAAAGATAAGCATGAAAGCTAAGAGCTGAACATGATAGTAGCTATTAAAAGACAAAGAACACACACAGCAAGGATAGACATGAAAATTCTATGTTATGTTATAGGTAGAAGTGGAGCGTGTTTCTCTCCCACATAAAGAAAGCTGAGTTACGACTCGTTATGAAAAACTAAAGAAAACTAAAAGCAAAACGCTCCAAGCATAGCACATAACACATGAAGTGATTAAAATATAGTGGAACGAAAGACGAACTGATAATGTTGATGGAGAAGGGGATGCACGGGGGCATCCCCAAGCTTAGAAGCTTGAGCCTCCTTGAATATTTCTTGGGGGTGCATGGGGCATCCCCAAGCTTGAGCGCTTGACACTCCTGAATCTTTTTATCATCTTCCCTCGCACACTTGAAAACTCCCTTCATACATAACTCATCATAATCTGATTAGCGAGGTTAGTACCCATAATAAAATAATTATACCTTGCTGGAAATAAAGATATTCTTGAAGGTCTACTGTTTCTCAAGATTGCCAAAAGGTTTTTGCAAAGAAAAAGCAAGCTCTTGGTTTGCAAAATGAAGGAAAGGCAAAACAGGACAGAATCTGTGAAAAACAGAACAGCAGGTAGTAATTGATTTGTTCGGGGCACTTCTGCAACTCTAATCAAAAAACTCAGAACAGACGCACGAAAGACAATTATATAGAGCACGCTGTCGAAAAAATTCAGACCAAAAAGATGATCTGGTGATTTTATACAAATTTTTCTATCCAAGGACAGAATCTGTTTCCTGGACAGAACCTCACAACTTTTGAACTTTCTAGCAATCAGAGGCTACACTTGGCACAAAATTGAAAAGTAAAGATACGATGATGATGCTACAGTAGTAACAACATCAAGACACAACAAAAGCAAAATAAATTTATTCATGCGGGCTGCCTCCCAAAAGCGCTTTCTTTTATGCCTTTAAGCTAGGCATAATGCATATAGATCAAGCTGTATCAATTGAACCATCATCAAGATCATCAAAAAGCTCTTCAATAATACAACTAGTCTTAAGAGGACTTTCAAATAAAGGCCTCATAGAGATACTTCTAGGTAGAAGACCAAAAGGATAAAAGTCAAGGGAAGATTCATTTATAAATTCATCAAAGACAGGTGTTTCTTCCAAAGTCTTTACAGTTTCAACCCCTTTGGCAATAGGTGGATTACTTTTAGAGCGGGGAGCCTTTGGAACGTGAACGAACTTAGGCTCCTTCTTTGCCGGAGTTTCTACCTTTTTGGTTTTGATTGAGGAGAAGGTGGTTCCTAGAGTATCAAAGATATCCTCAATCTTGTCTATCCTAGAAGAGTCCAAGTCATGGAATTTGACGGTCTCCAAAATTTTGAATTTTTTTGTTGGGGAACGTAGCATAATTCAAAAAAATTCTACGCTTTCACCAAGATCCAACTATGGAGACATCTAGTAATGAGCAAGTGAGAGTGCATCTACATACCGTTATGGAGATTGCGAGCGGAAGCTTTCGAAGAAGCGTGGATGAAGTAGTCGTACTCTTCGCGTTCTTCGTCACCGATGATCTAGCGCCGAACGGACGGCACCTCCGTGTTCAACACACGTACGGTGCAGAAACGTCACCTCCTTCTTGATCCAGCAAGGGGGGAGGAGAAGTCGTCAGAGATCCGGCAGCACGACAGCCTGATGACGGATGCAGTGGAGATCGCAGCAGGGCTTCGTCGGGCGCCCTGCGTTGGAGTATGGAGGTGTGACGGGAGGGGGAGAGGCGCCAGGGCAAGGGTGCGGCTTCCCTCTTCCCTCCCACATATATATAGGGGGCCAGGGGGTGCGCCAGGGCCCCTGCAGATCCAATCTGCAGGGGGGGCGGCGGCCAAGGGGGGTGCCTTGCCCCCCAAGGCTAGTGGGGCGCCCCCTCCCCCCTAGGGTTTCAACCCTAGGCGCATGGGGAGGTGGGCCCCTAGTGGTGCGCCAGCCCACTAGGGCTGGACACTTCCCCTTGCGGCCTAGGGGGCCCACCCGATGGACCCCCGGGGCCCCTCCGGTGGTCCCGGGACGCTCCCGGTGACCCCCGGAGATCACCCGATGGCCGAAACTGGACTTCCTATATATCAATCTTTACCTCCGGACCATTCCGGAACTCCTCGTGACGTCCGGGATCTCATCCAGGACTCCGAACAACTTTCGGGTTTCCACGTGCAATTATCTCTACGACTCTAGCGTTACCGAACCTTAAGTGTGTAGACCCTACGGGTTCGGGAGACACGTAGACATGACCGAGAACACTCTCCGGTCAATAACCAACAGCGGGATCTGGATACCCATGTTGGTTCCCACGTGTTCCTCGATGATCTTCATCGGATGAACCACTGTGTCAAGGATTCACTCAATCCCGTACGTTATTCCCTTTGTCCATCGGTACGGTACTTGCCCGAGATTCGATCGTCGGTATTCCCGATACCTTGTTCAATCTCGTCATGGCAAGTCTCTTTACTCGATCCATAATCCATCATCCCGTGACTAACTACTTAGTCACATTGAGCTCATTATGATGATGTCTTACCGAGTGGGCCCAGAGGTACCTCTCCGTCATACGGAGTGACAACATCCCAGTCTCGGTTCGTACCAACTCAACAGACACTTTCGGAGATACCCGATGCGTACCTTTATAGCCACCCAGTTACGTTGTGATGGTTGGCACACCCAAAGTACTCCTACGGTATCCGGGAGTTGTACAACCTCATGGTCTAAGGAATAAATACTTGACACCGAAAAGCTTATGAATTACGAACTATACGATCTCATGTTATGCTCAAGTTTGGGTCTTGTCCATCACATCATTCTCCTAATGATGTGATCCCGTTATCACTGACATCCCATGTCCATGGTCAGGAAACTGTGACCATCTGTTGATCAACGAGCTGGTAACTAGAGGCCTACCAGGGACTCATTGTGGTCTATGTATTCACACATGTATCGCTGTTTCCGTACAATACAATTCAAGCATGAATAACAGACAATTATCATGAACAAGGAGATATAATAATAATGCTTTTATTATTGCCTCTAGGGCATATCTCCAACAGTCTCCCACTTGCACTAGAGTCAATAATCTAGTTACATTGTGATGAATCGAACACCCATAGAGTTCTGGTGTTGATCATGTTTTGCTCGTGAAAGAGGTTTAGTCAACGGGTCTCCTACATTCAGATCCGTATGCACTTTACAAATATCTATGTCTCCATCCTGAACATAATTCCGGATGGAGTTGAAATGGCGCTTGATGTGCTTGGTCTTCTTGTGAAACCTGGGCTCCTTGGTAATAGCAATGGCACCAGTGTTGTCACAGAAGAGAGTCATCGGGCTTGACGCGCTTGGAATGACTCCTAGGTCGGTGATGAACTCCTTCATCCAGACTCCTTCCTGTGCTGCTTCAGAAGCAGTTATGTACTCCGCTTCACATGTAGACGCTGCCACCACGCTCTGTTTGCAACTGCACCAGCTGACTGCCCCTTCATTCAAAATGTACATGTATCCGGTTTGAGACTTAGAGTCATCCAGATCTGTATCGAAGCTAGCATCGACGTAACCCTTTATGACGAGCTCTTCGTCACCTCCATAAACGAGAAACATATCCTTAGTCCTTTTCAGGTACTTTAGGATGTGCTTGACCGCTGTCCAGTGTTCCGTACCGGGATCACTTTGGTACCTCCCTACCAAACTTATGGCAAGGTTCACATCAAGTCTGGTACACAGCATGGCATACATGATAGAACCTATGGCCGAGGCATAGGGAATGACACTCATCTTTTCTCTATCTTTTGCCGTGGTCGGCGACTGAGCCTTGCTCAATCTCATACCTTGCAAAACAGGCAAGAATCCTTTCTTTGACTGATCCATATTGAACTTTTTCAATATTTTGTCAAGGTATGTACTTTGTGAAAGACCAATGAGGCATCTCGATCTATCTCTTTAGATTTTGATGCCTAATATGTAAGCAGCTTCTCCAAGGTCCTTCATTGAAAAACTTTTATTCAAGTAGGCCTTTACATTTTCCAAGAATTCTATATCATTTCCCATCAACAATATGTCATCCACATATAATATGAGAAATGCCACAGAGCTCCCACTCACTTTCTTGTAAATACAGGCTTCACCATAAGTCTGTATAAATCCAAACGCTTTGATCACCTCATCAAAGTGAATATTCCAACTCCGAGATGCTTGCACCAGCCCGTAATCGAGCGCTGGAGCTTGCATACCTTGTTAGCGTTCTCTGGATCGACAAAACCTTCCGGTTGCATCATATACAACTCTTCCTTGAGGAAGCCGTTAAGGAATGCTGTTTTGACGTCCATTTGCCATATCTCATAATCATAGAATGCGGCAATAGCTAACATGATTCTGACTGACTTCAGCATCGCTACGGGAGAGAAAGTCTCGTCGTAGTCAATCCCTTGAACTTGTCGATAACCCTTAGCGACAAGCCGAGCCTTATAGATGGTCACATTACCATCCGCGTCTGTCTTCTTATTAAATATCCATTTGTTTTCTATGGCATGCCTATCAACAGGCAAGTCCACCAAAGTCCATACTTTGTTTTCATACATGACTTAAATATTCACCCCCACGATCCAATCGCAAGAACTTTATTTTTCTGTCACGTTGATTCTCAACCTCATTCTGAAATTCCTTGAACTTTTCAAAGGTCTCAGACTTGTGTTTCATCAAATAGATATACCCGTATCTACTCAAGTCATCTGTGAGGGTGAGAACATAACGATAGCCTCCGCGAGCCTCAACACTCATTGGACCGCACACATCGGTATGTATGATTTCCAACAAGTTTGTTGCTCGCTCCATTGTTCCGGAGAACGGAGTCTTGGTCATCTTGCCCAAGAGGCATGGTTCGCACGTGTCAAATGATTCATAATCAAGAGACTCTAGAAGTCCATCTGAATGGAGCTTCTTCGTATGTTTGAAACCAATATGACCAAGGCGGCAATGCCACAAGTATGTGGGACTATCATTATCAACTTTACATCTTTGGGCATCTACACTATGAATATGTGTATCATCACGTTCGAGATTCATCAAAAATAAACCATTGACCAGCGAGGCATGACCATAAAACATATCTCTCAAATAAATAGAACAACCATTATTCTCCGATTTGAAAGAGTAGCCATCTCGCATAAGACGAGATCCAGAAACAATGTTCATGCTCAAAGCTGGTACTAAATAACAATTATTGAGGTTTAAAACTAATCCCGAGGGTAGATGTAGAGGTAGCGTGCCGACGGCGATCACATCGACCTTGGAACCATTCCCGACGCGCATCGTCACCTCATCCTTCGCCAGTCTCCATTTATTCCGCAGCTCCTTTGACGTTGCCGGCCTTCTTGTCTGCTAAATATTTGGGGCAGTTCTGCTTCCAGTGACCCGTTCCCTTGCAATAAAAGCACTCTGTCTCAGTCTTGGGTCCATACTTTGGCTTCTTCCCGGCAACAGGCTTGCCAGGCGCGGCAACTCCCTTCCGTCCTTCTTGAAGTTCTTCTTACCCTTGCCTTTCTTGAACTTAGTGGTTTTATTGACCATCAACACTTGATGTTCTTTCTTGATGTCCACCTCTGCTGATTTCAGCATCGAATACACCTCGGGAATGGACTTCTCCATCCCCTGCATATTGAAGTTCAACACGAAGCTCTTGAAGCTTGGTGGGAGCGACTGGAGGATTCTGTCAACGACCGCTTCATCTGGGAGATTCATTCCCAGCTGAGACAAGCGGTTGTGCAATCCTGAAATCTTGAGGATGTGCTCACTGACAGAACTGTTCTCCTCCATTTTACAGACGTAGAATGCGTCGGAGACATCATATCTCTCGACTCGGGCATGAGCTTGGAAAACCATTTTCAGCTCTTCGAACATCTCATATGCTCTGTGGTGCTCAAAACGTTTTTGGAGCCCCGATTCTAAACTGTAAAGCATGCCGCACTGAACCAGGGAGTAAACATCACTACGCGACTGCCAGACGTTCAAAACGTCTTGGGCCGCATCGGGAGCAGGTGCATCACCTAGCGGTGCTTCTAGGACATATGATCTCTTGGCAACTATGAGGATAATCCTCAGGTTACGGACCCAATCCATATAGTTGCTACCATCGTCTTTCAGCTTGGTTTTCTCTAGGAACGCGTTGAAGTTGAGGGAAACCTGAGCGTGGGCCATTTGATCTACAAGAGATATTGTAAAGAATTTAGACTAAGTTCATGATAATTAAGTTCATCTTAATCAAATTTTAATGAACTCCCACTCAGAATAACATCTCTCTAGTCATCCAAGTGATACACGATCCGAATCGACTAGCCCGTGTCTGATCATCACGTGAGACGGACTAGTCATCAACGGTGAACATCTTCATGTTGATCGTATCTTCTATACGACTCGTGTTCGACCTTTCGGTCTTCCGTGTTCCGAGGCCATGTCTGTACATGCTAGGCTCGTCAAGTGAACCCTAAGTGTATTGCGTGTGTAAATCTGTCTTACACCCGTTGTATGCGAACGTTGGAACCTATCACACCCGATCATCACGTGGTGCTTCGGAGCAACGAACTTTAGCAACGGTGCACAGTTAGGGGAAACACAATACTTGAAATTTTAGTGAGAGATCATCTTATTTACTACCGTCGTTCTAAGTAAACAAGATGCATAAACATGATAAACATCACATGCAATCAATTAAAGTGACATGATATGGCCAATATCATCTTGCTCCTTGGATCTCCATCTTCGGGGCACCATGATCATCTTGTCACCGGCTCGACACCATGATCTTCATCATCATGATCTCCATCATTGTGTCTTGAAGAAGTCGTCACGCCAACTATTACTTCTACTACTATGGCTAACGTTTAGCAATGAAGTAAAGTAATTACATGGCGTTATTCAGTGACACGCAGGTCATACAATAATTAAGACAACTCCTATGGCTCCTGTCGGTTGTCAAGTTCATCGACATGCAAGTCGTGATTCCCTATTACAAAAACATGATCAATCTCATACATCACATATATCATTCATCACATCTTCGTTCTTGGCCATACCACGTCACAAAAACACATGCTGCAAAAACAAGTTAGACGTCCTCTAATTGTTGTTGCAAGTTTTACGTGGCTTCTATAGGATTTCTAGCAAGAACGTTTCTTACCTACGCCAAAACCACAACGTGATTTGTCAACTTCTATTTACCCTTCATAAGGACCCTTTTCATCGAATCCGATCCGACTAAAGTAGGAGAGACAGACACCCGCCAGCCACCTTATGCATCTAGTGCATGTCTGTCGGTGGAACCAGTCTCACGTAAGCGTACGTGTAAAGTCGGTCCGGGCCGCTTCATCCCACAATACCGCCGAATCAAGATTGACTAGTAACGGTAAGAAAGTTGAACAAAACCAAACGCCCACAACTGCTTTGTGTTCTACTCGTGCAACATGCTACGCATAAAACGTAGCTCTGATACCACTGTTGGGGAACGTAGCATAATTCAAAAAAATTCTACGCTTTCACCAAGATCCAACTATGGAGACATCTAGCAACGAGCAAGTGAGAGTGCATCTACATACCGTTATGGAGATTGCGAGCGGAAGCTTTCGAAGAAGCGTGGATGAAGTAGTCGTACTCTTCGCGTTCTTCGTCACCGATGATCTAGCGCCGAACGGACGGCACCTCCGCGCTCAACACACGTACGGTGCAGCAACGTCACCTCCTTCTTGATCCAGCAAGGGGGGAGGAGAAGTCGTCAGAGATCCGGCAGCACGACGGCGTGATGACGGATGCAGTGGAGATCGCAGCAGGGCTTCGCCGGGCGCCCTGCGTTGGAGTATGGAGGTGTGACGGGAGGGGGAGAGGCGCCAGGGCAAGGGTGCGGCTGCCCTCTTCCCTCCCACATATATATAGGGGGCCAGGGGGTGCGCCAGGGCCCCTGCAGATCCAATCTGCAGGGGGGCGGCGGCCAAGGGGGGTGCCTTGCCCCCCAAGGCTAGTGGGGCGCCCCCTCCCCCCTAGGGTTTCAACCCTAGGCACATGGGGAGGTGGGCCCCTAGTGGTGCGCTAGCCCATTAGGGATGTACACTTCCCCTTGCGGCCTAGGGGCCCCACCGGGATGGGTGGCCCCACCCGGTGGACCCCCGGGGCCCCTCCGGTGGTCCCGGGACGCTCCCGGTGACCCCCGGAGATCACCCGATGGCCGAAACTGGACTTCCTATATATCAATCTTTACCTCCGGACCATTCCGGAACTCCTCGTGACGTCCGGGATCTCATCCGGGACTCCGAACAACTTTCGGGTTTCCACGTGCATTTATCTATACGACTCTAGCGTTACCGAACCTTAAGTGTGTAGACCCTACGGGTTCGGGAGACACGTAGACATGACCGAGAACACTCTCTAGTCAATAACCAACAGCGGGATCTGGATACCCATGTTGGTTCCCACGTGTTCCTTGATGATCTTCATCGGATGAACCACTGTGTCAAGGATTCACTCAATCCCGTACGTTATTCCCTTTGTCCATCGGTACGGTACTTGCCCGAGATTCGATCGTCGGTATTCCCGATACCTTGTTCAATCTCATCATGGCAAGTCTCTTTACTCGATCCGTAATCCATCATCCCGTGACTAACTACTTATTCACATTGAGCTCATTATGATGATGTCTTACCGAGTGGGCCCAGAGGTACCTCTCCGTCATACGGAGTGACAACATCCCAGTCTCGGTTCGTACCAACTCAACAGACACTTTCGGAGATACCCGATGCGTACCTTTATAGCCACCCAGTTACGTTGTGACGGTTGGCACACCCATAGTACTCCTACGGTATCCGGGAGTTGTACAACCTCATGGTCTAAGGAATAAATACTTGACACCGAAAAGCTTATGCATTACGAACTATACGATCTCGTGTTATGCTCAAGTTTGGGTCTTGTCCATCACATCATTCTCCTAATGATGTGATCCCGTTATCACTGACATCCCATGTCCATGGTCAGGAAACCGTGACCATCTGTTGATCAACGAGCTGGTAACTAGAGGCCTACCAGGGACTCATTGTGGTCTATGTATTCACACATGTATCGCTGTTTCCGTACAATACAATTCAAGCATGAATAACAGACAATTATCATGAACAAGGAGATATAATAATAATGCTTTTATTATTGCCTCTAGGGCATATCTCCAACAATTTTATGCATGGAGCTATCAAGTCTATTCAAATTCCCTTGGATCTTACGATCCAACTCATTTATCTTATTAATGCTTGGCATCCCTAGCTCTATCTTTTCAAGTTTTTTCATAATGTGAGCTAGGGTGATGTCCTCTCGAATGCTAACAACAGGGAGATTCCCAACAAGATTTTCAATAATACTAAGGGACTCCCATACTGGGGCCTCTAGGAAATTCCCATTGATAGCAGTATCTAGAATAAACATATTCCAAGAAGTAATTCCAACATAAAAATTTCTAAGCAGGATAGTAGTAGGTTGCTTCTTGGTGGCTCTTTTTTGTGAATCATTAATTCTATACCAAGCATCTTTCAAACTTTCCCCACCTCTTTGTTTAAAGGTGAGAACTTCTGCCTCGTCAAAGACAAAATGACCCGACATAATGACAACTAAAGAACGAGATAACTATTTTTGTGATTTTCGATAAAAGATACTAAAGCAAAAACTGAAAGGTAAACTAACAAGACTAAAAGCAACGGTAAAAGATAGCGTGCAACTCCCCTATCTTGAAGAGTGGAGTCCCCGGCAACGGCGCCAGAAAAACTCTTGCTAGGCTTCTCGCCCCTCGTTGGTTACCCCAAGTGGAAGGTGTGAGATGTAGTGTTGCGGAAGTTTTTCCCTTGGCAAAGATACCAAGGATCGAATCCCCAGAGACTCCTAGCTTCAACAAGAAGGTGCCAACTGCTACGGCGCCAGATATTAGCAATCAACGTGGACCTACACACAGATACAAATAACTTTGCTCCCAACAAGTACAGAGAGGTTGTCAATCCCTCCGGCCTTGTAGTTCACAAAGGATTAAACACAAGTGATAGTAGTGATAGATATAATTGCAATAGTAAATAAAAGCGAAAAGTAAATAGCGGATGTGATCAATGATGGTAATATGGACCGGAGTCTCATGATGTTCACTAGTGATGTCTCTCTCCCAAAGGACGATAAAACAGCTATGTGAGGTAAACGAATTACAGCTGGGCAATTGACAGGACCATGTGCACAAACCAATGCTGACTACATTGCAAGAAAGGTTGAGGTTCAAAGCATGGGCGGTACGCCAAAGTAAGTAGACCGAAATCCATCAATATCTACTACTAATCATCCACCTTGAGATATCTATCCAGAACATCTCGCTGGTATTAAGTTGCGAGTCCCACCCATAGTGTAAACTCAATGCAACAGACAACTGCATTAAAAGAACTTTGCGTAAAGTAAACAATCCTTGCACCCGCGAGCACAAGCACCGTTGTTTTCCCCCTTGTGGCAACAGCACATCCCCTAGACTCATGTTTCTGTCACTCAAACTAGTCATCGAGGGGCATGAACCCACAATCAAGCATAACGTTCCCTCTTGGAGTCACTACCTATTACTTGGCCAAAGCAATAAATAACAACGGAGAACATGCAAGAATTACTTACGAACATAAACATAAAAGAGGTAGATCAAATATATTACTCAAGCACAATCTGAACAAAATCTCATAATCCATCGGATCCCAGCAAACTCATCATAGCAACAGCATAAGGATTACATATGTGCCTCGATCATGTAGGGCAGCTCACGAGGACTAATTAGTGAAGCACAAGAATGGGAGGAGAACATCACATAGCTACTGGTCATGGACTCATGGTCCAAGGGAGACTACTCACAACTCATCCGGGAGGCGTCCATGGTGGTGGAGAGGCTCCCGGTGGTGATCCTCCCCTCCGGCAGGGTGCCGGGAAGAGTTCTCCTGGTGCTCCCGATCTTGGAATCGGTGGCGGCGACGGAACAGAGATGAGATCGCGAAAAGAGTTCCTCCCTCGAGGGTTTCGGGAGACGCTTTAAATATATGCCAAAGGGGGGCATCGGAGGAGCCTCGGGGGGCCCAGGCGCCCCCCCCGGCGCGACCCAGGGGGGGCGCGCCGCCAGGGCGCCTGGAGCCCTGGTGCCCCCCCCCCC
>LR738712.1:538630650-538668850 GCA_902687465.1 Secale cereale | reverse complement strand
CCCGGCTGTCCTTCGGGCGCACGGTAGTTTCTGGAATGCTGATTTTTTTATATAATTTTTCTGGATTTTTCCTGGCAGTTCTCGTAACGTGAAAACCTGAAATACAAAAACAGCCGAAAACAGAAACTGGCACTGGGGTGCACTGAGTTAATAGGTTAGTCCAAATATGATCAAAAGTGTATGGAAGTGTATAAATATCATAGCAATATCACCCAAAAGAGGCATGGAGCAAGCAGAAATTATAGATACGTTTTGGACGTATCAAGGCATGTATTCCGAATATAGTCATACGTGCTTATGGAAAAGAACTTGCATGACATCTTTTGTCCTACCCTCCCGTGGCAGCGGGGTCCTATCGGAAACTAAGGGATATTAAGGCCTCCTTTTAATATAGTACCGGACCAAAGCATTAACACATAGTGAATACATGAACTCCTCAAACTATGGTCATCACCAGGAGTGGTCCCAATTATTGTCACTTCGGGGTTGCCGGATCATAACACATAGTAGGTGACTATAGACTTGCAAGATAGGATCAAGAACACACATATATTCATGAAAACATAATAGGTTCAGATCTGAAATCATGGCACTCGGGCCCTAGTGACAAGCATTAAGCATAGCAAAGTCATAACAACATCAATCTTAGAACATAGTGGATACTAGGGATCAAACCCTAACAAAACTAACTCGATTACATGACAGATCCCATCCAACCCATCACCGTCCAGCAAGCCTAAGATGGAATTACTCATACACGGCGGTGAGCATCATGGAATTGGTGATGGAGGAAGGTTGATGATGACGATGGCGACGATCTCCACTCTCCAGAGCCCCGAACGGACTCCAGATCAGCCCTCCCAAGAGAGATTAGGGCTTGGCGGCGGCTCCATCTCGTGAAATGTGATAATTCCTTCTCCCTAATTTTTTTCTCCCTGAAACGGAAGATATAGGATCTGGGGGTACGTCGGTGGAGCACCAGGGGGCCCACGAGGCAAGGGGGTGTGCCCTGGGCAGGGGGCGCGCCCCCCACCCTCGTGGATTGGCCCAAGACCCGCTAGTGTGGATCTTCATGCTGGTATTTTTTATATTTTCTGAAATAATTCTCTGTTGATTTTCAGGCGATTCCGAGAACTTTTTATTCTGCACGAAAACAACACCATGGAAGTTCTGCTGAAAACAGCGTCAGTTCGGGTTAGTTCCATTAAAATCATGCAAGTTAAAGTCCAAAACAAGGGCAAAAGGGTTTGGAAAAGTAGATACGTTGGAGACGTATCAGGGTGGTGAATACCACAAGCTCCATCGCTATTTTCAACGCACGGGCATCTCCCACCGTGTGTCGTGTCCACATACATCTCTGCAGAACGGTATTGCCGAGCGCAAATACCGTCATTTGGTCGAGACCGGTCTCGTCTTACTGGCGCATTCGTCTCTCCCACTCCGGTTTTGGTATATGGCCTTTCCTACGGTGTGCTATCTCATCAACCGTATGCCCACTCCAGTCCTTAACAAGGACACGCCCCTCTTCTGCTTGTTTCATGTTCAGCCCAATTATTCCTCTCTTAGGATTTTTGGGTGTGCTTGCTGGCCTAGTCTCTGCAAGTATAATGCTCGCAAGCTGGAGTTTCGTTCCAAGATGTGTGTTTTCCTTGGCTATAGCCCTCTGCATAAGGGCTATAAGTGTCTTGATCGCACCTCGGGTAGGATCTATATCCCTCGTGATGTTGTTTTTGATGAGTCAGTTTTCCCTTACTCTAGCCCAGGTGTCTCGGTTGACATTACTTCTATTGAGCACGCTCTCACTTTTCCTTCTAATGAACCGGTCTCGGATGTCCATGTGCGGAAATACGACATGTCATATTTGTCACCTGACTTGTTTTCTGCAGAAGCTGCTCTAATTTCTTCCCACGAACCCGTCGCCGCACCTGCATCCGCCGGCGTGATCGACGTGCATGCCACGCCTCCGGAGGCGGCCTCGTCGGCCTCGCCCGCTAGCGTGTCCGTGGCCCAGTCTACCTTGCCCAATGGCGCGACCGCGGGCCCGACTGGGTCGCCCGCTGCATCCCTTGCCTCGCCTGGGCCGGCCCGACCCGACTCGCCTGTCGTCGCCGGATCGCAAGCTGCATCCCCTGGACTGTCATCTCCGTCTGGCTCTCCGTCGTCACCTGGTTTGGCCCAGCCCGACGCGTCTCCCTGGCCCGTGTCGCCTGTTGCTGAAGATCGTTCAGCCGCGACACCACTGGCCGGGTCTCCATCATCGCCGCCACCGTCTACTGACAATGCGGCTCCCGGGCACCCCATGGTTACCCGTCACTGCGATCATACGCGTAAGGCCAAGACATACACGGATGGCACGGTGCGGTACGATACTCGTCGGCGTGCATTCTTCGCCGCACCCACTTCTCATCGTGATGCTCTTGGTGAACCGGCGTGGCGTGCCGCCATGTCTGAGGAATTTGCTGCCCTTTGTCACACGCACACATGGGTGTTGGTGCCTCGGCCTCCTGGTGTTAATGTTGTGGACTGCAAGTGGATCTTTAAGACCAAGCATCAACCGGATGGTTCTGTTGACAAGCACACAGCTCGCCTTGTTGCTCGTGGTTTCACTCAACAACAAGGGATCGATTATGGAGATACTTTCAGCCCCGTGGTGAAGCCTGCCATGGTTCGTCTGGTCCTCTCCCTCGCTGTCTCCCGCGGCTTGAGTCTTCGCCAGATTAATGTGAGTAATGCTTTTCTCCACGGTTTTTTAGCCGAAGATGTCTACATGCAGTAGCCCCCTGGTTTTGGGGATGCTGGTTATCCCTCTCATGACTGCAAACTCCAAAGGTCCATCTATAGGCTCAAACAGTCGTCGCGTGCCTGGTATAATCGGTTGTGTTAATGTCTCTCACAGCTTGGCTTTGTTCCCTCCAAGGCAGATGCGTCCTTGTTCATTTTTTCACAAGGTACTATTCAGATATACATGCTGGTGTATGTTGATGATATTGTGATTGCTGGTTCTACACCTACTATGGTGGATCGCCTTGTGCAGTCCTTGTTTGTGAGTTTTCCCATCAAAGACTTGGGCAGGCTGGAGTACTTTCTTGGACTGGAAACATCCTTTCATTCAGCGGGCATGACATTGACGCAGAAGAAGTATGCACTTGATCTCCTTCATTGCGTCAACATGGAGAACTGCAAGTCCACTTCCACTCCACTTGCTACATCCGAGAGCCTCTCGTGTCATAGTGGTGCATTGCTGAGTACCGATGATTCTTTCAGGTATCGCAGGTAGTTGGAGCACTTCAGTATCTGACACTCACTCGTCCAGATATCTCCTTTGCCGTGAACAAAGTGTGTCAGTTCCTGTCTCAGTCTACGGAGGTTCATTGAGAAGCTGTTAAGCGTATTCTGAGGTATGTCAAAGGTACGCTAGATACGGACTACTGATTCGTAAATCCAGATTTACTGGAGTCAGTATATTCAACGATGCAGACTGGGCAGGTTGTGTTGATGATAGGCATTCTACTGGTGGCTTTGATGTATTTGTTAGACCCAATCTTATATCTTAGAGTTCCAAGAAGCAGCCTATAGTCTCAAGGTCTAGCACTGAGGCAGAGTATAAGGCATTGGCCAATGGCACAGCTGAAGCCATTTGGATAGACACAGTTCTCATAGAACTTGGAGTCACACGGCAGCGCACACCCATATTGTGGTGTGATAACATAGGGGCAACTTACCTGACGGCAAATCCAGTGCTTCATGCTCGGACCAAACACATTGAGATTGATTTCCATTTTGTGAGAGAAAGAGTAGATGTTGGTAAACTGGAAGTCAGGTTTACCTCAACAGATGATCAACTAGTGGATGTATTTACTAAACCCGCTACCCGATAGATGCTAGACCTCTTTAGAACCAATCTGAATCTTGTATATAGTTCAGATGAAACGCAAGGTATGCGGATTTTAAGATGTCAATAAGACTAATTATCTTGAGTATGTTTTATAAACTCTGATATGGTATTCCATATTACACAGTTGGCGCCGCCGAGCTCGAGGCCCTCAAGGGCAAGGTTGCCAAGGCCAAGAAGGAGGCCTAGGCGAGCAAGGTAGTCGCTGATAAAGCGGCTACCGATTTGGAGGCCGAAAAGGCTAAGTGCGAGAAGCACCGGTCTCGGGTGTCCGTAGTCAAGGTCGAGCTCCATGATGCCATTCGCAAATGTGATGCATTTGAGAAGAAAGCTTCGGAACAGGCATCCGAGCTTAATGCGGCCGTGAAAACTGCCCAGGATGCGCGAAGTGAGTCACGCAGCGCCCGTCAAGAAATCGAGCAGGCACGACAGATAGCATATGGTAAGACATTTCTCTTACAGAGCATCTTCGGAGGGCAGAAGTACATTGGGCTGACACGGTTATGGAGTTCTCCAAGCGTGTTTGCTGATCTTCCGAGGAGCAGTGCTGACCCTGCCCTGTACTTCCGAGCCTTGGAGGGGAACAACATGGACAAGCTGTTTTGGTCGCAGTTCAATGTGCAAAAAACATCCGGTGCCCCTCAGCGACCAGATGAAGCAGCTGGTCGAGCTGCACAACATGGCGGGCTCGGCCATGCCGGACTTAATAGTCTGGCTATGGCCCGCTGATCCAATCCCAAGTAGATACTTCGTATTGGTGAAGCGGCACGTCGAGGCGAGTCCGCGGGTCGACGCATTGACGCGTTCGGCCTGTATAGAAGGTGCTCGGATGGACTTCGCTCATGTCAAAGTGCACTGGGCGAAGATGAATGCGGGGCATATTGCCACTGCTGGTCCACCCGCCGGTAAGGAGCACCGCAAGCCGGAGAAGTACTTCGAGGACGTCATCGACGGCGCCCGCCTTGTAGAAGGACAGTGTTCGAAGGATGTTGTCTTCGAGTGATTGTATCCGGATGTAAATACTATGCTTATGAATATGATGTATATAACTTTTGCGCTATGTATGATATCAGCGTATTTTACCTCATGTTTGACTGTTTATTTAAGTCTGAAAGTTTGCAGTCGTCGGCTTCAGCCGCCATGTACATAGTACTGGGGTGTTCAGTCATATGCATATACACTCTTTATCCAACGCCTTGGTCCGTGTAGGAGGTGTATGCGGAGCGAACCAGGCAATCAAACTATGCGGCGTTATTGCTTTCACTTAGTCATAGGAGCTTGACAAGTGGGGCTAGGTACTAGCCCCTGGTGCGGATATGATATTCCTTTACTTAAGGCATCCAATTGCACCTGGCTGGGCAAAAAACCAACCCTTCGTATAACACGGGGTAGCTCTCTATTGATCGTAGGATAACACTAAGTCACCGGATTGCGGACCAGGTTCTCGCCTATCATGACGGTCAGTTTTCGGCTTTCTCTACTGAGGTACTTGACCAGACGAGCCAGAAGTACACTCACATTAGTTCTCCCTTTACACCCTAGCTGAACAATCAGGAACGTAGTAGTAAGCATAGGAGCCGGGCAACCCAACTATTGACCCAAGACATGATTCAGAACTGATGCATAAGACAAACATCCAGGACGCCGAACACTCCCTACAGGCGTTCGGTCTTTTCAACATATACAGGGCTGAATGCGGCCCCTGGTAATAGACCCATATTGACAAGGCACATATGGCAATCTGATTTGGAGGAAGAACATTTTATGATGAGTGAGTAAAAACTCCGAACATAATGCGAATCAAACTGCTCTATTAATATCCCTTTATGGTACGGCGAGCCGCAAACTTACAGATAATGCCAAAGACCTTTTTGGACATTTTACACGCCAAAAGGTATATATAACAAGAAAGAGAAAAAAGGTTTACACAGGGTCTTAATCTAAAGAGAAACCTTAGTGCGGGTCCCTGCTGCACGTCTGCGCCGTTTCCTCCTCTGTAATGTGTCCTTCAAGGGGTGGAAGTATGATGGCCGTCTATAAAAAAGAAAAAGAAAAACCTGGAAAAGAAAAAGAAATCTAGTGTGGACATGACAAAACTGGTTCATTCAATGAACTTAACAAGATAAGTTGATAGTCCGGATAAGGTCAAGCTGAACTATGGACTATATGCAGGCGCCCCCGGTTGTCGCCCAAGGGATTTTTAAGGCATAATTATGTACTCGAGGCACATATGCTATCACCTTATGGGGCAGTCGACAGTGGCGTAACTGTCAATCTTGCTCAGGTTCATTTGACCTACCGCACTGAGGCGTGTGCCGGACACGTTTAGTTATGTCCGCTATTGATTGATTATCCGGCTTGAATAGGCTGTTTTGGATTTCGGCTGCTAGGGCCGCAGTGTCCTCCTTTGTACAGAGAGAGCGCTCCATATTTCCATTGACCGTAATAACGCCACGTGGTCTGCTACTTCTCGAGCTTGCGTTGTATTCCCTCGAAGAGGAAAGGGAGATGCAACACAGTAGCGTAAGTATTTCCCTCTGTTTTTGAGAACCAAGGTATCAATCCAGTAGGAGACCACGCATGAGTCCCTCACACCTGCACAAACAAATAAGAACTTCGCATCCAACGCGATAAGGGGTTGTCAATCCCTTTACGGTCACTTACGAAAGTGAGATCTGATAGATATGATAGTTTATATTTTTGGTATTTTTTATTAAAAGACCAGAAAGTAAAAGCGGAAAAAGTAAAGTAGATGTAGATTGATATGTTGAGAATAGACCCGGGGGCCATAGTGTTCTCTAGTGGCTTCTCTCATGATAGCGATATTCTACGGCGAGTAAACAAATTACTGTCGAGCAATTGATAGAAAAGCGAATAATTATGAGACTATCTAGACATGATCATTGTATATAGGCATCACGTCTGAGACAAGTAGACTGACTCCTGCCTGCATCTACTACTATTACTCCACACATCGACCGCTATCCAGCATGCATCTAGTGTATTGAGTTCATAAGAACAGAGTAACTCCTGCCTGCATCTACTACTATGGCAAAAGAAAGTTATCCCTACAAAATTATATAGTCTGGCTATTCTCCCTCTTCACACACAAAATATTCATATCATGCACAACCCCGATTTCAGCCAAGCACTTGTTTTCATACTCTATTCTTTCAAACCTTTCAACTTTCACGCAATACATGAGTGTGAGCCATGGACATAGCACTATGGGTGGAATAGAGGTGGCTGTGAAGAAGAAGAAAAAGGAGGGAGATAGTCTCACATCAACTAGGCGTATCAACGGGCTATGGAGATGCCCATCAATAGATATTAATGTGAGTGAGTAGGGATTGCCATGCAACGGATGCACTAGAGCTAAATATGTATGAATGCTCAACAAAAGAAACTAGTGGGTGTGCATCCAACTTGCTTGCTCGTGAAGACCTACGGCATTTGAGGAAACCCATCGTTGGAATATATAAGACAAGTTCTATAATTATAATTCCCACTAGTATATGAAAGTGACTAAACATGAGACTCTCTATCATGAAGAACATGGTGCTACTTTGAAGCACAAGTGTGGAAAAAAGGATAGTAGCAATTGCCCCTTTTTCTTTTCTTTTACTTTTTTTGGGCCTTTCTTTTTTTCTTTGGCCTTTCTTTTTTTTCTTTTTTTTGTGGAGGGGCTTTATTGATTTAGCCTTTCCTCCCATGGGACAATGCTCTAATTATGATGATCATCACACTTTCATTGAATTACAACTCAATATTACAACTCAATACTAGAACAAGTATGACTCTATATAAATGCCTCCGGCGGTGTACCGTGATGTGCAATGAAACAAGAGAGACATGTATGAAAAATTACGCATGGTGGCCTTGCCACAAATACGATGTCAACTACATGATCATGCATGGCAATATGACAATATGATGCGTGTCATATGAACGGAACGGTGGAAAGTTGCATGGCAATATATCTCGGAATGGCTATGGAAATGACATGATAGGTAGGTATGGTGGTTGTTTTGAGGAATATATATGGTGGCTGTTTTGAGGAAGGATATATAGTGGGTGTATGGTACCGGCGAAAGTTGCGCGGTACAAGAGAGGCTAGCAATGGTGGAAGGGTGAGAGTGCGTATAATCCATGGACTCAACATTAGTCATAAGAACTCATATACTTATTGCAAAAATCTACGAGTCATCAAAACAAATCAATCAACGCATGCTCCTAGGGGGGAGGTTGGTAGGATTTAACCATCACGCGCCCCCGACCTCCACACAAAGGTTGACACTTTACAAATACCTCATGCTCTAACTTCGTCACATAGCGGTTCACCGTACGTGCATGCTACGGGAATCAATAACCTTAACACACGTATTTATTAATTCCATAATAACTCCACTAGCATGACTCTAATATCACTATCCTCATACCTCAAAACATTTATCAAGCATCCAACTTCTCATCATATTCAATGCACTTAGTGTGAAAAAAATTACTACATTGATATTGGATGTCTATCATGTGAAGACTAGTTTTATAGCCTAAACATATTACCATGCTGTTTTAATAGACTCTCAAAAGGATCTAAGTGAAGCATGAGAGTTCAACAATTTCTTCAAAATATTATCACCGCCGTGCTCTAAAAGATATAAGTGAAGCACTAGAGCAAAAACTACTCAACTCAAAAGATATAAGTGAAGCACACAGAGTGTTCTATCAATTCCTAGGCCATATTTAATTCTCTCAAATAGATGTGTCCAGCAAGGATAATTCTGGAAAACTAACAAGCAAAGACTCAAATTATACAAGACGCTCCAAGCAAAACACATATCATGTGGTGAATAAAAATATAGCTCCGAGTATAGTTACCGATGGACGAAGACGAAAGAGGGGATGCCTTCCCGGGACATCCCCAAGCTTAGGATTTTGATTGTCCTTGAATTTTACTTGGGGTGCCTTGGGCATCCCCAAGCTTAGGCCCTTGCTACTCTTTGTTCCATAGTCCATCAAAGCAATACTCAAAACTTGAAAACTTCACAACACAAAACTTAGACAAAAATCTCGTGAGATCCGTTAGTATAAGAAAGCAAACCACTACTCAAAGGTACTGCAATGAATTCATTCTTTGTTTATATTAGAGTTAAACCTACTATATTCCAACTTCTCTATGGTTCATACCTCCCAATATTACTCATAGATGCATTGAAATAAGCAAACAACACACGAAAAACAGAATCTGTCAAAAACAGAACAGTCTATAGTAATCTGCAGGTTCCGAAAACTTCTGTAACTCCAAAAAATTCGAACTAAATTGGTAAACGTGAGGAATTTGTCTATTAATCATCTGTAAAAAGAATAAACTAAATAGCACACTCCAGTAAAATCTGATGACCATTCTAGCGAGCGCTAATGATTCTGTTTTTCACGGCAGGATCACATAAACTTCACACAAGTCTTCCCAAATGTTCTACTTGGCACAAACACTAAACAACCACATCTAAACAGAAGCTAGATGCAATATTTATTCCCTAATAGCAGAAAAAACAAAAAACAAATTAAATTGGGTTTCCTCCCAACAAGCGCTATCGTTTTACGCCCCTAGCTAGGCACGGTACATGGATAGATCTAGGTATTGCCATCTTTGGAAGGCAATCCATAAGTGGCTCTCATAATAGATTCATATGGTAATTTTATTTTCTTTCTAGGAAAGTGTTTGATGCCCTTCCTTAACGAAAATTAGAATCTAATGTTTTCTTCCTTCATATCAATAATTGCACCAATCGTTCTAAGGAAAGGTCTACCAAGAATAATAGGACATGAAGGATTGCAATCTATATCAAGAACAATGAAATCTACTGGCACATAATTCCTATTGGCAACAATAAGAACATCATTAATCCTTCCCATAGGTTTCTTAATAGTGGAATCCGCAAGATGCAAATTTAAAGAACAATCATCAAGCTCATGGAACCCTAGTAAATCACACAAAGTTATTGGGATAGTGGAGACACTTGCACCCGAATCACACAAAGCATAGCATTCATGATCTTTAGTTTTTAGTTTGATAGTAGGTTCCCACTCATCATAAAGCTTTCTAGGGATAGAAACTTCTAACTCAAGTTTTTCTTCATAAGATTGCATCAAAGCATCAACTATGTGTTTGGTAAAAGATTTATTTTGACTATAAGCATGCGGAGAGTTTAGTACGGATTGCAACAAGGAAATACAATAAATCAAAGAGCAATTATCATAATTGAATCCCTTGAAATCCAAAGTAGTGGGTTCATCACTATGCAAAGTTTTAATCTCTTCACTCCCACTTTTAACAATTTTAGCATCAAGATCTAAAAACTCCGAATCATTGGGACACCTTAAATTAGAATCATCTCCAATCATATCTTCATCAAGATTTATACTAGATAACAAGGATCAAATAGGAGACACATCAATAACTTTCAGATCTTCATCTTTATTTTCATGATAACTAGAAGAACACGCTTTATTATAATCCTCTCTTTTAACACGCATCCTAGCGGTTCTTTCTTTGCATTCATCAATGGAAATTCTCATGGCGTTGAGAGACTCATTGATATCATGCTTAGGTGGGATAGATCTAAGTTTCAAAGAATCAACATCAAGAGTAATTCTATCCACACTTCTAGCCAATTCATCAATCTTAAGCAATTTTTCTTCAAGCAAAGCATTGAAATTCTTTTGTGAGATCATAAAATCCTTAACACTAGTTTCAAATTCTGAAGGCATCTTTCCATAAGAGTTGTTGTAGGAATTACCATAATTATTAGAGGAATTACTAGGAAAAGGCCTACGATTGAAGTTACCTCTATAAGCATTGTTACCAAAATTATTCCTACCAACAAAATTCACATCCAAAGATTCATTGTTATTTTCAATCAAAGTGGACAAAGGCATATCATTAGGATCAGAAGAAACACTCTTAGCAGCATACAATTTCATAAGTTCATCCATCTTTCCACTCAAGACACTAATTTCTTCAATAGCATGCACTTTTTTACTAGTAGATCTTTCGGTGTGCCATTGAGAATAATTAACCATAATATTATCTAGGAGTTTGGTAGCTTCTCCTAAGGTAGTTTCCATGAAAGTGCCTCCTACGACTGAATCTAAAAGATTTCTAGAAGCAAAATTCAAGCTAGCATAAAATTCTGAATAATCATCCATAGATTCAAACCATGTGTAGGGCAATTACGTATCATTAATTTCATTCTCTCCCAAGCTTGTGCAACATGCTCATGAGCTAATTGCTTAAAATTCATAATATCGTTTCTAAGAGAGATGATCTTAGCAGGAGGGAAATACTTGGAGATAAAAGCATCTTTGCACTTATTCCACGAATCAATACTATTTCTAGGCAAAGAGGAAAACCAAGTTTTAGCACGATCTCTAAGTGAAAACATAAATAACTTCAATTTAACAATATCGTTATCTGTATCCCTTTTCTTTTGCATATCACACAAATCAACAAAGTTGTTTAGATGGGTAGCGGCATCTTCACTAGGAAGGCCGGAGAATTGGTCTTTCATGACAAGATTCAACAAAGCAGCATTGATCTCACAAGATTCAGCATCAGTAATAGGAGCAATCGGAGTGCTAATAAAATCATTATTGTTGGTATTGGAGAAGTCACACAATTTGGTAATGTTCTTAGCCATAGGGACAAGCAAAGCAATCCAACACGCACAAGCAAACAAGAAGCAAGCGAACAATAAACACACGGCAGAAGAAGGGCAAATAAAACGGCAAGGGTGAAGTGGGGGAGAGGAAAACGAGAGGCAAAAAATGTAATGTGAAGGATAAGGGTTTGTGATAGGTACTTGGTATATGACTTTTGCGTAAGCCTCCCCGGCAACGGAGCCAGAAATTCTTCTTATTACTTCTCGAGCTTGCGTTGTATTCCCTCGAAGAGGAAAGGGAGATGCATCATAGTAGCGTAAGTATTTCCCTCAGTTTTTGAGAACCAAGGTATCAATCCAGTAGGAGACCACGCGCGAGTCCCTTGCACCTGCACAAACAAATAAGAACTTCGCAGCCAACGCGATAAGGGGTTGTCAATCCCTTTACGTTCACTTACGAAAGTGAGATCTGATAGAGATGATAGTTTATATTTTTGGTATTTTTTATTATAAGAACAGAAAGTAAAAGCGGCAAAAGTAAAGTAGATGTAGATTGATATGTTGAGAATAGACCCAGGGGCCATAGTGTTCTCTAGTGGCTTCTCTCATGATAGCGATATTCTACGGCGGGTAAACAAATTACTGTCGAGCAATTGATAGAAAAGCGAATAATTATGAGACTATCTAGGCATGATCATTGTATATAGGCATCACGTCCGAGACAAGTAGACCGACTCCTGCCTGCATCTACTACTATTACTCCACACATCGACCGCTATCGAGCATGCATCTAGTGTATTGAGTTCATAAGAACAGAGTAACGCCTTAAGCAAGATGACATGATGTAGAGGGATAAACTCAAGCAATATGATATAAACCCCATATTTTTATCCTCGATGGCAACAATACAATACGTGCCTTGCTGCCCCTACTGTCACTAGGAAAGGACACCGCAAGATTGAACCCAAAGCCAAGCACTTCTCCCATTGCAAGAACTATGGATCTAGTAGGCCAAACCAAACCAATAATTTGAAGAGACTTGCAAGGATATTATGAGCACACATAAAGAGTTCAGAAAAGAACCAAATATTTCTCATAGATAATCTTGATCATAAACCCACAATTCATCGGATCTCGACAAACACACCGCAAAAAGAGATTACATTGAATAGATCTCCTCAAAGACCGAGGAGAACTTTGTATTGAGATCCAAAGAGAGAGAAGAAGCCATCTAGATACTAGCTATGGACCCGAAGGTCTGTGGTATACTAATCACAACTCATGGTGAGGCGATGATGATGATGTAGAAGCACTCCGTGATGGATCCCCCCTCCGGCGGAGCTCCGGAACAGGCCCCAAGATGGGATCTCACGGGAATAGAGGGTTACGGTGGTGGAACTAGGGTTTTCTCTGTTCGTCTGATGGTTTCGGGGTACGTAGGCTTATATAGGAGGAAGGAGGACACCGGGGGCCTCACGAGGGGTCCACGAGGCAGGGGGCGCGCCCCCACCCTCGTGGGCACCTCGTAGCCCCTACTCCGTGGTTCTCAAGTCTCCCGTGCGTGATTTTCTCCAAAAATATCTCTCCCGAAGGTTTCATTCCTTTTGGACTCCGTTTGATATTCCTTTTCTGCAAAACCCTGAAACAGGCAAAAAACTGCAATCTAGACTGGGCCTTTGGGTTAGTAGGTTAGTCCCAAAAATAATATAAAAGTGTATGACAAAGCCCATTAAACATCCAAAACATCATAAACAATAGCATGGAACAATCAAAATTATAGATACGTTGGAGACGTATCATGGTCCAGGCATTTTAAGCTTTAAATAGGCATAATGCAGGACTGCATTAAAGCGGGCGAAGGTCGTTCTTCCGAGCAGTGCATGATGGCCACTTTAGAATGGAGCTATGTTGAAGATCAACTCTTCACTTCGAAAGTTATCAGGAGAGCCGAATACGACCTCCAATGTTATAGAGCCCGTGCAGCGGGCTTCTACGCCCGGTATCACTCCTTTAAAGGTCGTGCTGCTTGGCTTGATTCTTGATGGGTCGATCCCCATCTTGCGGACAGTGTCCTGATATATCAGATTGAGACTGTTGCCGCCGTCCATAAGGACTCGGGTTAGATGGTATCCATCGATTATTGAGTCGAGCACTAGGGCAGCCAAACCCCCATGACGAATACTAGTCGGATGATCCCTGCGATCAAAAGTGATCGGACAGGCTGACCATGGGTTGAATTTGGGGGCGACAGGCTCAACGGCGTAGACATCTCGGAGTGCGCGCTTGCGCTCCCTCTTTGGGATATGAGTGGCATATATATCATGTTTACTGATTTAACCTCTAGTGGAAATTTCTTTTGACCCCTATATTCGGGTGGCGAGGTTCATCCTCGTCTTCTCTTTGAGACTCCTTCCCCTTGTGTTCGGCATTGAGCTTGCCGGCCTGCTTGAAGACCCAACAGTTACGGTTGGTGTGGTTGGCAGGTTTCTCTGGGGTGCCATGGATTTGGCAGGGACTATCTAATATTTTGTCCAGACTGGATGGACCATCTCTGTTGCCTTTAAATGGCCTCTTCCGTTGACCGGGTCTGGAGACACTTAATCTGGCATTTACCGCTGTATCATCTGGGCTTCCAGCATTGTTTCGACGTTTCTTTTGTTACGTCGTGGCTTTCCATTGCCGTCCCTGACTTTAGATGTTCCAGGGTCACTGGTACTGCTACGAGCTAACCAGCTATCCTCACCCGCGCAAAAGAGAGTCATGAGTGTAGTTAGGGCTGCCATTGTCCTCGGCTTTTCCTGTCCAAGGTGTGTGGCTAGCCATTCATCCCAGATACTGTGCTTGAATGCCGCTCAGGCTTCAGCGTCCGGACAGTCGACGGTTTGGTTCTTCTTAGTGAGAAACGGATTCCAAGGCTTGCAGGCTGACTCCCTGGGTTGTTGGATGATGTGACTTAGATAGTCAGCGTCCGGGGGGGCGGACATAGGTCCCTTGAAAATTGGCCCGAAAAGCGTCCTCAAGTTCTTCCCAACTCCCAATGGAGTTCTCTAGGAGGCTGTTTAGCCAGTGCCGAGCTGGTCCTTTCAGCTAGAGGGGTAGGTATTTAATGGCATGGAGATCATCTCCTCGAGCCATGTGGATGTGAAGAACGAAGTCTTTTATCTAGACGGCAGGATTCGTCGTTCCATCGTACACTTCGATGTTCACGGGTTTAAACCCTTCTGGAAAATCATGATCCAGTACCTCATCGGTGAAGCACAGAGGGTGTGCGGTTCCTCTGTATCTTGCTATATTGTGGCGTATGTCCGATGGTTGTGATGTTCCGTATTGACCCCGAACTGGTATGTCACCAGCGCGATTGGCTTGATAGCCGCCGTCCTATGTGGGAGCCCGGTCCCTAGGTATGTAGATAGACCTGGTCTTGCTAGCTTTTTTGTTCAGGTCCTCACGCAGATTGTGTTTTCGGAATTGAGCCGCACCCTCCTTTTCTTTACGGGGTGGTGGTGCGGGCTTGTGTACGCCATTGCTAGCAACTCTGTCCCGTCCGCGAGGTGGTCGGTCCGGCTTGTCGGCGGTGTTATTCTTTGGCAGGACGGGCGCAGCGGCCTCGTCGTAGAATTCAGGCAGCAGTTTACGCTTGGGATAGCCTTTGGTTTGGCTGTTATAGCCATGTTGTTGTTCGGCATCTAACACCTCATTCCATCTATCGTTGAGCGTGTCCTGTGCAGCTCGAAGCTGTCTCTGCTGCTTTTTCAGGCTCCTTGCGGTGGCAATAAGCCGCCGATGGAAGCATTTTTGTTCAGAGGGTTCTTCTGGGACAATATATTCATCGTCATCCAGGCTAACCTCTTCTTCGAAGACCGGTTTGTAGTTACCGTCTTCAGCATCGTTGTCACCGGACAGCGGCTTCGGACTCTGTTCGCCGTCCTCTCGCTCTTCCTGGTCCATCGATGGGTCTGCGGGGTCTTTGGCTTGCTCCGGAGTGTCACCGTCGTTAGTGACAGTGTTGTTATTTCTTCCTTTTCGGGATTTAGTTCGGCATTTTGGATGCTGACGTTTGGGAGGTTCTTCAACGATCTTGTCCTCTACGGGATTGTTTTCGCCGTCGCCCTCCGCCTCTTTAGGTGTATCCACCATGTACACGTCGTATGAAGACGTAGTTGTCCACTGCCCGGTTACGAGCCAGTTTTGATCTAGATCCGCTTCAGCTTTGACGTCCATCCCTTCGAAGTCTTCGGAAGCATAGTCAAGTAGATCGGTTAGATCTTCAACCGTGGCTACCAAATGGGTGGTGGGTGGGGAGCAAAATTCTCCATCAGCCTCCAGTTCAAAACGGATACAATGCGGCTATATGTCCCCATCTAAGGAGAGGGATCTTAACGACCTTAGCATGTCGCCAAAGGGTGAGTGCTGGAAGATATCCGCAACACTGAATTCGGCTATTGACGCCCGATCTGGCTTGAAGGGCACATATGCGTGTGATTCGGAATCCAAGGCGGAGTTAGGTCTGGGGTTCTGATGACACAGACATTGGCTAGGGTTGGGTCTGTGTGCGGCTCCAACATCATGGAGTCCGCGGCTTTCGTGGCGGGGTTGAGCTTCCGGTCCTCGGGCGGCGCGGTCTCTTCCGGATCTAGGGCCAGAACTGTTGCAGGTGCTATTTCCTGATCCGATGACAGAGCTAGGTCATGTTCATCGTGAAGGCAGAGAGAAGTTGCCGCTGGCTCGAATCTGGTGAAGATCAAGACTCCGCGGATATCAGCAACGTAGTTTAAACTTCTCAATCTGACTTGATGGCCAGGGGCATAGCTCTCAATCTGCTCAAGATGGCCTTCGGTGTTGGCACGTAGCGTGGAGCCACCGAACACGAAGAGTTGTCCAAGAGGGATAATTCCCTCAGGGTTGTCGTTGTTGTTGATGATGCGATCCATCAGTCCTTCCGTCGACGACGTAGTGGAAATCTCAATGAAAGCACCAATGTCGGTGTCAAAACCGGCAGATCTCGGGTAGGGGGTCCCGAACTATGTGTCTGAGGATCGACGGTAATAGGAGGCAGGGGTCATGATGTTTACCCAGGTTCAGGCCCTCTCGATCTAGGTAAAAACCCTACTTCCTGCTATATTAATATGGATGAATATGAATACAAGAGTTGATCTACCTCAATATCGAATTGGCTAAACCCTAAAGTCTAGCTTATGAGGATTTGAGATTCTCCGTTAGCCTCTACGCACTAAACCCTCTGGTTTATATACACACCGGAGGGGCCTAGGGTTTGTACATACCATCTTGTAGAGGAAGGAAAGATTACACCCGAACCTAAAACTTGCCATTACATCATGAATTCAGGAGTCCTATCCTGATACGAGAGATGATCTTCGACTATGATCTTCACGGCCCACCAGTCTAGCCCACCAAGTGTTATATGGCCTCCCGAGGACCCCTCTATCGAGGACTCCCTCAGGTACGCAGACACACTCTTCCCGCTCATTGCTATGCTTCTCCTAGATAGATCTTGCGTGATCGTAGGATTTTTTTGAAATACTACGTTCCCCAACAGTGGCATCATGGGCCAGGTCTATGCGTAGGTGATATGCACCAGTAGAACACAATGAGTTGTGGGCGATAATAGTCATACTGCTTACCAGCATGTCATACTTTGATTCAGCGGTATTATGAGATGAAGCGGCCCGGACCGACATTACGTGTACGCTTACATGAGACTGGTTTCACCGTTATGAGCACTCGTTGCTTAAAGGTGATCGGCGGGTGTCTGCCTCTCTCACGTTAGTTGAATCGAGTGTGGCTACGCCCGGTCCTTGTGAAGGTTAAAACATCACACTTGACGAAAAAACATTGTAGTTTTATGTGTAGGTAAGAACGGTTCTTGCTAAGCTTGTAGCAGCCACGTAAAACTTGCAACAACAAAGTAGAGGACGTCTAACTTGTTTTTACAGGGCATGTTGTGATGTGATATGGTCAAGACGTCATGAGTTATACGTTATTGTATGAGATGATCATGTTTTGTAAAATTATCGACAACCGGCAGGAGCCTTATGGCTGTCTCTTTATTGTATGAATTGCGAAGGCCATGTAATTGCTTTATTTTATCACTATGAGTTAGCGATAGTAGTAGTAGCAATAGTTGGCGAGATGACCACGACGCTACAATAAAGATCATGGTGTCTAGCCGGTGACGATGGAGATCATGACGATGCTTTGGAGATGGAGATCAAAAGCACAAGATGATGATGGCCATATCATGTCACATATTTTGATTGCATGTTACGTTTATCTTATTATGCTTATTATTTTGCTTAGTACGGCGGTAGCATTATAAGATGATCCCTTACAAAATTTCAAGGTACAAGTGTTCTCCCTGAGCATGCACCGTTGCGAAAGTTCGTCGTGCCAAGACACCACGTGATGATCGGGTGTGATAAGCTCTATGTTCAAATACAACAGGTGTAAGACAGTTTTGCACATGCAGAATACTCAGTTTAAACTTGACGAGCCTAGCATGTATAGACATGGCCTCGGAACACTGGAGACCGAAAGGTCGAGCATGAATCATATAGTAGATATGATCAACATAAGATGTTCACCATTGAAAACTACTCCATCTCACATGATGATCGGACATGGTTTAGTTGATTTGGATCACGTGATCATTTAGATGACTAGAGGGATGTCTATCTAAGTGGGAGTTCTTAAGTAATATGTTTAATTGAACTTTAATTTATCATGAACTTAGTCCTGATAGTTTTTGCATATCTATGTTGTTGTAGATCAATGGCTCGTGCTACCGTTCCCTTGAATTTTATTGCGTTCCTAGAGAATGCTAAGTTGAAATATGATGGTAGCAACTACACGGTCTGGGTCGGTAACTTTAGGATTATCCTCATTGTTGCACAAATGAATTATGTCATGGAAGCACCGCTAGGTGACAGGCCTACTGCAGGAGAAACTCCAGACGTTATGCACGTCTGGCAAGCTCGTTCTGATGACTACTCGATAGTTCAGTGTGCCATGCTTTACGGCTTAGAATCGGGACTTCAAAGACGTGTTGAACGTCATGGAGCATATGAGATGTTCCAAGAGTTGAAGTTAATATTTAATGCCCGAATTGAGAGATATGAAGTCTCCAATAAGTTCTATAGCTACAAGATGGAGGAGAATAGACCTAAATAATTGTTATTTGGTGCCAGCATTGAGCATGAACATTATATCTGGATCTTGTTTGTTGCGAGACGGTCATTCATTTAAATCAGAGAATAATGGTTGTTCTATTTTTATGAATAATATCTTTTGTGGTCATGCACCCTTGAAGAGTGATCTATTCTTGTTAGATCTTGATCGTAGTGATACACATATTCATAATATTGAAGCCAAAAGATACAAAGTTGAAATGATAGTGCAACTTACTTGTGGCACTGCCGTTTAGGTCATATTGGTGTAAAGCGCATGAAGAAACTCCATGCAGATGGACTTTTGGAATCACTTGATTATAAATCTATTGGTGCTTGCGAACCATGCCTCATGGGCAAGATTACTAAAACTCCATTCTCCGGAACAATGGAGCGAGCAAAAGATTTGTTGGAAATCATACATACTGATGTATGTGGACCGATGAGCGTTGAGGCTCGCGGCGGGTATCGTTATTTTCTGACCTTCACTGATGATTTGAGCAGATATGGGTATATCTACTTAATGAAGCACAAGTCTGAAACATTTGAAAAGTTCAAAGAACTTCAGAGTGAAGTAGAGAATCATCGTAAGAAGAAAATAAAGTTTCTACGATCTGATCGCGGAGGCGAATATTTGAGTTACGAGTTTGGTCTTCATTTAAAACAATGTGGAATAGTTTCACAGCTCATGCCACCCGGAACACCGCAGCGTAATGGTGTGTCCGAACGTCGTAACCATACTTTATTAGATATGGTGCAATCTATGATGTCTCTTACCGATTTACCACTATCATTTGGGGGTTATGCTTTAGAGACAGCTGCATTTACGTTAAATAGGGCACCATCTAAATCCATTGAGACGACGCCTTATGAACTGTGGTTTGGCAAGAAACCAAAGTTGTCGTTTCTTAAAGTTTGGGGCTGCGATGCTTATGTGAAAAAGCTTTAACCTGATAAGCTCAAACCCAAGTCGGAGAAATGTGTCTTCATAGGATACCCAAAGGACACTGTTGGGTACACCTTCTATCACAGAACCGAAGGCAAGATATTCGTTGCTAAGAATGGATCCTTTCTAGGGAAGGAGTTTCTCTCGAAAGAAGTGAGTGGGAGGAAAGTGGAACTTGATGAGGTAATTGTCCCTTCTCCCGAATTGTAAAGTAGTGCATCATAGAAACTAGTTCTAGTGATTCCTACACCAATCAGCGAGGAAGCTAATGATGATGATCATGAAACTTCAGATCAAGTTACTACTGAACCTCGTAGGTCAACCAGAATACGTTCCGCACCAGAGTGATACGGTAACCCAGTTTTGGAAGTCATGTTACTAGACCATGATGAACCTACGAACTATGAGGAAGCGATGATGAGCCCAGATTCCGAAAAATGGCTTGAGGCCATGAAACATGAGATGGGATCCATGTATGAGAACAAAGTGTGGACTTTGGTTGACTTGCCCGATGATCGACAGACCATTGAAAATAAATGGATTTTTAAGAGGAAGACTGACGTCGACGGTAATGTTACTATCTACAAAGCTCGACTTGTTGGGAAAGGTTTTCGACAAGTTCAAGGAGTTGACTACGATGAGACTTTCTCACCCGTAGCGATGCTTAAGTCTGTCCGAATCATGTTAGCAATTGCCGCATTTTATGATTATGAAATCTAGCAAATGGATGTCAAACTGCAATCCTTAATGGATACCTCAAAGAGGAGTTGTATATGATGCAACCAGAAGGTTTTGTCGATCCTAAAGGTGCTAACAAAGTGTGCAAGCTCCAGTGATCCATCTATGGACTGGTGCAAGCATCTCGGAGTTGGAATATACGCTTTGATGAGGTGATCAAAGCATATGGTTTTATACAGACTTTTGGAGAAGCCTGTATTTATAAGAAAGTGAGTGGGAGCTCTATAGCATTCCTGATATTATATGTGGATGACATATTGTTGATTGGAAATGATATAGAATTTCTGGATGGCATAAAAGGATACTTGAATAAGAATTTTTTAATGAAAGACCTCGGTGAAGCTGCTTATATATTGGGCATCAAGATCTATAGAGATAGATCAAGATGCTTAATTGGACTTTCACAAAGCACATATCTTGATAAAACTTTTGAAGAAGTTCAAAATGGATTAGTCAAAGAAAGGTTCTTGCATGTGTTACAAGGTGTGAAGTTGAGTAAGACTAAATGCCCGACCACTACAGAAGATAGAGAGAAAATGAAAGTCATTCCCTATGCCTCAGCCATAGGATCTATCATGTATGCAATGTTGTGTACCAGACCTGATGTGTGCCTTGCTATAAGATTAGCAAGGAGGTACCAAAGTAATCCAGGAGTGGATCACTGGACAGCGGTCAAGAACATCCTGAAGTACCTGAAAAGGACAAAGGATATGTTTATCGTTTATGGAGGTGACAAAGAGCTTGTCGTAAATGGTTACGTCGATTCAAGCTTTGACACTGATCCGGGTGACTCTGAGTCACAAACTGGATATGTATTTTTATTCAACAGTGGAGCTGTCAGTTGGTGCAGTTCCAAGCAGAGCGTCGTGGCGGGATCTACGTGTGAAGCGAAGTACATAGCTGCTTCGGAAGCAGCAAATGAAGGAGTCTGGATGAAGGAGTTCATATCCAATCTAAGTGTAATACCTAGTGCATCGGGTCCAATGAAAATCTTTTGTGACAACACTGGAGCAATAGCCTTGGCGAAGGAATCCAGGTTGCACAAGAGAACCAAGCACAACAAGAGACGCTTCAATTCCATCCGCGATCAAATCAAGGATGGAGACATAGAAATTTGCAAGATACATACTGATCTGAATGTCGCAGACCCATTGACTAAGCCTCTTCCACGAGCAAAACATGATCAGCACCAAGACTCCATGGGTGTTAGAATCATTACTATGTAATCTAGATTATTGATCTAGTTCAAGTGGGAGACTGAAGGAAATATGCCCTAGAGGCAATAATAAAGTTGTTACTTGTATTTCCTTATATCATGATAAATGTTTATTATTCATGCTAGAATTGTATTGACCGTAAACTTAGTACATGTGTGAATACATAGACGAAATAGAGTGTCCCTAGTATGCCTCTACTAGACTAGCTCATTGATCAAAGATCGTTATGTTTCCTAATCATAGACATGAGTTGTAATTTGATCAGCGAGATCACATCATTAGGAGAATGATGTGATGGACAAGACCCATCCATTAGCTTAGCAACTTGATCGTTTAGTTTTACTGCTATTGATTTCTTCATGACTTATACATGATCCTATGTGTCAGGGATATTACTAGCAGGTGTAAACCGGCTAGGTTAAACCGGATTATGGTGATATGGTTGTATAATTGTAAACTCAGTAGAAATTACGGCCCATGAAGGCTTAGGGCCCATGTGTAAAGGTTACGGTTTGTAAACCGTCCTATCATGTAAACTTGAGATACAAGGAAAGAAGAGCAGAGACCGAGGCGGACACGATTATGAACCGGCCTCGGGACTCTGTAACCGGACCGGGCGTCGCCTCTTATATAAAGGGACGACCCGGCGACGGTTCAAGGGACAAGAAACAATCCGTCGAGAGACAGGCAAGCAATCTGCTCCCTGTTCATCGACGCCCAAGCAATACCAAACCAAACTAGACGTAGGCTTTTACCTTCATCGAAGGGGCCAAACTAGTATAAACCCTTTGTGTCCTTTGTGTGCTTTTAACCTCTTCAAGCTAACCCGTGCGATGGTTCCGTTACTAAGTCCGTTAAACCAGACATCTGCCGTGCTAATTCCACGACAGTTGGTGCCCACCGTGGGGCCTCCGCATGATGGTTTCGAGTTCTTGAAGGGCAGCTTTAAACGACTCAAGGGCTACGCGGTCGGCCGGATGACCAAGAGTCGCCGCGGCCGGATCTACATCGACGACGCTGGCTGGGGCCCGGAGGCTGATTCAATCGAATACGGGTACCGGGTTCCCTTCGGCGGCATCCACGTCTTCATCGGCAAGATTGGTGAACCGGGACCTGAGCCGGACATCTTCTCCGACATCATCGAGCCGGCTCAGCGTGCGAGATCGGCCCGGATTCAGCCTGTCATGAAGCGCGTTTTCGTTGGAGCAATACATGGAGTCCAAGCTGAGGACGGATCAGATTCTGGTGGCGAGACAGTTGTCTATTTCGACGATGAATCCTCATCCGGAGAGACTGAATCCTTGTATCTGCTGCGGGACGGCCGATCTGAGGGTGTGTCCGACGGGGACAGTATTCCGGACCCCTTGGATCTGCCAAACCGGGTGGCTGTCTTTATGGCCGGATCACAACCTACGCCGCAGGCCACGGTGACCGGGGCGTTCACAGCCGGAGCAGGGGGGAGCGGCCAAGCTCCCTCGGCCTCTGACGCTCTATCGACCTTGGTAGAGGAATTAACAACACGGGCAGTAGCAGTGGTGGCTCCCGCAGACAAGGCACAACACGATGCAGAAATCCTGCAGCTGAAGGGCCGGATCGAGCAAGCCAGGCAGGATCTAAATGCCGAGAAAGTTATGATAGCAACAAGACAGGCAGAGCTGGATTCTCAGGCTTTTCAGCTAAGGATGGATCAGGCCTCTGCGCAGGGAGTAAGGGATAGAAGGCACCAGTCTCGTCTACCGCCGGTCTATGAGGCGATGAATCTCTTTGGGACGCCAGGAGTGGGAGCTAGCAATAATCCGGAGGCGAACCGGAGGGGAGCCCCAGTGACCGGTGAACCGGTACGACAACCCACTGCGGAGCAAGATCGACGGGTTATGCACACCCCTCACATCCCCACCCCTCCTGGCCACTACTCGAACCCCTTGGATAACATTGTCGCTGCCGCTTCACGCCCTAGCAGCTTTACCCATTGAGGGAACATCCCCTGTGGCAATGGAAGCACGCAGGGTCAAGGATCTGCTCAACACGGTGTTGACACAGCAGCAGGCGTACTCTTACAGCAGGGAGAGACTTCATTCAACACCCCGCCATAGCTGGAGTTATACTAGGCATTGGGATGAACCGGAGGTGTCCAGCAGTGAACGGAGGCGACATCGTCACAGACAGGATAATCCGGCGGGCACAGAGGCGCAAGCCCAGGAGGCGGTAAACCGGGCTAGACCTACGACCCGTGAGGAGATCCGTCAAACGACACCGGTCCACACAACCACTGCGGAGACGGGAGTCACGACGAGTTCCTTTGGAGTGCAGTGTCTTATTCCTGCTTTACGGAGCGTGAAGTTACCCAAGGATTTCAAGGGTCCACGTAAGGTGCCTAACTACACAGCAGATTTGGCTCCAGAGGCTTGGATTGAGAGTTACGAGATGGCTATGGAGATGCTGGACGTGGATGAAGCGGCTTGCGCAAAGTACCTTACCATGATGCTTGAGGGTACAGCCCGGACCTGGTTAAAGGGCTTACCACCTAACTCCATCGGATCATGGGGTGAGTTACGTCGCTAGTTTATCAAAAATTTCAAGGACACGTGCAAGCAGCCGATGTCAGTGGTGGACCTAGCGGCATGTATACAAGGAGAGCAGGAGCCTACGAGTGCATGGGTCCGGCGAGTGTCAGAAATCATGCACTCTTCGAACGGTATCAGCCCCAGTACGGCGATAGCAACACTGGAAAACAATTGCCGGTTTGAGTCTCTAAAGCTGAAGCTGCGACGGCTCAAACGGGATTGTAATGACATGGGAACTCTCATGAGCGCTTTGGTAAAGTATGGGGACTCTGACAACACCAAGTACCCAGAAGCGGATGGAGATAAATCTGGAAAGGCAAATAAACCCGGTAAACCGGCGCAGGCTAATCCAGTCGGAGCAAGCTTCCTCGGGAAACGAAAGGCAGAAGGTGGCTCTGATTTCGTGGCCAATACCCAAGTTCAAGGGAGATTTTAGCGCAACAAGGGTAAACCGCCTCCACAAAACGGCGGGGGGTTCATTAATTGGGAGCAACAATTGAACGAGCCTTGCCCGAAACATGGAACAAAGGAGCATCCAGCTAAACATACCTGGGGAGAATGTCGGGCCATGATGGAGGCTATGAACCGGGTCAGATCTAACAACAGGCCACCAGGCGGCGGTTCAGGCCCCGGGTTTCATGGTCCGGGTCATCAGGGGAACGGCTTCGGATCAGGATATCATGGCAACAACAATGGATACAATAACCAAGGCAACCATCAGTATGGTCAGGGCGGCTACAATAGCCAAAATAACCAGCAGCAGGGCCAAGGTAATCACAACAATCAAGGCAATCAGCAGCGTCAGCAGCAGCAGCAATCCGGATATCAAAATAATCCGAAGGAGCTGAGTAGCGGACAGTATCATGTGTTCACTACGAGTTTGTGCAAACGAGATCAAAAAGTCTTAAAGCGGGCGGTTCACGCGGTTGATCCGGCAACACCATGATTCCTGCGTTGGTCGGAACAGCCTATTGTGTGGAGCAGAGAGGATCACCCGCCGTGAGTTGATAATCCGGGCCAATTGGCCTTAGTGGTAGCACCACAGGTAGGTGGATACAAATTCACCAAGGTTCTCATGGACGGTGGCAGCAGCATCAATATCTTGTATTATGAGACCTTCCGTCGCATGGGGCTGACGGATAAGAAGCTAAGGCGGTCAAACACGGTGTTTCATGGAGTCGTGCTAGGTAAATTAGCTTACCCAGTTGGGAAAATTGACCTAGAAGTTACCTTTGGAAATGAATATGATTCCAGGTCAGAGACGATAACCTTTGAGGTGGCAAAGATCCGGAGCCCATATCATGCCCTGTTTGGACGGCCGGTTTACGCCAAGTTTATGGCTAGGCCGTGCTACGTTTATCTGCAGCTCAAGATGCCGGGTCACAAAGGAACCATCACGGTTCATGGAAGTCGCAAAATTGCATTAGAGTGCGAAGAAGGAGATGCTGCTTATGCGGAGGCAGTATGTGCTACGGAGGAGTTGAAGTTTTACAAAGACAATGTTGATCCGGCAGATATGTCCCCGTTGAAGAAGCCAACTACAGAGCATGATCTGGCATTGAAGTTCAAATCTGCAGAGGAAACCAAGCAAGTTGACTTTGTGCCAGGTGATTCATCCAAGCAGTTCACTATCAGCGCTAACCTTGATCCTAAATAGGAAAGCGCGCTCATCGAGTTCATCCGTGAGAATCGGGATATCTTTGCATGGAAACCTTCTGACATGCCAGGTATACCGAGGGAACTCGCTGAGCACATTCTTAACATTGATCCGAAATTTAAACCGGTCAAGCAATATCTACGCCGCTTCAACGAAGAAAGGCGCAAGGCTATAGGGGAAGAAGTGGCCAGGCTGTTGGCTGCAGGGTTCATAGTTGAAGTGTTCCACCCGGAGTGGTTGGCTAATCCGGTGCTGGTGTTAAAGAAAAATGGAAAGTGGAGAATGTGTGTGGATTACACAGACCTAAACAAAGCATGTCCAACCGATCTTTTTGCTCTCCCCTGTATTGATCAAATCATTGATGCTACGGCAGGATGTGAGCGGCTAAGTTTTTTGGATGCATATTCAGGATATCATCAGATCAAGATGGCAGTTAAAGATCAGGAGAAGACAGCCTTCATAACTCCTTTTGGTGCTTTTTGCTATGTGTCTATGCCTTTTGGGCTCAAGAGTGCCCAAGCTACATACCAGCGTTGTGTACAGAATTGTCTTAAAGGGCAAATAGTGAGAAATGTTCATGCCTATGTGGATGATATCGTGGTAAAGTCAAGGAAAGAGGAGACGTTGATTGAGGATCTCAAGGAAACCTTTGATAATCTTCGGACCTATAAAATGATGCTTAATCCGGAGAAGTGTGCTTTTGGTGTTCCGACGGGCAAGCTCCTTGGGTTCTTGGTGTCCAACAGAGGAATAGAAGCCAATCCGGAGAAGATCAGGGCAATCACGTCTCTGACTAAACCGGCTTGCATTAATGATGTTCAACGTATCGCTGGCCGAATTACAGCGTTGAGTCGGTTCATCAGACGTCTGGGAGAGAAGGCAATTCCGCTTTATCAGATGCTGAAAAAGACAGACCGGTTTATATGGAGTGATGAGGCAAACGCTGCGTTTGAGGATTTGAAGCGGCAGCTAGCAGAACCACCGGTCCTTGTTGCCCCCATTGATAAAGAGCTGCTGCTGTTATACGTTGCCGCCAATGCACGGGCAGTTAGCGTGGCAATCGTGGTCGAGCGCAAGGAAGCAGGAAAGGAGTATCCGGTTCAACGTCCGGTTTATTATGTCAGTGAGGTTCTCATTGAATCCAAACAAAGGTACCCGCATTGGAAGAAGCTGGAATATGGTGTGTTCATGGAAAACCGAAAGTTGAAACATTATTTCCAGGGCCACCCAATAACTGTTGTCAGTTCGGCTCCATTGGGGGATATAATCCAGAACAGGGAAGCCACTGGCAGAGTGGCGAAGTGGGCCATTGAGCTTAGCCCACACGGATTAAAATATGTGCCACGCACCGCTATCAAATCCCAAGCATTGGTGGATTTCATCAATGATTGGACAGAACTGCAAGCACCAGAAGAGAAGCCGGATCTCACATATTGGACCATTCACTTTGACGGTTCAAGACAATTAGAAGGCTCGGGGGCTGGAGTTGTGTTAACTTCCCCGCGAGGTGATAAGTTTTGTTATGTCCTCCGTTTAATGTTTCCTTGTACTAACAATGCAGCAGAATATGAGGCATTGCTTCATGGCCCGCAGATGGCTAAGGAGATGAACTTGAGCCGGGTCAAGTGTTTTGGTGATTCAGATTTAGTAGCACAGCAAGTATCCGGCAAGTGGGATTCCAAAGACCCTCTCATGGCAGCTTACAGGCGAGAAGTTGAAGCAGTCGCAGGATATTTCAAGGGGTATCAGGTGGATCACATAGACCGGCGAAGGAATGAAGCGGCCGATGGTCTGAGCCGGCTGGGTTCTCAACGTAAACCGGTGCCACCGAATACTTTTCTGGATGAGCTCGACAGTCCATCAGTTCAGGTACCATCGGAGGAAGATCTGGCCGTTCCTGATCCGGAAGCGCAGCTAGTTGCAACACTTCATGTTATTCCGGATTGGACGCTCCCATACTTGGCATACCTAAGCCGTGGACAGTTGCCGGACGACGAGATTGAAGCAAGACAGATAATCCGGCGATCCAAATCCATGACAATTGTAAACGGAGAACTTCACCATCGTAGTGTTTCTAGAGCATTTCAGCGGTGTGTATCATCTGAGGAAGGCTGTGACATCCTCCAAGAGATTCATGAAGGAGATTGTGGTCATCACGCCGGTTCAAAATCTTTGGTGGCTTGTCAGGCCCAAAATGCGATTCTATCCCGATCACATGACACTTACGTGATTGGGGCACAACCGCATTTCGGGCGCTTAGCAAGATGGATATCATTACATCTTACCATTACATACATACATAGGGGATACAACATTACATACAAGTCACATGAATACAACAACCTCAATACAAAGTATCCGACTACGGATACAAACAATGAAAAACACAAAGACATCCATCTGCTATCCCAGGCTGCCGGCCCGGAACCTAACCCAAGCCTGAATAAGAAGAAGAAGAAAGATCTCCAAACAACGAACATCGCTCTCACGTCAAGACATCGGAACCTGCACCTGCAACTGTTGATGTAGTATCTATGAGCCACGAGGACTCAGCAATCCCATAACCATGGGTAACAAGACTATCAAAGCTTAATGGGTAGGAAGAGGTAAAGTGGTGAGGTTGCAGCAGCGGCTAAGCAAAATTATATGGTGGCTAACTTACGAGTACCAGAATAATATGAGCATCTACGCAAACGGTCGCAACTAGTAGTGATCGCTAAAGATCCTGCACTACTTACGAGTCAAACATAACCCCACCGTGTTCTCTTCTCAAAGTGAAAAGAGACAGTCACGGTTACTCACACAGTTGTGTGTTTTACTTCGGATCCTCTGTCAATTTTCTACAACCGGACATTAACAAATTCCAATCTACCACATAACCGCGGGCACGGCTTTCGAAAGATCATAACCCTGCAGGGGTGTCCCAACTTAGCCCATCACAAGCTCTCACGATTAGCTGAAGTGATAAATATAATATCATCACCCCTTATCTTAGGGAAATCCGATCAGGCTCGGCATCCCGATGCACAAGACATTTCGTCAATGGTAAAACAAGTCCAGCAAGACCTCCCAGTGTGTCGACACCCTGATAGTAGCCGCGCGTATCTCGTCTCAGGCCACGATCGGATGGGCGATGCTACAGGTAAAACCAAACCTCGAGTTTCCCCGTGGTGGCCCCGCAGGCTCCCCGTTTGGGACCAACACCATCAGCACTGGCCCCCCTGCTATGTAGAAAGAATCCTCGGGTAGCGCTAACTCCCTATGCAATTTAATTAATTAATTAAGTTGTTATTATGAGCAAATTAAAACCAATGTTGGGCCATGCTGGAGGAGTTTTATTCAAAGTCGAACTATCAAGGGGTCCCCATATACCCATCGTGTAAGGAACGCAAAATCAAGGAACATAATGCCGGTTTATCGGCGCCTAAGGTGGCATGAGTGGAACAAAACACCGAGCAAAAGGTCAAGCCTTCCACCCATGCCCAGTATATATGTGTGTTATTAATAATAATAGATATTGTGATATTCCAACAACAAGTTCCCTCCTGGAACGATCTTCATCTTCAGCTGCAACTAACACCGCTATAAGAAGGGCTGAGCAAGCGGGTAACATAGCGAAACAATGGTTTTTTGCTAGGAAGGTTTCAAATGTTAGAGGTTTCATGGCAACAAGGAGAGGCTGACAATAAAGATGGGTAGCGCGACATATAACGATAGCATCGAGACACTAAGCATGGCAATGATAGTAAAGGTATCCAAGGGTATGGTCATCTTGCGTGAGATCCCGCAAGGAAGAAGAACGGATCCATGAAGAAGACGGAGAAGAAGCCTTGAAGAAGAACCACGGGTAGATGAACGAATCCTCATGAACGCAACGGAACAAGCACTAACGAGAAGAAGCAAGCAACACGGTAAACAAACCACTCAAGAACATGACAATAGGCACTACCAAGTATGATGCAAAACAAGTCTACTTATGATGCACAGAAAGTCTACACAGGAAGCAAAACATGTCAAGGTAGGAAGCACAGCAAAACAGCACAAGTTTATATATGATGCAATACATGGCAAGGTATGATGCATGACAAGACTAAACAGGAAGCATAACATGGCAAGGTAGGAAGCACAGAAAACATCACAGGAAACATGGCAATGTGCTTAAGCAAGTATGATGCAAACAAGTCTATATAGGAAGCACAACAAGTCTATACAGGAAGCATTACATGGCAAGGTGGGAAGCATAGAAAACAACACAAGTCTATATGATGCAATACATGGCAAGATATGATGCATGACAAATCTATACAGGAAGCACAACAAGTATATACAGGAAGCATAACATGGCAATGTAGGAAGCACAGAAAACAACACAAGTTTATATGATGTAATACATGGCAAGGTATGATGCATGACAATTATATACAGGAAGCACAGCAAGTCTATACAGGAAGCATGACATGGCAATGTAGGAAGCACAACATGACAAGGTAGGAAGCACAACATGGCAACGGTGCAAGATGCACCCAAACATCATCTAAACTCACACCAAACATGAAAACAAGATGACATGGCAAGATGCAGCACGCAAGCAGATGACATGGCAAAGACAACGAATAACTGGCTGACACCTGGCGCACCGGTCTCGGGGTGTCACAACACTCCCCTACTAACAAGAGATCTTGTCCCGAGATCTTAGGAACAAGACGGGAGAGGAAAAGGAAGAACAAAGTTCTTCGAGGGCAAAAGAGTGAAACCAAAGAATGTTGAGAGGTTGGACCACTCAAAAAGAAGAAGAATGCAACGAAGAAGAACGAAGTTGCAAGGACTTCGCTAGACAAGAGGAAGAAGGAATTCGACGAGAATCCAAAAGGTTGAAGGAATAAGAATGAATTCGAAACCACTCCGGTTAAAAAAGATAGAAAAGAATTCGGACGAAGTAATTCGGGCAGAACTCCGGCTTAAAACTGAAGAAAAAGCACACCGGTTGAACAAGAATGGAATAGAACGAGAACTTGAGAAGATGAAACGAAAACATGACGAGATGAACAAGAAAAATGCCTCCGGAAGAATTAAAGAATGGAATAAGAAGAACGAAGAAAAAAAATGACAACTTGAGCACGAGTGACATTTGGAAGAGAATCTTGAAGAGAAAGGTTTGAATAGAGTTGTTGAGAAAATCAACAACTGATACGTCCAAAATGCATCACTATTTTGTATCATAATTTATCCTTATTCATTGATAAATTTCACGTTACGGTGATGTTCTTATGTTGTTTTGGTCTATTTTACACAGTTTGCAAACTTTCCGATGCCGAAGCAGCAGACGCAGGATTCAACAGTAAAAAGTGGACGCTGAGTTGCTGAAGAAGAATACCTACAAATTACCTAAAATTTGACGAGAGATATTTTTCAGACGGATCACGAAGGCACGCGAAAGGGCAACCAGAGGGGGGCCACAGGGTGCCCAGGCGCCCTGGGGGCGCCCCCCCCCCCTTGGCCGCGCCGGGGGGGCGCCTGGAGACCCTGGCCCACCTCTGGCCGCCCCCTTTTGCATATATGCTCTCCGTTATCCAAAAACCCTAGGGAAGGGAATTTTTACGGAGTTCCGCCGCCGCTCCGTGGCGGAAACCTACAGAGAAGAAAAAGCCATCTCCGGCGGGCAGATTCCGCTGGGGAGATCACCTCCCGGAAGGGGAGATCGTCGCCATCGTCATCACCATCGTCACGGGCATCATCGAGATCATCATCAACATAATCCCCAACACCGGCACCATCTCCATCTTCATCCAAATCTCATCTTACAATCGCAACTTGTGTTGTAACTCGTACTACCTATCCTCTCTACTCCATCGGTGTTGATTACTACTTTGTGGTGAATGCTATTGAGTTTTGTTGGAGAAATATTATTATGTCCAGATTGTTTATCACCTATTTATCCCCACTGATCATGATCTCTTTTATGTCTCGTGAGTAGTTACCTTAGTTCTTGAGGACATGGGGAAAGTCTTGTTGTTAGTAGTCATATGCTGTTGAAGTAATATGTGTTGTTTGATACTTAAATTGCGTTGTCATTCTACTAATGGTGTTGTGTGAGTCGAACACCCAACACTTCGCCTTATTAAGGACCCAGGAGAATACATTGTGTATAAAGAATGCTTATGGTGGGTTGCCGGAGTGACAGAAACCTGAACCCCAGTTCGCACGCTTTTGCATAAGGGAATAATGGATCCTCGATCGTATTGCTATGGTTAGGCTTTTGCCTTAAATTCTATCTTGTATTTGCGGATGCTTGCAAGGTGTTTAATCATAAGAGTGCACTCATCTTAGTCTAGAGAGTGTACTAGCATAGATCCACCCACTCAACACTTATCAACACATAACATAGTATCGATACGGAATATGGTGAAAGCACATGACTACCTCTCCCGTGTGTCCTCAGGAACGCTTTAGTCTTTATAAGTTCAGCTGCTAGGCCTCTCCTTTGCTAAGAAAGGATTGGGCCACTTGCTACTCTCAGTGTCTTTTACATTGCTTGCTTTTACTTTCATGTTACTTATATCGAGAAACCCCTAAAAAGTTATCTTTCAGTGCTTGCAGTGATTTCTTGCTCAGAATCGCTTATCAATACCTTGTGCTCCTCGTTGGGTTCGACACTCTTACTTATCAAAAATGCTGCAATAGATCCCTTACGGTTGAGGGTCATCAACAACAAAAGAATGAGCTTGTTGAGGACTTATTTAAACATCTCAAGACTTGAGGTGAATTATGCAGCAACCAAAAGATGGAATAATTAAGATGAAGGAAGAAATGCAAAGCTCCACTTCTAAAGAATAGGAGAATTATTTGCACTCAATAGGCAAAAGAATAAGAATGCTTGAGCTTTGAGCCAAAAGAATTTGATGAGCGTTTGAAGAATGAATCAAATGATGTAGAGCCACCAGGAAGAACTCCGGTAACAAAAGAATGATTAAGGATGAAAAGATTAAGGCCTTGCGGTGATTAGTCGGTGTTCCGACGAGATAGCCGAGAAAATTTGAACTCCGGAAAGAAAAGATTAAAGTACTTGGAACTAGAATTTATTCCTCGAGAATAAACTCCAAAGGGAAGGATTAAATCAACTTGATGAAAAGAATAAGAATTATGGTATGCTTATCCTACACCAATTAAATTGATGAGCAGCAATGGATTCGCATACTACTTATTCACGATGAAAAGGATTAAAGGGGGATATATCGCGAACTTGCGGAAAAAAAAATCTTCATGAAACACCGGTAAGATGGGAATGAACAAATGAATTGACATGATAGCACCGGAAAAGAACTGTTGAGCGAATCACCGTAAATAATTGAAGCCGAGTGAAGAAAAGGAACGATCCAACGGGAAGAAATAAAATCAAGTGATGAAAGAGAATAGACCACCGTAAGGAATTGAATTGAACGATTCAAGAGGACAAGCCACCATGAAGAATTGAGATTGAGTGAATACAAGAGAATGAATCGCCGGGAAGAATAAAGCACTTGAGGAAAATTGAATGATGAGAACAAAGAGATCGTGAACTGATTAAAGAATATTTGAACGAAGCACCGGAAAGAATGTGAGACGAACGAAGAGGCATCGATGAAGAATATTTAGAGGACGAAGTTGAAAACTAAGAACGAAGAAATCTTCTGAAATGGTGGCCTTCGGAGGAACACAAAGAAAATAATTGATGAAATGCTCCGGACTAATGAAAAGAAGAAGGGTTGAACCACACATGAAAAGAATTGAAAGCGATCTTGGAGAAGGCATATGACTGATGGAATCCATACTTACGTCACACTTGAAAATAATCTGGGAATACTCCAGGAAATTAAAAGAGTCAGGTAAAATCCTGGTAAGGACCTGTGGGTTATGAGCCCACCGAAGAAAAACACCGTTGTAAATGAATGAAAAGGAGATGATGAACCGGAACGATTTAAAGACTCGAATGAGGTGACGACCTCGAATTAATTGGAACACGGACGAATCTCTTGAGATGCCTTCGGAACTCCGGAACAATTAAATGGCGAGAGATGAATGAGCAAGGTGAAGCAATTGAGCCGAGGAAAAAGAATATGAACAACACCGAATACTTGAATTGAATCCACCGGAGAGAAGAAGAGCTGAAGAATATCAAACGAGAGGAGAATTCACCAATTGGAATAACTAAGGAAAGAAAGCAAAGGATTCACACGAGTAGAATGGATACCCGATTAAGGACTCCAGCTCCAAGAAGAAAAAGGGTGGGTGGGTGGGAAAAGAAAGACAACTTCGGAAGGTGAAACAACACCGGTTGAAAACAACTGAGGATTGAACTTGCAAGAAGAAGAGGGTTGAAACCACTTGACGAGAGATGCACCAGATGAAAGAACTAACAACGCAACGAACGAAAACTATCCACGTTATCCTAAAAAAAATTGAAGAGGAAGAGAAGTAATTCAAAACACCTACGTCAAGATTCCTCACCAGAGCGACGAAGGGGCAGGGGAGTAAAAAGAATTCCTACTCTCCGATATAACTAGACTCCGAAAAAGTTTTTTTTGCTAGACTCAACAACGGCCAAGCTACGATCAATCAAGGGGGCTCCTATGGTCGGTCGAGGCTCTGATATCAACTTGTCAGGCCCAAAATGCGATTCTATCCCGATCACGTGACACTTACGTGATTGGGGCACAACCGCATTTCGGGCGCTTAGCAAGATGGATATCATTACATCGTACCATTACATACATACATAGGGGATACAACATTACATACAAGTCACATGAATACAACAACCTCAATACAAAGTATCCAACTACAGATACAAACAATGAAAAGCACAAAGACATACATCTGCTATCCCAGGCTGCCGGCCCGGAACCTAACCCATGACTGAAGAAGAAGAAGAAGAAGAAGAAAGAACTCCAAACAACGAACATCGCTCTCACGTCAAGACATCGGAACCTGCACCTGCAACTGTTGATGTAGTATCTGTGAGCCACGAGGACTCAGCAATCCCATAACCATGGGTAACAAGACTATCAAAGCTTAATGGGTAGGAAGAGGTAAAGTGGTGAGGTTGCAGCAGCAGCTAAGCAAAATTATATGGTGGCTAACTTATGAGTACCAGAATAAGATGAGCATCTATGCAAACGGTCACAACTAGTAGTGATCGCTAAAGATCCTGCACTACTTACGAGTCAAACATAAGCCCCACCGTGTTCTCTTCTCAAAGTGAAAAGAGACAGTCACGGTTACTCACACAGTTGTGTGTTTTACTTCGGATCCTCTGTCAAGTTTTCTACAACCGGACATTAACAAATTCCAATCTACCACATAACCGCGGGCACGGCTTTCGAAAGATCATAACCCTGCAGGGGTGTCCCAACTTAGCCCATCACAAGCTCTCACGATTAGCTGAAGTGATAAATATAATATCATCACCCCTTATCGTAGGGAAATTCGATCAGGCTCAGCATCCCGGTGCACAAGACATTTCGACAATGGTAAAACAAGTCCAACAAGACCTCCCGGTGTGTCGACACCTTGATAGTAGCCGCGCGTATCTCGTCTCAGGCCACGACCGGATGGGCGATGCTACAGGTAAAACCAAACCTCGAGTTTCCCCATGGTGGCCCCGCAGGCTCCCCGTTTGGGACCAACACCATCAGCACTGGCCCCCCTGCTATGTAGAAAGAATCCTCGGGTAGCGCTAACTCCCTATGCAATTTAATTAATTAATTAAGTTGTTATTATGAGAAAATTAAAACCAATGTTGGGCCTTGTTGGAGGCGTTTTATTCAAAGTCGAACTGTCAAGGGGTCCCCATATACCCATCGTGTAAGGAACGCAAAATCAAGGAACATAATGCCGGTTTATCGGCGCCTAAGGTGGCATGAGTGGAACAAAACACCGAGCAAAAGGCCAAGCCTTCCACCCATGCCCAGTATATAGGTGTGTTATTAATAATAATAGATATTGTGAAATTCCAACAACAAGTTCCCTCCTGGAACGATCTTCATCTTCACCTGCAACTAACAACGCTATAAGAGGGGCTAAGCAAGCGGGTAACATAGCCAAACAATGGTTTTTGCTAGGAAGGTTTCAAATGTTAGAGGTTTCATGGCAACAAGGAGAGGCTGACAATAAAGATGGGTAGCGCGACATATAACGATAGCATCGAGACACTAAGCATGGCAATGATAGTAAAGGCATCCAAGGGTACGTTCATCTTGCCTGAGATCCTGCAAGGAAGAAGAATGGATCCATGAAGAAGACGGAGAAGAAGCCTTGAAGAAGAACCACGGGTAGACGAACGAATCCTCACGAACGCAACGGAACAAGGACTAACGAGAAGAAGCAAGCAACACGGTAAACAAACCACTCAAGAACATGACAATAGGCACTACCAAGTATGATGCAAAACAAGTCTACTTATGATGCACAGAAAGTCTACACAGGAAGCAAAACATGGCAAGGTAGGAAGCACAGCAAAACAGCACAAGTTTATATATGATGCAATACATGGCAAGGTATGATGCATGACAAGACTAAACAGGAAGCATAACATGGCAAGGTAGGAAGCACAGAAAACATCACAGGAAACATGGCAATGTGCTTAAGCAAGTATGATGCAAACAAATCTATATAGGAAGCACAACAAGTCTATACAGGAAGCATTACATGGCAAGGTAGGAAGCATAGAAAACAACACAAGTCTATATGATGCAATACATGGCAAGATATGATGCATGACAAATCTATACAGGAAGCACAACAAGTATATACAGGAAGCATAACATGGCAATGTAGGAAGCACAGAAAACAACACAAGTTTATATGATGCAATAGATGGCAAGGTATGATGCATGACAATTATATACAGGAAGCACAACAAGTCTATATAGGAAGCATGACATGGCAATGTAGGAAGCACATCATGACAAGGTAGGAAGCACAACATGGCAATGGTGCAAGATGCACCCAAACATCATCTAAACTCACACCAAAGATGAAAACAAGATGACATGGCAAGATGCAACACGCAAGCAGATAACATGGCAAAGACAACGAATAACTGGCTGACACCTGGCGCACCGGTCTCAGGGTGTCACATGGCTAAAGCATTTCGACATGGGTTCTATTGGCTGACAGCCCATGCTGATGCGGAGGATTTGGTCCGGAGGTGCGATGCTTGTCAGAAATTTTCACGGCGTGCTCTTGTTCCGGCGAAGGAACTGCGGATGATACCAATTACTTGGCCGTTTGCGACTTGGGGGCTTGATATGGTTGGACCCTTTAAATGATCCCAAGACCAAAAAACTCATCTGCTGGTTGTTGTAGACAAATTTACAAAGTGGATTGAAGCAGAGCCTGTAAGCAAGTGTGATGCGGCAACAGCGGCTAAATTCATCAAAAAAGTAATTTTCCGGTTTGGCTTTCCACACAACATCATCACAGATAATGGCACCAATTTATCGAAAGGAGAGATGGAGGAATTTTGTCAACGGGAGCATATCCGCCTGGATGTATCTTCTGTAGCTCACCCTCAATCCAATAGTCAAGCTGAAAGGGCCAATCAAGAGATTTTGCGAGGTATCAAACCCCGGCTTATGACTCCCTTGCAAAGAACACCAGGGTGATGGGTCGAGGAATTACCTTTTGTCCTCTGGAGCATCAATACTACGCCGAACCGGTCCACGGGTTATACACCTTTCTTCATGGAGTATGGTGCTGAAGCGGTTCTTCCAAGCGATATCCGCCATGATTCACCACGGGTGCAGCTTATGTTGAAGCGGCCAATGAGCAGGCAAGACAGGACAGTTTGTACCGGCTAGATGAAGAGTGTGACGTAGCAGCAGTGCGATCCGCGATTTATCAGCAGGACTTGCGCAGATATCACAGCTGCCGGGTCAAAACCAGGACGTTCCAGGAGGGAGATTTGGTACTCCGGCTCATCCAAGACCAAACCGATATGCACAAGCTATCCCCGCCTTGGGAAGGGCCCTTTGTGGTCAGCAAGAATCTACACAACGGTTCATATTACCTGGTGGACGTTCGAGAGCACAAGGACTCACGGACATCAGAAGAAGAGACAAAGAGGCCGTGGAACATCGCTCTCCTGCGGCCCTACTACACCTGAGCCATGAGCTCTGTTGTATCCGATGTATATATTATGATTAATGAATAAACCGGCGCCCTCGGTAAACCAGGGGATCAGCTATTTTTTCAAAAATAAGTATCTTATGGAAATTCACTCAGGTGATATCCATCTAAAGTTTATTCTTCTTGATATATATATATATATATATATATATATATATATATATATATATATATAT
>LR738712.1:538595247-538630314 GCA_902687465.1 Secale cereale | reverse complement strand
TATGTCATTTTCATTAGTTAGACAAGACGCCTTGATCTATCTATGTTGATATACAGGACAACTATTTATTAAGGGACCAAAGAAGGTTTGCCGCACAGTGCAACTCCCATATACGTACCCTGCTTCTACATTCACTAAGGGGCTTCTTGTTCAAACATAGGTCGTATTCGAACCAAAGAGAACATAGCCAAACTCACTAAGGGGCTTCCTGTTCAAACATAGGTCGTATTCGAACCAAAGAGAACATAGCCAAACTCATTAAGGGGCTTCCTGTTCAAACATAGGTCATATTCAAACCAAAGAGAACATAGCCAAACTCACTAAGGGGCTTCCTGTTCAAACATAGGTCGTATTCGAACCAAAGAGAACATAGCCACACTCACTAGGGGGCTACGGATCGTATTCGAATCCTAGCTTAGCCCCTTGTGGTCCAGTTTATATGATCGTATTCGAATCATAAGCTCCTTGGATCGTATTCGAATCCATTGATTGGCTAAAGTTTCAAGGCCACTAGGGGGCTACGGATCGTATTCAAATCCTAGCTTAGCCCCTTGTGGTCCAGTTTATATGATCGTATTCGAATCATAAGCTCCTTGGATCGTATTCGAATCCATTGATTGGCTAAAGTTTCAAGGCCACTGGGGGATACACGGTCGTATTCGAATCCTAGCTTAACCCCTTTGGTCCGGTTTATTGATCGTATTCGAATCAGAAGCCTCGATTGGGAGCCTGGCAGCTCGCAAAAAGCCTCGACTACATGGTCTTATTTTCAAACCTGTGTTTTTTGTGTTTGTGTTCTCATGTGTTTCTATGGTTCTTTGATCCGGAGTGAGACAACTTCAAAGTTGACCACATATCTTCAAAGGTCTGGACACAGAGCTCCAGCATTATTTAAACCGGTAGTTCTTGTAAACCCAGAATAATTGGGTACGCCCCAACGGAGCCAAGAGCTTCCTCAGAAACAACAATGATCGCCGGATTAAGGATATCAAGCATACTTAATCACAGAAACAGATAGTATGCAAGATAAACCATATCAGACAAAGGATTCAGATTGTCAGACGCCAAAGCAAAGTTGGGACATCCGGATCAAGACGGACAATATTTACAACTATCCTATTACAAGGCACACCAAGCCTGAACGGATTAAAGTTTTTTCGGCAAAATAATACCGCAGCTACAAAGATAAACTGTGTGGCTTATGCTTCCTCCTGCTGCGACGGCTGAGGATCGACTTGTTCCGGAGCTTCTTCATCTTCCGGAAGCGGCTGAAAGTCAGGAACGCGCCAATCAATTTTTGATAAAGCACGGAAGTACATCTCTTCAGTAATGAGATCAGACGGATCAACATCTGGGGCGAAAGTGTGGGGGCGCACTGGTGGGATTAGATTTTCGGTATCATAAACCGGCCGATCCACCCGCTCATTCTTTAAATCGTACGCCGGATGATACCTGGTCAAGTCTGATTCAACGGCAAGTTTGCTAGCGAGAGGATGCATCTCCTTAGTCAAAGCATGAAGGTCTTTGCCAGTGAAGGCCGATCCGTCTTCTTTGGTGCTGGGATAACCGTTCAGGGCTTCTTCCGGATCAAAGTCTGGAACCCACGCTTTGGCTCTGATGAGCGCTACAAGAGCACTGGCTCGGGCAGCAGACTTCTTCACCTCTTCCAAGCGTACTGGCAAGATAGAAAGCTTCTCCAGAGTGCCTTGGATAGTGGTGGGGGCCGGTTTATTAAAAGACATCGCACTTATAATCCGTTGAGCGCCGGAATACAGCTGCTCAACAAGAGTATAAGAGGCCTTGAGTTTCTTCCGGAGGTCATCCCCAAGATGGGTGACGCATCGCCCTGCATATGGTTATCATGGTTAAGCCAGAACGGACTAAAGATTGCAGAGATGAAGACACGTGCAAGTTAAGTATTTACCAAAGACGGCAGAAGTCATCAGCTCTATTTGCTGCTTTAAACCGGTTAATTCTTGTGTCACCAGATTAAGAGCCTCCTCAGCATCCTTTGCTCTCTTTTCAAGAGCGTTCTTTTGCACCTCCCAGGTTGTCCGCTCCGATTCAAAATATTTCTTCAATTGTTCAGCGGTGGTTAAGCTCAGCACCAGATCTTTTTTGGCCTTGGCAGCAGAAGATTCAGTCTCATCAAGTCTATTCCGGAGCTCAGTTATCTCTTCAGCCCTCCGGGCCAAGTCAGCCTACAAACAAAATCAAGAGGAATAAATGACAGTTTAGACAAGTCTCAAGCACATAACCAAGTTATCCACTTGACACTTGGGGGCTAATGACCAATTGAAGTATCAAAGGAAGACAATTAAAGATAAAGTCTCAAGCACATAAACAAGTTATCTACTTGACACTTGGGGGCTAATGAGCAGTTGAAGTAATGAAAGCAAGATTCAGACAAGTCCCAGACGCATAAAACGAGTTATGCCCCTGGCACTTGGGGGCTAATGTTAGATTGCTTGCTTGCAATTCAAAGTACCAGTTCACCTTCCAGTAAAGCTAAACCGGAACTTGGGGGCTACCATGATATAAACAGAAATACAAAGAAGGCAAAAGCAAAAGACAAGTAAGATACCTCGTATTTATCCTTCATCAGATTGACCAAGCCCGCTTCATAGTCCCGACTGGTATGCAGCCGGTTCAAATATCCGGAATAAAGCTCCTGGGCACTCAGATCAGCATAGTTGGATAAATCGGTGCGCCATTTGCCTTTCTCTTGTTGAAGCTTCTCTGCTTTAGCAATATGCTTGGCTAAAATGATAGGCTCAGCAGGAGCGGTAAAACCTGTACCGGTTATTTGAATATCCGGAGAAGAGGCAGCGGCCGGTTATGGAGTAGCAGTATGAACCGGACTAGTGGGAGCCGGGCTAGTCCGAGGAGGGTTGGCCCGGACTGGACTCGCCGGTTCATGAACATCTTCAGCGTTGGAATTTTCAGGAACAGTAGCATAATCATGATCCATGGGAGCAGGATCGTCAAGCTGAACTGTAGGCTCATTTTCCGGAGGAATGATTGTATCCGGATCAGCCGCCGGATCATCAGTGGCAGTCTCAGCAGCCGTTTTGCTGGCCTTTGCCCTTTTTCTAGGCTTAGGCTTGCTGAAAGGAATTGGAAAAGAAATCAGAGTCACAAAAACAAATACAATCGTAAGCCGGATAAGATGAAGGACTTACCCAGGGACGGTTTTCAGAACCGGGACCTGTGTGGCAGTTGATTCGCCAGAAGATGATAAAGGAGTCTCCTGATAATTAGGATCAGACGGTTTAAGTGGTTTGCGTATAAGTCCAGCCTTGGGATGAAGAAGAGTTGGGGAAAGTAAAACCTCAGAGCGGCGCCTCCGGGCCGGAGTAAGAGATATTCCGGAAGACTCGACTACATGGCCGCTATGGCGTGTAGTCCGGCGGGCTTCGTGTTGCTGCTTCTTCAAAAGAAAATTGGGGTCCAGTTGAGCGTAAGGATGAGAAAAAGGATACTTCCGAGATGCCTTACGGATCTTGGGCACCAACGGTTCAGAATCTGAAGAAAGAATGATTACCTCAGTTTCGGCCGCTTTACCAGCTTCAGCCAAATCCTGTGAAAAGACACTGTTAACATAAATCGGGATAAAAGAGAACAAAGCATATCAGGATTAACTCATACCTCAGAATCCGGGTCATCTTCTTCAACATGTGAACCGGAGCCAGTAGCCGCCTTTTTTCTTCTTAACAGCGAAGGTTTTTCGGCGCGGCTGTTTTCCTGACTTATCCTGAGGTTTCCTTTTCCAGAAAGGATCGTCGGCCTGTGTAGAAGATGAGAGATAAATGGAAGATAATTTAAATGGACGGATTAGAAACAAACAGAAGAGATTAAGGCTTACCGCTGGCAGTTTGTTCTTCCTATAATATGGAGCCAATCCGGTTTTGCTACATTCCTCCAAGGAGATGTTGAGCATTTTCTTGGCAGATTCAATAACTTCCTTTTCAGGAATTATTACGTCGGTAAACCGCTGAGGATCATCCGGCTTTCCGGTATATTGATACATTAAACCGGAGCGCCGGCTCAGAGGGAGGATACTCCAGGCAAGCCAGCAACGCATAAAATCAACTCCAGTCAATCCGTTGGCCATAAAAGCTTTAAGTTTGGCGAGTTGAGAGGCGAACCGGGGCCGTTCTGAAGAGCTAAGACGTTGCGGCAGTGGATGATCTTCAGGAAGACGATGTTCGCAATATGTAGGATCGAAAGTATGTCTAGAGGGGGGGTGATTAGACTACTTGTAAATATAAAAATTCTGCCTTTTGATCACGAACAGTTTTTGGCAGTTTCACAATTATGATCAAGACAAGTATCACCCTACACATGCAATTCTAGAGTATAAGCAGCGGAAAGTAAATTGCACATGTAGTAAAGAGAGGTGGAGAAGATCAAACGCAATTTGGAGACGCGGAGATTTTTCTCGTGGTTCCGATAGGTGGTGCTATCGTACATCCACGTTGATGGAGACTTCAACCCACGGAGGGTAACGGCTGCGCGAGTCCATGGAGGGCTCCACCCACGAAGGGTCCACGAAGAAGCAACCTTGTCTATTCCATCATGGCCTACGCCCACGGAGGGCTAGCCTTACTCAGGGTAGATCTTCACGAAGTAGGCGATCTCCTTGCCCTTACAAACTTCTTGGTTCAACTCCACATCTCGATGACGGAGGCTCCCAAGCGACACCTAACCAATCTAGGAGGCACCACCCTCCAAAAGGTAATAGATGTTGTAGATGATGATGAACTCCTTGCTCTTGTGCTTCAAATGATAATCTCCCCAACACTCAACTCTCCTCACTGATATGGCTGTGGTGGAATAAAGGATTGAGTGGAAAGCAACTTGGGAAGATTAGAAATCAAGTTTCATATGGTAGGAATGGAGCAACTTGATCTCAACACAAGGGTAGGTAGTTCTCTTCTCAGAAAGTGTAAGGTAGGAGTGGTAGTACTTTCTGATGGCTCTCTCCACGAATGAAGAGGGGGTGGAGGGGTATATATAGCCTCCACACAAAATCCAACCGTTACACACATAATTGAGCAATCTCGGTGAGACCGAAGTGGAAACTCGGTGAGACCGAAAGTTCAAATATAGTGAACGTTGGGGTTTTCGGTGGGACCGAAAATACCATCTCGGTTTGTCCGATATGAGTCAAAGATAGGAACTTGCCAGTTTCGGTGGGACCGAAATCAACAACTCGGATATTTCGAAATGATGACAAATGGTTACAGAAGGTTGGCAGCCCGTGTTTCGGTGAGACCGAACTCAAACTCGGATTGACCGATTTTTCTAGGGTTTGGCTTATGGCTGAGGTGGTTCATCTCGGTGGGACTGAGTTGGAAGAATCGGTTTGTCCGAGATTACTTATGAGTGTGTATAGAAGTGAAAGTTGCTGATAGTTAAAGGAGATATATCACTAAGCACTTGAGCAACCAGATCATCAACACAACCTCATCCCCTTTTAATAGTATTGGCTTTTCCTATGGACTCAATGTGATCTTTGATCACTAAACCAAAAATGGAGTCTTGAGCTTTTGCCAATGCTTGCCTTAGCATTTTGAGGGGTCCACTTCTTCAGTCATTTCCATACCCATATCACTGAACTTCTCTGAAATGATTCTCAAGTAATTATTAGTTCAATGATATATATGTTGTTATTAATTACCAAAACCACCCGGGGATTAGTTGCACTTTCAATCTCCCCCTTTTTGGTAATTGATGACAACATATAGATCAAAGCTTCGACAAAAGATATAATCAAATAATATCGTCGCTTTGAGAAGTATGTGATAAACAAGAGCTCCCCCTAAATTTGTGCATTATTTAAAATTTGCGTTTGAATGCAAATGCACAATCGATTAGGATTATGGGTCACACTTCCATGTCACATACATCTTGGTGGAGCGCACAAAATGATAAGAATGAATAGCATGCACCCAATCACCAAGACATGAGTAAATAGCCATACAAGAAGGAATAGCATATGATAAGCATTAAGCACACATTAAAGCATAGTATGACTAAGCACTCATTAAGGTAGCATCAAACGTAGTATCAAGCACACTGAAAGTTTCAAGAACCAAAAGAACCAAATGTATCTCAAAGAAAACCGGCAAAAGAACGAAAGAGCACTCTCTCTCTCGAAGCCCTATGATCTATACAATTTCTCCCCCTTTGGCAACAAGTTACCAAAAAGTTCGAAAAAGCATAGAGCTAAGCGTCACTGTGGGCTCTGCTGGCGGCTCCCGTCTGGGTAGATGTCGGAGTAGAAATGACGGCATCGGCGAAGACTTCAGCTGATGTCTGCGCTGGAGGAGTGGATGCTGGAGCTGTGGCTGGAGTAACTGCTGGAGCTGTAGGAGGTGCTGAAGTGGTAGCCCTGGAGTCAGTCACTGGGATAGCAGCTGATCGGGATCCTCTGGGAACCGGAGCAGTCTGGCGATGAGTGTCCTGGACTAGATCATCCTGCATGAGCTCTGCTCTGTCCTGCCTTGCTTCCTCCATGTCTGCCTCAAGCTTGTTGACGGTCACCTGAAGTTCAGTCAGCTTCACGTCCAGAGCGTGGACCTTCTCGTCAATAATCCTCTCTAGGCTTTCCTGAGATTGTTCAATGCTGGCCAGGCGTTGTTCAATCCTCTGGGTAGCTTCAAGAATCTGCTCTCCGAAGCTCTTTGGTTTAGCTGCTGCTGCTGCTGCCTCTTTATCAGCTTTGGCTTTCTTAGCAGCTTCAATCTTTGCTTGACCTTCAACAGAAGTTGGATCCTCTTCGTCCATCACAACAATGTTGTCTTCATGCTCTGGCTGCAGTGGTAAGTGCTTCCTATCCAACATGAATTTGCCCGTGCCAAACTTGGCATTGATAAGCATCTGAATCTGCGGCGCAAATCCACACGACCTCTTCTGGTCAGCTGCAGTCCTCTTAATGGTCTCTACCATTAAGTCCATCACCTTGAAAGGTGCCTTCTCATCAAGTATGTGCAGCATGTTGATAGAATAGCCTCGGATCATGTGATGGTCTCCAGACTTGGGCATCAAGGTATGCCTCAGAATAGTGTTTGTGGTAGTTAGACCTGCCTGGAGATAGTACACTGAGCCAAGCTTCCATCCTTCCAAATCTTCAGCGGGGATCTCCTTGTACATGTTCTTCATGGAATCATGGTTCTTCTTAGGAATCCCATAGACATCAATGTCGTCCTCTCTCTGTACTGGAGCATTCAGAAGTTCTGCCCATTCTTCAACAGACGAAGAAAACCTTTGACCTTCAGTCATCCAGGTGATCTTCCCATCAGGATAGAAGTGGGTTGTGGCGTAGAACTGCATAATCATCTCGTCGTTCCAATCTGTCAGTTTCTGACCCACAAACTCATCAACTCCACATGCAGTGAAGCTCTCATGCACATGGGGAAAGAAGTCTCGGTGCTCTTCACTATCAATGTACTTCCAGTCAACGTATCTGGTATCTGCAACAATAGGCTTCTTGTCCATCAGCACGGTCTCATAGAAGTCCTGCTGCTCTCTGGTGTGGAATCTGGGGTCCACAGCAGTCCTTCTCCTCACGGCATATGGATCAGACTGTCTCCATAGCCTGAGACCTCTGTCCTTCCTTGCCTTCATATCCTCGGCTTGAGGATGAGCATCGTTGTGGAGTGGCAATTTTGGACGGAGCTTCAGCAACACATGTTCTTCATCAGACTCAGACGGTGGCACATCACCTTTGTTCTTCTCAGAGGCTGGGATGTTCCTGGTTGTCCTCTTGGGCTTGGCAGAAGGCTTTGCTGGGGCTGCCTTTGCTTGAGCAGGCTTCTTGGGCTTAGAAGTGGCTTGAGCCCTAATTGCATCACCCATGAGTTTCTGCTTCTGAGGAGCAGGCTGGGGTGTTTCTTCTTCTTCTTCTTCGGCTGCTACATCTGCATGAGAATCAGCATATACTACCCTCTTCCTCTTGGAAGTTTTCTTCACTTTACTTGGGGCTGGCTCTCCCAAGTTTAGCTTCTTGGCAACAACTGACTGCTTGACCTTGCTGGTGCCTTTCTTGAACTGCTGCCCTTGGTGCTCTTTGGCAACAACATTTCTCTTGGGCTTGGAGGTTACTTCCTCAGCAATGAAGTCAGAGTCCTCATCATCAGAATTTCTCTGCTTTCTGGTTCTGGTGGCTGCAGGAGGCAAACCACTAGGGGTACTCCTCTCACCATCATCACTAGGACTACTAGCCTCAGGACTAGTATCTGCCTCAGGGATCTCTGCAAAAGGTGACTCAGACCTGTTCTGGCTGTCACTGGCATCTGACATGGCTGACAACCTGTGAATAGATAAGGTATAGGCAGAGTAGAAGAGTTATCACAAACTGCAGAGGTTTTTGCAAAAAAATGAGTTCAAATCTTAGTTTTGAGTTTTCACAGAATGCATTTCGGTCAAACCGATATTCAATTTCGGTGAATCCGAAGTGTATACAGAGGCTTACCACACCACTTTCGGTCAGACCGAAGTGGGTTTCGGTCCTGCCGAAACACTAGGGTTTCACTAAGACTCTACATCGGTCACACCGATTTGCACGACTCGGTTAGACCGAAAGGTGCAGTGCAATGGCCAGAGGCCAAATCGGTCATTCCGAGTTTTCAAAATCGGTTTCACCGAGATGTATTCCGTGGAAACCTAACCCTAAGAATTTTACTCGAAACTAGAACCGATCTGATGTTAAGGAAGATTTCAAACGTGGCTAGATGCAGGGCAAACCAATCGTGCAATGAATCAGATGGGGAGCACGAGAGGGATCGAGACTCACCCTAACTTGGTGGAGTCCCTCTACGGCGGCAACGGCGCGGAGAAGAAAACCGTTGACGGCGGCGGAGACCTGCGGCGAGGGTGCACAGGCGACGACGGCGACGATCCGGAGACCAGGGCGACGGCAGCAGGGGACTTGGGGGCGAAACGGTTTGAAGAAATAATCGCGCGCTGCCCTCAGTATTTATATCCCCTTGCTGTCGGTGGGACCGAGTTGAAAAACTCGGTGACACCGAAATGGATAACTGCTGTGCAGTTACGCATATCGGTCACGCCGAGATTTTGAACTCGGTTTCACCGAGATGAAACCTAGATCAGTCTAAGCGTTTCGGTTGGACCGAGTGGGAGAAGTTGGTCAGACCGAAATTGACTTAGAAGGTTTTGGAAGTCAGCCTTAGACCGATCGGTGGCTCCGAGTGCTCCTCACTCGGAGGGTCCGAAAATGACTTGTTCAAAGTTTGTGATTTGAGCATGAATAGAATTTGAGACAAGAAAGCATAGATAGCTAGGGAAGGTACTTAGGCATTCTTGTCCATCCATTTGGCCAGAAAAATCAAAACAACCAAAACAACAAATGGATGTCCTCGAATGGATAAAATCATGCATTCAACATGCTCACACAATAAGATAGCAAATGAAATATGTGTCAAACATGCACAACCAAAACTCTAGCTACTAGCACACAATTTGTCGATGACTAGGTCATCTTTATATGAGTATTTTGACTTAGGAGCCAAATGAGAACATTTGATCATAGGTCATACTCATCGTTTAAGCACAAGTGGGGTTACCACTTTTACATACAGCATTGATGTGTTCACATCATTTGGAGATGCTTTAGCTCAATTTTTAGAGCAAAGCTCCTCCTAGATGTGAGAACCCCTTTTAAAGGGTCAAACTAACCTTGGGTTGTCGTAGAAGACTTCATGTAGATGTTGAAGATGTGGATGCTCAATGTTGATGTAGATCATCAAGAGTTGGGAGCTATCCTTTGGATTAGGGCACTTTCAATACCTACATGGGTTAGTCCCACAAGGAACAAACAAGAATATCCATGGACATAGATTGAAGTTCACAATAGATGATGTCCATGAAAGCAATGATTACCTTGTCCCTTGACTTACCAACAAGAGGGTTTGTGACTCCATGAACTAGTGCATGATGTGGAAGTTGATTGCACAAGTTCTTGCCAAAATGAATGTGAGTGAAGTATGTTGGTGGAGTCACCCTCAAGAACCTTCTAGTTCTTCTTCTTTGGGATCCACATCATCTTGATGGGAATCCTTGGGGTTGTAGTTGAGCTTGACGAAGTAGAACTTGACGTGTCCTTGGGAACCCACTTGACCATGGCTTGAGGTGCTTCAATGAATGCATCAATCTCCTCTTGAAGCTTGTCCTTGGCCTTTAGCTTGTGGTCTTGTGGTGGAAGGTCATCTTGAGTTTGTTCCACATTGGAAGAAGTAGGATCATACTTCTCCTTTTGAGAAACAAACTGTGGAGTAGGGTATTGACCTTCTTCCCACTCAACACCTTCGGCGTTGAACTTTCGCTCAAAACCAATCCCTTGATTCTTCCGGTGCCTTCCTTGTTTGTGAACAATTTCCTCAAAGTTCTTGCTTCCGGCAAGACTCTTGTAGACACCTTTCTCTATGATTTCCTTCAATAAGCTATTTTCTTGCTCAAGTGTAACTTGGCTTGAAACATTGTTAGTGGAATCAAGAGAACTACTAGAAGTAACAATATTAGATTTAACATGGTTATTGTTACTACTAGAGGAAGAATTTTTCTTATGCTTGTCATGCTTAGTCTTAATAGGTGGTAAGAAATTAGACAAGAGAAGTCGTTTGGCAAGATATGAAGAACTCTTCTTTCGAAGATCGTCATTGATCGCTTTTAGAAACTCATGTTCTTGCTCTAGAGTGAGCTTCTCGAAGCGTAGCTTCTCATGAGATCTTAGGAGCTCTCTATGATCTTCTTGAGTTGTTTCATGAGCTAACTTAAGAGTGTTTAGTTCTTTAGTTAGACGCTCAATCTCCTTCATAGCATTGTCATTCGACTCTTCTCGACTATAAAGACTACTAGCATTTTCATCGTTACTAAGCTCACTAGATTTATCATGCAAGAGCTCATCTTCACCAAGCAAGTCATCCTCATCACTATCAAAGTCAATGAATTCAGGGTGTGTTACCTTGGGGCCTTTAGCCATGAAGCATCTTCCAATTCCCTCATTTGGTAAATCAAATAAGTCGTAGGAGTTGGAGTTGGAGGATATGAGAGCAAGACCGGCAACACCTTCATCTTGACTGTAGTCGGAGTCGGAGTGATAGCTTCCATCGGATTGATTGTCGGAGTCGGAGCTGGAGACCCATTCACCTACATGAGCTTGATGTCTTCTTCTTGTGTAGCTCCTTGATGACTTGTCTTTCCTCTCCGAATCCTTGCTTCTCCGAGAGGGTCTTCGTTCATAACGATCATCTCTACTCCTTCTCTCTCTCCGAGGTGACTCATCTATTGATCTTCTTCTTGGAGATTCTTCTCTTCTTTTGTGGGGAGCCGTACACTCATTTGAGTAGTGTCCGGGTCTTCCACAATTGTAGCAGTTTCGATCACGGCTAGAAGATCTCTTTTCATCATATGATCTAGACTTTGAGCTTCTTTCTTTGCCTCTATTCTTGTAGAACTTGTTGAAGTTCTTAACCATTAGGCTTATCTCTTCATTGGAAATTAACTTGTCACTTGAGGTTGTGGGAGCATCACTTGTAGCTTTGTAAGCACCACTTGACTTGTTGTGAAGCTCTTCCTTATCCTTAAGTGTCATCTCATGAGCAACAATTCTTCCAATGACTTCAGTTGACTTGAGAGTCTTGTAGTTTGGCATCATTTGGATCAAAGTGCACACGGTGTCATATTTTCCATCCAAAGCTCTTAGAATCTTCTTGATGATGAATCGGTCGGTCATTTCTTCGCTTCCTAAGCCGGCAATCTCATTTGTGATGAGAGCAAGCCTAGAGTACATTTCAGCGACTCCTTCACCATCCTTCATCTTGAACTTGTCAAGTTGACCTTGAAGAATATCTAGCTTTCATTCCTTCACAGATTTAGTACCTTCGTGCATTTCAACCAAAGTATCCCAAATCTCTTTAGCATTCTCAAGACGGCTGATTTTGTTGAACTCCTCGGGACACAAGGCATTGAAGAGAATGTCACAAGCTTGAGCATTGTTTTGCAACATCCGCAACTCTTCCGGTGTAGCTTCGCGATCCGGAACTTTTCCTTCCTCGAAGAATTCACCTTGCATACCAACACAAATAATGCCCCATGCAGCTGGGTTATGACCAAGAATATGCATTTTCATTTTATGCTTCCAACTAGCAAAATTTGTACCATCAAAGTAAGGACCTCTACGATAATTACCCTCACTAGACGCCATACTCTCCTAGGTTGTGAAACCAAGCTTATGGAGTCCAATGCAATGGAAACCAAAACAATGGAGACCAATGCTCTGATACCACTTGTAGGATCGAAAGTATGTCTAGAGGGGGGTGATTAGACTACTTGTAAATATAAAAATTCTGCCTTTTGATCACGAACAGTTTTTGGCAGTTTCACAATTATGATCAAGACAAGTATCACCCTACACATGCAATTCTAGAGTATAAGCAGCGGAAAGTAAATTGCACATGTAGTAAAGAGAGGTGGAGAAGATCAAACGCAATTTGGAGACGCGGAGATTTTTCTCGTGGTTCCGATAGGTGGTGCTATCGTACATCCACGTTGATGGAGACTTCAACCCACGGAAGGTAACGGCCGCGTGAGTCCACGGAGGGCTCCACCCACGAAGGTTCCACGAAGAAGCAACCTTGTCTATTCCATCATGGCCTACGCCCACGGAGGGCTAGCCTTACTCGGGGTAGATCTTCACGAAGTAGGCGATCTCCTTGCCCTTACAAACTTCTTGGTTCAACTCCACATCTCGATGACGGAGGCTCCCAAGCGACACCTAACCAATCTAGGAGGCACCACCCTCCAAAAGGTAATAGATGTTGTAGATGATGATGAACTCCTTGCTCTTGTGCTTCAAATGATAATCTCCCCAACACTCAACTCTCCTCACTGATATGGCTGTGGTGGAAGAAAGGATTGAGTGGAAAGCAACTTGGGAAGATTAGAAATCAAGTTTCATATGGTAGGAATGAAGCAACTTGATCTCAACACAAGGGTAGGTAGTTCTCTTCTCAGAAAGTGTAAGGTAGGAGTGGTAGTACTTTCTGATGGCTCTCTCCACGAATGAAGAGGGGGTGGAGGGGTATATATAGCCTCCACACAAAATCCAACCGTTACACACATAATTGAGCAATCTCGGTGAGACCGAAGTGGAAACTCGGTCAGACTGAAAGTTCAAATATAGTGAATGTTGGGGTTTTCGGTGGGACCGAAAATACCATCTCGGTTTGTCCGATATGAGTCAAAGATAGGAACTTGCCAGTTTCGGTGGGACCGAAATCAACAACTCGGATATTCCGAAATGATGACAAATGGTTACAGAAGGTTGGCAGCCCGTGTTTCGGTGAGACCGAACTCAAACTCGGATTGACCGATTTTTCTAGGGTTTGGCTTATGGCTGAGGTGGTTCATCTCGGTGGGACTGAGTTGGAAGAATCGGTTTGTCCGAGATTACTTATGAGTGTGTATAGAAGTGAAAGTTGCTGATAGTTAAAGGAGATATATCACTAAGCACTTGAGCAACCAGATCATCAACACAACCTCATCCCCTTTTAATAGTATTGGCTTTTCCTATGGACTCAATGTGATCTTTGATCACTAAACCAAAAATGGAGTCTTGAGCTTTTGCCAATGCTTGCCTTAGCATTTTGAGGGGTCCACTTCTTCAGTCATTTCCATACCCATATCACTGAACTTCTCTGAAATGATTCTCAAGTAATTATTAGTTCAATGATATATATGTTGTTATTAATTACCAAAACCACCTGGGGATTAGTTGCACTTTCACAATAACTCGGCAGTGGGTTCTCTCCTTCAGGTGAAGTATCGTGGCAATAGAACCAAGATTTGTTCCAATCCTTGGGGTGTGTATGGAGAGCAGCGTGAGGAAAGACCGCGTCTCTTCTCTTTTGAATGCTAACCCCACCCAGTTCTTGATGAGGTCCGCCAGTAAACTCAGTTCGCCGGTTCAAATGGAAAAAATCCCGGAACAAGTCGACTGATGGCTCCTCTTGAAGATACACCTCGGAGAAAACTTGGAAATCGCAGATGTTTGATATGGAATTTGGACCTATGTCCTGAGGATGAAGCTGAAAAGCGGCAAGCACGTCCCAGAAGAACTTTGAACCGGGAGGACTAAAGCCCCGGGCTATATGATCATAGAAAACAATAACTTCTCCTTTTTTGGGAGTAGGGGGGCATTCATTTCCTGGGGCCCGCCATTTCAGAACTGCTTGAGGGCCCAGAGTGCCAATTGCAGCAGCATTAGCTAAGTCTTCTTCTGTAATGACGGAAGGAACCCAGTCGCAAGAAACGAACTGCTTGGCAGACATATTAGCAGAAGGAAAGTGCTGAAAAGGTGAAGTATAATATCCGGATTATTCAAGTACAGAGGCATAAACCGGATCACATATGCAAAATCACAACGACGGTTTAGACAAGGGACTAATGGAAGCAAGCGGGAAACGAGCTGCTACCGATTTATGAAAACAAAAAAGAAAGAAGCTAAACCGTCGGGTTCGTGGTTGATACGTTGCAGAAACAATGCATGATTGACTAAACCGGCGAGTATTTTACAGATCTATGAGGATGAAGAAACAGGTTTCTACAAGAGGCTAAGGTAAATCAGATCTGAGCGATAAGAAAAAGAGGAGATTTATGCAGGTCTATTACAGAAGAACTGTGGGGGTCTTATACAGAGCGGATGAATCTAGGGATTTAATCTAAAAATACCGAGTCTAAGCATAAAGCAGTGGAGCAGGAGCAGATCTCAAAGGTAATCTGAGATTGAATCTACCGCAGAAACAACATAAGGGATGAACAGATAGAGCTTCGAGGTCTCATGGCAGAATCAATGGTGAAACCCTAAGCTACAGATCTACAGCGTGGGAAAAAGGGATACCTGAGGCAGAAGGAAACGGCGGTGGGGTGGCTCTGGACGCGATTCAGGTTGATGCAGCGGCCTGGTCGACGACGGGGACGAGCTCGAGCGCAGCGGAGAAGCTTCGGGCGACGGAGGAGGAAGATGAGCGGAAGGAAGAAAAGTAAGGGCGCGGCCGTATTTATAAAGGAGGAGAGACGAAACGGCAAGCGCGGGATTTGAGGAAGAAAGAGATTGGATAAAGATTCTTCTGTCGCCTCGATTTTCGGGATGGCCTTTAAACAAAGGTAACAAATAGTTGTGCGCAGTAAATGCGGAAGTGATGTCACGATCGAATCAAACGATTTCCAGGGATGACGTCATAGCCGGTTTACAAAAACAGAAAAGATACAAGAAAGGAGTTTATGCAAGATTTAGGAGACTGACATGAACAAGTTCAAATCATTCTGGGGCCTAATGTCAGGGATATTACTAGCAGGTGTAAACCGGCTAGGTTAAACCGGATTATAGTGATATGGTTGTATAATTGTAAACTCAGTAGAAATTACGGCCCATGAAGGCTTAGGGCCCATGTGTAAATGTTACGGTTTGTAAACCGTCCTATCATGTAAACTTGAGATACAAGGAAAGAAGAGCAGAGACCGAGGCGGACACGATTATGAACCGGCCTCGGGACTCTGTAAACCGGACCGGGCGTCGCCTCTTATATAAAGGGACGACCCGGCGACGGTTCAAGGGACAAGAAACAATCCGTCGAGAGACAGGCAAGCAATCTGCTCCCTGTTCATCGACGCCCAAGCAATACCAAACCAAACTAGACGTAGGCGTTTACCTTCATCGAAGGGGCCGAACTAGTATAAACCCTCTGTGTCCTTTGTGTGCTTTTAACCTCCTCAAGCTAACCCGTGCGATGGTTCCGTTACTAAGTCCGTTAAACCGGACATCTGCCGTGCTAATTCCACGACACTATGATTATGAGATTATGCAACTCCCGAATACCGGAGGAACACCTTGTGTGCTATCAAACGTCACAACGTAACTGGGTGATTATAAATATGCTCTACAGGTGTCTCCGAAGGTGTTTGTGGTGTTGGCATAGATCGATAATAGGATTTGTCACTCCGAGTGTCGGAGAGGTATCTCTGGGCCCTCTCGGTAATACACACCATAATAAGCCTTGCAAGCAAATGATTAATGAGTTAGTAATGAGATGATGTATTACGGAACGAGTAAAGAGACTTGCCGGTAACGAGATTGAACTAGGTATGATGATACCGACGATCGAATCTCAGGCAAGTAACATACCGATGACAAAGGGAACAACGTATGTTGTTATGCGGTTTGACCGATAAAGATCTTCGTAGAATATGTAGGAAACAATATGAGCATCCAGGTTCCGCTATTGGTTATTGACCGGAGATGTGTCTCGGTCATGTCTACATAGTTCTCGAACCCGTAGGGTCCGCACGCTTAACGTTCGATGATGATCAGTATTATGAGTTTATGTGTTTTGATGTACCGAAGGTAGTTCGGAGTCCCAGATGTGATCACGGACATGACGAGGAGTCTTGAAATGGCCGAGACATAAAGATCCATATATTGGAAGCCTATGTTTGGATATCAGAATGGTTCCGGGTGAGTTCGGGCATTTACCGCAGTACCGGGGGGCTACCGGAACCCCCGGGGAGTGTATGGGCCTTAATGGGCCTTAGTGGGATAGAGGAGGCAACCAAGGTGAGGGGCGCGCCCCCCAAGCCCAATCCAAATTAGGTGGGGGTCGGGCCCCCTTTCCTTCTTCCCTCTCTCCTCCTTCCTTCCTCTCCTACTCCAACTAGGGAAAGGGGGAAATCCTACTCCCGGTGGGAGTAGGACTCCCCTAGGACGCGCCATAGAGAGGGTCGGCCCCTCCCCTCCTCCACTCCTTTATATACGTGGGGAGGGGGCACACCATGGACACACAAGTTGATTTCTTAGCCGTGTGCAGTGCCCCTCCCCATAGTTACACACCTTTGTCATATCGTTGCAGTGCTTAGGCGAAGCCCTACGCCGGTAACTTCATCATCATCGTCACCACGCCATCGTGCTGACGAAACTCTCCCGTGACGCTCAACTGGATCAAGAGCTCGTGGGACGTCATCGAGATGAACGTGTGCTGAACGCGGAGGTGACGTACGTTCGGTGCTTGGATCGGTTGGATCGCGAAGATGTTCGAATACATCAACCGCGTCACTAGAAGCTTCCACTTTCGGTCTACAAGGGTACGTAGACACACTCTCCCGGCTCGTTGCTATGCTTCTCCTAGATAGATCTTGCGTGATCGTAGGAGTTTTTTTGGAATACTACATTCCCCAACACATTCCCCTCATTACACATGTAGCTCCTTCTCCGGCAGCCATGGCTGACGTGTAGTGTAGGTCGAGGATTTATCTTCTCTGTTCTGTCAGTTCTCCTTGTTAGGTGATAGCCTTGGTCAGCGCTGGAGCGTCCCATGCTCCACGCCACGACCGCCACGTTGCCCATGTACTGGGCTGGCTACGGCCCCTATATGTACTCCCTCTGTATCGCTTTGCAATTAATGAGAAATATACTACATTATTTTTCATGGTATTAGATATTGATCCTCCCTCTCCTTGCTAGCCATGACGAACACCAGCGGGCAACCAACCCTCCCTCTTCCCGGCGGCCAGCCGAATCCCACCTCTCCGCTGGCCAAACCAACCCTCTCAATACTGCTCCTATTCCCGGCACGCAAACCTTACCCATGGCCAGCGCTCCCATCCACGACGGTCCCGGCAGCCAAAGCTTTCCCATGGCCACCACTCCCACCCACGGCGGCCCAACCGCTCAGCCAGCCACCACCCCACCTCCATCCCTCACCTTTAGCGACACTATCACCGATATCACTCCCTTCATCCCCATAGTTCTTGATCTTAAAAGCCACAATTACTACCACTGGCGCCATCTCTTTGAGATCCATCTCGGTCGCTGCTCCCTTCTCCACCACATCTCCGGCGATGCACCACCTGCTCCCCATGATCCTCGCTGGATCAAAGATGAGATCGCCATCATCCAGTGGATGTATACTCACATCTCAATGGAGCTCTTCAACCTTGTGGTGACGGATGGTGCCTCCACGTGTGATATTTGGGCCGAGCTCCGCCGGCTCTTCCAGGACAACCGGGATACTTGTGTCTCCGCCCTCAACACCAAGCTTCACACGATCACGCAGGGCGATCGCCTCGTGGGCGTTTTCTATCAACGCATCAAGGGGATCGGCGACGAGCTCCGCGAGCTTGGAGAGGTGGTTGCCGATCGGTCGCTTCTTCATGCACTGATGGGCGGTCTTGACGACCGTTTTTCTCAGCATGCGACCTTGATCCCCCTCCTTCGTCCTCTGCCAGCGCTCGCCGAGGCCCACTCCATGCTTCAGATGGAGGAGCAGAACTAGGCGCGCAAGGCAGCTACGCCGCGCCTCTACCACGCGACCACACGTCCTACTGCCACAACTATTGCGCCAACTCCGACCGCGCCCTCCGGGTCGTCTTCATCACTGCCACCCCCCGGTTGGCGCCCCAGTCCGAACTACAAAGGCAAGAACCCTATTTACCGTCCTCCTCAGCAGCGCTCTTCGGGGTCGTCTTTGGCCTCACTTGCACCACCATCTGCTCCTGTGGCGCCCTCGACCACTCCCCCGACACCATGGTGTCCTTCGCACGATCCCTGGACCGGGCTTATTCAGGCCTAGCCCATGCCATGGTCTGCACCCTCTCCCTACGACACTCCTCCGGCGTACAGCGGGGCTTGGGCGCACGGCATGCGTCCTCAACTTGGTTCTCCAGGCCTCCTCGGATCACGGCCTCCACCGCATGCCTACACGGTGTACGCTCCTCTATACCAGGCGGCGGCGCCTCCCCCAGCTCCATCACCGCACCCCTATGCTTCTCCCTCTACTTCACCATGGGATCAGGTGCCACCAACGGCTTCCGCTGCTGCGTCGACCTCGACACCACCCGCGCCGAACTGGGATCAGGCTGCCTTCATGGCCGCCATGAACTTGCTTACCACCCAGGATGCAGGTACGGAATGGATATTCGACTCTGGTGCTTCCTCGCACATGTCCACATCTAGCTCTTCGTTGTCCTCTCTTCATCTGTCTATATTTCCCTCAATTACTGTAGGCAATGGTTCATCTATTCCCATTCCATGCACTGGTTCTACTTCGCTCTCCCCTAACCTATCATTACGAGAAGTACTTGTTGCTCCTGCTCTTATCAAAAACCTCATATTTGTTCGCCGGTTTACTATTGATAACCTTGTATCTGTTGAATTTGATCCCTTGGGTGTGTCTGTGAAGGATCTTCGCAGCAAGGAGGTGATCGCTCGGTTCAATAGCTCCGGTGACATGTACACTATCCACGACGCCTCTCCATCACCGCAAGTTCATGCCATGATCACCTCCATCTCCCTTTGGCATCGTCGATCCGGACATCCCAAGAATGCCACTACGACCTCTCCACTTCGCGAGTTTCAGCTACCTCATGTTCGGGAGTCTCATGATTCCGCTTTGTATCAGTCTTGTCAGATGGGCAAACATGTTAGGCTGCCCTTTGACACATCTACTACCACTAGTTCAACTTCCTTTGAGTTGTTTCATTGTGATCTATGGCAGTCACCTATCCCTAGCGTTTCCGGGTTTAAGTTTTATCTTGTAATAGTGGATGACTACTCACATTTCATGTGGACCTTTCCCCTTCGCTGCAAATCTGATGTGCACACTATGTTTGTGAATTTCCATGGATACGTGTATGCCCACTTCTCTCTTCCCATTCGATTTCTTCAATGTGACAATGGTCGTGAGTTTGAGAATGCCCGCAACCGCGATTTTTTCCTTCATCGTGGCATTCTCCTTCGGTTCTCTTGTCCATATACCTCTCCTCAAAATGAAAAGGCCGAGCACTCTCTTCGTAATATCAACGATATTCTCCGCACACTTCTAATCCAAGCATCTATGCCACCCCAATATTGGGTCAAATCTCTCCGCCCCTCCACTTTCCTACTCAACATATGACCAACCAAGACCTGCCCCAAATTATCTCCCTATGATTCCCTATTTCTTTCCTCTCCTTCCTATGCAGATCTTCGCATTTTTGGATGTCTTTGCTTTCCTAATCTTTCCGCTATAGTAGTAAATAAACTAGCACCGAGATCGATGCCTTGTGTTTTTCTTGGGTATTCGGATGATCACCGTGGCTACCGTTGTCTTCATCTCCCAACCAACCACATTATACTCTCTCGCCATGTCACTTTCGATGAGACAGTGTTTCCTTTTACTGACCAGAGCCCTCCCAATCTCTCCTCTCCTCTTTCTGCACCCTCCGCTTCATCGCCAATCCCCTACGATCGACGTGCATGCCATGCAAGGTCCTGTTCACGTCGATTGGCCCATACGTATCAACCAGACCCCACCCACTGTTTCCTCCACGCCTCTTCGCCCTCCACTTGCCCTTCCAATGCAACATGCCCACCATCCCCAGTCACTCCTTTCCCGCATGCATCCACCACTAGCTCACCATCCACACCATTAAACAATTCCACTAACTCCCTTTCTTCTTCCTCCTCCCACTCTCTCAGTCCTTCTTCATTCGATGTAGCTCGCCCTCTTCCTCCCGTGGCGTTCATGTACCCATTCCTAAAATTGACCACAATATGCGCACGCATGGTAAGTCTGGTTTTGGACTGCCTGCTCGCCTTCTCAACTTGACTGCAACCACATCTTCCACCCACTCTCCTCCTATCTCTCCAATTCCCCCTCCTACAAAACAGCGCTTCTTGACCCCAACTAGTTCCAAGCAATGAAAGATGAGTATGATGCTCTCTTACATATTCAGACATGGTCTTTGATTCTTCGCCCATCCGATGCTAATGTGGTCTCTGGCAAATGGCTTCTCTGTCACAAGTTCAACTCTAATGGCTCTCTCGCGCGCTACAAAGCTCGTTGGGTTTGTCGCGGGGACTCACAATAGCCTGGTATCGATTTTGATGAAACCTTCTCTCCGGCGGTTAAACCCAGCACCATTCGTGTTGTTCTTAGCATTGTTGTCTCCTCTGACTAGCCCATTCACCAATTAGACGTCAAGAATGCCTTTCTCCATGGCTCACTCACTGAGACAGTGTACTATCGACAGCCTCTCGGCTTTGCCGACCCAGCCTTTCCTAATCATGTTTGCCACTTGCAGAAATTGTTGTATGGTTTAAAGCAAGCTCAGCGTGCTTGGTTCCAACGCTTTGCAACTTTTCTGCACACCATCAGTTTTCTCCCTTCCCGGTCTGACTCCTCTCTTTTTATTTTCAAATTTGATGCTCACACAGCTTACCTTCTTCTTTACGTAGATGACATGGTCCTCACTACTTCTTCCTCCTCCTTTCTCGATCACATTATTTCTTCCCCGAGTACTGAATTCTGCATGACTGATCTTGGCCATCTTCATCACTTTCTCGGCATCGCCGTTTCCCACTCCTCTTCCAGCCTCTTTCTCTCCCAAAGACAGTATGCACTAGACATTCTATCCGAAGCTGGCATGATTGATTGTCATCCCATGCACACTCCTGCAGACACTGGATCCAAGTTGTCTTCTTTCGGTGACCCTATTCATGATGCTACCCTCTATGGCAGCCTTACCGGAGTGTTGCAATACATGACTCTCACCCGTCCCGAGCTCGCCTACTCTGTGCAACAAGCTTGTCTTTAAATGCAATCCCCGCCTTCCGCATTACAACCACGTCAACTCACTCTCACAGTGTACTCTAATGCAGACTGGGCGGGTTGCCTGGATACTCGACGTTCCACTTCCGGTTACTGTGTATATTTGGGTGATAATTTGATATATATTTTTGGTCGTCCAAACGGCAGCTTACTGTTCCAGGTCTTCTGCGAAAGCTGAGTATCACTCGGTTGCGCATGTTGTTGCTGAAACATTCTTCCTTCGTCAGCTCCTTGGTGAACTTCATCGCCCTATCTAACAAGCTACCATTGTGTACCGTGACAACATTTCTGTTGTGTACATGTCATGTAATCCTATTCAGCATCGTAGAACTAAGCATATAGAGATTGACATACACTTTGTAAGAGAGAAAGTAGCTTTAGGTGAGGTCAGAGTCCCTGCATGTTCCAACAAGTGCTCAATTCGCGGACATCTTCACCAAGGGGCTACCCTCCGGCGCCATCATCGACATCCGGTCCAGTCTCAACATCGTCGAGCCCGCCACTGACACTTCAGGGGGGTGTTAGGCGATAGCCTTGGTCAGCGCTGGAGCGTCCCACGCTCCACGCCACGATCCCCACGTTGCCAACGTACTGGGCTGGCTACGGCCCCTAATGTACTCTCTCTGTATCGCTTTGCAATCAATGAGAATATACCGCTTAGTTTTCACTCCTCTCTCTCTCTCTCTCTCTCTCTCTCTCTCTCTCTCTCTCTCTTACTAATTCAGATGACTAAATTCCTAGCAATCTCTTTTGATGTATCAATCCCTTTGTGTTATCGTCAGCAAATAAGTTGATTTGTCTCTCATGAGAAATTTCTTGGATTTGTCCTACCCATATAGTTCCCACTTGGTAGCCTTTAATTCTTGATGCCTTTAGATATCTTTATGCGATAAGACTTAGTTTCTATATGGTGAAACTTGCCCCTGAAATCTTTTGAGTTATATTCGGTATGTAGACTATATCCTGACCTGTCCGCAAGTAAGACCTTGCTATTTCTTCTAGGTTTTGGAAGAGAAAGTTGGAGTTAAAGGCATTTTGTACTGATGAATGCACAATAATTTAATCCTGATGGTCGGAGATATGTTCTTATTCATACTATCATTTTGCATTTATATCCAGTCTTATCCACTTTCCTTTTGACACCATACAATTCATGTTCAGATATAGATCCGGTAAAATCGGAATAACCTAAAGAAATCAAAAGGCAGTTACTTTTTGTCGAGCATACTACATTTATATTTTAAGAATTTAGGTTAGAGAATGGAGAGATATACTATGCATTTTCCAAATCTCTTGATAAAATATATGAGCATCTAATTTGTGAGCCCCCTTAAACCAAATCTATGACGCCTTGTATCAAGCACTAACCATAAGGGCATGTACCAAGCAATAGCTCGTAATTTGTTATTGGAAAGTTGACGAAACTCAACTGAATTTTCAATTGCTTCTATGCAAATAAAGCCTAAATTCACATCTTTTGATGATGTTGTTGATTATCAGAGAAAGCAGATGCACTGGAAAGTTTGCAGAACTAAGCTAGATTGAGCACTATTTTATATGGAATATGCAGATAAATGAAGCATTTCAATAGCCATAAATTTGATATATCCCATCAGTGATTGAGTTTATCTATTATTATATGTAGGCATTGACCAATTCTCAGAATATTTTTTGGGCCCGAACAAAGGTTTTATTCTACATTACAAGGATGCTAATTTGTTGGAAGTCAGGAAGCGAAGCAATGCATGCACTTAGCACGGTTGATACGAAAATTATTAATCCCTCCTTTTGCTGTTAAATATGGCTGCCACGTTAATCTTCTCAGTTTACATTATGTGTATGCATGTAACCAAACATGTTACATATTAGTATACCTTGGTCTACTGTTTTGGATGGTACAAGCTATGTAAATTCTACTGCTTAATATAATGCTAACATGTGTCCTCCAGCAACATCAAAGATGAACGTGAGCTATTAAGATTGTTATGCTGCATATGAAATATCGCATGCAATATATTATAGTCTATGCTCTCACATCGAACCATCTGGCTGATACTATTTGGTATTCACGGGGAAATAAATCTCAATGTCAGAAGAATTATACCAATAATACAAATCGAGCTCGCAATGTTGTGCCCAAGGATAACTTGGATGTTGTCATTCCAGCATCTCAATTTTTTTTGCTCCTATACCCGAAACTTAATATGAAATATTCCAAAGTATCTAAAATATTTCTGTTCTAATTAGTCTTTATATTTATGAAATTCCACTCTTTGATTACTACTTAAAATGTTTTGGATATTTCAGTATGAACTACAGACAGACAGAAATAAATAAACAAACACACTATATACTTCCGATTCAAAAATAGCTAGGACATCTTATATTATGAAATAGAGGGAGTAAAAAATATAATGGAGGGGCGTGGCAACGCACGCCTTAATGGTCTAGTTATTTATTAGAGTCAGTCTTACAACCAACGTAAAGGCCAATTTACAGTGTGGGTGAAGGCTTTATGTGACCTGATGGTGATTTATAGCCAGCAACAGGTTGTGCTATTAACCATGCTCTTATGTGACTTGGCGGTGGTTTATAGCCAGCAAATATTTGTCCTATTAACCATGCTTTACACCCCTCTAGTGATGGTATGCACCTTTAGATGCCCACCAATGATAACGCTAAAAAAACCAGGGTGGACACAAAAGGTACCCGCCGACCCTAATGTCTCCCCGAAAGCACATCCCAACAAAACTGAAGAATGCACCAAGAAACTCGAGGTACACGTGAATGCTTTGCTTGTTCACCTTTTTTTCGAGGCACCAAACGTAGAACGATAATTTTATATTAATTAAATAAATAGTTTACAATATGTACAAAACAAGAACAAAAGAAGGTAGGCAGAAACCTCCCAATACCAACTTTTTCTAACATAATGGTACTAAGAGAAGTTTATGTCTTTGTGAGGAGTCATTCTAGATTATCCTTAATCCACCTCTGAAGGGTATCGGTGCTTTGCTTTAATTCTGTGAGCCAGTAAATTCAGATCCTCCTTTAGCCTGAATTTCCAAGAGTTGATACTAGGAGCTTCTTTTCTGAATATCTTTCCATTTCTTTGACACCAAGTGGACCAGCACCCTTGAATTATGATCTCCATGGCAATGCTCTTTGGAAGAAGTTGATGTGCTAATTGAATATCATCAACAAAGAAATTCCCATTCTTTTTCTTGGCAGTAAACTGTTCCAGCAGTCTTGCACAAAGCCACAGTCCCAGAAAAGGTGTCTCAAAGTTTCTTCCGCCTTTTCATTACAAAAGACCTCTTGCGTGAGCGTCTTAAGCAGATAGAGAAGAAGATTGTGGATAGGAAGACCACTCTCGAGGCTTTCCTTGCCCTCTTTGCTAACCTTTAGGAGACTATCTGTTAAAAGTATTAGCAATTTTTTTATTAATTTAATCCAGAAGATAATCATGAGCATGACATTGACATTACTGTACATACACTGATATTCGATCACGTAAGCACACACCACACAAACAGCAGACACATGATTATGAACGAATCCTAACACCATTTGGGCAAAGGAATCCCACCGGATCAATGAAGACCGCAGGAGTGCGCACTCCTCCTGGAGTGTCAAAGAGCAGGGTGGACGGCCATATGCTCCTCGGGGCTACAAGGGATGAGCTCCCAGTTCTCGGATCCGGACAACTTGGAGCCATATCCAGTGCCCTCCATGAAGGACTAGGCCGGAACCCGCCGAAGAGGAGCTTGGATACTATGGGAATGAGTGGAGTGAAATGGAGTGCGGCTAGGGTTTCGTCTGTAGTGTGAATAGGGTTAAATGTGGAGAGATCCAATATGGCAGGCGCTTCCGAGCATCCCCTGGACTGGATAATGGGGTTGCCAGTCAGTCCAAGCGTTTGGGTCAAATTTGCCATGTCAGGTTGGGTAGCAATTTTGTGTCCGGTAAGTGACCGGGCAGCCCGTCTGGCATTTGGGGTGGATATGGGGTCCGGTCGTAGATGCTCTGAGACACAAAACTAACGGTACACATTTCCCTAAAAAGGCAAACTAGCAGTACACACATCACAATCAGATAGCCTGATCCCAAAGCCCTTTTATTCACTGCCATGGTGGCAACCCCACGCAGACATCCATTATTTCCGTTCTCAGAGAACAATCATACAACAACACAATAGTTTCTTCTCTCGCACCTCTCTTCAGATATGTTACCGTGCGGCGCCAAGGGTTGGGTTACTACTTGTACTGGCTGGCGAGCTCGCCTTCCTTGACGATGTAGTTCTCCGCGGGGAAGTCCTCGCCCTTGAAGTACCTATCCAACATGTCCTTCACTCCAGCCGCGTACCTCAGCTGCAGCAATTACCATCCACATCAGAAACACGGCCGGTCAATCATTAGCAAAGTGTTGCAATGGATAAACTTGCGTAAACTGATCTAGGCTGCATATGTGTGATAGTTAAGATTGCCCTACTGTCGTAGTTATATGTAAATTGCTATTGATATAGGTTATTCCTTGATTCTCCACTTGTCAAAGGAAAACATAAGTTACTATATGCAGAATCCATTTGGAATAACTAACTAGTGACTAGAATTCGTCCATAGTTTTGTTAACGCACACGGTTTGGTATCAGAAAACCAAGTGCTGTAAATGATGATACACTGTAAGGCCTATGCCGAGAGAAAGAAACACAGAAGCTAACCTGTGCATCAATTGTAGTCCCAGAGATGTGAGGGGTCATTGCATGATTAGGCATGTAGCGCCATGGGTGATCCTTGGGTGCAGGTTGGGGGAACCAGACATCACCTCCATATCCTGAAAATCAGGAATAATGTACTTTGAGTAAAAGGAAATAATCCCCAAGATAAGAGATATAAGGTACTGGATCATTCTCCTAATCTTGGACACAATTCAATAGGACACAATAATAATAGCCATCAAAGAAACAAGTGCCATGGCAAGAAACAGGATTGAACAGAATTTACAGAGGCATAGATCAACCTTTGTTTTTGTCAACACTAAGAAATACTCGTAGTTAACTACAAACTGGCATTATTGAGTACTTGACATTACTGCATTATGTTATATTGATTTCGAAATTTTATCATATTACCCCAGATAAATGCAAAGCATGACAGACTAAATAAAACGATGTATTTCCTAGACCCCAACAGCAAGAGTTAGATACACATCCTGCAGCATACTGGTGCTTAAGATAAGACTGATTAAGTGAAAGAATTGTACCAGCAATGTGACCGCTGGAGCAAGCATCAGCAACTGCCTGGGTATCCATGATTGCTCCCCGAGCGTTATTCACGATGATTACACCTTTCTTCATCTTTGCAATCTTTTCTTTGTTGAACATGCCTCTGAAGAAAGGACCAAACAGAATTTAGAGAACTGTATATTAGAAGATATAATGGAAAAGAGCGAGTGTGATGAATGGAAACCTAGTTTTCTCAGTAAGAGGTGTGTTGATCACAATGACATCACACTTTGGAAGCATAGCATCCAGGTCCTCTTCAAATTTCGCCCCAATTTCTTTCTCAAGCTCTGGGTTGATCTGAAGTCTGTCATGGTAGAGCAGGTTGCAGTTGAAGGGCTTAAGGCGCTGAAGTAAGAGCCTGCCAATACGACCTGCCCCGACAGTTCCGACGGTCTTCCCCTCAAGATCATAAGCCCTATGGGCAATGCCTGCAACATTCCATTCACCTTTAACGACCTGTTGATAGCCAGGCAAGAAGTTCCTGAGCAGAATCAAGATGCGCATGAGCTCATCTTCTGCCACAGAGACAGTGTTACTTCCAGTAACCTCTGCCACTGTCAAGCCTGCGGCAGCAGCAGCTGGCAAATCAATATGGTCCGAGCCAATCCCAGCTGTGAGAAGCAGCTCGAGGTTCTTTGCCTTCTTGATCCTCTCTGCAGTAACATAGGCTGGGTGGAATGGGGTGGTTATCAGGACATGCATGTCTTCAATGTGCTTCTCCAGCTCTGGGGACAAGAACAACAATCATTTATTTACAAGTTAAGAGTCAGATAACAAGAATCAGAGATATAAAACCATCTAATAAGATATGTATCATTGCAATTTCATCTTATACAGGGTTCAAACATACAAGCACTTATACAGGGTTCAAACATACAAGCTAGATTGGAATATATATAAGCATTTGAACTGATCCTGCAGCAAAGCTCACATGATTTGGATACTTCCAGCTAGTTTGCGAAACTGCGATAAACTAGAAGAAAACCATCAATTGCCTGTTAATCGATTCATCAGAACACGGCTGCTTATTCCAAAAATAAATAAATAAAAACATGCTGCGTAGCTAAATAAGGAGCAAATCTCCCCTTTCACATGGAACAGATAAAAATTACTCTTCGCTGTCATCAGCTAAAAAACAGAGCAGTCGGATTACTCATAGCATTATAGACTACACGGTAACCCAGATAATTCAGAATTGATATATATATCTGTTCAGTAAAACACTACTACATATCTGTTCAGTAAAGAGTTCTATAAAGGTTTTGACAAGTCCTGCCAAGTTCACTACGTTTAGCGTTTTGAGATTTGTATCGGTTGTATAGTACTCCCTCCGTCCCAAAATAAGCGTCTCAAGCTTAGTACAAAGTTGAGACACTTATTTTGGGAGGGAGGGAGTATAATATATTCACAAATTGTTTACACAGAGAAGTACATGAATTGCTTTACAGAATCGTTAACAAATAATTATAAGTAAGTAGGAAATTAAGAACATGATAAGAATTGGGTATGATCCTGGGTACTGACCGCTGTTCAACCCCTCCTTGTCGTCGGTGACAATGTAGTGATGCCCCTTGGACTCGAGCCAGTCGCGTATGCCGAGGGCGCCCTCAACGCAGCCGACGAAGTTGGGGTTCTTGTCGGCGTACTCGCCGGCCTGGTAGAACACGCCCACGATCTTCTTGCTGCCCGCAGATGTCTGCAGAACCGACGATAGAAATCAAAACAAGGCATTATTCAGAGTTCCATCAGCTAACCGTAGTACTTCTTCAGCAACCGAAACTTGTAGGAAATAGAAACGCAAAAATTCCGCATAAAACCCCAGTCCCCTCCAGACCCTCAAGCATGAAGGGAAACACAGAACAATGTATTCTAAGCCCTACTCTCCTCCCGGTTTCGGCCAAGTTTGACATCAAAATAGATACATGAGCAGTGGAACCAGACCAGAAATCCGCAGCTCGAATCGAAGCAAACCGAGCGAGAAAACTTCAGGAGAGAAAAAAAGGGAGGAGCGGCGGATGGCATCCACGTACGTGTGCGGCCCTGGATCCGACCGCCCGGTCGACGAGCTGCCTCGCGGCGGCCCTCATCATCGCGGCCATGGAGATCCCGGCGGAGAGAGAAGCAATCTGCCAATCACTTCACGGGGAACGGCGAGCGAGGAAAAGAGGGGAGGCGATGAGAGTGATGACACACACAGTGAGGGCCGGACGGGACCGGTAGATAAAGCCTCCGGGCCGTCACGCTGACAGGTGGACCGCCTCCGCGCCCACGTGGACGGGGTGCCTGCGCCGCGCGGCGGAGGTGGTCCCGGACGGAAACGTGAGGCATCGATGACCCGTGGGCCCGCCACGTGGTGGTGCTTCGACGATGCCCCACCTGTCTTTGCCTCGTGTGTGCAGTGGTTCGTTTTGGCTTTTGTTCTGGTACGAAAAGGACTGCGCCGATGAAAGTGCCAGTGGTTGTCTACTGGAAAAGTGGGCGAGAAGATGCCGTGATCAGTGCCGTGGCTAGCTATCTAGCGGCCGGTGGGGGGAAGAAGGGTGGCGAAGGATCAACGAACCAAGCCACTGCTGGCGCTAGGAACGCAGGTTTCTTGCCGCCTCGAGGATTGTTTGTGTGAGTCATGCGTGCATGATCTTCAAGCGGGGAGTGGTGGTTGGGAGCATGTGCCCCAAACTCCTTTTTCAATTCGTTAGCTTTGATTTTCATTTCTTCCGAGTTCCATCGCCAATAGATGATGTATAGATGTAAAAATAACCGAAAATATACATCATTTGGGCTAAAAAATGTCTCTCCAACGAAGCATTTAGGATATTTTATTAGGCCAACTTCAACACACGACCCCAAATAGACGTCCGTTTTCCCCTGATTTTGTTCGTTCAGGCTGGCAATGGGGTCACCCATGTCCGCTTGGGACCGTCGTCGTGTCGGTGCGTCCAACGCGCGGCCGCGACCCATATCACGTTCGGGGTGGACGTGAAATAAATAAAGTGAAAAAACTCAAAAAATGGCCAAAAAAATCAAATAAACGCAAACATAAACATTAAAACATAATTGAGCAGTCTTCACGGCCCTACAACGGCTCCGTACCACAGTTCTTAACATAAACATAATTAACATAAAATAAAACAAAATAAAAGCGCCGCCAGTGCGTCGATGTCGTGGCTATGGCCATCATCTGACGCGTCGCTGACGAGGTCCATGTAGGGCGGCGGAGTCCAGAGGTTGATGTAGGGTGGATACCCTAAGGCCGATCTTTCACGAAATGGAAGAGATCCCACGAAGAACACGACGAACACGGGGAGAAATCACAAGGGGAAAAACACTCAAGAACAACGAGAACAATCACACATATGCTGGATCAATGAAAAACACGAGTGACACGATGATCCAAACACAATAAGGGACGATACAAAAGGTAGTCTTCTCCGTGAGGAGGTCTTGGGGCTCTTCTCCGTGAGGAGGTCTTGAATATGGTGTGGATCTTCTCCGTAGAGGGGCCACGGTCTCTCGTAGGGGTAGAACCACTCAGATGAGCAAAGCTTTAGGTCTAAGATGAGCTATCACAATGCTAACCCTAACTAGGAGGAGGGGGTAGAGTATATATAGTCTAGGGGCGAAAGGTTACATGGGCTTCGGCCCAACACGTTTTGGCCGCACAGGTGTCGGACGTCCGACAGTTACCGGACGTCCGGTCGCCGGTCGTCCAGAAGGCTCGGACTTCCGCTAATTACCTTCTGTGATGTGGCACCGGATTTTCGGAGGGGCTCGGTCGTCCGTGTCCAGTGCATCTCGGTCGTCCGGAGGCTGGAGGTCGTCGGTCGTCCGGTCCTTGTCGGACGTCCGGCCGCTGTAGCATGCGCTGGCCTGGCTTCTTCTGGCGGTTGAGGCCTTCAGGGGCTGGACGTCCGGTCTGGACTGGTCGTCCGGTGGCTGTAGATTTTTTGGCAGCTTCTTCTTTTGGTCCTCGAGTTTGTCCTCGATGTCTTGTTCACTTAGCTTAGCATCTTCACGTCCATCCTGTAACACCCCAAAATTTTGATCTTGCTTCAGTAATAAAATGTTGACGAGAAATTGCAACTTTCCCTTCTCTGGGTTTTTCTTTGATTGTCAGAACTTCCTTTCTGTTGTTTTTATGGAGTTTTTGCCCCAGTGCAAAACTCTTGGCATGTTATTTGGACTTAATTGCCCTAAGCCAAGAAGAACAATCTTTCTAGTTGTAGGATCATTTGCATTATTTTCTCCCCGAGCTTTATTTAATTAAAGTGATTTCCTTCTGTTTTAGGGCCTAGTTTGCACTACAACCCTTTGATGGAATTGTCCAAAAATTCCACCAAAATTCAGGGATGTCAGGTAAACCCCCTACATCACTTCCATGCAAAAATCCTTGGGTATCCTTTGGAAAAGTTGAGCAAAACATCCTATTTTGCTCTCTGGTCCAGAATGTCACTTTCTACTACAGCCCTATCCTAACTAGTTCCATTGGCCTTGATCTTTTTCCAACATATAGCCCATCTTGCAAAACCCTTAAGTCCAGAAGAGTGGACCCTTTGGGAGGCTTGTGACTCATGGAACAATGCCATTTACCTCCTGCCCAGAACTGAAATTTTGCAAAAACTGCACTAACAAGTTTTTGCTTTTGATAAACTAACCTCACCACCCTCTTACTCATCCAAGGAGACACTGATCTGGAGAATTTGGCCACCCCAAGAGTTGCCTAGATGCCACTGGCATTTTGTCAAACACCCTAAGTGCATGACCAGTTTTGGCTTAGTTTTTGGTTTGTGTTATGAACTTGATCCCCTGGCTAGACCAGCCTGTCACATGGTTTTGCCCTAGCCTATAGCCCCACCCTGCTAACCCCCTTGTGGATTGGAGCCCCCTAGCATGCCTTGGCATATTGCCGAGCACGTAGCGTGCATGCTATGGGCGCGCCCAGAGCGCGCGTTTTGCACATGCGTGCGCTCGAGTCGCCGCGTCGTGCCCCTGGCCCCCAACTCGCCTACAGAACCGCGTCCGACCTCATCCACACACCAGAACCCTCCAAGCCGCCCCTGGGACTCCACAGCGCCGTCGTCAGAGCTCGTTTGGCGGCACGCCGGCGGTCACAGTGGACCTCTGCCATAGTCGGCGCCGCCCAAGCCACGAGCGCTCGCCAGCTCGCCCTTGGTGCAGAACCAGCTCGTATGCTAACTTCTGCCGCCATCCTCAGCCCCGCCACGTCTCCTGCTGCTACAGAATGGCGGTCGCCGGCGATCTTATCCCCGGCCGCCGCGGAACCGCCATTGCCCGCCTATATAAGGAGCCCCGAGCTCGTCAGGCCCTCGAACCTCCCACACTCCCTCACTGATTCGCCCGTAGCAGTAGAAAGACCAGAGAGGTCGTCTTCTTCCTCTCCGGCAACCACGGCCGCCGCCACTGTCTCGATCACTCCGGCGCCACCACGGCCTCCCCCGCCCATCCAGCGCTATCGTCGCCTTCCCCTCGACCTTGCGGAGCTGCCCGACCCCTCGAACGCGATCAAAACCCACCACAACACAAATCCCCAATCCTGCCCGAAGCTCCCTCCGCCGCGGAGCTCGCCGCCGGTGACTCCCTTCGTCCCCGCCGGCCAGTCGACCACCGGGAGGTCCGCCTAGGAATGACGGATCCATTCCTGGCCTTGAATGCCCTCAAGGGGACTCCGTTCGCCGGCGACGATCGCCGGAGTCCCGCCTCCGCTCGGGCAGAGGAAGAGGAGGGAGAGGCGACTGGTCAAACCTGACCAGTGGGCCCCCTGGACCCACTATCAGTGACACAGCCCCGCCTCCACGCGTTTTAAGTGAAGGCGTAAACTCCCAAGTACGTTTCCTCGCATCGAATACGTATTCTGCCTCGAAGCGTTTTCTTTTCTGTTTTAATTTAAAATCAGAGTTTGATCGAAACTTTTACTGGCTTTAACTTTTTAAATATAGCTCCAAATGACTTGATTCTTTTTCTGTTGTCCCTCAAATTTGGTCTAGTTTATTTTCAAATTTATTTGAAAATTTTCCAGACAACTTTTTTGTGCTGTTTCGTTTCTATGTATTGATTTCTTATTCTTTCTATTAGGATTTTTGAAGAAGGAGAAAGCTTCCAAAAGATTTGGAATGCATTTCCCCTCCCCTCTACTTGAAGGCAAGCACTTTTGAACCCTGGTCTAATGCTTGTGAGTGTCGTTGATACGATTGCAACGTCCCCTCAAAATGGACCCATTCTTTTCTTTTTATATGTGATGATATGATCATACCCATGAGTGCATGAGGTATACCCCTTGCTGTGGATAATTATATGCATGACGGTGATCCCCCTCGTATGCCTTCCAAGCCTAACGGGAGAAAACCGTGAAAGTCACTGTCTTGTGTAGACACGGGCTTGTCACTAGCTCCTCGTGAGACGGTGGAGTCCGGTATGGCTTGGCGAGGCATGAAGGGTGGTGATCCCGACTGTTGTTGTGGGATATTTTGATTTTACTAATCACACCAGTAATGCTTGAACCTCCTGAGTCGACCATAGATCGAGTCTTGCCCCAGTAACCCCCATACTTGTTTCGTGCTACCACATGTCCCTGCTACAGGTAGGGTACGGTTTAGTAAAATTGTCGACCCCTGTTCTATGACACACCGTACAGAGAGGCCATGGTGGAAGATACCGGCTGCATCCGGTAGGCAGGCCACCGGGTCCGGGGGCATGGGTGTTTCGGTTGGAGCCGAAGGGGGTAGCTTCCCCAGTTTTGCGCGTGTTATAAATTTTATGATCCCATGCTAGTCGAGGTTGTAGCCTCCCCACTTAGAGTCTGGCTTAACGGGTGTCGTGGGTGATTACAGGCACCGGTAAGATAGGCTGGTGTGTGTGGTCAGGTGTGTCTTCGAATTAAAAGAACGTAAACGGAATTAGTCCAGAGGGACTAAAGGAATCTGTTATTCATGGGTAAAGAGTACACCCTCTGCAGAGATTAAATCTATTCGAATAGCCGTGTCCATGGGTTAGGACTACAGTCTGGGAAGAGTCAAGTGTCGGTCTTAGCGTCGGTCTTCGGAGGAGAAAACTGCTAAAACCAGAACATTGATTATGACGTATGGCAGATGGTGTCATTAATTATTATTGTGAACTAACCATTTGTATTATTTAAATTAATGAGTATCCCTGGGATGGTTCTACCTCCTGGATATTCACTGTTATTTACCTTCATTTATAAGCCCTTTATGGTGGTGTCGCTCAGAAGCCCGAGTGTGGAATTTTGTTATTTTTTTATAAGCCTTTTATGGTGGTGTCGCTCAGACGCCCGACTGTGGCATTTTGTTGTTTACTTTTCTTTATAAGCCCTTTATGTGGTGTCGCTCAGACGCCCGAGTGTGGCATAATCGTTTATTTATTTTATTTTCACTCCTTGATTGCATATGCATTTTTATATAGATGAACTGCTTGCATCATGGACTGTCATACCATAATTAACATCGTGATCATCTAATATTTTCGAGCATGATTTTATCCCACCTGTGTTCAAAATGTTTGCGAGTACATTCAAAGTACTCACATGCTTGCCCCTAGTTATTGTCTTGACCAGATTTCTTGCATGGAGAGGAGCGTTGCGACGACTACCCGGAACCTATGCAGCAGTGATAGCAGCCTCGCGAAGATAGGAGTTATCCTGGTCAGCAATGGAGCCCCACAGACGCCGACGAATTACAGACCGCTTCCGCCATCAGCCACTAGAAACCTTGTGTTGTACTTAAAGGCCAAGAATGGTCTTGTACTACATATTTGTACCTTTGCTTGGAAATTTCTGTATCAAGTGGTGTCTCATCAGCTAACAGTAATCCTGGGGCTGGTGAGAACAAGGGCCAAATTTTGGGAATTTAAATACCCCGAAATTCCTATCCTGACAATCTTGGTATCAGAGCCAGGCTGACCATTGGCTAATCCTATCTTAGCCAGGTCAAAAACCTAGGTTAATCCCCCACCAGACCATATCCTAACCCCGGCCAAGCTTCTTGCGTAAGATACCCACACAGTGGGCCGACACCTTTGGCAGTCGGTGCCCAACCTATCAGTCTAGCATGTCGATCACCCGCCAGTGACCGACGCCTAAATAGTATC
>LR738712.1:538562117-538595143 GCA_902687465.1 Secale cereale | reverse complement strand
CCCGCAAGCGTGCGAAGGAAGACTCCGTCCTTTCCTATAAATAGGGCATGCTAGCCCCAAAACCAGCACAACACAACCTCTACTCCAGATCGAGCTAAAATGCTAGGACCTATTGTACACAACGAAACCACAGCAACCAACCTTGGAGGTTTTGTGACCGTGCTCGCAAACCTCACCCGCCGTGCCTTTGCGTTAGAAGAGCCCCCAGAATATGTTGTGTACCAAGAATCCATGGGCGGTGAAAACCGTCAATTCTGGGCCACTGTGCACATCTACGGTAGGGGTCTGTCACCAGAATGTCCCTACAGGTTCATAGGAAGGACAACTTCCTTTGAGCCGCAAGCTATCCAACTAGCTGCTCGAGAAGCTATAGTTCAACTCCGGCACTTGTCGCCCAGAGTTAACTGTCGCCCATTCTACTACTACCCCAGTTGTAACGGGTATGGTAGGCTTCCCCGAGTTGCGAGCGGAGACCATGAAACAGATCATGCATTATTGCATCTGGTACGCTATGTTAGTGTACTAGAGGAATTGTTCGATCAAATCACACTTGATCTGATCGCAGCTCGTGGAGAACTGCTTCGTCGAGCCCCGGCAAGAGGAGGAGACGAGTCCGGCACCGACAACCTCGTCGTGTTGTTTGGGCAACCGATCGAGTCCTTGAGGCCTGCCTCGGTCATCGACCAAAATGCCTTGGTGTCTCCAGAGGTGATGCGTCGCCTGTTTGGCACACGCTCCAATGGGATTGTAGCCAACAATCCCCGCGAGGGACATCATCACTGCCCCGACCTTCCACCCCCTCAGCCACCTCCAGCCAACACCAACGACGAAGCCCTTGGAGAAGCTTCGGCGTCCACAAGGCAAGGCCGCTTGGATATAAATGAGGTTGATTAAATCATCCGAGTAGTACCAAGCCTTATCTTGTCCACACCCCGTGGTGATGTAACCTGTATGCCTATATGTATATACAGTTTACTTTTGCGCTCTTATCTCTATAGCATCCGTGCACAGTTATGTCAGTGTACGAATGCATTTTTTTTAGGTGTGACTTCCAAAGCACCTCACCGACAACCCCTACAGTAAACACGTCATTTTGCGAGACGTGAGTACCTGTAGCATTGACCCCGACCCCCGTAAAGCGAAACCGACGAAATAGATGCCCCTCACCATGATTCTATAAACCAGCCCGGTTGCTATATAAAAGGCAACACCGTGACCTTGCCAAGCATCCCTCACCTGGTGCACTACTCTCACAGCCATTTCCTTCGCCATGCCAATCCCTAGTATTTACCTGAGAACCCCAGAGGCCTCCCCAGGTAGTTTTGTGAAAATATTGTGGGATTTCACCAGCAGTACCATGAGTGCTACCCGTCCACCCCAGTATGAGCTGCTCAAATCAAGGATCACACCATCCACCTCGAAATATTGGGCAGTAGTACACATCCCTCCCGCAAACCCAAACCAAGACCCCACCGAAGTTTCCTTCATGGGGAAATCCATGCCAACTCCCCAGATGGCCATAGAGGTTGCCGCTTATGAAGCGCTCGCTCGCCTTCGATTCGCGGTGCCCTATGCCAGCGAACGGGGGTATTATTACTTTCCGAGCCGTGCAGCGCCCGGAGAAGCAGCAGCTTTTCCTGGTGGGCGAATTGAGAGAGACCCAGTACTAGCCAACCTTACGCAGTATGTCATCACGCAAGAGCGTTTGACCCAGCGGATAATAGGTTATCTCTAGAGCCTCGCCGATTTAAATCCTCGGATCGCCATCGGCAGACAACTGAGGCCCGGACAGGAGAAGCACATTCATCAACTAGTCAACCCACCTCCACCGATAGAAGAAGAGTGTAAGGGCATATTTCTCCCTAAGTAGTTTTGGTGATTGATGACAATGCTTTTGCGGACTGATCGTGTGCTCTAAGCTCATACAGGTATATCTCCCTTATGGCACAAGACGATTGCTTGCCCCTCGGATTCTATGAAGGACGGTGTTTTCTTTTTGCTCCCTGTCGGTGGCATTGAGTAATAGGAAAGCCGTACTATTAAGAGGGGGTCCTTGTCGGAAAGGTTTGGGTAGAATCAACACGTACACATCTTTCTCTCAAACCACCTTTCCTTGCTTCTCTGGAGGTCCAACCGGTTATCTTTCGTTGTGGCAAATCTGTGGCTTCTGTACTGATCAACTGCCTAGCAAGCGGTAGTACCGCTCTACCAAGCGGTAGTACCACGCAGTTACACGGTAGTACCGCCTGCCGACACGGTAGTACCGCTCCCGCGGTAGTACCGCGTCCCCAGAGCGGTAGTACCGTGTATCTGGCCCAGGCGCTGAGTCTAAGTATAGAAGTGGATGCGGAAGTAATTTTTTACTTCCGCATACAACGCGGTAGTACCGCTTAACTTAAGCGGTAGTACCGTGTCGCGTTTTGCTACTTCCGTTTTCCCCTGCGGATGTAGCCACGGATGTAATTTATTTCATCCGTGGTTGTCTACCAGGTCACAATCTTTTGCCTATGCGGTAGTACCGCTTCCCAAGCGGTAGTACCGCTCAGCCAGCGGTAGTACCGCAACTCATGCGCGGTACTACCGCTCTCTGCGGGCTGAAACCTCCAATAACGGTTGGATTTATCCCCCCACTATATATAGGGGGTCTTCTTCTCCAAGAAGACTTACCTCTTCCCCCACTACTCCATTGTTGCTCCAAAAGCTCCATTTCCGCCCGATCTTTCTCCCTAGCCAATCAAACTTGTTGATTTGCTCGGGATTGCTTGAGGAGGCATCGATCTACACTTCCACCAAGAGATATTTGATTCTCCCCACTAATCCCTTGCGGATCTTGTTACTCTTGGGTGTTTGAGCACCCTAGACGGTTGAGGTCACCTCGAAGCCATATTCCATTGTGGTGAAGCTTCGTGGTTTGTTGGGAGCCTCCAAGTTGTGGAGATTGCCCCAACCTTGTTTGTAAAGGTTCGGTTGCCGCCTTCAAGGGCACCACTAGTGGAATCACGGCACCTTGCATCGTGTGAGGGCGTGAGGAGAATACGGTGGCCCTAGTGGCTTCTTGGGGAGCATTGTGCCTCCACACCGCTCCAACGGAGACGTACTTCCCCTCAAAGGGAAGGAACTTCGGAAACACATCCTCGTCTCCTCCGGTTCTAGTTGTGGTTATTTCTTACCTTTACTCTTGCATGCTTTACTTGTTTAATTCCTATAGCATGCATGTGTAGTTGTTGTGCTTCTTTATATTAGTTGTCTTCCTAGTAGAATATCTAGACAACTTATTTTGTCACTTAATTTTAAGTGGTTAAGAAAAGCTAAAAATTGTTAGTTGCCTATTCACCCCTCCCCCTCTAGTCAACCATATCGATCCTTTCAATTGGTATCAGAGCCTCGTCTCTTTTTAAGGACTTTACCGTCCGAAGAGTATGGTTGACAACGTAGTCGAGACGGAGGACCATTCCGATGGAAATCCGTCCTTGCCTACGTTAGATGGGGGAGCCTCGGTCACTCGTGAGGAGTTCAATGTGGCCTTGACCACATTGAAAGAATCACTAGCGAGCGAGGTCAAAGGCATGTTTAAAGAAATGTTTGAGGGGCTTAAATTATCCACCTCACCGTTGGAAGTGGGTCGTCCCGCTACCAACGTGTCAGAGGCTAATCCCGACAAGGGAGAAGCTAGTAGTGAACAAGCCCCGGTCGCTAAGCATGGAAGTGGGAAATTTGCCCAATCTCCTCCTCCTACTCACTATGGAGGACCCGTTCCCACACCGCATTTAAATTCTGTCGGGCCCCCTCCCAAGTTCGTTAAAAATACTAATTTTGCTACTTGGGTGTTTCGTTTCAAACGTCATATTAATCATTGTTCCACTAACCTCTGGAGAATCATTGAGCAAGGTTTTTATCCGTATGATCCCGACAACATGACTCCAAGAGAAACTGTCGATCATCAGTTCAACGAGTCCGCACTGTGCATTCTTCAAGACTCCATCCCTCCTGAAGACATTGCTCATCTTCGTCCATTCACTGTGGCCAAGGAAGCATGGGAGCATGTTGGCACAATGTACAAGGGAAGCACAAGTATTCAACGCTCCAACTATGAAGTGGTGCAAGATGAAGCTGATGAGTTTGCAATGATCGAAGATGAAGATCCTCGTGAACTTTATCGAAGATTAACTATTCTTGCAGTGTCTCTTCGAGATCATGGCAGTAAGGATACGGATGACAATTGGATCAAGCGCAAGTTCCTCAAGGCCATGATGCCCTATCACAAGGCCATGTCCTCTGTGATTCGTCAGAGACCGGACTTCCACACTTTATCCTCAAACGAAGTGTTGGATGAATTTGTTGCCATGAGGATCCTTGACGTTACCGCCGACAATGCGGTCCTAAGAGCTCAACGATCCAAGAAGCCTAATCTTGCTCTGAAGGCCAAGGCTTCTGTGGAAGAGGAGGAAGTGGAAGATGATGATGAGTGCTGCCCCGAGGACACCAAATATGCCTATCACGAGCACATGGCTCTTGCTTCAAGGCAATTCTGGGGCAAGAAGAACTCAAGGTCCAACTTTAACAGGAACAACTCCAGTGGGAACAAAGGGAAGCAACGAGTAAGGACATGTTTCAACTGTGGAAATGTAAGCCACTTCGTCGTGGATTGCCCATATGAGAAGAGAGAAGACTTTGGAGGCAAGCTTATTCGGAAGGACAAGTCAAAGTCCTATCCCAACAAGAACAACTTCATCAAGAAGACTCCTCCGAAAGTGTTGGTGGCTCAAGAAGAATATGTGGAGGATGATGACAATGATGAAGACGATGAGGTGACCACTATGGCCACAATTGCAATTGCTACCACTCCGCACTCATCTCTCTTCAACTCACCAAACGAGAACATCACCGCCAAGTGTCTTATGGCCAAGGCCACCAACAAGGTAACTCCGATCATCAATTCTACTATCTCTTCTAACCCCTCATTAACTAATTGTATTGATGAGGGTGAGGGTAGTAAGGAGGGAGAAAATGAATTTGATGTATTCATAAAGAATCTCAAGGGCAAATCCAAGAAGCATGTTGTTGCTCTCTTGGAACAACTCGGTGAGGCCAATGACATTATTGAGGCTCACGAGGAAACCATTACTAAAATGGAAGGGCATAGTCGAGACTATGCCGATGAGATATCGGATCTCTCTAACGCCCTAGAGGAGGAGCGTGGTCTTCGTTTGGCTCTTGAGGAGTCACACAACGATGATCATGCTAAATTAAAGAAAGATCTTAATCATGCATTAGTTGTCTCTCGTGTCCTTAACTCTGAGAAGGCAAAACTTGTGGTTGACCATGCTAAACTCAAAGAGGAGTTTGACATACTTGACAAGGCTCACAAGGCCTTGAAAGGAATGCATGCTACTCTCAAGGAGTCTCATGATCAACTCCAAGTTTTGCTAACCAAGGAAAAGGCTATCTTTCCTCGCATGGTTTTAATTGATAATGCAAATGCTACTAACCCATGTTGTGAGCATGTGCATCTTGTTGAAGAGAATGCCGAATTGAAGAAGCAACTTGACAAAGGCCTTGTGACTTGCATACAAGGTGAGAAGAACCTCAACACCCTTTTGAGCAATCAAAAGGAAGTTGTGGTAAAGGAAGGAATTGGGTTTGCTCCTAAGCCCAAGAAGAAGAAGAATGACAAGACAAAGCAACCACCCCCTCTCCGACAATCCTTTGTGAAAGAAGGAGAGGGCACGTCAACCAAGAAGAAAAGTGGTGGGGTCAAGAAAAACTCCACCACACCCTCAAACATGGCCGGCGATTTTAATCCTTCATATGTTTTATGTCGTGCTAGTGATGGCCATGTGTTTGCTAAATTTGTTGGTTCTTCTTATGAGTACATTGAATGGTCCATTTGGGTTCCTAAGACCCTTGTCACTAACCTCAAAGGACCCATTACCAAATGGGTACCTAAATCCAAGCATTGATCTCGTGTAGGGGTTTGCTTCCGGTGGAGGATCATGGTTGCTCGATAGCGGAGCCACAAATCATATGACCGGAAGCAAAGACTTGGTGGTGGACGTGCATCTCGGTTCATCTATGGCCACCAACATCGAATGGGGGTGATGCCTCATCTTCTAAGGTATTGGGACTTGGCAAGGTTGTTGTCTCTCATGATCTCACGATCGAGAAAGTCATGCTTGTTGAGTCCCTTGCATACAATTTACTTTCTGTTCGCCAACTCGCACTCATGGTACATTCTTTGATATTGATTCTGTGGCCCTCTTGTGGAGCAAGACTCTTAAAGTAGCCTATGTTGGGTATGTCGAGAACGGTCTTTATGTGGTTAACTTCTCGAAGCAACCCACTCAGGTCGCGACATGCCTAATGGCTAAAGTTGATGTGGGATGGCTTTGGCATCGCCGTTTGGCCCACGTCAATATGAGATCTTTGCAAAGTCTTCTAAAGGGGGACCATGTCCGAGGACTAACAAATGTTAGCTTTGCCAAAGATCGTGCTTGCAGGGCGTGCATTGAAGGAAAATTACATGAGAAGGCTAACCCTCCCACGACTATCATATATTCAAAGAGACCTCTAGAGCTCCTCCACATGGATCTCTTTGGGCCTCCCACTTTTGATAGTCTTGGGGGTAGGAAATATTGCTTGGTGATTGTGGATGATTACTCAAGATATACCTGGGTATACTTCTTCAAGAAGAAGAGTGAGACCCAACAAACCGTCATCAACTTTGCAAATGAAGCTCAACGACAACATGAAGCAAAGATTTTGATGATCAGAAGTGACAATGGCACCGAGTTCAAGAACTACACCTTGGATGAGTTTCTTGGTGATGAGGGATCAAACATCAATATGCCGCCCCATATACCCCTCAGCAAAACGGTGTTGCGGAGAGAAAGAACCGAACCTTGATAGATGCTGCAAGAACCATGATGGCTGAATTCAACTCTCCATACAACTTTTGGGCCGAAGCCATCAACACCGCTTGCCATGCGTCAAATCGTCTCTATCTCCGCAAAGGCTTGAAAAAAACTCCATATGAGATTCTTACCGGTAACAAGCCCAATCTCAAGTACTTCTGGGTGTTCGGGTGTAAGTGTTTCATTCTCAAGAAAGGTGTTCGTTTGTCTAAATTTGAATCTAGAGCTCATGAGGGCATATTTGTTGGTTATGCTACAAACTCTCATGCTTACCGTGTCCTCAACAAGTCCACTGGACTCATAGAGGAGACGAGTAACGTAGAGTTTGATGAAAATAACGGCTCCCAAGTGGAGCAAAGTGGTACTTGTGATGCAGGTGATGAAATTCCTCCTCAAGCCATAAGAAGAATGGGTGTTGGATATATCCTACCCGTTGAGGAACCCCTTGTGGCCGAAGGAGAAGGATAATGTTCCACTCAAGTGGAACCATCACCAACCCAAGACCCACACGCTTCCGAAGAACAAAGTGAAGGCCCTCAGCCTGATGAACAAGGCCAAGTGCAAGATCAACCTCAAGTTGGTGAAGAACCACCAATTGATGCACAAGGCCAAGTTTAAATCCCCGAGCAAGATCAAGGTCAAGAGGAAGCTCAAGATCAAGATCTTGCTCATGATGACGCTCCAGATGATCAACTCAATGCTCCTCAATTATCACTTGAAGAGCAATTAGAGCGTCGTGCTGCAAAAGTTGCCTCCAAGCTTGCTTCCAACGAGCATCACATCGAGAACATTTTAGGAAGCATCAAAAGGGGGGTAAGCACTCGTAGACAATTAGCAAACTATTGTGCTCATCAAGCTTTTGTCTCCTTTGTTGAACCTAAGAAGGTCTATGAGGCGCTCGAAGACCCTGACTGGCTCAATGCCATGCATGAAGAACTCAATAACTTCGATCGCAACAAAGTGTGGCGTCTGGTGCCAAGACCAAAGGAGAACCATAATGTCATTGGAACCAAATGGATCTTTAAGAACAAGCAAGATGCCCATGGCATTGTCATCCGCAACAAGGCACGTCTGGTGGCTCAAGGCTACTCCCAAGTCGAGGGTATCGACTACGGTGAAACCTTTGCCCCCGTTGCTCGTCTTGAATCCATTCGTTTGTTGCTTGCCTATGCTTCCCATCATAACTTTAAATTGCAACAAATGGATGTGAAAAGTGCATTTCTTAATGGTCCCATTAATGAGTTGGTGTATGTTAAACAACCCCCGGGGTTCGAGGATCCTAAGTTCCCCAATCATGTGTATCAACTTGATAAGGCACTCTATGGCCTTAAACAAGCCCCACGAGCGTGGTATGAGCACCTTACCGAGTTGTTACAAGATCGTGGGTTTGAAATTGGGAAAATCGACCCCACTCTTTTTACTAAGAAGGTCAAAGGGGAGCTGTTTGTATGCCAACTATATGTAGATGATATTATCTTTGGTTCTCCTAACAAAGCTTTCAATGATGAGTTCGCCGCACTCATGACCACACATTTTGAGATGTCCATGATGGGAGAGTTAAAGTACTTCCTTGGATTTGAGATCAAACAACGAAGAGAAGGCATCTTCATCAAACAATCCAAGTATACTCAAGACATGCTCAAGAGGTTCAACCTTAGTGATGTCAAGCCGGCTACTACTCCAATGCCAACCAAATGCCAACTTGACATTGATCCCAATGGTAAAGCGGTGGATCAAAAGGTATATCGCTCTATGATCGGATCCTTGCTTTACCTTTGTGCATCTAGACCGGATATTATGTTGAGTGTGGGAATTTGTGCACGGTTTCAAGCCTCACCTAAGGAAAGTCACTTTGTGGCTGTCAAGCGAATCTTTCGATATTTGGCTCATACCCCAAACTTTGGCTTATGGTACCCAAGAGGAGCAAATTTCAACCTTGTTGGTTTCTCTGATTCTGACTAGGCGGGAGACAAAGTGGATAGGAAGTCCACCTCGGGAGGGTGCCAATTTCTTGGTTGCTCTCTTGTCAGTTGGTCTTCCAAAAAGCAAAGTTGTGTATCTCTCTCGTCCACTGAAGCAGAATATGTGGCCGCTGGCAGTTGCTGTGCTCAACTCTTATGGATGAGGCAAACTTTGAAGGATTACGGTGTCACTTGTGACAAAGTGCCTCTTTGGTGTGACAATGAAAGTGCCATCAAGATTTCTCTCAACCCGGTGCTTCACTTCAAGACGAAGCATATTGAGATTCAGTATCACTTCATCCGGGATCACATAAGGCAAGGAGAGATCGAGCTTCACTACGTCAACACTCATGATAACCTTGCAGATATCTTCACGAAGCCATTGGATGAAGCAAGATTTCGCGAGTTAAGGCATGAGCTAAATATCATCGATTTGAGCAATGTGGCTTGAGTCTGTGCACACACACCCCTCACACTCAATATAGCTATCTTGTCTAAGATGTAGGCATGGACATAGGGGGAGTATTGTTCTCTCAATGAACTGTTCCTCCCCCCATTATGCATAAACTGACCAAGTCTTTATCATTTGCCATACATAGTTGGTTTAAATGCTTCAAGTCGAGTACTGGTCATGGGCCCAAGGATAATTCTTCGCGGTGCCATATCTATAAACTCAAACATAGGTGGCCTCGGCCACCGCCCTCCTCTGAGGAGTTGTGTTGTTCACTTTGCTTGTGCGTGCGTTTGATTGTCTCTCTTCTTTGCTTCAAGCCTCTTGTCAAATCGTGCAAATTCTTGGAGGAGCGGTACTACCGTGCTTGTTTACGGTACTACCGCAAAGGGGTTACGGTACTACCGCTCGACCAGCACGGCAGTATTTATTTACTGCTGCTGGTAGGGCGGTACTACCGCTTGGCGAGCGGTACTACCGCGCAAGCGATACTACTGCGATGACCGCGGTACTACCGCACATATCAGAACGTGTGGGGGTTATAAGCAGGCAGGGGGAGTTCCATCTCCCCCATACCCATTCACTCCTAACCCCCACGTCGTCCCTGTCTCTCTCTCTCTCAAGAACGCCGCCGGAGGACCTCGCCGGATCTCCTCCCTCGGCCACTCTTCTCGCTTTCCGACCGGTGGGATCGTTCCCCACCACGTCCTCTTGCCATGGATGCAGGTTTCTCCCCTTTTCCCCTCTTCTTATTGCCTTGCCTGAGTTTTTAGGGTTAGGGGAGATGCTTAGTGCTTTCTTGTGTTCTTCGTGATCTTATCCATGAATGCTTAGGTTGTGGGAGAGTGTTTGTGCTCCGGAAATATGCTTAGAGTTGTTGCTACGAAGTTACTATGATCAGCCGTAGTACCGTGTGTAGATCTCGTTGGTAGTTTCTAGATCTATTCTTCTCAGATCTGTTTCGTGCGGTACTACCGCTGGAGAACCGCGGTACTACCGCACGATGTAATCCAGATCTGATCTGACCTGAGCGGTACTACCGCTGTCCTCAGCGGTACTACCGCTTGGGCGGAAGTAAAATTTTAGTACTGCTTGCCGAGCGGTACTACCGCGACCCGATGCGGTACTACCGCTCCGCATGCAGCACTAATATTTTAGTTCCGCCCCCTCGGGCGGAAGTAAAATTTTAGTACTGCTTGCCGAGCGGTACTACCGCGACCCCATGCGGTACTACCGCTCCGCATGCAGTACTAATATTTTAGTTCCGCCCCCTCGGGCGGAAGTAAAATTTTAGTACTGCTTGCCGAGCGGTACTACCGCGACCCCATGCGGTACTACCGCTCTGCATGCAGTACTAATATTTTAGTTCCGCCTCTTCTTGCGGAAGTAAATTTTTACTACCGCAGCGTATGCGGTACTACCGCATGTGACATGCGGTACTACCGCTTACCCTGCGGTACTAATTTTTTACTTCCGCAAGGGTCAGCAGTACTACCGCTTGGCTCATACTTTCTTCGTGGCATGTTCTCTTTTCTATTTCCCTTGGTTTCTTGTGTCTTTCGAGGCTTTGGCATTGACTCTTCTTGTATTTGTGTTGTTGTGGTCTTGTGTTTGTGTTTTTAGGTGGTGGCTCAGGCTTTGAGAGTCGTCGTACCAACCCAGTTCGTGACACCGGTTCCAAGCGCCTGCGTACCCCAAGTGATGTGCCAGAGGGCTCCAATCCCCAGCGCCGGTACAAGACCTCAGCCAACAAGCGCAAGGAATCATCAATGTCTATGGAGGAAATGCCTGCTGGTGAGTTCATGGCTAGACGGAAGATCAACCCATATGGAGAACCCCGTGAGCACTTTCCTGGTGATGATGTCTTCTGGACCAAGCAACAGTAATCTATCATGAGGTGCTCAAGACCAAGGCCAATCTGTATGTGGATGCTCACTGGATTGATGTGGAGCACATGAGGAAGGATAAGAACAGGGCATACTTTGCAGAAGCCCTTGATTTGATCGAGCAGCTGGGTCTGGAGCATATCATGACATTCCAGAACGATTTTGACCCTGAGCTCATTGCGCAGTTCTATGCCTCTGTCAACTTTCAGGCCAAGGAGGATCGTCCCATGACTTGGATGACCCATGGTCACAAGATGACCGCTACTTGGAAGGAGTTCATGGATCTTCTTCAGCTTCCTGATGAGGGTCTCCATAACCCAATTGGTTTTCGGCCTCACGCCAATCCTGAATCAGCTAACAAGGACAGACTACTTCCATTTTATGAGGCAAAGACCCTTGCTAGTGGCAAAACAACTTGGGTGTTGAATCCCTTCCTGGACATCATGTATCAGATTTTTCGCAACACGCTGTTCCCTCGTGTTAGCGACAAGGACAAGGTTCATGCCTATCTGGTTGATATGCTTCTGATGTGTCAAGAGGCTCGCTCCGCCCAGGCTGCACCACTTGACATTTCCCACATCATGTGGAATGAGCTCCGGTTTGCCATCTACACTCGCAAGGTACCTATCTATGGTCCATTCTTATTTCTGCTCATCTCCAAGACTTGGGCGAAATTGTATCCAAAGGAGGAGTTCGAGGCCGACTGCTACCGCCATGATCCTATCAAGCTTCGCGTCAAGACTCGTTGGGCCAACACCACTACTCGTGCTCAGGCTACTGCTGCCCAGATGGGCACTAAGGATGAGCCTGTGGAGGAGACTGCCGATGTCCGCTCTGGCAGATTTGCCCCCTCTTCTTCCTCTGCAGTGGAGAAGCCTTCGTGGGCTAAGAGGCTACAGCAGAAGATGAAGGCCCTCTTCTGCATGCAGGCTCAGGGGCAATACCGTGCTCATGTGACTGACAAGAAGACGCGCGAGCGGGACAAGAAGATTCTGTCTTTGTATGGAGAGGAGGTTTCCAATGGATCAGAGGACAACATCACTCCTGAGGCTACCTGGATGGCTCGCCAGGGATACAAGTGGTCAGATTCTGATTAGGAGTATCAGCCAGAGCAGCAGGGATCTGATGATGAGTATCAGGAGGAGCAGCAGCAGGGGTTTGATGACGAGTATGACGACTGAGCTTCTCCCGGGCTGCCACCCGTCTTCATTTCCTCTTTTCCCCTTGTGGTGTCTCGATGACAAAGGGGGAGAGTGATTTGCATTTGCCGTCTTGTGCTTGTTCGTGTGTTTCTTTTCGTTGAACTTGGTTTATTGTGCGTGTTTATGTGAGACAATCATATGGTGTAAGACATATGCCCCGGTATCGTTGAACTTATTATTATGTCTTTAATGTTTATCCTATGCAGTCAATGTTATATAGAGTATCTCGTGTATAGATTATAGGGGAGCACTATACCTAGTATGTGCGGTGCAGTCCAAAGCACAATCATGTGAAGGCACACATACAGGGGGAGCTCACCTATACTCTAGGGCTTATATTGCTTACTCTATTATTTCTTCTCTGTGCAAATCTCGTGTTGTCATCAATACACCAAAAAGGGGGAGATTGTAAGGGCATATTTCTCCCTAAGTAGTTTTGGTGATTGATGACAATGCTTTTGCGGACTGATCGTGTGCTCTAAGCTCATACAGGTATATCTCCTTATGGCACAAGACGATTGCTTGCCCCTCGGATTCTATGAAGGACGGTGTTTTCTTTTTGCTCCCTGTCGGTGGCATTGAGTAATAGGAAAGCCGTACTATTAAGAGGGGGTCCGCGTCGGAAAGGTTTGGGTAGAATCAACACGTACACATCTTTCTCCCACACCACCTTTCCTTGCTTCTCTGGAGGTCCAACCGGTTATCTTTCGTTGTGGCAAATCTGTGGCTTCTCTACTGATCAACTGCCTAGCAAGCGGTAGTACCGCTCTACCAAGCGGTAGTACCGCGCAGTTACACGGTAGTACCGCCTGCCGACACGGTAGTACCGCTCCCGCGGTAGTACCGCGTCCCCAGAGCGGTAGTACTGTGTATCTGGCCCAGGCGCTGAGTCTAAGTATAGAAGTGGATGCCGAAGTAATTTTTTACTTCCGCATACAACGCGGTAGTACCGCTTAACTTAAGCGGTAGTACCGTGTCGCGTTTTGCTACTTCCGTTTTCCCCTGCGGATGTAGCCACGGATGTAATTTATTTCATCCGTGGTTGTCTACCAGGTCGCAATCTTTTGCCTATGCGGTAGTACCGCTTCCCTAGCGGTAGTACCGCTCAGCCAGCGGTAGTACCGCAACTCATGCGCGGTACTACCGCTCTCTGCGGGCTGAAACCTCCAATAACGGTTGGATTTATCCCCCCACTATATATAGGGGGTCTTCTTCTCCAAGAAGACTTACCTCTTCCCCCACTACTCCATTGTTGCTCCAAAAGCTCCATTTCCGCCCGATCTCTCTCCCTAGCCAATCAAACTTGTTGATTTGCTCGGGATTGCTTGAGGAGGCATCGATCTACACTTCCACCAAGAGATATTTGATTCTCCCCACTAATCCCTTGCGGATCTTGTTACTCTTGGGTGTTTGAGCACCCTAGACGGTTGAGGTCACCTCGAAGCCATATTCCATTGTGGTGAAGCTTCGTGGTTTGTTGGGAGCCTCCAAGTTGTGGAGATTGCCCCAACCTTGTTTGTAAAGGTTCGGTTGCCGCCTTCAAGGGCACCACTAGTGGAATCACGGCACCTTGCATCGTGTGAGGGCGTGAGGAGAATACGGTGGCCCTAGTGGCTTCTTGGGGAGCATTGTGCCTCCACACCGCTCCAACGGAGACATACTTCCCCTCAAAGGGAAGGAACTTCGGAAACACATCCTCGTCTCCTCCGGTTCTACTTGTGGTTATTTCTTACCTTTACTCTTGCATGCTTTACTTGTTTAATTCCTATAGCATGCATGTGTAGTTGTTGTGCTTCTTTATATTAGTTGTCTTCCTAGTAGAATATCTAGACAACTTATTTTGTCACTTAATTTTAAGTGGTTAAGAAAAGCTAAAAATTGTTAGTTGCCTATTCACCCCCCCCTCTAGTCAACCATATCGATCCTTTCAAAGAGTGTCCCCCAGCACCAGAGACTTTTTCACAGGACCCTGTCCATTTACCGTTTGTGTTTTAGATGTAACTGCTATGATTTGTTATCCCCGCGATCTTTTCATGAGTTGTAAGATGTGTGTCGTGTCATGTGTTAATTAATTTAAATTTATGGGATAATTTCATTGTTGATAACTCTTGACTTAATTTATTTTTACGCTAAGTAAAAACTTGGAGTGAGATATTAATTGTTTTCTTTCCTGAGTTATTACAACATATCTCTCTGCTTAACGGTGATATTTTATTTTCTCGCACAACACCTCAACAACAGTATTACAACTCCGGCCACTCCACACAGTACACTAAGTTGCTGGTCCTCATACACCTACTTCACCACCTCTCTAGCGCACCACAGTCTCTTGAGGAGGAACTCGTGGGAGTTTATTCAAGCACTAGTTGCTTACCGCGCACTAACCACCGTTAGCACCCGACACCCATGCCTAATCCTCGTGATCGCCGCCGCCGCGAAGAGCTAGCGCTCGAGCAGCGGCATCACGACGATCGTCGAGGATCATCGCACACAAGAGCAAGGATACCCCCAACAATGTCGCCAACCCCACGCACCCTAGGTTCATGCACCAGTCCGGCATCACCTCCGCCATTAGAGCCTCGACCCGAGCTCCTGCCAACAAAAATGGAGGAGAGGGAAGAAAGAAGAGGAAGCAAGGCCAGGTGTGAGGAGGAAGAAGGAGCACCTCGGTCGTTTTATAGCTCGAGATTGGTGTACAGTGGGCGGAGTCCACCAGCGTCGCTCGTCGCTCGACCGCCGGTGTTCGGAGGCGAATCCGCTAGCAGTGCCGACAGCCCGCTGGCCCGCGAGGTGAGTGCACGCTGCAACAGCAGCTAGCGCGTCGCGCACTACGGCAGTACGGCCTAGATGCCCTACGAGCTAGCCGTCGCCGGTGGAGAAAGCGCGGGAAAGCGCGCAGGAGAGAGGAGAAGAGAGAACCGGAGGTAGAAGAAGAGACTGACAGTGGGCCAGGGCCCACCTGTCAGCTAGTGAGAGCCATGTGCTCTCGGGTGCAACCAGCGTATTTTAAAATTTAGAAATATTATTTCTAAATTTACTATAGCCCAGAGTAGAAATATCTCGTTTTCCACGACCATAGATTTTTCCATGCAGCGCCAGTGTTTAACACTGCAGTTTACACCACTTTTTGCCCATGCACTGTAGTGGCATTTATTTGCATTAGCAGAACAGTTAACTTTGGTAATATCTTTGTGTGGCAGTAGTAGATTTTATAGCAACCCTTAGCAAATCTCGAGGACGAGATTTTTCTTAAGGGGGGTGGTGTCGTAACACCCCAAAATTTTGATCTTGCTTCAGTAATAAAATTTTGACCAGGAATTGCTACTTTCCCTTCTCTGGGTTTTTCTTTGATTGTCAGAACTTCCTTTCTGTTGATTTTATGGAGTTTTTGCCCCAGTGCAAAATTCTTGGCATGTTATTTGGACTTAATTGCCCTAAGCCAAGAAGAACAATCTTTCTAGTTGTAGGATCATTTGCATTATTTTCTCCCTGAGCTTTATTTAATTAAAGTGATTTCCTTCTGTTTTAGGGCACAGTTTGCACTACAACCCTTTGATGGAATTGTCCAGAAATTCCACCAAAATTCAGGGATGTCAGGTAAAACCCCTACATCACTTCCATGCAAAAATCCTTGGGTATCCTTTGGAAAAGTTGAGCAAAACATCCTATTTTGCTCTCTGGTCCAAAATGTCACTTTCTACTACAGCCCTATCCTAACTAGTTCCATTGGCCTTGATCTTTTTCCAACTTATAGCCCATCTTGCAAAACCCTTAAGTCCAAAAGAGTGGACCCTTTGGGAGGCTTGTGACTCATGGAACAATGCCATTTACCTCCTGCCCAGAACTGAAGTTTTGCAAAAACTGCACTAACAAGTTTTTGCTTTTGATAAACTAACATCACCACTCTCTTACTCATCCAAGGAGACACTGATCTGGAGAATTTGGCCACCCCAAGAGTTGCCTAGATGCCACTGGCATTTTGTCAAACACCCTAAGTGCATGACCAGTTTTGGCTTAGTTTTTGGTTTGTGTTATGAACTTGATCCCCTGGCTAGACCAGCCTGTCACATGGTTTTGCCCTAGCCTATAGCCCCACCCTGCTAACCCCCTTCTGGACTGGAGCCCCCTAGCATGCCTTGGCATATTGCCGAGCACGTAGCGTGTGTGCTCTGGGCGCGCCCAGAGCGCGCATTTTTCACGTGCGTGCGCTCGGGTCGCCGCGTCGCGCCCCTGGCCCCCAACTCGCCTACAGAACCGCGTCCGACCTCATCCACACACCAGAACCCTCCAACCCGCCCATGGGACTCCACAACGCCGTCGTCAGAGCTCGTTTGGCGGCACGCCGGCGGTCACAGTGGACCTCTGCCATAGTCGGCGCCGCCCAAGCCACGAGCGCTCGCCAGCTCGCCTATGGTGCAGAACCAGCTCGTCTGCTAACTTCTGCCGAAACCCTCAGCCCCGCCACGTCTCCTGCTGCTATAGAGTGGCGGTCGCCGGCGATCTTATCCCCGGCCACCGCGGAACCGCCATTGCCCGCCTATATAAGGAGCCCCCGAGCTCGTCAGGCCCTCAAGGAACCTCCCAGACTCGCTCACTGATCCGCCCGTAGCAGTAGAAAGACCAGAGAGGTTGTCTTCTTCCTCTCCGGCAACCACGGCCGCCGCCACTGTCTCGATCACTCCGGCGCCACCAAGGTCTCCCCCGCCCATCCAGCGCCACCGTCGCCTTCCCCTCGACCATGCGGAGCTGCCCGACCCCTCGAACGCGATCAAAACCCACCACAACACAAATCCCCAATCCTACCCGAAGCTCCCTCCGCAGCGGAGCTCGCCGCCGGCGACTCCCTCCGTCCCCGCCGACCAGTCTACCACCGGGAGGACCGCCTAGGAATGACGGATCCATTCCTGGCCTCGAATGCCCTCAAGGAGACTCCGTTCGCCGGCGACGATCGCCGAAGTCCCGCCTCCGCTCGGGCAGAGGAAGAGGAGGGAGAGGCGACTGGTCAAACCTGACCAGTGGGCCCCCTGGACCCACTGTCAGTGACACAACCCCGCCTCCATGCGTTTTAAGTGAAGGCGTAAACTCCCAAGTACGTTTCCTAGCATCGAATACGTATTCTGTCTCGAAGCGTTTTCTTTTCTATTTTAATTTAAAATTAGAGTTTGACTGAAACTTTGACTGGCTTTAACTTTTTATATATAGCTCCAAATGACTTGATTCTTTTTCTATTGTCCCTCAAATTTGGTCTAGTTTATTTTCAAATTTATTTGAAAATTTTCCAGACAACTTTTTTGTGCTGTTTCGCTTCTATGTATTGATTTCTTATTCTTTCTATTAGGATTTTTGAAGAAGGAGAAAACTTCCAAAAGATTTGGAATGCATTTCCCCTCCCCTCTACTTGAAGGCAAGCACTTTTGAACCCTGGTCTAATGCTTGTGAGTGTCGTTGATACGATTGCAACGTCCCCTCAAAATGGACGCATTCTTTTCTTTTTATACGTGATGATATGATCATACCCATGAGGGCATGAGGTATACCCCTTGCTGTGGATAATTATATGCATGATGGTGATCCCCCTCGTATGCCTTCCATGCCTAACGGGAGAAACCCGTGAAAGTCATTGTCTTGTGTAGACACGGGCTTGTCACTAGCTCCTCGTGAGACGGTGGAGTCCGGTATGGCTTGGTGAGGCATGACGGGTGGTGATACCGACTGTTGTTGTGGGATATTTTGATTTTACTAATCACACCAGTAATGCTTGAACCTCCTGAGTCGACCATAGATCGAGTCTTGCCCCAGTAACCCCCATACTTGTTTCGTGCTACCACGTGTCCCTACTACAGGTAGGGTACGGTTTAGTAAAATTGTCGACCCCTGTTCTATGACACACCGTACAGAGAGGCCACGGTGGAAGATACCGGCTGCATCTGGTAGGCAGGCCACCGGGTCCGGGGTCATGGGTGTTTCGGTTGGAGCCGAAGGGGGTAGCTTCCCCAGTTTTGCGCGCGTTATAAATTTTATGATCCCATGCTAGTCGAGGTTGTAGCCTCCCCACTTAGAGTCTGGCTTAACGGGTGTCATGGGTGATTCCAGGCACCGGTAAGATAGACTGGTGTGTGTGGTCAGGTGTGTCTTCGAATTAAAAGACCGTAAACGGAATTAGTCCAGAGGGACTAAAGGAATCTGTTATTCGTGGGTAAAGAGTACACCCTCTGTAGAGATTAAATCTATTCGAATAGCCGTGTCCCTGGGTTAGGACTACAGTCTGGGAAGAGTCAAGTGTCGGTCTTAGCGTCGGTCTTCAGAGGAGAAAACTCCTAAAACCGGAACATTGATTATGACATATGGCAGATGGTGTCATTAATTATTATCATGAACTAACCATTTGTATTATTTAAATTAATGAGTATCCCTGGGATGGTTCTACCTCCTGGATATTCACTGTTATTTACCTTCCTTTATAAGCCCTTTATGGTGGTGTCGCTCAGATGCCCTACTGTGGCATTTTGTTATTTTTTTATAAGCCCTTTATGGTGGTGTCGCTCAGACGCCCGACTGTGGCATTTTGTTGTTTACTTTTCTTTATAAGCCCTTTATGTGGTGTCGCTCAGACGCCCGACTGTGGCACAATCGTTTATTTATTTTATTTTCACTCCCTAATTGCATATGCATTTTTATATAGATGAACTGCTTGCATCATGGACTGCCATACTATAATTAACATCGTGATCATCTAATATTTTCGAGCATGATTTTATCCCACCTGTGTTCAAAATGTTTCCAAGTACATTCAAAGTACTCACAGGCTTGCCCCTGGTTATTGTCTTGACCAGATTTCTTGCATGGAGAGGAGCGTTGCGACGACTACCCGGAACCTATGCAACAGTGATAGCAGCCTCACGAAGATAGGAGTTATCCTGGTCAGCTATTCTCGTGGGAAATGGAGTCCCACAGACGCCGACGAATTACAGACCGCTTCCGCCATCAGCCACTAGAAACCTTGTGTTATACTTAAAGGCCAAGAATGGTCTTGTACTACATATTTGTACCTTTGCTTGGAAATTTCTGTATCAAGTGGTGTCTCATCACTAATAGTAATCCTGGGGCTGGTGAGCACAAGGGCCAAATTTTGGGAATTTAAATACCCCGAAATTCCGGTCCTAACACATCCTCTTGATACCTGATCATGCATAGGATTTTTGCCTTAGGTAGTAGCCATCTCTCATGTGAAGAAAGTGGTAGTTCAAAGAGGAGCGAGTTCACCTTATCTTCGATAGCCTTGGCTCGGGCTCTTGTCATAGGACCAAGTGGTGTCGTGGAAGATGTAGATACGTCAACGGGGATGCTCGTGGGATGCTCCGCATCATCTCCCCCCGGGAAAGATCCAACCTCGGATCAAAAGCATCATCACCATTGTAGGGAGAGAGGTCTTTGACATTGAAGATGTCGCTCACGGAGTACTTGTCATGCGGGATGTCGATCTTGTATGTGTTGTTATTGAAGCGTGCAAGCACCTTGAATGGTTCATCGGCTCGAGGTAGTGACTAGGACTTGCGCTCGTTGGGGAACCGTTCCTTGTGAAGGTGTAGCCACACAAGATCTCTAATGTTGAATGTGATGGGCTGCTTGTTGACGTTTATCTTGGACGCGAGTCATTGAACTTGGCGCTCGATGGTGTGCCTTGTATCTTCGTGCATCTTCTTGAGATGACTTGTTCGTGCACTTGCGTCCATATTGATGCACTCTTTGAAGGAAATATGCGTAGAGGCAATAATAAAGTTGTTATTTATATTTCCTTATATATCATGATAAATTTCTTTTATTCATGCTAGAATTGTATTAATCGGAAACTTGATACATGTGTGAATACATAGACAAAACAGAGTGTCCCTAGTATGCCTCTACTAGACTAGCTCATTAATCAAAGATCGTTATGTTTCCTAACCATAGACATGAGTTGTCATTTGATCAACGGGATCACATCATTAGGATAATGATGTGATGGACAAGACCCATCAGTTAGCTTAGCAACTTGATCGTTTAGTTTTACTGCTATTGCTTTCTTCATGACTAATACATGTTCCTATGACTATGAGATTATGCAACTCCCGAATACCGGAGGAATACCTTGTGTGTTATCAAATGTCACAACGTAACTGGGTGATTATAAAGATGTTCTACAGGTGTCTCCAAAGGTGTTTGTGGTGTTGGCATAGATCATGAACAAGATTTGTCACTCCGAGTGTCGGAGAGGTATCTCTAGGCCCTCTAGGTAATACACATCATAATAAGCCTTGCAAGCAAATGACTAATGAGTTAGTCACGAGATGATGTATTATGGAACAAGTAAAGAGACTTGCCGGTGATGAGATTGAACTAGGTATGATGATACCGATGATCGAATCTCGGGCAAGTAACATACCGATGACAAAGGGAACAATGTATGTTGTTATGCGGTTTGACCGATAAAGATCTTCGTAGAATATGTAGGAACCAATATGAGCATCCAGGTTCCGCTATTGGTTATTGACCGGAGATGAGTCTCGGTCATGTCTACATAGTTCTCAAACCCGTAGGGTCTACACGCTTAACGTTTGATGACGATCGGTATTATGAATTTATGTGTTTTGATGCACCGAATGTAGTTCAAAGTTCCGGATGTGATCACGGACATGACGAGGAGTCTCAAAATAGTCGAGACGTAAAGATTGATATATTGGACGACTATATTCGGACACCGAAAGTGTTCCGGATGAGTTTCGGATTAAACCGGAGTGCCGGAGGGGTATCAGTACGCCCCGGGGAACTAATGGGCCACTTGGGCCCTTAGTGGAGAGAGAGAGGGCCGGCCAGGGCTGGGCCGCGCCCCCCTCCCCCCCCCCGTTGGTCCGAATAGGACAAGGAATGGGGGGCGGCTCCCCCTTCCTTCTCTTTCACTCCTTCCTTCCCCCTCCTTCCCTCTTGGTGGACTCCTACTAGGAATAAGATTCCTATTCCTAGTAGGAGTGGCCCTCTTGGGCGCGCCTATAGGGGCCGGCCGGCCCTCCCCCTTGCTCCTTTATATACGGGGGTAGGGGCACCCTATGACACACAAGTAAACATCAGTTTTAGCCATGTGCGGTGTCCCCCCTCAACAGTTACACACCTCGATCATATCGTTGCAGTGCTTAGGCGAAGCCCTACATCGGTAACTTCATCATCACCGTCACCACGCTTTCGTGCTGACGAAACTCTCCCGTGACACTCAACTGGATCAAGAGCTCGTGGGACGTAATCAAGCTGAACGTGTTCTTAACGCGGAGGTGTCGTACGTTCGGTGCTTGGATCGGTTGGATCACGAAGACGTTCGACTACATCAACCGCGTCAGTAGACGCTTCCGCTTTCGGTCTACGAGGATACATAGACACACTCTCCCCGCTTGTTGCTATGCTTCTCCTAGATAGATCTTACGTGATCGTAGGAATATTTTTGAAATACTACGTTCCCCAACAGTGGCATCATGAGCCAGGTCTATGCGTAGATGATGTGCGCGATTAGAACACAATGAGTTGTGGGCGATAATAGTCATACTGCTTACTAGCATGTCATACTTTGATTCGGCGGTATTGTGAGACGAAGCGGCCCGGACCGACATTACGCGTACGCTTGCGCGAGACTGGTTTCACTGTTACGAGCACTCGTTGCTTAAAGGTGACGGGCGGGTGTTTGTCTCTCTCACTTTAGTTGAATCGAGTGTGGCTACGCCCGGTCCTTGTGAAGGTTAAAACATCACACTTGACGAGAAATTGTTGTGGTTTTTTGTATGCGTAGGTAAGAACGGTTCTTGCTAAGCCCCACGTAAAACTTGCAACAACAAAGTAGAGAACGTCTAACTTGTTTTTGCAGGGCATGTTGTGATGTGATATGATCAACACATGATGAGTTATACGTTATTGTGTGAGATAATCTTGTTTTGTAAATTATCGGCAACCGACAGGAGCCTTATGGTTGTCTCTTTATTGTATGAATTGCGAAGGCCATGTAATTGTTGTACTTTATCACTATGAGTTAGCGATAGTAGTAGTAGCAATAGTTGGCGAGACGACCACGACGCTAAGATGAAGATCATGGTGTCAAGCCGGTGACGATGGATATCATGATGATGCTTTGGAGATGGAGATCAAAAGCACAACATGATGATGGCCATATCATGTCACATATTTTGATTGCATGTGGTGTTTATCTTATTATGCTTCTTATTTTGCTTAGTACGGCGGTAGCATTATAAGATGATCCCTTACAAAATTTCAAGGTACAAGTATTCTCCCTGAGTATGCAACATTGCGAAAGTTCGTCGTGCCGAGACACCACGTGATGATCGGGTGTGATAAGCTCTACATTCAAATACAACGGGTGTAAGACAGTTTTGCACATGCAGAATACTCGAGTTAAACTTGACGAGCCTAGCATATACAGACATGGCCTCAGAACACTAGAGACCGAAAGGTCGAGTGTGAATCATATAGTAGATATGATCAACATAAGATGTTAACCATAGAAAACTACTCCATGTCACATGATGATCGGACATGGTTTAGTTGATTTGGATCATGTGATCATTTAGATGACTAGAGGGATGTCTATCTAAGTGGGAGTTCTTTAGTAATATGATTAATTGAACTTTAATTTATCATGAACTTAGTCCTGATAGTATTTGCAAATTATGTTGTAGATCAATAGCTCGCATTATAGCTCCCATATGTTTTTGATATGTTCCTAGAGAAAACTAAGTTGAAAGATGTTAGTAGCAATGATGCGGACTAGGTCCGTGATCTGAGAAATATTCTCATTGATGCACAGAAGTATTATGTCCTTGATGCACTGCTAGGTGACAAACCTATTGCAAGAGCAGATGCAGACATTATTAACGTTTGACAAGCTCGGTATGATGACTACTTGATAGTTTAGTGTGCCATGCTTTACGGCTTATAAGCGGGGCTTCAAAAACATTTTAAACACCACGGAGCATATGAGATGTTACAAGAGTTGAAAATAGTATTTCAGACTCATGCCCATGTCGAGAGGTATGAGACCTCTGACAAGTACTTTGCTTACAAAATGGAGTAGAATAGGTCAACCAATGAGCATGTGCTCAGAATGTCTGAGTACCACAATCGCTTGGATCAAGTGGGAGTTAATCTTCCAGATAAAATAGTGATTGACAAAGTTCTCTAGTCACTATCACCAAGTTACTAGAACTTCGTGATGAACTATAATATGCCAGGGATGACGAAAACGATTCCCGAGCTCTTCGTGATGCTGAAATCAACGAAGGTAGAAATCAAGAAAGAGCATCAATTGTTGATGGTTAACAAGACCACTAGTTTCAAGAAAAGGGCAAGGGTTAGAAAGGGTACTTCAAGAAGAATGGCAAGCAAGTTGTCACTCCCGTGAAGAAGCCCAAAGATGTACCTAAGCATGAAACTGAGTGCTTCTAACTGCAAAAGAAATGGTCACTGGAAGCGGAAGTTCCCCGAATATTTGGCGGATAAGAGGGATGGCAAAGAGAAAAAATGTATACTTGATATACATATTGATAATGTGTACCTCACTAGTGTTCATAGTAGCCCCTAGGTATTTGATACTTGTTCGGTTGCTAAGAATAGTAACTCGAAACAGGAGTTGCAGAATAAACGGAGACTAGTTGAGGGTGAGGTGACGATGTGTGTTGGAAGTAGTTCCAATATTGATATGATCATCATCGCACACTTCCTGTACTTTCAGGATTAGTGTTAAACCTAAAATAAATGTTATTTGGTGTTTGCGTTGAGCATGAACTAGATTAGATCGTGTTTATTGTAATACGGTTATTCATTTAAGTGAGAGAATAATTGCTATTCTGTTTACACGAATAAAACCTTCTATGGTCATACACCCAAGGTGAATGGTTTATTGAATCTCGATCGTAGTAAATACCCATATTCATAATATTGAAGCCAAAAGATGCAGAGTTGATAATGATAGTGCAACTTATTTGTGGCACTGTTGTTTAGGTCATATTGGTGTAAAGCGCATGAAGAAACTCCATGTTGATGGACTTTTGGAATCACTTGGTGCTTGCGAACCATGCCTCATGGGCAAGATGACTAAAACTCCGTTCTCCGGAACAATGGAGCGAGCAACTGACTTATTAGAAATCATACATACTAATGTATGTGGACCGATGAGCATTGAGGCTCGTGGCGGGTATCGTTATTTTCTGACCTTAACTGATGATTTGAGAAGATATGGGTATATCTACTTAATGAAGCACAAGTCTGAAACATTTGAAAGGTTCAAAGAATTTCAGAGTGAAGTAGAGAATCATCGTAACAAGAAAATAAAGTTTCTATGATCTAATCGTGGAGGCGAATAATTGAGTTACGAGTTTGGTCTTCATTTGAAACAATGTGGAATAGTTTCACAGCTAACGCCACCCAAAACACCATAGCGTAATGGTGTGTATGAACATCGTAACCGTACTTTATTAGAAATGGTGCGATCTATGATGTCTCTTACCGATTTACCACTATCGTTTTGGGGTTATGCTTTAGAGATAGGTGCATTCACGTTAAATAGGGCACCATCTAAATCCATTGAGACGACGCCTTATGAACTGTGGTTTGGCAAGAAACCAAAGTTGTCGTTTCTTAAAGTTTGGGGCTGCGATTCTTATGTGAAAAAGCTTCAACCTGATAAGCTCGAACCCAAGTCGGAGAAATGTGTCTTCATAGGATACCCAAAGGAGACTGTTGGGTACACCTTCTATCACAGATCCGAAGGCAAGATATTCGTTGCTAAGAATGGATCCTTTCTAGAGAAGGAGTTTCTCTCGAAAGAAGTGAGTGGGAGGAAAGTATAACTTGATGAGGTAATTGTACCTTCTCCCAAATTGGAAAGTATCATAGCACATAAACTAGTTCCAGTGATTCCTACACCAGTTAGCGAGGAAGCTAATGATGATGATCATGGAACTTCGGATCAAGTTACTACTGAACCTCATAGGTCAACCAGAGTACGTTCCGCACGAGAGTGGTACGGCAACCCAGTTCTGGAAGTCATGTTACTAGACCATGATGAACCTACGAACTATGAGGAAGCGATGATGAGCCCAGATTCCGCAAAATGGCTCGAGGTCATGAAATCTGAGATGGCATCCATGTATGAGAACAAAGTGTTGACTTTGGTTGACTTGCCCGATGATCGGCAAGCCATTGAAAATAAATGGATCTTCAAGAGGAAGACCGACGCCAACAGTAATGTTACTGTCTACAAAGCTCGACTTGTTGCGAAAGGTTTTTGACAAGTTCATGGAGTTGACTACGATGAGACTTTCTCACCCGTGGTGATGCTCAAGTCTGTCCGAATCATGTTTGCAATTGCCACATTTTATGATTATGAAATCTGGCAAATGGATGTCAAAACTGCATTCCTAAATGGATACCTCAAAGAAGAGTTGTATATGATGCAACCAGAAGGTTTTGTCGATCCGAAAGGTGCTAACAAAGTGTGCAAGCTCCAGCGATCCATATATGGACTGGTGCAAGCATCTTGGAGTTGGAATATACGCTTTGATGAGGTGATCAAAGCATATGGTTTTATACATACTTTTGGAGAAGCTTGTATTTACAAGAAAGTGAGTGGGAGCTCTATAGCATTTCTGATATTATATGTAGATGACATATTGTTGATTGGAAATGATATAGAATTTCTGGATGGCATAAAAGGATACTTGAATAAGAATTTTTCAATGAAAGACCTCGGTGAAGCTGCTTATATATTAGGCATCAAGACCTATAGAGATAGATCAAGATGCTTAATTGGACTTTCACAAAGCACATACCTTGATAAAGTTTTGAAGAAGTTCAAAATGGATCAGTCAAAGAAAGGGTTCTTGCCCGTGTTATAAGGTGTGAAGTTGAGTAAGACTCAATGTCCGACCACTTCAGAAGATAAAGAGAAAATGAAAGTCATTCCCTATGCCTCGGCCATAGGATATATCATGTATGCAATGTTGTGTACCAGACCTGATGTGTGCCTTGCTATAAGTTTAGCAAGGAGGTACCAAAGTAATCTAGGAGTGGATCACTGGACAGCGGTCAAGAACATCCTGAAGTACCTGAAAAGGACAAACGATATGTTTATCGTTTATGGAGGTGACAAAGAGCTCGTCGTAAACGGTTACGTCGATTCAAGCTTTGACACTGATCCTGATGACTCTAAGTCACAAACCGGATATGTATTTTTATTGAACGATGGAGCTGTCAGTTGGTGCAGTTCCAAGCATAGCGTTGTGGCGGGATCTACGTGTGAAGCTTAGTACATAGCTGCTTCGGAAGCAGCAAATGAAGGTGTCTGGATGAAGGAGTTCATATCCGATCTAGGTGTAATACCTAGTGCATCGCGTCCAATGAAAATATTTTGTGACAACACTAGAGCAATAGCCTTGGCGAAGGAATCCAGGTTTCACAAGAGAACCAAGCACATCAAGAGACGCTTGCTAGGCTTCTCGCCCCTCGTTGGTTACCCCAAGTGGAAGGTGTGAGATGTAGTGTTGCGGAAGTTTTTCCCTTGGCAAAGATACCAAGGATCGAATCCCCAGAGACTCCTAGGTTCAACAAGAAGGTGTCAACTGCTACGGCGCCAGATATTAGCAATCAACGTGGACCTGCACACAGATACAAATAACTTTGCTCCCAACGAGTACAGAGAGGTTGTCAATCCCTCCGGCCTTGTAGTTCACAAAGGATTAAACGCAAGTGATAGTAGTGATAGATATAATTGCAATAGTAAATAAAAGCGAAAAGTAAATAGCGGATGTGATCAATGATGGTAATATGGACCGGAGTCTCATGATGTTCACTAGTGATGTCTCTCTCCCAAAAGACGATAAAACAGCTATGTGAGGTAAACGAATTACAGCTGGGCAATTGACAGGACCATGTGCGCAAACCAATGCTGACTACATTGCAAGAAAGGTTGAGGTTCAAAGCATGGGCGGTACGCCAAAGTAAGTAGACCGAAATCCATCAATATCTACTACTAATCATCCACCTTGAGATATCTATCCAGAACATCTCGCCGGTATTAAGTTGCGAGTCCCACCCATAGTGTAAACAATCCTTTGCATAAAAAGAACTTTGCATAAAGTAAACAATCCTTGCACCTGCGGGCACAAGTACCATTGTTTCCCCCCTTGTGGCAACAACACATCCCCTAGACTCATGTTTCTGTCACTCAAACTAGTCATCGAGGGGCATGAACCCACAATCAAGATGCCCTAGAGGCAATAATAAACTTGTTATTTGTATTTCCTTATATCATGATAAATGTTATTATTCATGCTAGAATTGTATTAACTGGAAAATTAGTACATGTGTGAATACATAGCCAACACAGAGTGTCCCTAGTATGCCTCTACTATACTAGCTCATTGATCAAAGATGGTTATGTTTCCTAGCCATAGACATGAGTTGTCAGTTGATCAACGGGATCACATCATTAGGAGAATGATGTGATGGACAAGACCCATCCGTTAGCTTAGCAACTTTATCGTTTAGTTTTACTGCTATTGCTTTCTTCATGACTTATACATGTTCCTATGACTATGAGATTATGCAACTCCTGAATACCGGAGGAACACCATGTGTGCTATCAAACGCCACAACGTAACAAGGTGATTATAAAGATGCTCTACAGGTGTCTCCGAAGGTATTTGTGGTGTTGGCATAGATCAAGAATAGGATTTGTCACTCCGAGTGTCGGAGAGGTATCTCTGGGCCCTCTCGGTAATACACATCATAATAAGCCTTGCAAGCAAACGACTAATGAGTTAGTCACGAGATGATGTATTACGTAACGAGTATAGAGACTTGCCGGTAACGAGATTGAACTAGGTATGATGATACCAATGATCAAATCTCGGGCAAGTAACATACCGATGACAAAGGGAACAACGAATGTTGTTATCCGGTTTAACCGGTAAAGATCTTTGTAGAATATGTAGGAACCAATATGAGCATACAGGTTCCTCTATTGGTTATTAACTCCAGATGAGTCTCGGTCATGTCTACATAGTTCTCGAACACGTAGGGTCCGCATGCTTAACGTTCGATGACGATCGGTATTATGAGTTTATGAGTTTTGATGTACCGAAGGTAGTTCGGAGTCCCGGATGAGAACACGGACATGACAAGGAGTCTCGGAATGTCCGAGACATAAATATTGATATATTGGATGGTTATATTCGGACACCGGAAGTGTTCCGGGTGATTTCGGAGAAAACCGGAGTGCCGGAGGGGTTACCGGAACCCCCCGGGGGAATAATGGGCCAACATGGGCCTTGTGGGAGGTACAGGAGAGGGCCTAGGGCTGGCCGCGCGCCTCCCCCTTGGGAGTCTGAATTGGACAAGGAGGGGGGCGGCGCCCCCTCTTTCCTCCCTCTCACCCCTCCTTCCTTTCCCCCTCCTAGTAGGACTAGGAAAGGGGAGTCCTAGTCCTACTAGGATTAGGATTGCTCCCTCTATGGTGCGCCCCTAGGGCCGGCTGGCCCTCCCCCTTGCTCCTTTATATACAGGGGCAGGGGGGCACCCTAGAACATACAAGCAACATTGTTTTAGTCGTGTGCGGTGCCCCCCTCCACATAAACACACCTCAGTCATATCGTTGCAGTGCTTAGGCGAAGCCCTGCGCCGGTAACTTCATCATCTCCGTCACCACGCCATCGTGCTGAAGAAACTCTCCCGTGAAGCTAAGTGGATCAAGAGCTCGTGGGACGTCATTGAGCTGAACGTGTGCTGAACGCGGAGGTGCCGTACGTTCGGTGCTTGGATCAGTTGGATCGCGAAGACGTTCGACTACGTCAACCGCGTCACTGGACGCTTCCGCTTTCGGTCTACGAGGGTACGTAGACACACTCACCCTCTCGTTGCTATGCTTCTAGTAGATAGATCTTGCGTGATCGTAGGATTTTTTTTTTTGAAATACTACGTTCCCCAACATGAAGATGGTGATATTAGAGTCATGCTAGTAGAGTAATTGTGAATTTGAGTAATACTTGTGTTAAAGTTTGTGATTCCCGTAGCAGGCACGTATGGTGAACCGTTATGTGATGAAGTTGGAGCATGATTTATTTATTTATTGTCTTCCTTTGTGTGGAGGTCGGGATCGCGCGATGGTTAACTCCTACCAACCCTTCCCCTAGGAGCATGCGTGTAGTGCTTTGTTTTGATAACTTGTAGATTTTTGCAATAAGTATATGAGTTCTTTATGACCAACGTTGAGTCCATGGATTATACGCACTCTCACCGTTCCATCATTGCTAGCCTCTCTAGTATCGTGCAACTTTCGCCGGTACCATACACCCACCATATATCTTCCTCAAAACAACCACCATACCTACCTATTATGGCATTTCCATAGACATTCTGAGATATATTGCCATGCAACTTTCCACCGTTCCGTTTATTATGACATGCTTCATCATCGTAATATTGCCTTGCATGATCATGTAGTTGACATCGTATTTGTGGCAAGGACACCATGCATAAGTATTCATACATGTCACTCTTGATTCATTGCACATCCCGGTACACCTCCGGAGGCATTCACATAGAGTCATCTTTTGTTCTAGCATCGAGTTGTAATTCTTAAGTTGTAAGTAAATAAAAGTGTGATGATCTTCATTATTAGAGCATCGTCCCAGTGAGGAAAGGATGATTGAGACTATGATTCCCCCACAAGTCGAGATAAGACTCCGGATGAAAAAAAAGAGAGAGAAAAGGAGGCCATAAAAAAGAAAAAAAAGAAGTCCCAAAATAAATAAAAATGTGAGAAAAAGAGAGAAGGGGCAATGCTACTATCATTTTTCCACACTTATGCTTCAAAGTAGCACCATGATCTTCATGATAGAGAGTCTCTTGTTTTGTCACTTTCATATACTAGTGGGAATTTTTTATTATAGAACTTCGCTTGTATATTCCAATCATGGGCTTCCTCAAAATGCCCGAGGTCTTCGTGAGCAAGCGAGTTGGATGCACACCCACTTAGTTTCTTTAGTTGAGCTTTCATACATTTATAGCTCTAGTGCATTTGTTGCATGGCAATCCCTACTCACTCACATTGATATCTATTGGTGCGCATCTCCATAGCCTATTGATATGCCTAGTTGATGTGAGACTATCTTCCTCCTTTTGTCTTCTCCACAACCACCACTCTATTCCACCTAAAGTGCTATATCCATGGCTCACGCTCATGTATTGCGTGAAAGTTGAAAAAGTTTGAAAAAAACAAAGTATGAAACAATTGCTTGGCTGAAACCGGGGTTGTGCATGATTTAAATATTTTTGTGTGATGAAAATAGAGCATAGCCAGACTATATGATTTTGTAGGGATGAAATTTCTTTGGCCATGTTATTTTGAGAAGACATAATTGCTCTGTTAGTATGCTTGAAGTATTATAATTTTTATGTCAATATTAAACTTATGTCTTGAATCTTTCGGATCTGAACATTCATGCCACAATAAAGAGAATTACATTGAAAACTATGTTAGGTAGCATTCCACATAAAAAATTCTGTTTTTATCATTTACCTACTCGAGGACGAGCAGGAATTAAGCTTGGGGATGCTTGATACGTCTCCAACGTATCTATAATTTTTTATTGTTCCATGCTATTATATTATCTGTTTTGGATGTTTAATGGGCTTTAATATGCACTTTAATATTATTTTTGGGACTAACTACTAACCAAAGGCCCAATGCAAATTGTTGTTTTTTGGCTATTTCAGAGTTCCACAGAAAAAGGAATATCAAACAGAATCCAAACAGAATGAAACCTTCGCGAGGATCGTTTTTGGAACAAACACAATCCAGGAGACTTGGAGTACAAGTCAGGGAAGCCACGAGGCGGCCAGGAGGCAGGAGGATGCGCCCAGGGGGGTTAGGCGTGCCCCCACCCTCGTGGGCCCCTCGTAGCTCCACGGACGTACTTCTTCCTCATAGATATACTCATATACCCTGAAAACATCCGAGAGCACCACGAAACCCTATTTCCACCACCGGAACCTTCTGTACCCATGAGATCCCATCTTGGGGCCTTTTCCGACGCTCCGCCGGAGGGGGAATCAATCACGGAGGGCTTCTACATCAACACCATACCCTCTCCGATGATGTGTGAGTAGTTTACCACAGACCTTCGGGGCCATAGTTATTAGCTAGATGGCTTCTTCTCTCTCTTTGGATCTCAATACAAAGTTCTCCTCGATCTTCTTGGAGATCTATTCGATGTAATACTTTTTGCGGTGTGTTTGTCGAGATACGATGAATTGTGGGTGTATGATCAAGATTATCTATGAACAATATTTGATTCTTCTCTGAATTCTTATATGCATGATTTAATATCTTTGCAAGTATCTTCGAATTATCAGTTTGGTTTGGCCTACTAGATTGATCTTTCTTGCAATGGGAGAAGTGCTTAGCTTTGGGTTCAATCTTGCGGTGTCCTTTCCCAGTGACAGCAGGGCCAGCAAGGCACTAAAGGAAATATGCCCTAGAGGCAATAATAAAGTTGTTATTTGTATTTCCTTATATCATGATAAATGTCTTTTATTCATGCTAGAATTGTATTAACCGGAAACTTAGTACATGTGTGAATACATAGACAAAACAAAGTGTCCCTAGTATGCCTCTACTAGACTAGCTCATTGATCAAAGATGGTTATGTTTCCTAGCCATAGACATGAGTTGTCATTTAATCAATGGGGTCACATCATTAGGAGAATGATGTGATGGAGAAGACCCATCCGTTAGCTTAGCAACTTGATCGTTTAGTTTTACTGCTATTGCTTTCTTCATGACTTATACATGTTCCTATGACTATGAGATTATGCAACTGCCGAATATCGGAGGAACACCTTGTGTGCTATCAAACATCACAACGTAACTGGGTGATTATAAAGATGCTCTACAGGTGTCTTCGAAAGTGTTCGTGGTGTTGGCATAGATCAAGAATAGGATTTGTCACTCCGAGTGTCGGAGAGGTATCTCTGGGCCCTCTTGGTAATGCACATCATAATAAGCCTTGCAAGCAAAATGACTAATGGGTTAGTCACGAGATGACGTATTACAGAATGAGTAAAGAGACTTGCCGGTAATGATACTGAACTAGGTATTGAGATACCGACGATCGAATCTCAGGTAAGTAACATACCGATGACAAAGGGAACAACGTATGTTGTTATGCGGTTTGACCGATAAAGATCTTCATAGAATATGTAGGAGCCAATATGAGCATACAAGTTCCGCTATTGGTTATTGACCGGAGATGAGTCTCGGTCATGTCTACATAGTTCTCGAACCCGTAGGGTCTGCACGCTTAACGTTCGATGACGATCGGTATTATGAGTTTATGAGTTTTGATGTACTGAAGGTAGTTCGGAGTCTCGGATGAGATCACAGACATGACGAGGAGTCTCGGAATGTCCAAGACATAAGTATTAATATATTGGACGACTATATTTAGACACCGGAAGTTTTTCGGGTGTTATCGGATGAAACCGAAGTGCTGGAGGGGTTACCGGACCCCCCCCCCCCCCCC
>LR738712.1:538417975-538561981 GCA_902687465.1 Secale cereale | reverse complement strand
CCCCCCGGGGAAGTATGGGCCATAGTGGGCCAATGAGGGAAAGAGAGAGGCAGCCCACTAGGGCTGGCCTCAGCCCCTTAGGAATCCTAGTTGGACTAGGAGTGGGGGCGGAGGGCGCCCCTCTCCTTCCTTCTCCTCTCCTTCTTCCTTTCCTACTCCTAGTAGGAATAGGAAAGGGGATTCCTGTTCCTACTAGGAGTAGGAATCCTACTCCTATGGCGCGCCCACTGGCCAGCCGCACCTCCCCCCTTGCTACTTTATATACGGGGGCAGGGGGCACCCAAAGACACACAAGCAACATAGTTTTATCCATGTGCGGTGGCCCCTCCACAGAAACACACATCGGTCATACCGTTGCAGTGCTTAGGCGAAGCCCTGCGCCGGTAGCTTCATCATCTCTGTCACCACGCCGTCGTGCTGATGAAACTCTGCCGTGAAGCTGAACTGGATCAAGAGCTCGTGGGACGTCATCGAGATGAACATGTGCTGAACGCGGAGGTGACATACGTTCGGTGCTTGGATGGGTTGGATCGCGAAGATGTTCGACTACATCAACCGCGTCACTAGACGCTTCCGCTTTCGGTCTACGAGGGTACGTAGACACACTATCCCCTCTCGTTGCTATGCATTTAGTAGATAGATCTTGCGTGATCATAGGAAAAGTTTGAAATACTACGTTCCCCAACAGTGGTATCATGAGCCAGGTCTATGCGTAGATGATATGCACGAGTAGAACACAATGAGTTGTGGGCGATAATAGTCATACTGCTTACCAGCATGTCATACTTTGATTCGGCGGTATTGTAAGATGAAGCGGCCCGGACCGACATTACGCGTACGCTTACGCGAGACTGGTTTCACCGTTATGAGCACTCGTTGCTTAAAAGTGACCGGCGGGTGTCTGTCTCTCTCACTTTAGTTGAATCAAGTGTGGCTACGCCCTGGTCCTTGTGAATGTTAAAACATCACATCCTTGGCAAAAAATCATTGTGGTTTTTGTATGCGTAGGTAAGAACGGTTCTTGCTAAGCCCGTAGCAGCCACGTAAAACGTGCAAACAACAAAGTAGAGGACGTCTAACTTGTTTTTGCACGGCATGTTGTGATGTGATATGGTCAAGACGTGATGAGTTATACGTTATTGTATGAGATGATCTTGTTTTGTATAGTTATCGGCAACCGGCAGGAGCCGTATGGCTGTCTCTTTATTGTATAAATAGTGAAGGCCATGTAATTGCTTTACTTTATCACTATGAGTTAGCAAAAGTAGTAGTAGCAATAGTTGGCGAGACGACCATGATGCTACGATGAAGATCATGGTGTCAAGCCAGTGACGATGGGGATCATGACGATGCTTTGGAGATGGAGATCAAAAGCACAAGATGATGATGGCCATATCATGTCACATATTTTGATTGCATGTGATGTTTATCTTATTATGCTTCTTATTTTGCTTAGTACGGCGGTAGCATTATAAGATGATCCCTTACAAAATTTCAAGGTACAAGTGTTCTCCCTGAGTATGCACCATTGCGAAAGTTCGTCGTGCCGAGACACCACGTGATGATCGGGTGTGATAATCTCTACGTTCACATACAACGGGTGCAAGCCAGTTTTGCACATGCAGAATACTCGGGTTAAACTTGATGAGCCTAGCATGTACAGGCATGTCCTCGGAACACTGGAGACCGAAAGGTCGAGCGTGAATCATATAGTAGATATGATCAACATAAGATGTTCACCATTGAAAACTACTTCATCTCACGTGATGATCGGACATGGTTTGGTTGATTTGGATCACGTGATCATTTAGATAACTAGAGGGATGTGTATCTAAGTGGGAGTTCTTTAGTAATATGATTAATTGAACTTTAATTTATCATGAACTTAGTCCTGATAGTTTTTGCATATCTATGTTGTTGTAGATCAATGGCCCGTGCTACCGTTCCCTTGAATTTTAATGTGTTCCTAGAGAAAGCTAAGTTGAAAGATGATGGTAGCAAATTACACGGCTAGGTCAGTAACTTGAGGATTATCCTCATTGCTGCACAGAAGAATTATGTCCTTGAAGCACCGCTAGGTGACAAGCCCCCTCCCGCCAATGTAGACGCTTTGAACATCTAGCAGACGCGGTCTGATGACTACACGATAGTTCAGTGTGTCATGCTTTACGGCTTAGAACCGGGACTTCAACGACGTTTTGAATGTCATGGAGCATATGAGATGTTCCAGGAGTTGAAGTTAATATTTCAAGAAAATACCTGGATTGAGAAATATGAGATTTCCAATAAGTTCTACAGCTACAAGATGGAGGAGAATAGTTCTATCAGTGAACACTTGCTCAGAATGTCTAGGTACTACAATCATATGACTCAACTTGGTTGCAAAGTTGACGAAGATAGTGTTATTGATAGAGTTCTTCAATCACTGCCACCAAGCTATAAAGTCTTCGTGATGAACTATAACATGCAAGGGATGCAAAAGACAAGTCCCGAGCTCTTCGCTATGCTCAAAGCTGCAGAGGTAGAAATCAAAAAGGAGCATCAAGTGTTGATGGTTAACAAGACCACTAGTTCCAAGAAAAAGGGCAAGGGAAAGAAGGGGAACTTCAAAAAGAATAGCAAGATAGTTGCTACTCCCACGAAGAAACCCAAGTCTGGAGCCAAGCCTAAAACTGAGTGCTTCTACAACAAAGGGACTGGACACTGGAAGCGGAACTGGCCCAAGTATTTGGCGGATAAGAAGTATGGCATAGTGAACAAAGGTATGTGTGATATACATGTTATTGATGTGCACCTTACTAATGCTCGTAGTAGCACCTGGGTATTTGATACTGGTTTGGTTGCTAATATTTGTAACTCAAAACAGGGGCTACGGATTAAACGAAGATTAGCTAAGGACGAGGTGACGATGCGCGTGGGAAATGGTTCCAAAGTCGATGTGATCGCCGTCGGCACGCTACCTCTACATCTACCTTCGGGATTAGTTTTAGACCTGAATAATTGTTATTTGGTGCCAGCGTTAAGCATGAATATTATATCTAGATCTTGTTTATTGCGAGACTGTTATTCATTTAAATTTGAGAATAATGGTTATTCTATTTATATGAGTAATATCTTTTATGGTCATGCACCCTTGAAGAGTGGTCTATTCTTGTTGGATCTCGATCGTAGTGATACACATATTCATAATATTGAAACCAAAAGATGCAAGATTAATAATAATAGTGCAACTTATTTGTGGCACTGCCATTTAGGTCATATTGGTGTAAAGCGCATGAAGAAACTCCATAGTGATGGACTTTTGGAATCACTTGATTATAAATCACTTGGTGCTTGCGAACCATGCCTCATGGGCAAGATGACTAAAACTCCGTTCTTCGGAACAATGGAGCGAGCAACTGATTTATTGGAAATCATACATACTGATGTATGTGGACCGATGAGTGTTGAGGCTCGCGACGGGTATCGTTATTTTCTGACCTTCACGGATGATTTGAGCATATATGGGTATATCTACTTGATGAGGCACAAGTCTGAAACATTTGAGAAATTCAAAGAATTTTAGAGTGAAGTAGAGAATCATCGTAACAAGGAAATAAAGTTTCTATGATCTGACAGTGGAGGTGAATATTTGAGTTACGAGTTTGGTCTTCATCTGAAACAATGTGGAATAGTTTCACAACTCACGCCACCCGGAACACCACAGCGTAATGGTGTGTCCGAACGTCGTAACCGTACTTTATTAGATATGGTGCGATCTATGATGTCTCTTACCGACTTACCACTATCGTTTTGGGGTTATGCTCTAGAGACAGCTGCATTCATGTTAAATAGGGCACCATCTAAATCGGTTGAGACGACGCCTTATGAACTGTGGTTTGGCAAGAAACCAAAGTTGTCGTTTCTTAAAGTTTGAGGCTCCGATGCTTATGTGAAAAAGCTTCAACCTGATAAGCTCGAACCCAAGTCGGAGAAATGTGTCTTCATAGGATACCCAAAGGAGACTGTTGGGTACACCTTCTATCACAGATCCGAAGGCAAGATATTCGTTGCTAAGAATGGATCCTTTCTAGAGAAGGAGTTTCTCTCGAAAGAAGTGAGTGGGAGGAAAGTGGAACTTGATGAGGTAATTGTACCTCCTCCCGAATTGAAAAGTAGTACATCACAGAAACTAATTCTAGTGATTCCTACACCAATTAGTGAGGAAGCTAATGATGATGATCATGAAACTTCGGATCAAGTTACTCATGAACTTCGTAGATCAACCAGAGCATGTTCCGCGCCAGAGTGGTACGGCAACCCGGTTCTAGAGGTCATGTTACTAGACCATGATGAACCTACGAACTATGAAGAAGCGATGAGGAGCCCAGATTCTGCAAAATGGCTTGAGGCCATGAAATTTGAGATGGGATCCATGTATGAGAACAAAGTGTGGACTTTGGTTGACTTGCCCAATGATCGGCAAGCTATTGAAAATAAATGGATCTTCAAGAGGAAGACCGACGCCGATGGTAATTTTACTTTCTACAAAGCTCGACTTGTTGCAAAAGGTTTTCGACAAGTTCAAGGAGTTGACTACGATGAGACATTCTCACCCGTAGCGATGCTTAAGTCTGTCTAAATCGTGTTAGCAATTGTCGCATTTTATGATTATGAAATCTGGCAAATGGATGTCAAAACTGCATTCCTAAATGGATACCTCAAAGAAGAGTTGTATATGATGCAACCAGAAGGTTTTGTCGATCCTAAAGGTGCTAACAAAGTATGCAAACTCCAGCGATCCATCTATGGACTGGTGCAAGCATCTCGGAGTTGGAATATACGCTTTGATGAGGTGATCAAGGCATATGGTTTTATACACACTTTTGGAGAAGCCTTTATTTACAAGAAAGTGAGTGGGAGCTCTGTAGCATTTCTGATATTATATGTGGATGACATATTACTGATTGGAAATGATATAGAATTTTTGGATGGCATAAATGGATACTTAAATAATAATTTTTCAATGAAAGACCTCGGTGAAGCTGCTTATATATTAGGCATCATGATCTATAGAGATAGATCAGGACGTTTAATTGGACTTCCACAAAGCACATACCTTGATAAAGTTTTGAAGAAGTTCAAAATGGGTCAGTCGAAGAAAGGGTTCTTGCCTGTGTTGCAAGGTGTGAAGTTGAATAAGACTCAATGCCCGACCACTTCAGAAGATAGAGAGAAAATGAAAGTCATTCCCTATGCCTCGGCCATAGGATCTATCATGTATGCAATGTTGTGTACCTGACATGATGTGTGCCTTGCTATAAGTTTAGCAGAGAGGTACCAAAGTGATCCAGGAGTGGATCACTAGACAACAGTCAAGAACATCCTGAAGTACCTGAAAAGGACAAAGGATATGTTTCTCGTTTATGGAGGTGACAAAGATCTCGTCGTAAACGGTTATGTCGATTCGAGATTTGACACTGATCCGGATGACTCTAAGTCACAAACCGGATATGTATTTTTATTGGACGGTGGAGCTGTCAGTTGGCGCAGTTCCAAGCAGAGCGTCGTGGCGGGATCTACGTGTGAAGTGGAGTACATAGCTGCTTCGAAAGCAGCAAATGAAGAAGTCTGGATGAAGGGGTTCATATCCGATCCAGGTGTAATACCTTGTGCATCGGGTCCAATGAAAAGCTTTTGTGACAACACTTGAGCAATAGCCTTGGCGAAGGAATCCAGGTTTCACAAGAGAACAAGGCACATCAAAAGACGCTTCAATTCCATCCGCGATCAAGTCAAGGAGGGAGACATAGAAATATGCAAGATACATACGGATCTGAATGTCGCAGACCCGTTGACTAAGCCTCTTCCACGATCAAAACATGATCAGCACCAAGACTCCATGGGTGTTAGAATCATTACTATGTAATCTAGATTATTGACTCTAGTTCAAGTGAGAGACTGAAGGAAATATGCCCTAGAGGCAATAATAAAGTTGTTATTTGTATTTCCTTATATCATGGTAAATGTCTTTTATTCATGTGTGAATACATAGACAAAACATAGTGTCCCTAGTATGCCTCAACTAGACTAGCTCATTGATCAATGATGGTTATGTTCCTAGCCATAGACATAAGTTATCATTTGATCAATGGGATCACATCATTAGGAGAATTATGTGATGGACAAGACCCATCCGTTAGCTTAGCAACTTGATCGTTTAGCTTTACTGTTATTGTTTTCTTCATGACTTATACATGTTCCTATGACTATGAGATTATGCAACTCCCGAATACCGCAAGAACACCTTGTGTGCTATCAAACGTCACAAATTAACTGGCTGATTATATATATGCTCTACAGGTGTCTCCGAAAGTGTTCGTGGTGTTGGCATAGATCAAGAATAGGATTTGTCACTCCGAGTGTCGGAGAGGTATCTCTGGGCCCTCTCGGTAATGCACATCATAATAAGCCTTGCAAGCAAAATGACTAATGAGTTAGTCACGAGATGATGTATTACGGAACTAGTAAAGAGACTTGCCGATAAAGAGATTGAACTAGGTATTGAGATACCGATGATCGAATCTTGGGCAAGTAACATACCGATGACAAAGGGAACAACGTATGTTGTTATGCGGTTTGACGGATAAAGATCTTCATAGAATATGTAGGAGCCAATGTGAGCATCCATGTTCCACTATTGGTTATTGACCGGAGATGAGTCTCGGTCATGTCTACATAGTTCTCGAACCCGTCGGGTCCGCACGCTTAATGTTTGATGACGATCGGTATTATGAGTTTATGAGTTTTGATGTACCGAAGGTAGTTCGGAGTCTCGGATGAGATCAGGGACATGACGAGGAGTCTCGGAATGTCTGAGACATAAAGATTAATGTATTGGATGACTATATTCGGACACCGGAAGTGTTTCGGGTGTTATCGGATAAAACCGGAGTGCCGGAGGGGTTACCGGAACCACCCCCGGGGGAGTATGGCCCATAGTGGGCCAATGAGGGAAAGAGAGAGGCAGCCCACTAGGGCTGGCTGCACCCCCCTAGGAATCCTAGTTTGACTAGGAGTGGGGGGCGCCCCTCTCCTTCCTTCTCCTCTCTTTCTTCCTTTCCTACTCCTAGTAGGAATCGGAAAGGGGATTCCTATTCATACTAGGAGTAGGAATCCTACTCCTATGGCGCGCCCCTGGCCGGCCACACCTTCCCCCTTGCTCCTTTATATACGGGGGCAGGGGGCACCCAAAGACACACAAGCAACATCGTTTTAGCCGTGTGCGGTGCTCCCTCCACAGAAACACACCCCGGTCATACCGTTGCAGTGCTTAGGCGAAGCCGTGCGCCGGTAGCTTCATCATCTCCGTCACCACGCCGTCGTGCTGACGAAACTCTCCCGTGAAGCTCAACTGGATCAAGAGCTCGTGGGACATCATCGAGGTGAACGTGTGTTGAACGCGGAGGTGTCGTACGTTCGATGCTTGGATCGGTTGGATCGCGTAGACCTTCGACTACATCAATCGCGTCACTAGACGCATCCGCTTTTGGTCTACGAGGGTATGTAGACACACTCTCCCCTCTCGTTGCTATGCATCTAGTAGATAGATTTTGCATGATCGTAGGAAAATTTTGAAATATTACGTTCCCCAACAGGCACGTATTGTATTGTCGCCATCGTGGATAAAAATGTGGGGTTTATATCATATTGCTTGAGTTTATTCCTCTACATCATGTCATCTTGCTTGATGTGTTACTCTGTTCTTATGAACTTAATACTCTAGATGCATGCTGGATAGCGGTCGATGTGTGGAGTAATAGTAGTAGATGCAGAATCGTTTCGGTCTACTTGTCACGGACGTGATGCCTATATACATGATCATGCCTAGATATTCTCATAACTATGCACTTTTGTATCAATTGCTCGGTAGTAATTTGTTCACCCAGCGTAAAATATGCTATCTTGAGAGAAGCCACTAGTGAAACCTATGGCCCCCGGGTCTATTTTCCATCATATTAGTTTCCCGTCAACTTTCCAATATATGTTGCCGTTCTTCTGTTTTGCAATCTTTACTTTTCAATCTATACAACAAAAATACCAAAAATATTTATCTTGTTATCACTATCAGATCTCACTTTTGCAAGTGGCCATGAAGGGATTGACAACCCCTTTATCGTGTTGGTTGCGAGGTTCTTAATTGTTTGTGCATGTACTAGGGATTTGCATGTAGTCTCCTACTGGATTGATACCTTGGTTCTCAAAAACTGAGGGAAATACTTACGCTACTTTGCTGCATCACCCTTTCCTCTTCAAGGGAAAACCAATGCATGCTCAAGAGGTAGCTATGATGTATTACGAAACGAGTAAAGACACTTGCCAGTGACGAGATTGAACTAGGTATGATGATACCGACGATCGAATCTCGGGCAAGTTACATACCGATGACAAAGGGAACAACGTATGTTATTATACGGTTTAACCGATAAAGATCTTCATAGAATATGTAGGAACCAATATGAGCATCCAGGTTCCGCTATTGGTTATTGACCGGAGATGAGTCTCGGTCATGTCTACATAGTTCTCGAACCCGTAGGGTCTGCACGCTTAACGTTCGATGATGATCGGTATTATGAGTTTATGTGTTTTGATGCATCAAAGTTAGTTCGGAGTGCCGGATGTGATCACGGACATGATGAGGAGTCTCGAAATAGTTGAGATGTAAAGATTGATATATTGGACGACTATATTCGGACACCGGAAGTGTTCCGAATGAGTTTCGGATTAAATCGGAGTGCTGGAAGGGTATCGGTACCCCCCGGGGGAACTAATGGGCCACTTGGGCCCTTAGTGGAGAGAGAGAGGATCGGCCAGGGCTGGGCCGCACGCCCCACCCCCTTGGTCCGAATAGGACAAGGAAAGGGGGGCGGCGCCCCCTTCCTTCTCCCTCTCCCTCTCCTTCCTTCCCCCTCCTTCCCTCTTGGTGGACTCCTACTAGGAATAGGATTCCTATTCCTAGTAGGAGTGGCCCTCTTGGGCGCGCCTATAGGGGCCGGACGGCCTTCCCCCTTGCTCCTTTATGCATAGGGGCAGGTGGCACCCTAGGACACACAAGTAAACATCAGTTTTAGCCGTGTGCTATGCCCTCCTCCACAGTTACACACCTCGATCATATCGTTGAAGTGCTTAGGCGAAGCCCTATGTCGGTAACTTCATCATCACCATCACCACGCCGTCGTGCTGACAAAACTCTCCCGTGACGCTCAACTGGATCAAGAGCTCGTGGGACGTCATCGAGCTGAACGTGTGCTGAACGCGGAGGTGATGTACGTTCGGTGTTTGGATCGGTTCGATCGCAAAGACGTTCGACTACATCAAGCGCGTCACTAGATGCTTCCGCTTTCGGTCTACGAGGGTATGTACTCCCCGCTCGTTGATATGCTTCTCCTAGATAGATCTTGCATGATTGCAGGATTTTTTTTTGAAATACTACGTTCCCCAACACTCTTGTAGTGGTAGAGGAAGAATGTCCAATGGGGACAACGGGTTGAAGCCATAGACAATCTCGAAGCGAGACTTGTTGGTTGTTGAGTGTCATGTGCGGTTTTAGGCATACTCGGCGATGGGCAAACATTGCTCGCATTCCTTGATGTTCTTCTTAATCAACACATGAAGAAGCATCGAAAGTGTGTGGTTCATCACCTTCGTTTGGCCGTCGGTTTGTGGGTGGTATGCCGAGGAGAATAGTAGCTTGATTCCGAGCTTGGCACAAAGCGTCTTCCAAAAGTAGCTTAGGAACTTGACGTCGCGGTCCGAGACGATCGTCTTGGGCACTCCATGTAGGTGAAAGATTTCCCTACAAAAGAGATTTGCAACATGTGAAGCATCATCTATCTTGTTGCATGGAATGAAATGAGCCATTTTTGAAAAACGATCCACGACAACAAAGATGGAATCCTTTCCATTTTGAGTTCTAGGCAAACCAAGGATAAAGTCCATGTTAATGTCTTCCCAAGGTTGATATGGAATAGGAAGTGACATGTAAAGACCATGGGATTGAGCTTTAGACTTAACTTACATGTTGAGCACCGATTGGTGAAGCGCGAGATGTCACAAAACATCTTGGTCCAATAGTAGTTCTTGGAGAGTGTTTCAAATGTCTTGTCACGTCCTAAGTGTCCCATAAGTCCTCCTCCATGAGATTCTTGCAAAAGTAGCAAACGAAGAGAAGACTCAAGAATGCAAAGTTTGTTCGCTCTCATAAGATAAACATCCTTGATGTAATATCGTTCCCAAGATGTATGTGTCAAACACTTAGCATAAGGATTTGCAAAGAAAACATCATGTGCATACAAGTCTTTTATGTGCTCAAAGCCAATAACATTCAACTCAAGTTCAGTAACAAGCATGCATTTGTGGGAAAGCGCATCCGCCACAACGTTCTCCTTGCCTTTAATGTATTTGATGACATAGGGAAAGGACTCTATGAACTCACTCCACTTAGCATGACGCTTGTTCAACTTAGTTTGACCCTTAAGATACTTAACTATTTCATGCTCCGTGTGAAGAATGAATTCATGAGGGTGGAGATAGTGTTCCCAAACATGCAATACTCTCACTAAAACATATAGCTCTTTGTCATAGATGGGGTAGTTAAGTTGCGCTCCGGATAGTTTTTCACTAAAATAAGCAATCGAGCGCTTTTCTTGCATTAACACGCCTCCTATGTCGTTACCACTAGCGTCACAATGTACCTCGAAAGGTTTATCAAAGTTTGGTAAAGCAAGCAAAGGTGCATGTGTTAGCAAGTTTTTAAGCTCATTGAACACGGTGTCTTGCGAAGGACCCCAAACAAAGGGTGTGTTCTTCTTGCTCAAAGCATGTAAAGACATAGCAATGGTGCTAAAGTCCTTCACAAATCGTCGGTAAAATCCGGCTAGGCCTAGGAAGCTACGCACTTGTTGCAAGTTCACTGGTTTGATCCAAGTTTTAATAGCTTCAATCTTAGTTTCGTCTACATGCACACATTTTGATTAAACAAAAAATCCTAGGAATGGAAGTTTGTCTACACCGAATTTGCACTTCTCCATGTTGGCCTAAAGTTTTTCCTTGCGAAGGGTTTGCAAAACGGTGCTAAGATGATTCACATGATCTTTTTGAGACTTGCTAAACACGAGGATGTCATCAAAGTAGACTACTACAAAGATTCCAATGTAAGGCCTAATAACATAGTTCGTTACTCTCATAAAAGTGTCGGGTGTTTCGGATAAACCCATTGGCATAACAAGCCATTCGTATAACCTGAACTTCATTTTGAAAACAGTTTTCCACTCATCACCCTCTTGTATGCGGATTTGATAGTAGCCATTCTTAAGATCAATCTTGGAAAAGATTGTGGCTCCGCTAAGCTCATCTAGCATATCATCTAAGTGCGGTATGGGGTGATGATATCTAATGGTGATAGTATTGATTGGATGGCAATCGGAACACATTCGATAAGTACCATCTTTCTTGGGGACAAGGATTACCGGAACGGCACAAGGGCTCATGGTTTCGTGTACGTGACCGTTGTCGGTGAGTTGTTGAACTTGCCTTTGGATCTCCTTGGTTTCTTCCGAGTGCATGCGGTAAGGTGCCTTGTTAGGAAGAGGCGCTCAGGGGATGAGGTCGATGCGGTGTTTGATGCTGCGGAGAGGAGGTAGACCCAGAGGTAGCTCATCGGGAAATACATCTTGGAATTCCTGCAACAATTGACACAACACTAGAGGTAGAGGTGGTGAAGTGTTAGGTGGTTCCGCTTCTCCTTTGCATAGAAGCACAAGGTGAAATACACTTGATGGATTCTCACACACTTCTATCACCTCACTTTTGGTGGCAAATAACACTAGTTGCTTCTTGCCGCTTGATAACCCACAAGTGTAGGAGATAGCAATAGTTTTCGAGGGTAAAGTATTCAACCCAAATTTATTGATTCAACACAAGCGGAGCCAAAGAATACTCTTAAGTATTAGCAGCTGAGTTGTCAATTCAACCACACCTGGAAACTTAGTATCTGCAGCAAGATAGTTTAGTAGCAAAGTAATATGGAGATAGCAGTAGTAGCAATAAAAGTAACGGTAGTGTTTTGTAGTTTTTGTAATAGTAGTAGCGGAAAAGTAAATAAGCAACAAGCAATATGTGAAAAGCTCGTATGCATTAGATCGATGATGGGGAATTATGTCGGATGCAATTCATCATGTAGAAGTTATAACCTAGGGTGACATAGAACTAGCTCCAGTTCATCAATGTAATGTAGGCATGTATTCTGAATATAGCCATACGTGCTTATGGAAAAGAACTTGCATGACATCTTTTGTCCTACCCTCCCGTGGCAGCGGGGTCCTATCAGAAACTAAGGGATATTAAGGCCTCCTTTTAATAGAGTACTGGACCAAAGCATTAACACTTAGTGAATACATGAACTCATCAAACTACAGTCATCACCGGGAGTGGTCCCGATTATTGTCACTTCGGGGTTGTCAGATCATAACACATAGTAGGTGACTATAGACTTGCAAGATAGGATCAAGAACACACATATATTCATGAAAACATAATAGGTTCAGATCTGAAATCATGGCACTCGGGCCCTGGTGACAAACATTAAGCATAGAAAAGTCATAGCAACATCAATCTGAGAACATAGTGGATACTAGGGATCAAATCCTAATAAAACTAACTCGATTACATGATACATCCCATCCAACCCATCACCGTCCAGCAAGCCTACGATGGAATTACTCACGCACGGTGGTGAGCATCATGAAATTGGTGATGGAGGAGATGATGACGATGGCGACGATCTCCTCTCTCCGGAGCCCCGAATGGACTCCAAATCAGCCCTCTCGAGAGAGATTAGGGCTTGGCGGCGGCTCTGTATCATAAAACGCGATAATTCTTCCTCTATGATTTTTCTCTCCCCGAAAGTGAATATATGGGGTCCGGAGATACGTCGGTGGAGCGTCAGGGGGCCCACGAGGCAGGGGGCGCGCCCAAGGGGAGGGGGCGCGCCCCCCACCCTCGTGGACAGGGTGCAGGCCCCCTGGTCTGGATCTTTCTGCAGGTATTTTTTATATTTTCCAAAATAATTCTCTGAGGATTTTCAGGTCATTCCGAGAACTTTTTATTTCTGCACAAAAACAACACCATGGCAATTCTGATGAAAACAGCGTCAGTACGGGTTAGTTCCATTCAAATCATGCAAGTTAGAGTCCAAAACAAGGGCAAAAGTGTTTGGAAAAGTAGATACGTTGGAGACGTATCAACTCCCCCAAGTTTAAACATTTGCTTGTCCTCAAGCAATTCAGTTGATAAACTGAAAGTGATAAAGAAAAACTTTGACAAACTCTGTTTGCTCTTGTTGTTGTAAATATGTAAGCCATCATTCAGGTTTTCAGCAATGATCATGAACTAACCACATTCACAATAACTTTCAGGTCTCATGTCTACTCACATCAATGGCATAATCAATTAGCGAGCAATAATAATAAACCTCGGATGACAACACTTTCTCAAAACAATCATGATATGATATAACAAGATGGTATCTCGCTAGCCCTTTCTGAGACCGCAAAACATAAATGCAGATCACCTTTAAAGATCAAGGACTGACTAGACACTGTAATTCATGGTAAAAGAGATCCAGTCATGATCATACTCAATGCAAATTAATGGTAATCCATGCAAATGACAGAGGTGCTCTCCTACTGGTGCTCTTTTATAAGAGGATGATGACTCAACATAAAAGTAAGTAGATAGGCCCTTCGTAGAGGGAAGCAGGGATTTGTAGAGGTGCCAGAGCTCGATATTTAAATAGAGATGAATAACATTTTGAGAGGTATACTTTCATTGTCAACATAACAACCAAGAATCTTGATATCTTCCATACTACGCACATTATAGGCGGTTCCCAAACAGAATGGTAAAGTTTATACTCCCCCAACCACCAACAAGCACACCGCACGACCATCCGAGTCCACGGGGTACCGTCCAAACAAGCAACAGCCCTGGGAGAGTTTTGTTTAATTATTATGATTTTGAGCATGGGACTGGGCATCCCAGTTACCGCCCATTTTCTCATGAATGATGAGCAGAGTCCACTCATCGTGAGAATAACCCACCTAGTATGGAAGATATAGACAACCCTAGTTGATACATGAGCTGTTCGAGCATACAAAACAGAATTTCATTTGAAGGTTTAGATTTTGGCACATACAAATTTACTTGGTACAACAGGTAAATACCGCATATAGGAAGGTATAGTGGACTCATGTGGAATAACTTTGGGGTTTATGGAAGTGGATGCACAAGCAGTATTCCCGCTTAGTATAGGTGAAGGCTAGAAAGAGACTGGGAAGCGACCAACTAGAGAGCGACAACGGTCATGAACATGCATTAAAATTAATCAACAATGAATGCAAGCATGAGTAGGATATAAATCACCATGAACATAAATATCGTGGAGGCTATGTTGATTTGTTTCAACTACATGCGTGAACATGTGCCAAGTCAGACCACTTGAATTGTTCAAAGGAGGATACCACCCTATCATACCACATCACAACCATTTTAATATCATGTTGGCACACAAGATAGACCATTATAAACTCTCAGCTAATTAAGCATGGCATAAGCAGCTATGATCTCTAATTGTCATTGCAAGCATGTTTCATTCATAACAAGCTGAATCAGGAACGACGAACTCTCATATTTACAAAAACAAGAGAGGTCGAGTTCATACCAGCTTTTCTTATCTCAATTAGTTCATCATATATCATCCTTATTGCCTTTCACTCGCACGACCGAATGGTGTGGATAATAATAATAGTGTACGTGCATTGGACTAAGCTGGAATCCGCGAGCAATTAATACAAGAGAGAAGACAAGGTAATATGGCTCAAGGTTAAATCAATCAACAAAGCATATGAGAGCCACTAAGCATTTTAATCACGGTCTTCTACTCTTGACCCCCAAAGTAAAGAAAAGAAACTATTTACACGGGAAAGCTCCCAACAAGCAAAAGAAGAACGAGAAATCTTTTTGGGTTTTCTTTTAATTACTACTAGCTAAAAGCTACAACTAATATTTTTTGTTTTTCTTAAGGTTTTTCTAACACACAAGAAAAAGACTAAGAAAAAGAAATGAAACTAAACATGGATGGTACAATGAAAGAGTGTGAACACCGACAAATAGAATAAGTGTGTGAACACGAATGTAAAGTCGTTGAGAAACACATACTCCCCCAAGCTTAGGCTTTTGGCCTAAGTTGGTCTATGGCCACGGATTGAATCTACTCCCTCCAGTGTACTGAGATGTGTTCTCTGGGTGCCACTGGTTGGCAAGCTCATCCAGATCCCACCCATAAACAGACTGACGATAAGGATCGACGGGTGACTCCGGCTCAGGCTCTGAAGCTTGTGCCTAGCTCTGGTACTTGTAGAAAGCATCTAATGTAACAAGATATATGCCTATAGACAGATCAAACAAAGATGGTGCAAGCAAGGTACCAATCTCGCAATATTTTTCATCAAACCTTAATTTATAATTAAGCAACCTATCCTTGTCTTTAATAATAAAATCATGTGCTACCATGCTCTTGTAATCTAGATAAACAGGGGTAAGCAATTTTTCTTCCTTCTCATGATGCCTAATAGGTATTCTAAAATGTTCAGCAAGGCGAGAAGCAAAGACGCCTCCAAAGACGGGGCCCTTTGCGCGGTTCAGACTCAGTCATTTAGCAACGACGGCACCCAAGCTAAAAGTTGTGTCTTGAAACAAAGCATGGCGTAAAATGACAATATCAGGGGCACTAAGGTTCACATTGTTCCCGCGACCAATTAAACATCTACTAGCAAATAAAGCAAAGTAGCGCAGAACAGGGAAATGTATACTAGTAATTCTTGCCCCTGTGACTTGTCTAGTTTCCCCTACAGCTATCATGTCAATAAACCCTTCAACGTCTTCACGACGTGGTTCATCAAGTCTTCCTTCAAAGGGTATCTTGCATATTTCACAAAACTCAAAGAATGATATCTCCTTAACCTCATCATATAAACGAAGCTCCACTATAGGTGGTATTTTCTTAGCGTGAAAATGAAAATTTTATGTGAAAATATTAGTGAGTAAGAGATACTGTTCACACTGGTCGTGGAGGAAGTCGGTGAGGCCTGCATTATTTGCCAACCAATAAAAGTCTTCGTAAATCCCGGTGGCTCTCATGAACTCATTACAAGGCCATTCACATGGCCGAACTTCCGCCATACGAGGAAGATTATATTTGGGCTTCTTATTTTCTTCCTTCTTCTTCTCCTCTGAACTTTTATTGGAGGAACCCCTCAACAATCTCTATCATTTTCCTCCTCTGAAAATTTCAGAAATTTTTAGTAACTTAAAATAAAAGTTAACCAAACTCAACAAGATTGATAGCAATAACTCCTACAAGTTCCTAGGGACTATATCATGCATTAGAACTACTTGGGACCAAAGAAATTTGGCATGCAAGCTCAAGAACAAGGTCACCACAGCAGCAAAAATTTGCAATAAATAGAGCACTAGAACAAAAACCCATTGGACCAATGGAGGAGTCACATACCAAGGAATAATCTCCCCCAAATAGTTTGGTGAATGGTGCTTTGAGAAAAGAGATCAAAAATGGCAGCAAGATGAGCTAGAACTCGTGCTTGAGCTGGTTGGTGATTTTTTTGGGAGGAAGAAGAAGAGTATGGGTGCAGGAATAAGTGGAGGGTGGCCACGTGGGGCCCACAAGGCAGGGGGCGCGCCCTAGACCCTCGTGGCCACGTGCTGGCTCCCCTCGTTGTGTGTTCTGTGCCATATAAATATTCCAGAAAAAATCATATTAAATTTTCAGGGCACTTGGAGAACTTTTATTTTCGGGGTATTCTTTATTGCACGGATAAGTCTGGGAACACACAGAAAATAGTTTTGCTTTATTTATCCTAATTAACAGAAAGTAAAAGGGGAATACAGAAGGTTGTGCTATCTAGATTCACCTATCCCATGCTCATCAAAAGGAATCCATTAACAAGGTTGATCGGGTCTTGTTAATAAACTCTTTGCAACATGAAACCGGAGAATTTTCGAATAACACTAGGTTACCTCAATGGGGATATGTATGTCCCCAACAATAAGAATGTCATATGTCTTCTTGATAGTAGGAAGAGGAAATTTAAAACCTCCAATAGTAATAGTTGAAATTTTTCCAATATAATTCATAATGTGGACATGAGGTTGTTTCCTCGGAAAGTGTACCGTATGCTCATTACCATTGACATGAAAAGTGACATTGCCTTTGTTGCAATTCATAACAACCCCTGCAGTATTCAAAAAGGGTCTACCAAGGATAATAGACATACTGTCGTCCTCGGGAATATCAAGTATAACAAAGCCCGTTAGAATAGTAACATTTGCAACTACAACAGGCACATCCTCACAAATGCCGACATGTATAGCAGTTGATTTATCAGCCATTTGCAAAGATATTTCAGTAGGTGTCAACTTACTCAAGTCAAGTCTACGATATAAAGAGAGAGGCATAACACTAATGCCGGCTCCAAGATCACATAAAGCAGTTTTAACATAGTTTCGTTTAATGGAGCAAGGTATAGTGGGTACTCCTGGATCTCCTAGTTTCTTAGGTATTCCACCTTTAAAAGTGTAATTGGCAAGCATGGTGGAAATTTCTACTTCAGGTATCTTTCTTTTATTGGTAATAATATCCTTCATATATTTAGCATAAGGATTTGTTTTAAGCACATCAGTCAAACGTATACACAAAAAGATAGGTCTAATCATTTCAGCAAAGCGCTCAACATCCTCATCATCCTTTTTCTTGGATGGTTTCGGAGGAAAAGGCATGGGTTTCTGAACCCATGGTTCTCTTTCCCTACCGTGCTTCCTAGCAACAAAGTCTCTCTTATCATAATGTTGATTCTTCGATTGTGGGTTATCAAGATCAACAACAGGTTCAATCTCTACATCATTATCATTGCTAGGTTGAGCATCAACATGAACATCATCATTGATATTATCACTAGATTCATGTTCATTACCATATTGTGTCTCAGCATCAGAAACAGATATATCATTGGGATTCTCAGGTGTGTTAGCTACAGGTTCACTAGAAGCATGCAAAGCTCTATCATTTTTCGTTTTCTTCTTCTTAGAAGAACTAGGTGCATATAAATTAGCTCTCTGAGAATCTTGCTCAATTCTCTTGGGGTGGCCTTCCGGATACAGAGGTTCCTGAGTCATTCTACCACCTCTAGTCACAACTCTAATGGCATTATCATTATTCTTACTATTTAATTCATTGAGCAAATCATTCTGAGCCTTAAGTACTTGTTCTACTTGAGTGGTAACCATAGAAGCATGTTTGCTAATGAGTATCAGTTCACCTTTAACTCTAGAAAGATAATCACTCAAGCGTTCAATCATATAAGCACTATGTTGCAATTGTCTACCAACATAAGCATTGAAGTTTTCTTGCTTCACAATAAAATTGTCAAACTCATCTAAGCATTGGCTAGCAGACTTATAAAGAGAATTTACCTTTACTACCCATGTCGGGTTATCAAGACCATGTATTTCTTCAATAGGTGGTAAATCTTAACATCTTCAGCTTTAATACCTTTTTCTTTCATAGATTTCTTTGCCTCTTGCATATCTTCAGGACTGAGAAATAGAACACCTCTTTTCTTCGGAGTTGGATTAGGGGCTGGTTCAGGAAGTGTCCAATTATTTTCATTGGCCAGCATATTATTCAATAGTAATTCAGCTTGATCAACTGTTCTTCCCCTGAAAACACAACCAGCACAACTATCCAGGTGGTCTTTGGAAGCATCGGTTAGTCCATTATAAAAGACATCAAGTATATCGTTCCTCTCAAGAGGATGATCAAGCAAAGCATTAAGTAATTGGAGAAGCCTTCCCCAAGCTTGTGGGAGACTCTCTTCTTCTGTTTGCACAAAGTTATATATTTCCAGTAAGGCAGCTTGTTTCTTATGAGCGGGAAAATATTTAGCAGAGAAGTAATACATCATATCCTAGGGACTACGCACACAACCAGGATCAAGAGAATTAAACCAAGTCTTAGCATCACCCTTTAACGAGAACGGAAACAACTTAAGGATATAGTAATAATGAATCTTTTCATCATTGGTAAACAGGGTGGCTATATCATTCAACTTAGTAAGATGTGCCACAACAGTTTCGGATTCATAGCCATGGAGAGGATCAGATTCAACCAAAGTAATTAACTCAGGATCAATAGAGAAATCATAATCCTTATCAGTAACAAAGATAGGTGAAGTAGCGAAAGCAGGGTCATGTTTCATTCTAGCATTCAAGGACTTTACTTTCAATTTAGCTAATAATTTCTTAAGATCATATCTATCGTTGCAAGAAAGAAAGTCTCTAGCAGTTTATTCATCCATAACATAACCATGAGGAACAACAGGCAATTCATATCTATTAGGAGAAGCTTCGTCATCACTTTCATACTAGTTTCAATATTTGCATTCTCCCTAACCCTAGCAATTTGTTCATCTAGAAATTCACCCAGTGGCACAGTATATCAGGCATATAAGTAGTTTCATCATACATAGCAGATGTAGCATCATCAAGAACATACGACATATCAGATTCAATAGCATGAGTAGGTGTCGCAAATTTACCCATAACAGATGGTGAATCAAGTGCAGAGCTAGATGGCAGTTCCTTACCTCCCCTCGTAGTTGAGGGTAAGATCTTGGCTAGATGCAACATTTATTCCCTAACAGCAACAAAAACAAAAAATATAAAATTGGGTTGCCTCCCAACAAGCTCTTTCTTTATAGCCATTAAGATAGGCTTGAGAATTCAATGATGCTCACATGAAAGATAAGAATTGAAGCACAAGGAGAGCATCATAAAACATGTGATAAACACATCTAAGTCTAACATACTTCCTATGCATAGGCATTTTATAAGCAAACAAATTATCATAGCAAGCAAGATCTAACGTATGCAAGGAAGAAGAAAGAAACAATAGCAATCTCAACATAACGAGAGGTAATTTAGTAACATGAAAATTTCTACCACCATATTTTCCTCTCTCATAATAATTGCATGCAGGATCATCATAAAATTCAACAAAATAGCTATCACATAACATATTCTCAACACGATCCACATGCATGCAAAGTTGACATTCTTCCAAAATAGTGGGATTTGCATTACCTAAAGTCATGACCTCTCCAAACCCACTTTTATCAAAAGTTTCATAAGATTGAACATTCTCCAAGTATGTGGGATCTAAAGTTGACACTCTTCCAAACCCACTTTCAATATTAATGCAAACATTATTGTCAATCTTATATTCATCATGGGGATTATATAAATTTTCAAGATCATAAGAAGAATCACCCCAATCATGATCATTGTAACAAGTAGTAGACATAGCAAAACTAGCATCCCCAAGCTTAGGGTTTTGCATATTATTAGCACAATTGACATCAATAGAATTTATAGTAACATCATTGCAATCATACTTTTTATTTAAGGAGCTAACATGAATCACTGTTTTTTAACAATTCCTCACAATTTTCAGACTCATAAATTTCAAGCAAAACCTCATAAAGATAATCTAGTGCACGCTGCTCACTAGCAATAGGTTCAACATAATTGTATCTCTTAAAGATATTAGCAAGTGGATGAGGATCCATACTTTAGCAAGCGAAGATGCAAGCTAATAGAGGGCACATAGCAACACAAACAAACAGAAAGGCGAACGGAAAAAGGAGGGCGAATAAAACGACAAGGGTGAAGTGGGGGAGAGGAAAACGAGAGGCAAATAAATGTAATGCGAAGGATAAGGGTTTGTGATAGGTACTTGGTATATGACTTTTGTGTAAGCCTCCCCGGCAACGGCGCCAAAAATTCTTCTTGCTACCTCTTGAGCTTGCGTTGTATTCCCTCGAAGAGGAAAGGGAGATACAGCACAGTAGCGTAAGTATTTCCCTTAGTTTTTGAGGACCACGCGTGAGTCCCTCGCACCTGCACAAACAAATAAGAACTTTGCGGCCAACGCGATAAGGGGTTGTCAATCCCTTTACGGTCACTTACGAGAGTGAGATCTGATAGAGATGATAGTTATATTTTTGGTGTTTTTTGGTTTAATAAAACAACAAATTAAAGCGGTAAAAGTAAAGTAGATGTAGATTGATATGTTGAGAATAGACCCGGGGGGCATAGTTTTCTCTAGTGGCTTCTCTCATGATAGCGATATTCTACGGCGGGTAAACAAATTACTGTCGAGCAATTGATAGAAAAGCGAATAATTATGAGACTATCTAGGCATGATCATTGTATATAGGCATCACGTCCGAGACAAGTAGACCGACTCCTGCCTGCATCTACTACTATTACTCCACACATCGACCACTATCCAGCATGCATCTAGTGTATTGAGTTCATACGAACAGAGTAACGCCTTAAGCAAGATGACATGATGTAGAGGGATAAACTCAAGCAATATGATATAAACCCCATCTTTTTATCCTCGATGGCAACAATACAATACGTGCCTTGCTGCCCCTACTGTCACTGGGAAAGGACACCGCAAGATTGAACCCAAAGCCAAGCACTTCTCCCATTGCAAGAACTATAGATCTAGTAGGCCAAACCAAACTGATAATTCAAAGAGACTTGCAAGGATATTATGAGCACACATAACAAGTTCAGAGGAGAACCAAATATCTTTCATAGATAACCTTGATCATAAACTCACAATTCATCGAATCTCGACAAACACACCGCAAAAAGAGATTACATCGAATAGATCACCTCGAAGACCGAGGAGAACGTTGTATTGAGATCCAGAGAGTGAGAAGAAGCCATCTAGATACTAGCTATGGACCCGAAGGTCTGTGGTAAACTACTCACAACTCATGGTGAGGGCGATGATGATGATAATGAAGGCCTCCGTGATGGATCCTCCTCCGGTGGAGCTCCGGAACAGGCTCCAAGATGGGATCTCCACGGGAACAGAACCTACGGTGATGGAATTAGGGTTTTCTCTCTGTGTATGGAGTTCTTGGGTATGTGGATATATATAGGAAGAAGGAGGGCACCGAGGGCCACACGAGGGAGCCTCGAGGCAGGGGGCACGCCCTGGGAAGCAGGGCGCGCCCCCCACCCTCGAGGGTAGCCCTTGTGTCCCCTGATGTAATGCCCAGGATGGGACTATATCTCCTACGTGTCGAGGCACGACTTAGAGACATAACCCCATGCTGGAATGATCGCAAGTCTGGTATCTTTGCATGACTCATGTAAAAGATGGGGATGGAAAACATAAAATAGTTGGCTTACAATTGCCACGTCACACAAATAAATTTCATATCCAAATCATCATTCAATAAAACATCACAGCCCTCTAAGGGTAAAAATCCAAATGACAAGATACCAAACATAATTTAAATCCACAGGTCGGATCGAATCCTAGTAGAAGTCTCCACCACTGATCATCAGGATAACGACTATAGTATCGACTACGCTCCTGGTCATACTCCCAGTCTAGCTCGGTGCCATCACCTGGATAGCTCACCATCGGACCTGCATCTGGTGTGGTGAAGTAACTGTGAGCCACAGAGGACTCAGCAATCCCGTTCCCGGGTAACAAGACTATTTAAGCCTTGGGAGAGGATAAGGCTGAAGAAAAGAATAAGTGTCTGCAGCAGCAACTAGCACTAGCTTACATGAAAAAGTGCGAGAAGAGAAGTGCCTCGGTCGAGAGATGATCACGAAGTGATCCTAGCTAAAGCTCAACAAACATAACCCCACCGTGTTCAACTCCCGAATCCCTATTCGGAAATTGACAGTCACGGTACACACGCTGGTAGTGTATTGGAACATTGTGTCAAGTTATCTACAACCGGATATTAACAAGCTCCCATCTGCCACATAACCGCGGGCACGGCTTTCGAAAGTTCATAACCCTGCAGGGGTGTTCCAACTTGGCCCATGACAAGCCCACGATCCGCGGAGTCGCAACTCCAAGGTGGGAAGACCCGAGTATTCTCGGAATCCCGTGCTCAAGATACTCCGAACTAAGGTAAGGCTAATCCAGCAAATCCTCCCAGCGTGCCGACACCCTGATAGTAGCCGCGCGTATCTAGTCTCAGGCCACGACCGGATGAGCACAGCGTACAGTGGCCGAAATACCCAAGTTGCCAAGGGGGGCCCCGCACACGACTCTAGTTTGGACCAACACTCACATCGAGCACTGGCCCAGGGGGGTTGAATTAATTAAGCCTCGGGTTAATTACTCCCTCGGAAAGTTTTAGTTGTTTAGGCGAATAGTACCAATGTTGGGACTTGCTGGAAAAGACTTAGCACTTAGCGGTTTATCGAGGGGGCCCCATAAACCCCAACCGTGTGAGGAACGCATAATCAAGGAACATAACACCGGTTTAAACGGTTCCTAACAGCATGAGTGGAACAAATCACCAAGCAAAAGGCTTAGCCTTCCACCCTTGCCAATATATAGATGATTTCATTTTAAGCATTTATATAGTGTGATATAACCCAACAAAACTTCAACATGAAGCAAGCATCTTCAACTTCACCTGCAACTAGCAATGCTATAAGAGGGGCTGAGCGAAGCGTACTTAGCCATTCAACGGTTTGCATAGGTAGGGTGGTTAAACATGGACATGGTTACAAGTAGGAGGCTGACAGGAAAGACATGGGCATCGAGGCAAAACTATAGAGCGAAACTACTAGCAATAGGCAAAGATAGTAATGTTATCGGGGTTCGGTCATCTTGCCTGAAGAGTTGTCGTTCGGATCGTAAGAAGGGTCCTCGTTCACAAGCTCGGTGGTATCCTCGTTCTCGTACTCGTACTCGGTCTCAGCTTCCGGCTCTAAACAATACAATCACACAAGGCACGAATCAAGAAGATGCAATGCGCACACCAAAATGATGGATGCATGATGGATGCACTATGAGAGCACACGGAGCACGGAAAATAGCACTCAAGCAAAAGCTTCAAAACAAGATAACAATAGGATATTATGAATCTACACAGAAAATCAATCAAGTTTCATATAAGACTCGCTGAAAACGGAGCTACGGGCTAAAAGTTATGCCCGAAACAAGAAATAGGCGAAAGCTGAAAATTACAGCAACATAGCAACTTCGGAGCACTAGATAATTAAGCTACAGCACTCAAATATCATGGCAAAGAGTATTAACAGAAACTAGACATATCCTACAGCAAATAAGTCCAAAGGTGCACCCCCAAAGGAGCCACGGATCAATAGCAACAAGCTTGGACATATTGAACTTGACAACAAAATCCTGACAGCAGAATTTTATTGCAACTTTGGAGCGAAATTTAAATATGCTACAGCCACTCAAATAAGCATGTGAGAACATGAATGGATATCCAACAATATATACTACAAGGAACCATCAAGAGACACTCCAAAACTATCATGGTTTGTCCTAGAACCGCACGCAAACATGGCATCGGAACATTACAGATTCCAGACTTAGTGAAATTTCACTAAGTGTTAAAACAGCAGTTTCATCATGGCATCTTTAAGAGCAAGTTTAAGTCACCTCAAAACTAAACATGGCAAGTGGTAAGCACCACATCAAAGTACACATGATGGTGATTCCGAAACACACAAGGATGCATCATGGAGATAAACACAACGATAGCAATGAGCTCAACAAGATGGCATTTCATAACAATTTTAATAACTAAACAGCCACATGGCACTTGCAACGAAGATATACATGGCGAGAATAAATCTATCATGCAACCTAACACAAGCAACATGTAGAGCATGGCAAGATGAACACGTGGACATGTCATTTGCATCAATCGGATAAACGAGCTAAAAGATATCACTATGCAAAGATGGCATAAAAACAACACATACTAGCAGTTTATATCCGGATGCACTCTTGCAACAGAAAAAAAAGCATCTAGATGATCTCAAACATGCATGGCACAATGAAATGAAACGTAGTGCTAGTCACCACGAACGTCTGGACATGTCATTTGCGCAAAACGGAGCAACACACACAAAGTTATCGCAGTTCTAATATTGCATTAGAGACAAACAAATCTGGGACTTAGGATTTGAAATAACCTAGATCTGAAGATTGACGGGCCTCGGGTGGATCTGGAACTGCAGATCGGGCCGGCAGAGAGGATCCGGCCCGCGGTGGCTGGCCACCGGGCCGAAGGCGGCGCTGCTGGGCTGGGTGGAGGGAGGCCGGCCCGGCTCGACTGGGAGGAACGCCTGGGCCGCGCGGCGCTGCGGAGGAGGCCTCGGGCCTCGAAGCGAAGGCGGCGGCCTACGGTGGTGAGGCGGCCCAGCGCGGAGGCGGGACGGGCCGCTGGGTGGAGAAGCCCGGTGGTCGCCTGGCGTCGCGGCTGGCCGATGGAGGAACGGGCCGGCTCACTGCGGCGGCTCGAAGTGGAGCGAGGCCCGACGACGGATCGGTGAGGAGGTGGCTTGCGGAGTAGTGCGGGACGGCGAGCGGATCTACAGCCCACGCGGATCGGGCCTGCTGGATACCGGATCGGGCGATGCGGCTGGGGATCCGGCGCTGCGGTGGTGATCGGGCCGATCGATGGATCGGGGAGGCGAGCGTTCGACGAGGCTCGGGCGGGGCGTTGACCCCGATCTGGATCGAGATCCAGCGGGACTCGGGTGCCTCGTCCGAGCAGCGGCGGCTGTAGCTCGAAGCCGGCGGCGGGATCCGAAGAGATGGATCCAAGTGGCGGCTGGGAACTGGCCAGGCACGGAAATTGAGGGGGAGGTAGGCTAGAGGTAGGTGGAGGTGTTTTAGGCTGCCAAAAATGGCATGGGGGATGTTTATATAGGGTAGGTGCTAGGGTTTGAGGGATTTGGGGGGTTTTAGAGCCCTCCGATCGCGATCCGACGGATCCGATCGCGAGGGGAGTTAGGATGGGCCAAGAGGAGGGAAGTGGGCTGTTGGAGGGGTGTCTTGGGCCTCAAAGTGGAGGCACTTTGAGCCCACACGAATAACTGTTGGGGGAGCAAATGGACTCGAAACGCGACGAGATTTGACAGGCAGGTTACACACACCAAAACAACAACACACGACAAGTCTCGCGCCAAACCGGTAACGTTACACGGCCAAACACCAAAGTAGGCCTACGGGACGCCACGGACACGTGAGGGAGCTCCGGAACGCGAAACGGACAACGGGAAGGAACACGTGCGACCGGATGCAAACGACAACACAAATGCAATGCGATGCACATGTCTATATGATATGAATGAATGCCACACACACACACACCAAAACGACGAAAACCCAAAAGACAAAGAACCCGAAATGGAATAGATGAAGCCAGAGATATATTATATGCCCAAAACGGAAAGTATTACATCCGGGGCATTACAAACTCTCCTCTACTACAAAAAGATCTCGTCCCGAGATCTAGGACTGGAAAAAGTAAGGGTACTCGGAACGAAGATGATCTTCTCGTTCCCACGTAGCTTCTCGGTCGGTGTGATGTGAACACTTGACTTTCAAGAATTTGATGGACTTGTTGCGGGTCTTGCGCTTGGTTTCTTCGAGAATAGCAACGGGATGCTCTCGGTAGGACAAATCTTGTTGAAGATCAATCTCTTCAAACGGAATCATGCGTTCAGGTGCCTTGAAGCATTTGCGGAGTTGAGAAACATGGAACACATCATGAAGATTGGTGAAGTTGGAAGGGAGCTCAAGTATATAGGCTAGGTCGCCTCTTTTGCCAAGAATCTTGAAAGGCCCGACGTATCTAGGAGCAAGCTTTCCTTTGATACCGAATTTTTGGGTGCCTTTCATCGGAGAAACACGGAGATAGACATGATCACCAATGTTGAAGGCCAAATCACGATGCTTGCCGTCATAGTAACTCTTCTGACGCGACTGAGCGGCCTTGAGATTCTCACGTATGACTTTGCACATTTCTTCGGCTTCTGAGATCAAGTCATTGCCAAGAAGTTGACGTTCGCCTATTTCAGACCAATTGAGAGGGGTACGACACTTTCTGCCATAGAGGATTTCAAACGGGGCTTTGCCGGCACTTGCTTGGAAGCTGTTGTTGTAAGAGAACTCGGCAAATGGAAGGCAGTCTTCCCATTTCATGCCAAAAGATATGACACAGGCTCTGAGCATGTCTTCTAGAATCTGATTCACTCGTTCGACTTGACCACTAGTCTGAGGGTGAAAAGCAGTGCTGAACCTGATCTTAGTGCCCATGGCGGACTGAAAGGAGTCCCAGAACTTGGATGTGAACAGACTTCCATGGTCTGAGGAGATAACTTGAGGAATGCCATGTAAGGACACAATTCTGGAAGTATACAACTCTGCCAATTGAGCTGCATTGATGGATTCTTTGACTGGAAGGAAGTGAGCGACTTTGGTAAGCTTGTCAATCACCACGAAGATAGAATCATTCCCTCTCTTGGACTTAGGAAAGCCAGTGACGAAATCCATTTCAATGTGGTCGAATTTCCACTCGGGAATAGGAAGAGGTTGGAGAAGACCGGCTGGACGTTGATGTTCTGCTTTTACTCTTCTGCAAACATCACATTCGTTCACGAATTGGGCAATCTCCCTTTTCATGCGTGTCCACCAGTAAGATTGCTTGAGGTCTTGGTACATCTTGGAACTACCAGGATGAATGGAAAGGAGAGAATCATGTGCTTCTTCCATTATGAGCTTCCTGAGATCACCTTTGGGAACAACGAGTCTGTCCTCGAAGAACAAGGTATCTCTCTCATCAACACGATAGCACTTGTATTTAGGAGTTCCCTTTGCAATACCATGTTTCACCTTCTGCACCATGGCATCACTGAGCTGGGCCTCACGGACCTGATCTTCCAAGGTAGGAGCAACTTGAAGATTTGCAAGAAAACCCTGCGGAACAACTTAGAGGTTGAGCTTCCTGAATGCTTCACAAAGCTCAGGCTGGAACGGCTTGATAAGAAGGCTGTTGCAATATGCCTTTCTGCTCAAAGCATCTGCAATCACATTCGCCTTGCCAGGAGTGTATTCGGTGCTGGGATCATACTCTTGGATCATTTCAACCCAACGAGTCTGGCGGAGGTTCAGATTAGGCTGTGTGAAGATGTACTTCAAGCTCTTGTGATCAGTGAAGATGTCAACTTTTCTGCCCAACAACAGATGTCTCCACGTAATCAAAGCATGTACCACAGCTGCTAGTTCGAGATCATGTGTGTGATAGTTCTTCTCACTTGGCTTGAGCTGACGAGAAGTGTATGCCACAATTCTCTTATCTTGCATAAGCACACCACCAAGACCTTGAAGAGAAGCATCACATAATACTTCATAGGGCTTGGACTCATCTGGAGGAGTAAGAACTGGAGCAGAGACGAGCTTTTCTTTGAGAGTTCTGAATGCCACTTCACACTCTGGAGACCAAAAGTATTTGACATTCTTCTGAAGCAAGTTGGAAAGAGGCTTGACAATCTTGGAGAAGTTCTCAACGAACCTTCTACAATAGCTGGCAAGACCCAGAAAACTTTGGAGTTGCTTGACGTTCTGAGGAGCTTCCCAGTTGACAATTGCTTCAACTTTCTCGAGACTAACTGCAATACCGTCAGCTGAGATGATATGGCCGAGGTACAAAACCTTATTGAGCCAAAATTCGCACTTGGAGAACTTGGCATAGAACTTATGCTCACGGAGTCGATCAAGAACCAGACGTAAGTGCTTTTCGTGATCTTCTTCATTCTTGGAAAACACCAGAATATCATCCAGATACACAAGCACAAACTCGCCAGTGTAAGGGTTGAAGATGTAATGCATCATTCTCGAGAAGGTAGGAGGAGCATTGGCGAGACCAAAGGACATGACGGTATACTCGTATGAGCCGTAACTCGTTCTGAAGGCAGTCTTGGGAATATCTTGCTCGCAAATGCGAATTTGGTGATAGCCCATTCGGAGGTCGAGCTTAGAGAACACTTTAGCTCCTTTGAGCTGCTCGAACAGTTCGTTGATGTTGGGAAGCGGATATTTGTTCTTTATTGTCTTCCTGTTCAATGGCCGGTAATCAACGCAGAGACGTTCCATGCCATCCTTCTTCTTGACAAATAAGACACCACAACCCCAAGGAGACGTATTAGGCCTGATGAGACCCATACGCTCCTGTTCATCAAGTTGCTTCTTCAATTCCTTCAATTCTTTTGGAGAGAGCTTGTACGGTCGCCGGCATGCTGGCTCAGTACCCGGGTCGAGTTCAATAACGAATTCCACCTGACGGTGTGGAGGCATGCCTGGAAGTTCTTCAGGAAAGACGTCTTGGTATTCGTTTACCACCGGAATTTGAGATATGGCATTAATTTCGCCCATATCATTGAGAGAGAAAAGCCTGATAGTGTTAACCCTGGTGGCAAAGATAATCACATCTTCATCAGGATGAGTCATCTTGACTTCCTTCTGTGCACAATCAATGTGAGCATCATGCTGAGAAAGCCAATCCATCCCGAGGATGAGGTCAATGTTGGAATTACCAAGAACCACCGGATTAGCCAGAAAGCGATAATCACCCATGCGAATAGACACATTCGGAACAAAGTTGTTGGAGTTCATAAGCAAACCCGGAGAAAGCACAGACATCGGTCTCGGCAAAGCTTGCAATGGCATATCATGTGACAATGCAAAAGGTCTTGACATGAAGGAATGTGAAGCACCTGAATCAAACAAGACTTTTGCTGGAAAAGAGTTAACTGAGAGGTTACCCAAAATCACATCAGAAGAATTCTCCGCTTCAGCTGCACTCATCAGATTGACCCTTGCTTGCTTGGGGTTATGCTTGACAATAGCTGAACTGACAGGAGGAGGAGGTGGAAGGCGATTCGGGTTCGGACATCTGTTGGCATAATGACTCTTCTGGCCACACTTGTTGCACACCACTTCTGAGAGAGGACGGAAATGAGAACCACTTGACTTGGAGCCTTGAGACTGAAACTGGTTCTTCGACTGGTTGCTCGGGTTGGGTGGGTGGGAGAAACCACGTCCACCGGAGTTCTTGTTGCTGTTGGAGTTGTTGTAAGGAGCTCGAATCACTGGAGGAGGAGGAAGCCAAAATTTCTGTTGCTTCGAGACCATCTGAGACGATGAGGAGGAGTGAACGGCATCTCGAATCCTCTTTTTAGAAGCCTCCATCTTAAGTTGAGCTGCCTCTTGTTTCAAAGCCATGTTATAGAATTTGTCGAATTCATCGGGCTCGAACAAGGTGAGAGCAAGTTGAAGTTCATCTTTCAGGCCTCCACGGAACTGGTAGATTTTGCTCTTGGCGTCAGGAATGTCTTGCTTAGCATAGCGGGCGAGGTTTTGGAACTTGACATTATACTGATAGACTATCATAGAGCCCTGCTTCAGGTTGCGGAATTGCTCACGCATACCCTCGATGACACTTGTTGGAATATGGTGAGAGCGAAAGTCCTTGCAGAAATCCTCCCAAGAGATCACACGACCTGGTCTGGAGTCTTTGTACTGCTGCCACCAGTCAGCTGCTTGATCTTTGAGTTGGAAGGCTGCAAATTTCACATAATCCTCTTCCTTCACGTTACTGCACTCAAAATGCTTCTTGATATCGGTTAACCAATCTTCAGCATCAAGAGGGTCGACACAGTAACTGAAAGCTTTTGGATTATTGGCCAAGAACTGGTTGAGGGTAGCATGGTGCTGCTGGTTGAAGAAATTGCCTTGATTCCCTGGAACACCCTGATTAGCTTGATTAGCTTGCATCTGTTGCATCATCTGCATCAACATCTGGGTGTTCTGAGTTGTAGTCTGCATAATCGCTCTCCAAGCCTTAGACGGAGGAGGAGGGGAAGGAGGACAATCTGGGACCTCTTCACCCTCTGGGTTAGCGTTGGGAACCCGTTTCGGAGCCATCCTGAAAGAGATGACCACGAATCAGCAATTGATAGACAAAAGGTATAAGCTGAATCAATGGAATGAATTGCAACAAGTCTTCTCAATAATCATTCGAACAAGAGGAACGAATGAAATTCTCAGTTCAATGATAACAACAATCTTCACGAGAAGCCACATAGGGGACAAAAGGTAAAATAAGAAAAACAACAAGGTACGAATGGAAACAAACACAAGATAGGAGCTTCGTTCTAACATCTTTGTGCTGAAAGCTTATGAACGCGTTACGAAAGGGTTTTGCAATCCCCGGATCAGCATAGCCAAGGACCCTTTAAGATGCAACTCCCGATCGGAACATCGGTCATAATACCACCTCACTCAATGTAGAACCCCGAACTCGCTAGCCTGCATTCGTTGGAAGAATGCCCACGATCTACTGGATAAACCCACCTATGAATTTCCGAAAGTTTCCAGTTATGCAATCAGGTGTTGGGGATACAGGGGAAGCACCGTGCAATCAACTCTAAACCTACATCCAGCTGTATCCATCCTTCAACACATAACCAGTCTTCCTCGGAAACTGTCTACCTCGGACCTTCGAAAAGCATCCACTATAACAAGCTATGGCAATACTCCCGAACTACCTCCCCGGTACTGGGTGATGTCGGGGTTATCTTGCCACTAACTGTATAGGAGAGATTTTCGATGTCGGCCGTCTTAAGTATTTAGTACTGCCGCGATATGCCTGTGACGACAATACCCCGAAGCTCAACTCCCCGGGACACTACCACAACCCCTAATGTCAGGAGGCATCAAGAACAATATTCTCGTCACAAGAACATCGAAACAATCCCAGAATACTCGCGAGATTCCTAAAAAAAATTGTGCAATTTTTTAAAGTAGAAGAGACAAGAGTAGACGTCAGGAGTCCTCACCAGAGAGAAAGGGGACTTGAAGCAAAGAAATCCTACTCTCCGATATAATATATAGGACTCAAAATGTTTTCAGTGTGTGCCTAGACTCGACCGTCAACGATTCGATCAATCAGTGGGGGCTCCTAGGTCGGAGAAGGCTCTGATACCAACTTGTAATGCCCAGGATGGGACTATATCTCCTACGTGCCGAGGCACGACTTAGAGACATAACCCCATGCTGGAATGATCGCAAGTCTGGTATCTTTGCACGACTCATGTAAAAGATGGGGATGGAAAACATAAAATAGTTGGCTTACAATCGCCACGTCACACAAATAAATTTCATATCCAAATCATCATTCAATAAAACATCACAGCCCTCTAAGGGTAAAAATCCAAATGACAAGATACCAAACATAATTTAAATCCACAGGTCGGATCGAATCCTAGTAGAAGTCTCCACTGCTGATCATCAGGATAACGAACATAGTATCGACTACGCTCCTCGTCATACTCCCAGTCTAGCTCGGTGCCATCACCTGGATAGCTCACCATCGGACCTGCATCTGGTGTGGTGAAGTAACTGTGAGCCACAGAGGACTCAGCAATCCCGTTCCCGGGTAACAAGACTATTTAAGCCTTGGGAGAGGATAAGGCTGAAGAAAAGAATAAGTGTCTGCAGCAGCAACTAGCACTAGCTTACGTGAAAAAGTGCGAGAAGAGAAGTGCCTCGGTCGAGAGATGATCATGAAGTGATCCTAGCTAAAGCTCAACAAACATAACCCCACCGTGTTCAACTCCCGAATCCCTATTCGGAAATTGACAGTCACGGTACACACGCTAGTAGTGTATTGGAACATTGTGTCAAGTTATCTACAACCGGATATTAACAAGCTCCCATCTGCCACATAACCGCGGGCACGGCTTTCGAAAGTTCATAACCCTGCAGGGGTGTTCCAACTTGGCCCATGACAAGCCCACGATCCGCGGAGTCGCAACTCCTAGGTGGGAAGACCCGAGTATTCTCGGAATCCCGTGCTCAAGATACTCCGAACTAAGGTAAGGCTAATCCAGCAAATCCTCCCGGCGTGCCGACACCCTGATAGTAGCCGCGCGTATCTAGTCTCAGGCCACGACCGGATGAGCACAGCGTACAGTGGCAGAAATACCCAAGTTACCAAGGGGGGCCCCGCACACGACTCTAGTTTGGACCAACACTCACATCGAGCACTGGCCGAGGGGGGTTGAATTAATTAAGCCTCGGGTTAATTACTCCCTCGGAGAGTTTTAGTTGTTTAGGCGAATAGTACCAATGTTGGGACTTGCTGGAAAAGACTTAGCACTTAGCGGTTTATCGAGGGGGGCCCCATAAACCCCAACCGTGTGAGGAACGCATAATCAAGGAACATAACACAGGTTTAAACGGTTCCTAACGGCATGAGTGGAACAAATCACCAAGCAAAAGGCTTAGCCTTCCACCCTTGCCAATATATAGATGATTTCATTTTAAGCATTTATATAGTGTGATATAACCCAACAAAACTTCAACATGAAGCAAGCATCTTCAACTTCACCTGCAACTAGCAATGCTATAAGAGAGGCTGAGCGAAGCGTACTTAGCCATTCAACGGTTTGCATAGGTAGGGTGGTTAAACATGGACATGGTTACAAGTAGGAGGCTGACAGGAAAGACATGGGCATCGAGGCAAAACTATAGAGCGAAACTACTAGCAATAGGCAAAGATAGTAATGTTATCGGGGTTCGGTCATCTTGCCTGAAGAGTTGTCGTTCGGATCATAAGAAGGGTCATCGTTCACAAGCTCGGTGGTATCCTTGTTCTCGTACTCGTACTCGGTCTCAGCTTCCGGCTCTAAACAATACAATCACACAAGGCACGAATCAACAAGATGCAATGCGCACACCAAAATGATGGATGCATGATGGATGCACTATGAGAGCACACGGAGCACGGAAAATAACACTCAAGCAAAAGCTTAAAAACAAGATAACAATAGGATATTATGAATCTACACGGAAAATCAATCAAGTTTCATATAAGACTCGCAGAAAACGGAGCAACGGGCTAAAAGTTATGCCCGAAACAAGAAATAGGCGAAAGCTGAAAATTACAGCAACATAGCAACTTCGGAGCACTAGATAATTAAGCTACAACACTCAAATATCATGGCCAAGAGCATGAACAGAAACTAGACATATCCTACAGCAAATAAGTCCAAAGGTGCACCCCCAAAGGAGCCACGGATCAATAGCAACAAGCTTGGACATATTGAACTTGACAACAAAATCCTGACAGCAGAATTTTATTGCAACTTTGGAGCAAAAGTTAAATATGCTACAGCCACTCAAATAAGCATGTGAGAATATGAATGGATAGCCAACAATATATACTACAAGGAACCATCAAGAGACACTCCAAAACTATCATGGTTTGTCCTAGAACAGCACGCAAACATGGCATCGGAACATTACAGATTCCAGACTTAGTGAAATTTCACCAAGTGTTAAAACAACAGTTTCATCATGGCATCTTTAAGAGCAAGTTTAAGTCACCTCAAAACTAAACATGGCAAGTGGTAAGCACCACATCAAAGTACACATGATGGTGATTCCGAAACACACAAGCATGCATCATGGAGATAAACACAACGATAGCAATGAGCTCAACAAGATGGCATTTCATAACAAGTTTAATAACTAAACAGCCACATGGCACTTGCAACGAAGATATACATGGCGAGAATAAATCTATCATGCAACGTAACACAAGCAACATGTAGAGCATGGCAAGACGAACACGTGGACATGTCATTTGCATCAATCGGATAAACGAGCTAAAAGATATCACTATGCAAAGATGGCATAAAAACAACACATAGCAGCAGTTTATATCGGGATGCACTCTTGCAACAGAAAAATAAGCATCTAGATGATCTCAAACATGCATGGCACAATGAAATGAAACGTAGTGCTAGTCACCACGAACATCTGGACATGTCATTTGCGCAAAACGGAGCAACACACACAAAGTTATCGCAGTTCTAATATTGCATCAGAGACAAACAAATCTGGGACTTAGGATTTGAAATAACCTAGATCTGAAGATTGACGGGCCTCGGGCGGATCTGGAACTGCAGATCGGGCCGGCGGAGAGGATCCGGCCCGCGGTGGCTGGCGACCGAGCCGAAGGCGACGCTGCTGGGCTGGGTGGAGGGAGGCCGGCCCGGCTCGGCTGGGAGGAACGCCTGGGCCGCGCGGCGCTGCGGAGGAGGCCTCGGGCCTCGAAGCGAAGGCGGCGGCCTGCGGTGGTGAGGCGGCCCAGCGCGGAGGCGGGACGGGCCACTGGGTGGAGAAGCCCGGTGGTCGCCTGGCGTCGCGGCTGGCCGATGGAGGAACGGGCCGGCTCGTTGCGGCGGCTCGAAGTTGAGCGAGGCCCGACGACGGATCAGTGAAGAGGTGGCCTGCGGAGTAGTGCGGGATGGCGAGCGGATCTACAGCCCACACGGATCGGGCCTGCTGGATACCGGATCGGGCGATGCGGCTGGGGATCCGGCGCTGCGGTGGTGATCGGGCCGATCGATGGATCGGGGAGGCGAGCGATCGACGAGGCTGGGGCGGGGCGTTGACCCCGATCTGGATCGAGATCCAGCAGGACTCGGGTGCCTCGTCCGAGCGGCTGTAGCTCGAAGCCAGCGGCGGGATTCGAGAAGATGGATCCAAGTGGCGGCTGGGAACTGGCCAGGCACGGAAATTGAGGGGGAGGTAGGCTAGAGGTAGGTGGAGGTGTTTTAGGCTGCCAAAAATGGCATGGGGGATGTTTATATAGGGTAGGTGCTAGGGTTTGAGGGATTTGGGGGGTTTTAGAGCCCTCCGATCGCGATCCGACGGATCCGATCGCGAGGGGAGTTAGGATGGGCCAAGGGGAGGGAAGTGGGCTGTTGGAGGGGTGTCTTGGGCCTCAAAGTGGAGGCACTTTGAGCCCACACGAATAACTGTTGGGGGAGCAAACGGACTCGAAATGCGACGAGATTTGACAGGCAGGTTACACACACCAAAACAACAACACACGACAAGTCTCGCGCCAAACCGGTAACGTTACACGGCCAAACACCAAAGTAGGCCTACGGGACGCCACGGACACGTGAGGGAGCTCCGGAACGCGAAACGGACAACGGGAAGGAACGTGTGGGACCGGATGCAAACGACAACACAAATGCAATGCAATGCACATGTCTATATGATATGAATGAATGCCACACACGCACACACCAAAACGACGAAAACCCAAAAGACAAAGAACCTGAAATGGAATAGATGAAGCCAGAGATATATTATATGCCCAAAAGGGAAAGTATTACAATCAGGGCATTACACCTGACTTGGTCCTGAAGTTACATGTGCGTGATTTTCTGCAAAAAATATCTCTCGTGAAGGTTTCATTCCGTTTGGACTCCGTTTGATATTCTTTTTCTGCAAAACCCTGAAATAGGCAAGAAACAGCAATCTGGACTGGGCCTTTGGGTTAGTAGGTTAGTCCCAAAAATGATATAAAAGTGAATGATAAAGCCCATTAAACATCCAAGACTTCATAAATAATAGCATGGAACAATCAAAAATTATAGATACGTTGGAGACGTATCACCCATCACCGTCCAGCAAGCCTACGATGGAATTACTCACGCACGGCGGTGAGCATCATGAAATTGGTGATGGAAGAAGGTTAATGATGACGATGGCGACGATCTTGTCTCTCCGAAGCCCCGAACGGACTCCAGATCAGCCCTCCCGAGAGAGATTAGGGCTTGGCGGCGGCTCTGTATCATAAAACGCGATAATTCTTCCTCTTAGATTTTTTTCTCCCCGAAAGTGAATATATGGGGTCCGGAGATACGTCGGTGGAGCGTCAGGGGGCCCACGAGGCAGGGGGCGCGCCCCCACCCTCGTGGACAGGGTGTGGCCCCCCTGGTCTGGATCTTTTCGCAGGTATTTTTTTGTATTTTCCAAAATAATTCTCCATGGATTTTCAGGTCATTCCGAGAACTTTTTATTTCTGCACAAAAACAACACCATGGCAATTCTGCTGAAAACAGCATCAGTCTGGGTTAGTTCCATTCAAATCATGCAAGTTAGAGTCCAAAACAAGGGCAAAAGTGTTTGGAAAAGTAGATACATTGGAGATGTATCATCGCTCATCGTGGAGGCACTCGATTTGGGCTTGTGGATCTCACTCTCTTTTTGGTGGATCACTCTCTCACCATTCTCTCCATGATGGTTGGTTGATACTAGCTTGTCGGTGAGCACTTGACTTGGCAACATGGGACGTAGCACGAACTCCTTGCCCTTCATCTTGAAACTATAGTGATTGGTACATCCATTGTGGATGACTTCGCGATCGAATTGCCATGGCCGTCCAAGAAAGAGGTGGCAAACGGACATAGGTACCACATCACATTCCAAGGTGTCCTCATAGGCGCCTATCTTGACGGATGCTTGCACTGTGTTCTCGACTCGAATAGTTTCGGCGTCGCTAAGCCATTGGACCTTGTAGGGGCGAGGATGCTTCGTCTTGGTCAATTGAAGCTTGTAGCATAGCTCTTCACTTGCCAAGTTGTGACAACTTCCTCCATCGATGAGAACCTTGACGGAACGTCCACTGATGTCGGCCTTGGTGTGGAAGATGTGACAACGTTGGTCTTCATCTTGGTGATGTTGAAGTGTCAAGACTTCAGAGACAACAAGATTGGGACTCGAGTCATTGTCACAAAAGACTTGATTGTCTTCGTCTTCATTCACTCGACGATGCATGGACACATGCTCAAGGGCTTCCATCTCGTCATCTCTCATAGAGTCATACGAGCCATCGTCGTTGATGATCATGATCCTTACGGTTTTGCACTCAAATGACTTGTAGCCTCGGCCTTGGCATTTGAAACATTTGATGGAACTCGTCTTGGAGGTATCCTCGATAGGAATTGTAGATGATGAAGCTCTCTGCTTGAAGTTGGTCATAGTAGGAGGACGGTTTGATGTTGTCGAAGTCTTGTAGCTTGACTTGTCGCCTATGCTTGTAGATAGTTTGGTAGAGGTAGGAGGTGTTGAAGTCGTTGAAGCTTGGTTGTAGGAGCCGTAGTTCTTGGAAGTGAACTTGGAGTACTTGTAGTCTTATTGTACTTGTCGCTCCGCTTTGGTTGCTTGGTGTACTAGCTCAAGGAGGTTCGTGTACGGTTGGAAGTCTGCAATCTTCTTGATAGGATAGCTGAGTCCATTCAAGAATCTCACCATTGTTTGCTCTTCATCCTCCGTGATGTTGGCTCTTATCATGGCAATCTCCATTTCCTTGTAGTACTATTCAATGGACTTGGTACCTTGCTTGAGGAGTTGCAACTTCTTGAACAAGTTGCGATTGTAGTGTGTTGGCACAAAACGCGCTCTCATGACATCCTTCATTTGACTCCAAGTGGTGATGGGTGGTTCATCTTTTGCTTCTCGACTTTCAATGACTTTCTCCCACCAAATAAGAACATGGTCTTGGAACTCAAGGGATGCCATTGCTATCTTCTTCTCTTCATCATAGTTGTGGAGTCGAAAGATCTTGTCAACTTTCAATGCCCATGAGAGATAGTCTTCGGGATCAATGCTTCTGGAGAACTTTGGCATTGAGAACTTCAACTTGCCATAGCGATGCTCTTCATTGTTTGTGTGCCTATTGGGAGTGCGTTCTTAACGTGGAGGATTGTCGACCTCACGTTGCTCTTGGTGTGGTTGATGCTCATTGTCTTGTAGCTCTTGCCAAACTTGTGGTTCTTATCGAGCTTGTTGTTCTTATCTAGCTTGCGGAGGAGCTTGGTGTAAGGGTGTATTTCTCCCTAAGTGGTTTTGGTGTGCATTGAGCATTTCAGATATCTCATGTCTAGGCACAAGACGATTAAGTGCCCCTCGGAACCTATCGAAGAAGGCGTTTCCTTTTGTTTCTTTTCGGTGGAATTGAGTCATAGGAAAGCCGTACTATTAAGAGGGGGTCTGCTTCGGAAAGTTTAGGGTGGAATCAACACATACACATATATTCATTTGCACCACCTTTCCTTCGCTTCGTTTTAGCATCGGTTGTTTTCCTTGTCATTGCAAAAACAGAGGCTTTCTACTACTACTACTACTCTATGGCATGCGGTAGTACCGCTCAAGGGAGCGGTAGTACTGCAGGGTCCCACAGTAGTACTGCTCCGTGACTACGGTAGTACCGCACACCGCGGTAGTACCGTGCCAGGTTTGCGGTAGTACCGTGTGCCCTACCTCGGCGTCGTGGCCAGCGCGAAAGTAGGAGCGGAAGTAATATTTTACTTCCGCGTCCTACGCGGTAGTACCGCTCCGGGCGAGCAGTAGTACCGTGCCGGGTTTTTGCATTAATTGATACTATGCGGAAGTAGCCACGGATGTAATTTTATCAGTCCGTGCTCTTCCCCGGCCTGTCTGTGCCCTGCCCTGCGGTAGTACCGCAAGGGCGTGCGGTAGTACCACTCCAGCAGTACTACCGCCCGTTGCTTCACGCAACAGGGCTAGGTCTGGCTCCTGCCGTGCCAGCGGTAGTAACGCACCGCTTGTGGTAGTACCGCAGGGGCATGCGGTAGTGCCACAAGTCTGGTGCGGTAGTATCGCATGTCGCGGGCAGAGTTAGTGGATAACGGTTGGATTTGTTCTTCCACTATATAAGGGGAGTCTTCTTCTCCAAGAAGACTTACTTCTCCCTCCTCAAGCTCCATTGTTGCTCAAAGCTCCATCTCCGGCCGATCTCTCTCCCTCACCAATCAAACTTGTTGATTTCCTAGGGATTGGTTGAGAAGGCATCGATCTACACTTCCACCAAGAGATATTTGATTCCCCCACTAATCCCTTGCGGATCTTGTTACTCTTGGGAGTTTGAGCACCCTAGACGGTTGAGGTCACCTCGGGGCCATAGTCCATTCTGGTGAAGCTTCGTGGTGTCGTTGGGAGCCTCCAATTCAGTTGTCGAGATAGCCCCAACCTTGTTTGTAAAGGTTCGGTCGCCGCCTTCAAGGGCACCACACTAGTGGAATCACGGCACCTCGCATTGTGTGAGGGCGTGAGGAGAATACGGTGGCCCTAGTGGCTTCTTGGGGAGCATTGTGCCTCCACACTGCTCCAACGGAGACATACTTCCTCTCAAAGGGAAGGAACTTCGGTAACACATCCTCGTCTCCACCGGCTCCACTTGTGGTTATCTCTTACCTTTACTTGTGCAAGATTTTGTTGTGTATCATAGCTTGCTTGCTTGTGTGCTTATTATTGTTGCATCATATAGGTTGCCCACCTAGTTGCATATCTAGACAACCTATATTGTTGCTAAGTTTAATTTGGTTAAGAAAAGCCAAAAATTGTTAGTTGCCTATTCACCCCCCCCCCTCTAGTCAGTCATATCGATCCTTTCAATTGGTATTAGAGCCTCGTCTCTGTAGTAAGGACTTTACAATCCAAAGAGTATGTGTGACAACGTAGTCGAGACGGAGGGACACTCCACTTGAACTCCGTCCTTGCCTACGTCCGATGGGGGACCCTCGGCCTCTAGAGTTCAATGTGGCTTTGGACACATTGAAAGACTCATTAACGACAGAGGTCAAAGGCATGTTCAAAGAATTTCTTGAGGGACTTAAATTACCCATCGCACTGTTAGAAGTGTTCATCCCGCTAACAACGTGTCGGATGTTATTACCGACAAGGGAGAAGCTAGTAGTGAGCAAGTCCTGGTGACTAAGAATGGGAGTGGCATCTTTGCTCACTCTGCACCTCCCATCAATTATGGAGGACCCGTTCCTACACAGCATTTAAATTCGGTTGGTCCTCCTCCTAAGTTTGTGAAAAATGCTGATTTTGCTACTTGGACGTTTCTTTTTAAACGTCATTTAAATCATTGTCCTACTAATCTTTGGAGAATCATTGAGCAAGGTTTCTACCCGCATGATCCTTACAACTTAACTCCAAGAGAAGCTGTGGATCATCAATTCAACGAGTTCGTTCTTTGTATTCTTCAAGAAGCTATCCCCCCCCGAAGACATTGCACATCTTTGACCCTTCTCCATGGCCAAGGAAGCATGGGAGCATGTTGGTTCCTTGTACAACGGAAGCGCAAGCATTCAACGTTCAAACTATGAAGTTGTGCAAGATGAAGCCGATGAGTTTGCCATGATCGAAGATGAAGATCACCGTGAACTTTATCTGACATCAACCACTCTTGCGGTCTCACTTCGAGATCATGGGACCAAGGATACGGATGACAATTGGTTCAAGTGCAAGTTTCTCAAGGCCATGATGCCATATCACAAGGCCATGTCCTCCGTCATCCGCCAAACACCGGACTTCCACACTTTGTCCTCAAGTGAAGTGTCGGATGAGTTCGTTGCCATGAGGATCTTAGATAAGACCGCCGACAATGCGGTGTTGCGTGCTCAACGATCAATGAAGCCCAACCTTGCATTGAAGGGAAAGGCTTGTGTGGAAGAAGAGGATGAAGATGAGTGTTTCCCCGAAGACACCAAATATGCCTATCATGAGCACATGGTTCTAGCATCACGACAATTTTGGGGCAACAAGAAGAATTCTAGGCCCAACTTCAACAAGAACAATTCCAGTGGCCTCAAGGGCAAGCAACGAGTGAGGACGTGCTACAATTGTGGCAATGTGAGTCACTTTGTTGTAGATTGCCCATATGAGAAAAGAGAAGACCATGGAGGCAAGATTATCCGAAAGGACAAAGCCAAGTCTTATCCCAACAAGAACAACTTCAACAAGAAGACTCCTCACAAAGGATTGGTGACCCAAGAAGAATATGTTGAGGATGACGATGATGAAGAAGAAGATGAGATGGTTACAATGGCCACCATTGCTACTGCAATAACTCCACGATCATCCCTCTTCGACTCACCAAATGAGAACATCACCGCCAAATGCCTCATGGCTAAGGCCACCACAAGGTAACCCCCAACGTCAATTCTACCATCACTTCCAATCCTTCATTGACTGATTGTATTGATGGGAGTGAGGGGACGAAGGAGGAGGAAAATGAATTTGAGTTGTTTATGAGTAAACTCAAAGGCAAACCTAAGAAGCACTTCGTTGCTCTCTTGGAACAACTTGGTGAAGCCAATGACATGATCGAGGCTCACGAGGAGACCATTTTTAAAATGGAGGGTCATAGTCGAGACTATGCCGATGAGATATTGGATCTCTCTAATGCTCTTGAGGAAGAGTGTGGTCTTCGTTTGGCTCTTCAGGAGTCACACGACGATGATCATGCTAAATTAAAGAAAGATCTCGATCATGCTTTAGTTGTCTCTCGTGTGCTCAATTCCGAGAAGGCAAAACTTGTAGTTGGCCATGCTAGACTCAAGGAGGAGTTTGATACACTTGACAAGGCTCACAAGGTCTTGAAGAGTGTACATGCTAGCCTTAAAGAGTCTCATGATCAACTCCAAATTTCGTTAACTAAGGAGAAAGCTACTTTTCCTCGCATGGTTTTAATTGATAATGCAAATGTTACTGACCCATGTTGCGAGCATATGCATCTTGTTGAGGAGAATGCCAAGTTAAAGAAGCAACTTGACAAAGGCCTTGTGTCTTGCATACAAGGTGAGAAGAACCTCAACGATCTTTTGAGTAATCAAAAGGAAGTTTTTGCCAAGAAAGGAATTGGGTTTGCCCCCAAGCCCAAGAAGAAGAAGAATGACAAGACCAAGCAACCCCCTCCTCTCAAGCAAACCTTTGTGAAGGAGGGAGAAGGTACTCCTAAGAAGAATAAGAACAATGTGATGAGTGGTGGAGTCAAGAAAATCACTGCCACTCCTTCCAACAAAGCCGGCGACTTTAACCCTTCTTATGTGTTATGTCGTGCTAGTGATGGACATGTTTTTGCTAAATTTGTTGGTTCTTCTTATGAGTACATTGAATGGTCTATTTGGGTTCCTAAGATCCTTGTTACTAACCTCAAAGGACCCATTACAAAATGGGTACCCAAATCCAAGCATTGATCTCTTGTCGGAGTTTTCTACCGGTGGAGGATCATGGTTGCTCGATAGTGGAGCCACAAATCATATGACTGGAAGCAAAGACTTGGTTGTGGACGTGTACCAAGGGTCATCCATGGCCACCAATGTCGAATGGGGTGATGCTTCATCTTCTAAGGTATTGGGGCTTGGCAAGGTTGTCGTTTCTCACGATCTCACGATCGAGAAAGTCATGCTGGTTGAGTCCCTTGCATAGAACTTACTTTCTGTTCGTTAACTTGCACTCATGGGCTTTGCCACATTCTTTGATATTGATACCGTGGCCCTATTGTGGAGCAAGACTCTTAAAGTAGCCTTTGTTGGGCATGTCGAGAACGGTCTCTATGTGGTTAACTTCTCGGAGCGACCCACTAAGACCGTGACATGCCTAATGGCTAAAGTTGATGTGGGATGGCTGTGGCATCGCCGTTTAGCCCATGTCGATATGAGATCTTTGCAAAGTCTTCTCAAGGGGGACCATGTCCATGGACTAACAAATGTTAGTTTTGCCAAAGATCGTGCTTGTAGTGCTTGTATTGAAGGAAAGCTACATGAGAAGGCTCATCCTCCCACAACTATCATCTACTCATCGAGACCTTTAGAGCTCATCCACATGGATCTCTTTGGGCCTCCATCTTTTGATAGTCTTGGGGGTAGAAAGTATTTCTTGGTGATTATGGATGATTATTCAAGATACACTTGGGTATACTTATTCAAGTGGAAGAGTGAGACCCAACAAACTGTCATCAACTTTGCTAATGAAGCTCAACGACTACGTGACGCAAAGATCTTGATGATTCTAAGTGACAACAACACCGAGTTCAAGAATTACACCTTGTATGAGTTTCTCAGTGATGAGGGGGTCAAACATCAATATGTCGCTCCGTATACCCCTCAAAAAAATGGTGTGGCGGAGAGAAAGAACCGGACCTTGATGGACGCGGCAAGGACCATGATGGCGGAGTTCAAGTCTTCGTACAACTTTTGGGCCGAAGCCATCAACACCGCTTGTCATGCATCCAATCGGATCTATCTCCGCAAAGGCTTGAACAAAACTCCATATGAGATACTTACTGGTAACAAGCCCAATCTCAAGTACTTTTGGGTGTTCGGTCGTAAGTGTTTCATTGTCAAGAAAGGTGTTCGTTTGTCTAAATTTGAAGCTAGAGCTCATGAGGGCATATTTGTTGGTTATGCTACAAACTCTCATGCTTACCATGTCCTCGACAAGTCCAATGGAATCATTGAGGAGACGTGTAACATAGAGTTTGATGAGAATAACGGCTCCCAAGTGGAGCAAAGTGGTACTCGTGATGTAGGTGATGAAATTCCTCCTCAATCCATAAGAAGAATGGGAGTTGGTCATATCCTACCCATTGAGGAACCCCTCGTGGCCGAAGGAGAAGGACAATGTTCCACTCAAGTGGAACCATCACCAACCCAAGACCCACACGCTTCCGAAGAACAAAGTGAAGGCCCTCAACTCGATGAACAAGGCCAAGTGCAAGATCAACCGCAAGTTGGTGGCGATCCACCAAGTGATGCACAAGGCCAAGTTCCCTCTCCCAAGCATGTTCAAGATCAAGAGCAAGCTCAAGATCAAGATCAAGCTCTTGATGATGCTCAAGATGATCAACTTGTAGCTCCTCAACTATCACTTAAAGAGCAATTGGAGCGTCGTGCTGCCAAAGTTGCTTCCACACTCGCTTCTAGAGAGCATCACATGGAGAATATACTTGGAAGCATCACAAATGGGGTAAGCACTCGTAGACAATTAGCAAACTATTGTGCTCATCAAGCGTTTGTCTCTTGTGTTGAACCTCAAACGGTCTAAGAGGCACTCGAAGACCTCGATTGGCTCAATGCCATGCATGAAGAACTCCATAACTTCGAGTGCGACAAGTTGTGGCGTTTGGTGCCAAGGCCGAAGGAGAACCATAATGTCATTGGAACCAAATGGATCTTTAAGAATAAGCAAGATGCTCATGGGATTGTCATTCGCAATAAGGCTCGTTTGGTGGCTCAAGGCTACTCCCAAGTCAAAGGTATCGACTACGGTGAAACCTTTGCCCTCGTTGCTCGCCTTGAATCTATTCGTTTGTTGCTTGCCTTTGCTTCTCATCATAACTTTAAATTGCAACAAATGGATGTGAAAAGTGCTTTCCTTAATGGTCCTCTTAATGAGTTGGTGTATGTCAAACAACCCTCGGGGTTTGAGGATACTAAGTTCCCCGATCACGTGTATCAACTCGATAAGGCGCTCTATGGCCTTAAACAAGCCCCACATGCGTGGTATGAGCATCTTACCGAGTTGTTGCAAGATTGTGGTTTGAAATTGGGAAAATCGACCCCACTCTTTTTACTAAGAAGGTCAAAGGGGAGTTGTTTGTATGCCAATTATATGTTGATGATATTATCTTTGGTTCACCTCAGAAAGCTTTCAATGATGAGTTTGCCGCACTCATGACCGCGGAGTTTGAGATGTCCATGATGGGAGAGTTGAAGTTCTTCCTTGGGTTCGAGATCAAACAAAGAAGAGAAGGAATCTTCATCAAACAAGCCAAATACACTCAAGACATGCTCAAGAGGTTCAATCTAAGTAATGTCAAGCCGGCTACTACTCCAATGCCTACCAAGTGCCAACTTGACATTGATCCCAATGGTAAAGCAGTGGATCAAAAGGTATATCATTCTATGATTGGATCCTTGCTTTACCTTTGTGCATCTAGACCGGATATCAAGTTGAGTGTGGGAATTTCTGCACGGTTTCAAGCCTCACCTAAGGAAAGTCACTTTGTGGCAGTCAAGCGAATCTTTCAATATTTGGCTCATACCCCAAACTTTGGCTTATGGTACCCAAGAGGAGCAAACTTCAACCTTGTAAGTTTCTCGGATTCGGATTGGGCAGGAGACAAAGTGGATAGGAAGTCAACCTCCGGAGGTTGCCAATTTCTTGGTTGCTCTTTGGTGAGTTGGTCTTCCAAAAAGCAAAGTTGTGTATCTCTCTCTTCCACCGAAGCCGAGTATGTGGCGGCTGGCAGTTGTCGTGCTCAACTTCTATGGATGAGGCAAACTTTAAATGATTACGGTGTCACTTGTGACAAAGTGACTCTTTGGTGTGACAATGAAAGTGCCATCAAGATTTCTCTCAGCTCGGTGCAACACTTCAAGACGAAGCTGTTGGGGAACGTAGTATTTTCAAAATTTTCCTACGATCACGCAAGATCTATCTACTAGATGCATAGCAACGAGAGGGGAGAGTGTGTCTACGTACCCTCGTAGACCGAAAGCGGAAGCGTTTATCAACGCGGTTGATGTAGTCGTGCACCTTCACGATCCGTCCCGATCTAGTACCGAACGTACGGTACCTCCGCGTTCAGCACACGTTCAGCTCGATGACGTCCTCGCCTTCTTGATCCAGCAAGACGGGCGAAGTAGTAGATGAGTTCCGGCAGCACGACGGCGTGGTGACGGTTGTTGATGAAGAACAATCTCTGCAGGGCTTCGCCAAGCACTACAGAAACTAGACGGAGGATAAACTAGAGGGTCGGGGTAGCCGGCACATGGCTTGGTGTATCTTGATGTGTCTTGGGTGCTAGCCCTACCCCTCTATTTATATGTTGAGCCTTGGGGTCGAAACTTGGAGTAAAAGCCTTCACAAAGTCGGTTTCACCCGAAAGGCAAGAGTCCTTCTCGGACTCCAGGGCCAGACGCCAGGGTTCCCAGCGTCTGGACCCAGACGCCAGGGACCCTGGCGTCTGGCCCCTGGACTCCGCAAAACTTCCTTTTGCGCTTTCCAAAAACCTTGTGTGCTTTCCCTTTTGGCCCAAATAACGTGTTCTCGTACCCAAACAATTCGGGAAACATCCGGAACCTCCTCCGATGAATTCCAGAACCCTTCCGGAGGTCAAACACTATTATCTCATATATTAATCTTTATCTCCGGACCATTCCGGAGTTCCTCGTCATGTCCGTGATCACATCCTAGACTCCGAATAACATTCGGTCACCAACATACATAACTCATTAAATACTATATCGTCAACGAACGTTTAAGCGTGCGGACCCTACGGGTTCGAGAACTATGTAGACATGACCGAGACATCTCTCCGGTCAATAACCAATAGCGGAACCTGGATGCCCATATTGGCTCCTACATATTCTACGAAGATCTTTATCGGTCGAACCGCATAACAACATACGTTGTTCCTTTTGTCAAACAGTATGTTACTTGCCCGAGATTCGATCGTCGGTATCTTTATACCTAGTTCAATCTCGTTGCCGGCAAGTCTCTTTACTCGTTCCGTAACACATCATCTCGTGACTAACTCATTAGTCTTTTGCTTGCAAGGCTTATTGTGATGTGTGTTACCGAGAGGGCCCAGAGATACCTCTCCGACACTCGGAGTGACAAATCCCAATCTTGATCTATGCCAACACCACGAATACTTTCGGAGACACCTGTAGAGCATCTTTATGATCACCCAGTTACGTTGTGACGTTTGATAGCACACAAGGTGTTCCTACGGTATTCGGGAGTTGCATAATCTCATAGTCATAGGAACATGTATAAGTCATGAAGAAAGCAATAGCAGTAAAACTAAACGATCATAGTGCTATGCTAACGGATGGTTCTTGTCCATCACATCATTCTCCTAATGATGTGATCCCGTTGATCAAATGACAACTCATGTCTATGGCTAGGAAACATAACCATCTTTGATCAATGAGCTAGTCTAGTAGAGGCATACTAGGGACATACTGTTTTGTCTATGTATTCACACATGTATTAAGTTTCCGGTTAATACAATTCTAGCATGAATAATAAACATTTATCATGATATAAGGAAATAAATAATAACTTTATTATTGCCTCTAGGGCATATTTCCTTCAGTCTCCCACTTGCACTAGAGTCAATAATCTAGCTCACATCGCCATGTGATTTAATACCGATAGTTCACATCGTTATGTGACCAACACCCAAAGGGTTTACTAGAGTCAATAATCTAGTTCACATCGCTATGTGATTAATACCCAAGAGTAATAAGGTGTGATCATGTTTTGCTTGTGAGAGAAGTTTAGTCAACGGGTCTGTCACATTCAGATCCGTATGTATTTCACAAATTTCTATGTCTACAATGCTCTGCATAAAGCTACTCTAGCTAATTGCTCCCACTTTCAATATGCATCCAGATTGATACTTAGAGTCATCTGAATTTAGTGTTAAAGTTTGCATCGGCGTAACCCTTTACGACGAACTCTTTATCACCTCCATAATCGAGAAATATTTCCTTAGTCATTCAATTACTAAGGATAATTTTGACCGTTGTACAGTGATCTACTCCTGGATCACTATTGTACTTCCCTGTCAAACTCTTGGCAAGGTACACAACGTGTTTTGTACACAGCATGGCATACTTTATAGAACCTATGGCTGAGGCACAGGGAATGACTTTCATTCTCTCTATATTTTTCTGCCGTGGTCTGGCTTTGAGTCTTACTCAACTTCACACCTTACAAGTCAGGCAAGAACCTTTTCTTTGACTGATTCAATTTTTGAACTATTCCAAAATCTTATCAAGGTATGTACTCATCGAAAGTCTTATCAAGCGTCTTGATCTATCTATATAGATCTTGATGCTCAATATGTAAGCAGCTTCACCGAAGTCTTTCTTTGAAAAACTCCTTTCAAACATCCTTTTATGCTTTCCAGAAAATTCTACATCATTTCCGATCGACAATATGTCATATACTTATCAGAAAGTTTGTAGTGCTCCCACTCACTTCTTGTAAATACAGGCTTCACCGTAAGTCTGTATAAATCTATATGCTTTGATCAACTTATCAAAGCGTATATTCCAACTCCGAGATGTTTGCACCAATCCATAGATGGATCGCTGGAGCTTGCATATTTTTGTTAGCACCTTTAGGATTGACAAAACCTTCGGGTTGCATCATATGCAATTTTTCTTTAATAAATTCATTAAAGAATGCAGTTTTGTTATCCATTTGCCAGATTTCATAAAATGTGGCAATTGCTAACATGATTCAGACAGACTTAAGCATCGCTACAGGTGAGAAAGTCTCATCGTAGTCAACTCCTTGAACTTTGTTGAAAACCTTTCACAACAAGTCGAGCTTTGTAAACAGTAATATTACCGTCCGCGTCGGTCTTCCTCTTGAAGATCCATTTATTTTCGATGGCTTGCCGATCATCGGGCAAGTCAACCAAAGTCCATACTTTGTTCTCATACATGGATCCCATCTCAGATTTCATGGCTTCAAGCCATTTTGCGGAATCTGGGCTCATCATCGCTTCCTCATAGTTCGTAGGTTCATCATGGTCTAGTAACATGATTTCCAGAACTGGGTTGCCGTACCACTCTGGTGCGGAACGTACTCTGGTTGATCTACGACGTTCAGCAGAAACTTGATCTGAAGTTTCATGATCATTATCATTAACTTCCTCACTTATTGGTGTAGGAATCACTGGAACAATTTCCTGTGATGTACTACTTTCCAATCCGGGAGAAGGTACAATTACCTCATCAAGTTCTACTTTCCTCCCACTCACTTCTTTCGAGAGAAACTCTTTTTCTAGAAAGAATCCGTTCTTAGCAATGAATATTTTGCCTTCGGATCTGTGATAGAAGGTGTACCCAATAGTCTCTTTTGGGTATCCTATGAAGATTTACTTCTCCGATTTGGGTTCGAGCTTATCATGTTGAAACTTTTTCACATGAGCATCGCAGTCCCAAACTTTAAGAAACAACAACTTTGGTTTCTTGCCAAACCACAGTTCTTAAGGCGTTGTCTCAACGGATTTTTAGATGGTGCCCTTATTAAACGTGAATGCAGCTGTCTCTAATGCACAACCCTAAATGATAGTGGTAAATCAGTAAGAGACATCATAGATCGCACCATATCTAATAAAGTACGGTTACGACGTTCGGATACACCATTATGCTGTGGTGTTCCGGGTGGCGTGAGTTGTGAAACTATTCCACATTGTTTCAAATGAAGACCAAACTCGTAACTCAAATATTTTCCTCCACGATTAGATTGTAGGAACTTTATTTTCTTGTTACGATGATTCTTTACTTCACTCTGAAATTCTTTGAACTTTTCAAAAGTTTCAGACTTGTGTTTCATTAAGTAGATATACCCATATCTGCTCAAATCATCAGTGAAGGTCAGAAAATAACGATACCTGCCGCGAGCTTCAACACTCATTGGTCTGTATACATCAGTATGTATGATTTCCAACAACTCTGTTGCTCGCTCCATAGTTCCGGAGAACGGAGTTTTAGTCATCTTGCCCATGAGGCATGGTTCGCAAGCACCAAGTGATTCATAATCAAGTGATTCCAAAAGTCCATCATTATGGAGTTTCTTCATGCGTTTTACACCAATATGACCTAAACGGCAGTGCCACAAATAAGTTGCACTATCATTATTAACCTTGCATCTTTTGGCTTCAATATTATGAATATGTGTATCACACGATCGAGATCCAACAAACTATTTTCATTGGGTGTATGACCATAGAAGGTTTTATTCATGTAAACAGAACAACAATTATTCTCTAACTTACATGAATAACCGTATTGCAAAAAACATGATCAAATCACATTCATGCTCAACACAAACACCAAATAACAGTTATTTAGGTTCAACACTAATCCCGAAAGTATAGGGAGTGTGCGATGATGATTATATCAATCTTGGAATTACTTCCAACACACATCGTCACCTCACCTTTAACTAGTTTCTGTTCATTATGCAACTCTGATTTCGAGTTACTACTCTTTAGCAACTGAACCAGTATCAAATACTGAGGGGTTGCTATGAACACTAGTAAAATACACATCAATAATCTGTATATCAAATATACCTTTGTTCACTTTGCCATCCTTCTTATCCGCCAAGTATCTAGGGTAGTTCCACTTTTAGTGACCATTTCCTTTGCAGTATAAGCACTTGTTTCAGGCTTGAATTTAGCTTTGGGTTTCTTCACGGGAGTGACAACTTGCTTGTCATTCTTCTTGAAGTTCCCTTTCTATCCTTTTGCCCTTTACTTGAAACAAGTGGTCTTGTTAACCATCAACACTTGATGCTTTTTCATGATTTCTACCTTCGCCTACTTCAGTATCGCGAAGAGCTGGGAATTCCTTTCGTCATCCCTTGCATATTATAGTTCATCACAAAGTTCTACTAACTTGGTGATAGTGACTAGAGAACTTTGTCAATTACTATCTTATCTGGAAGATTAACTCCCACTTGATTAAAGTAATTGTAGTACCCAGACAATCTGAGCACATGCTCACTAGTTGAGCTATTCTCCTCCATCTTGTAGGCAAAGTACTGTCAGAAGTCTTATACCTCTCAACACGGGCATGAGTATGAAATACTAATTTCAACTCTTGGAACATCTTATATGCTCCATGGCATTCAAAACGTTTTTGAAGTCCCGATTCTAAGCCGTAAAGTATGGTGCACTAAACTATCAAGTAGTCATCATATCGAGCTTTTTGTCAAAACGTTCATAACGTCTGCATCTGCTCTTGCAATAGGTCTGTCACCTAGCGGTGCATCAAGGACATATTTCTCTGTGCAGCAATGAGGATAATCCTCAGGTTACGGAACAATTCCGCATCATTGCTACTAACATCTTTCAACTTAGTTTTCTCTAGGAACATATAAAATAAACGGGGAGCAACATCGCGAGCTATTGATCTACAACATAGATATGCTAATACTACCAGGACTAACTTCATGATAAATTAAAGTTCAATTAATCATATTACTTAAGAACTCCCACTTAGATAGACATCCCTCTGGTCATCTAAATGATCACGTGATCCAAATCAACTAAACCATGTCCGATCATCACGTGAGATGGAGTAGTCTCAATGGTGAACATCTTATGTTGATCATATCTACTATATGATTCACGCTCGACCTTTCGGTCTCCAGTGTTCCGAGGCCATATCTGTATATGCTAGGCTCGTCAAGTTTAACCCGAGTATTCTGCGTGTGCAAAACTGGCTTACACCCGTTGTATTTGAACGTAGAGCTTATCACACCCGATCATCACGTGGTGTCTCGGCACGATGAACTTTCGCAACGGTGCATAATCAGGGAGAACACTTATACCTTGAAATTTAGTAAGGGATCATCTTATAATGCTACCGTCGTTCTAAGCAAAATAAGAAGCATAATAAGATAAACATCACATGCAATCAAAATATGTGACATGATATGGCCATCATCATCTTGTGCTTTTGATCTCCATCTTCAAAGCACCGTCATGATCACCTTCGTCACCGGCGCGACACCTTGATCTCCATCGTAGCATCGTTGTCGTCTCGCCAACTATTGCTTCCACGACTATCGCTACCGCTTAGTGATAAAGTAAAGCAATTACATGGCGATTGCATTTCATACAATAAAGCGACAACCATATGGCTCCTGCCAGTTGCCGATAACTTTACAAAACATGATCATCTCATACAAAACCGTATAACTCATCATGTCTTGACCATATCACATCACAACATGCCCTGCAAAAACAAGTTAGACGTCCTCTACTTTGTTTGTTGCAAGTTTTACGTGGCTGCTACGGGCTTAGCAAGAACCGTTCTTACCTACGCATACAAAACCACAACGATGTTTCGTCAAGTATGTGCTGTTTTAACCTTCACAAGGACCGGGTGTAGCCACACTTGATTCAGCTAAAGTGAGAGAGACAGACACCCGCCAGTCACCTTTAAGCAACGAGTGCTCGTAACGGTGAAACCAGTCTCGCGTAAGCGTACGCGTAATGTCGGTCCGGGCCACTTCATCTCACAATACCGCCGAAGCAAAGTATGACATGCTGGTAAGCAGTATGACTAGTATCGTCCACAATCTCATTGTGTTCTACTCGTGCATATCATCTACGCATAGACCTGGCTCTGATACCACTGTTGGGGAACGTAGTATTTTAAAATTTTCCTACGATCACGCAAGATCTATCTATCAGATGTATAGCAACGAGAGGGGAGAGTGTGTCTACGTACCCTCGTAGACCGGGAGCGGAAGCGTCAAGTGACGCGGTTGATGTTGTCGAACTTCTTCGCGATCCAACCGATCAAGCACCGAACGTACGGCACCTCCGCGTTCAGCACACGTTCAGCTTGATGACGTCCCACGAGCTCTTGATCCAGTTGAGCTTCACAGGAGAGTTTCGTCAGCACGACGGCGTGGTGACGGATATGATGTGTTCACCGGCGCAGGGCTTCTCCTAAGCTCCGCGACGGTACGACCGAGGTGTGATTCTGTGGAGGGGGGCACCGCACACGGCTAAAACAATTCAACTTGTGTGTCTTTGGATGCCCCCCTGCCCCCGTATATAAAGGAGCAAGGGAGGAGGGGCCGGCCAACTCTCCTGGTGCGGCTAGGGAAGGGATTCCTACTAGGAATAGGATTGCAATCCTATTCCTAGTAGGATTCACCGAAAGGAAGAAGGGGGAAAGGAATAGGAGAGGTGGCGCCCCCCCAATCCTAGTCCAACTAGGATTCCTAGGTGGGGGCGCCGGCCAGCCCTATGGGCTGCCTCTCTCTCACCCTTTAGGCCCACTATGGACCATCCCCTCTCGTAGGAGGTTCCGGTAACCCCCTCCGGCATTCCCGATAAATCCGAAACTTTTCCGGTATACTTCCGGTGTCCGAATATAGCCGTCCAATATATCAATCTTTATGTCTCGGACATTCCGAGACTCCTCGTCATGTCCGTGATCTCATCCGGGACTCCGAACTACCTTCGGTACATCAATACTCAAAAACTCATAATACCGATCGTCATCAAACGTTAAGCGTGCGGACCCTACGGGTTCGAGAACTATGTAGACATGACCGAGACTCATCTCTGGTCAATAACCAATAGCGGAACCTGGATGTTCATATTGGCTCCTACATATTCTACGAAGATCTTTTATCGGTCAGAACCGCATAACAACATACGTTGTTCCTTTTGTCAAACGGTATGTTACTTGCCCGAGATTCGATCGTCGGTATCTTTATACCTAGTTCAATCTCGTTGCCGGCAAGTCTCTTTACTCGTTCCGTAACACATCATCTCGTGACTAACTCATTAGTCTTTTGCTTGCAAGGCTTATTGTGATGTGTGTTACTGAGAGGGCCCAGAGATACCTCTCCGACACTCGGAGTGACAAATCCTAATCTTGATCTATGCCAACACCACGAATACTTTCGGAGACACCTATAGAGCATCTTTATGATCACCCAGTTACGTTGTGACGTTTGATAGCACACAAGGTGTTCCTACGGTATTCGGGAGTTGCATAATCTCATAGTCATAGGAACATGTATAAGTCATGAAGAAAGCAATATCAGTTAAACTAAACGATCATAGTGCTATGCTAACGGATGGGTCTTGTCCATCACATCATTCTCCTAATGATGTGATCCCGTTGATCAAATGACAACTCATGTCTATGGCTAGGAAACATAACCATCTTTGATCAATGAGCTAGTCTAGTAGAGGCATACTAGGGACATACTGTTTTGTCTATGTATTCACACATGTATTAAGTTTCCGGTTAATACAATTCTAGCATGAATAATAAACATTTATCATGATATAAGGAAATAAATAATAACTTTATTATTGCCTCTAGGGCATATTTCCTTCAGTCTCCCACTTGCACTAGAGTCAATAATCTAGCTCACATCGCCATGTGATTTAATACCGATAGTTCACATCGTTATGTGACCAACACCCAAAGGGTTTACTAGAGTCAATAATCTAGTTCACATCGCTATGTGATTAATACCCAAGAGTAATAAGGTGTGATCTTGTTTTGCTTGTGAGAGAAGTTTAGTCAACGGGTCTGTCACATTCAGATCCGTATGTATTTCGCAAATTTCTATGTCTACAATGCTCTGCATAAAGCTACTCTAGCTAATTGCTCCCACTTTCAATATGCATCCAGATTGATACTTAGAGTCATCTGAATTTAGTGTTAAAGTTTGCATCGGCGTAACCCTTTACGACGAACTCTTTATCACCTCCATAATCGAGAAATATTTCCTTAGTCATTCAATTACTAAGGATAATTTTGACCGCTGTACAGTGATCTACTCCTGGATCACTATTGTACTTCCCTGTCAAACTCTTGGCAAGGTACACAACGTGTTTTGTACACAGCATGGCATACTTTATAGAACCTATGGCTGAGGCACAGGGAATGACTTTCATTCTCTCTATATTTTTCTGCCGTGGTCTGGCTTTGAGTCTTACTCAACTTCACACCTTACAAGTCAGGCAAGAACCTTTTCTTTGACTGATTCAATTTTTGAACTATTCCAAAATCTTATCAAGGTATGTACTCATCGAAAGTCTTATCAAGCGTCTTGATCTATCTATATAGATCTTGATGCTCAATATGTAAGCAGCTTCACCGAAGTCTTTCTTTGAAAAACTCCTTTCAAACATCCTTTTATGCTTTCCAGAAAATTCTACATCATTTCCGATCGACAATATGTCATATACTTATCAGAAAGTTTGTAGTGCTCCCACTCACTTCTTGTAAATACAGGCTTCACCGTAAGTCTGTATAAATCTATATGCTTTGATCAACTTATCAAAGCGTATATTCCAACTCCGAGATGTTTGCACCAATCCATAGATGGATCGCTGGAGCTTGCATATTTTTGTTAGCACCTTTAGGATTGACAAAACCTTCGGGTTGCATCATATGCAATTTTTCTTTAATAAATTCATTAAAGAATGCAGTTTTGTTATCCATTTGCCAGATTTCATAAAATGTGGCAATTGCTAACATGATTCAGACAGACTTAAGCATCGCTACAGGTGAGAAAGTCTCATCGTAGTCAACTCCTTGAACTTTGTTGAAAACCTTTCGCAACAAGTCGAGCTTTGTAAACAGTAATATTACCGTCTGCGTCGGTCTTCCTCTTGAAGATCCATTTATTTTCGATGGCTTGCCGATCATCGGGCAAGTCAACCAAAGTCCATACTTTGTTCTCATACATGGATCCCATCTCAGATTTCATGGCTTCAAGCCATTTTGCGGAATCTGGGCTCATCATCGCTTCCTCATAGTTCGTAGGTTCATCATGGTCTAGTAACATGATTTCCAGAACTGGGTTGCCGTACCACTCTGGTGCGGAACGTACTCTGGTTGATCTACGACGTTCAGCAGAAACTTGATCTGAAGTTTCATGATCATTATCATTAACTTCCTCACTTATTGGTGTAGGAATCACTGGAACAATTTCCTGTGATGTACTACTTTCCAATCCGGGAGAAGGTACAATTACCTCATCAAGTTCTACTTTCCTCCCACTCACTTCTTTCGAGAGAAACTCTTTTTCTAGAAAGAATCCGTTCTTAGCAATGAATATTTTGCCTTCGGATCTGTGATAGAAGGTGTACCCAATAGTCTCTTTTGGGTATCCTATGAAGATTTACTTCTCCGATTTGGGTTCGAGCTTATCATGTTGAAACTTTTTCACATGAGCATCGCAGTCCCAAACTTTAAGAAACAACAACTTTGGTTTCTTGCCAAACCACAGTTCTTAAGGCGTTGTCTCAACGGATTTTTAGATGGTGCCCTTATTAAACGTGAATGCAGCTGTCTCTAATGCACAACCCTAAATGATAGTGGTAAATCAGTAAGAGACATCATAGATCGCACCATATCTAATAAAGTACGGTTACGACGTTCGGATACACCATTATGCTGTGGTGTTCCGGGTGGCGTGAGTTGTGAAACTATTCCACATTGTTTCAAATGAAGACCAAACTCGTAACTCAAATATTTTCCTCCACGATTAGATTGTAGGAACTTTATTTTCTTGTTACGATGATTCTTTACTTCACTCTGAAATTCTTTGAACTTTTCAAAAGTTTCAGACTTGTGTTTCATTAAGTAGATATACCCATATCTGCTCAAATCATCAGTGAAGGTCAGAAAATAACGATACCTGCCGCGAGCTTCAACACTCATTGGTCTGTATACATCAGTATGTATGATTTCCAACAACTCTGTTGCTCGCTCCATAGTTCCGGAGAACGGAGTTTTAGTCATCTTGCCCATGAGGCATGGTTCGCAAGCACCAAGTGATTCATAATCAAGTGATTCCAAAAGTCCATCATTATGGAGTTTCTTCATGCGTTTTACACCAATATGACCTAAACGGCAGTGCCACAAATAAGTTGCACTATCATTATTAACCTTGCATCTTTTGGCTTCAATATTATGAATATGTGTATCACACGATCGAGATCCAACAAACTATTTTCATTGGGTGTATGACCATAGAAGGTTTTATTCATGTAAACAGAACAACAATTATTCTCTAACTTACATGAATAACCGTATTGCAAAAAACATGATCAAATCACATTCATGCTCAACACAAACACCAAATAACAGTTATTTAGGTTCAACACTAATCCCGAAAGTATAGGGAGTGTGCGATGATGATTATATCAATCTTGGAATTACTTCCAACACACATCGTCACCTCACCTTTAACTAGTTTCTGTTCATTATGCAACTCTGATTTCGAGTTACTACTCTTTAGCAACTGAACCAGTATCAAATACTGAGGGGTTGCTATGAACACTAGTAAAATACACATCAATAATCTGTATATCAAATATACCTTTGTTCACTTTGCCATCCTTCTTATCCGCCAAGTATCTAGGGTAGTTCCACTTTTAGTGACCATTTCCTTTGCAGTATAAGCACTTGTTTCAGGCTTGAATTTAGCTTTGGGTTTCTTCACGGGAGTGACAACTTGCTTGTCATTCTTCTTGAAGTTCCCTTTCTATCCTTTTGCCCTTTACTTGAAACAAGTGGTCTTGTTAACCATCAACACTTGATGCTTTTTCATGATTTCTACCTTCGCCTACTTCAGTATCGCGAAGAGCTGGGAATTCCTTTCGTCATCCCTTGCATATTATAGTTCATCACAAAGTTCTACTAACTTGGTGATAGTGACTAGAGAACTTTGTCAATTACTATCTTATCTGGAAGATTAACTCCCACTTGATTAAAGTAATTGTAGTACCCAGACAATCTGAGCACATGCTCACTAGTTGAGCTATTCTCCTCCATCTTGTAGGCAAAGTACTGTCAGAAGTCTTATACCTCTCAACACGGGCATGAGTATGAAATACTAATTTCAACTCTTGGAACATCTTATATGCTCCATGGCATTCAAAACGTTTTTGAAGTCCCGATTCTAAGCCGTAAAGTATGGTGCACTAAACTATCAAGTAGTCATCATATCGAGCTTTTTGTCAAAACGTTCATAACGTCTGCATCTGCTCTTGCAATAGGTCTGTCACCTAGCGGTGCATCAAGGACATATTTCTCTGTGCAGCAATGAGGATAATCCTCAGGTTACGGAACAATTCCGCATCATTGCTACTAACATCTTTCAACTTAGTTTTCTCTAGGAACATATAAAATAAACGGGGAGCAACATCGCGAGCTATTGATCTACAACATAGATATGCTAATACTACCAGGACTAACTTCATGATAAATTAAAGTTCAATTAATCATATTACTTAAGAACTCCCACTTAGATAGACATCCCTCTGGTCATCTAAATGATCACGTGATCCAAATCAACTAAACCATGTCCGATCATCACGTGAGATGGAGTAGTCTCAATGGTGAACATCTTATGTTGATCATATCTACTATATGATTCACGCTCGACCTTTCGGTCTCCAGTGTTCCGAGGCCATATCTGTATATGCTAGGCTCGTCAAGTTTAACCCGAGTATTCTGCGTGTGCAAAACTAGCTTACACCCGTTGTATTTGAACGTAGAGCTTATCACACCCGATCATCACGTGGTGTCTCGGCACGATGAACTTTCGCAACGGTGCATAATCAGGGAGAACACTTATACCTTGAAATTTAGTAAGGGATCATCTTATAATGCTACCGTCGTTCTAAGCAAAATAAGAAGCATAATAAGATAAACATCACATGCAATCAAAATATGTGACATGATATGGCCATCATCATCTTGTGCTTTTGATCTCCATCTTCAAAGCACCGTCATGATCACCTTCGTCACCGGCGCGACACCTTGATCTCCATCGTAGCATCGTTGTCGTCTCGCCAACTATTGCTTCCACGACTATCGCTACCGCTTAGTGATAAAGTAAAGCAATTACATGGCGATTGCATTTCATACAATAAAGCGACAACCATATGGCTCCTGCCAGTTGCCGATAACTTTACAAAACATGATCATCTCATACAAAACCGTATAACTCATCATGTCTTGACCATATCACATCACAACATGCCCTGCAAAAACAAGTTAGACGTCCTCTACTTTGTTTGTTGCAAGTTTTACGTGGTTGCTACGGGCTTAGCAAGAACCGTTCTTACCTACGCATACAAAACCACAACGATGTTTCGTCAAGTATGTGCTGTTTTAACCTTCACAAGGACCGGGCGTAGCCACACTTGATTCAGCTAAAGTGAGAGAGACAGACACCCGCCAGTCACCTTTAAGCAACGAGTGCTCGTAACGGTGAAACCAGTCTCGCGTAAGCGTACGCGTAATGTCGGTCCGGGCCGCTTCATCTCACAATACCGCCGAAGCAAAGTATGACATGCTGGTAAGCAGTATGACTAGTATCGTCCACAATCTCATTGTGTTCTACTCGTGCATATCATCTACGCATAAACCTGGCTCTGATACCACTGTTGGGGAACGTAGTATTTTCAAAATTTTCCTACGATCACGCAAGATCTATCTACTAGATGCATAGCAACGAGAGGGGAGAGTGTGTCTACGTACCCTCGTAGACCGAAAGCGGAAGCGTTTATCAACGCGGTTGATGTAGTCGTGCACCTTCACGATCCGTCCCGATCTAGTACCGAACGTACGGCACCTCCGCGTTCAGCACACGTTCAGCTCGATGACGTCCTCGCCTTCTTGATCCAGCAAGACGGGCGAAGTAGTAGATGAGTTCCGGCAGCACGACGGCGTGGTGACGGTTGTTGATGAAGAACAATCTCTGCAGGGCTTCGCCAAGCACTACAGAAACTAGACGGAGGATAAACTAGAGGGTCGGGGTAGCCGGCACACGGCTTGGTGTATCTTGATGTGTCTTGGGTGCTAGCCCTACCCCTCTATTTATATGTTGAGCCTTGGGGTCGAAACTTGGAGTAAAAGCCTTCACAAAGTCGGTTTCACCCGAAAGGTAAGAGTCCTTCTCGGACTCCAGGGCCAGACGCCAGGGTTCCCGGCGTCTGGACCCAGACGCCAGGGACCCTGGCGTCTGGCCCCTGGACTCCGCAAAACTTCCTTTTGCGCTTTCCAAAAACCTTGTGTGCTTTCCCTTTTGGCCCAAATAACGTGTTCTCGTACCCAAACAATTCGGGAAACATCCGGAACCTCTTCCGGTGAATTTCGGAACCCTTCCGGAGGTCAAACACTATTATCTCATATATTAATCTTTATCTCCGGACCATTCCGGAGTTCCTCGTCATGTCCGTGATCACATCCTAGACTCCGAATAACATTCGGTCACCAACATACATAACTCATTAAATACTATATCGTCAACGAACGTTTAAGCGTGCGGACCCTACGGGTTCGAGAACTATGTAGACATGACCGAGACATCTCTCCGGTCAATAACCAATAGCGGAACCTGGATGCCCATATTGGCTCCTACATATTCTACGAAGATCTTTATCGGTCGAACCGCATAACAACATACGTTGTTCCTTTTGTCAAACGGTATGTTACTTGCCCGAGATTCGATCGTCGGTATCTTTATACCTAGTTCAATCTCGTTGCCGGCAAGTCTCTTTACTCATTCCGTAACACATCATCTCGTGACTAACTCATTAGTCTTTTGCTTGCAAGGCTTATTGTGATGTGTGTTACCGAGAGGGCCCAGAGATACCTCTCCGACACTCGGAGTGACAAATCCCAATCTTGATCTATGCCAACACCACGAATACTTTCGGAGACACCTGTAGAGCATCTTTATGATCACCCAGTTACGTTGTGACGTTTGATAGCACACAAGGTGTTCCTACGGTATTCGGGAGTTGCATAATCTCATAGTCATAGGAACATGTATAAGTCATGAAGAAAGCAATAGCAGTAAAACTAAACGATCATAGTGCTATGCTAACGGATGGGTCTTGTCCATCACATCATTCTCCTAATGATGTGATCCCGTTGATCAAATGACAACTCATGTCTATGGCTAGGAAACATAACCATCTTTGATCAATGAGCTAGTCTAGTAGAGGCATACTAGGGACATACTGTTTTGTCTATGTATTCACACATGTATTAAGTTTCCGGTTAATACAATTCTAGCATGAATAATAAACATTTATCATGATATAAGGAAATAAATAATAACTTTATTATTGCCTCTAGGGCATATTTCCTTCAGAAGCATATTGAGATTCGGTATCACTTCATCCGGGAGCATATTAGACGAGGGGAAATTGATCTTCACTATGTCAACACTCATGATAACCTTGCATATATCTTCACGAAGCCTTTGGATGAAGAAATATTTTGCGAGTTAAGGCATGAGCTAATTAAATATCATAGATTCAAGCAATGTGGGTTGAAACCATGCACACCTCCTCACACTCATCATGTTGTCTTGTTTAGGTGTAGGCATGGACATAGGGGGAGTAGTGTTCTCTCAATGAACTCTTCCTCCCCCCATCATGCATAAATTAATCAAGCCTTTCACGTTTGCCATTTTAGATGGTACTCGTGCTTCAAGACAAGTGTTGGTCATGGGCCCTAGGATAATTCTTCGCGGTGCCATACCAAGTAACTAAAACATAGGTGGCTCCGGCCACTGCCCTCTTTTGGAGAGGGGTGTCTCGTGTTTGATTTTTGTTGTCTCTTGTCTTTCGTTCTTTTAGCCGAGTCTGTGTTTAGGTTGTCTCGTGTGTTAGCTTGTTAGTGTGTTCTTTCGCTTAAAGGTTGCTTTGCATAAGCCTTTTTCGGAACTTGCATTTTCTTGGGGGCACGTGTTGGGGAATATAGTATTTCAAAAAAAATCCTACACGATCACGCAAGATCTATCTACCAGATGCATAGCAACAAGGGGGAAGAGTGTGTCTACGTACCCTCGTAGACCGAAAGCGGAAGCGTCTAGTGACGCGGTTGATGTAGTCGAACTTCTTCGTGATCCAAGTGATCAAGCACCAAACGTACGGCACCTCCGCGTTCAGCACACGTTCAGCTTGATGACGTCCCACGAGCTCTTGATCTAGTTGAGCTTCATGAGAGAGTTTCATCAGCACGACGGCGTGGTGACGGATATGATGAAGCTACCAGCGCAGGGCTTCGCTTAAGCACTGCAACGGTATGACCGAGGTGTGTTTCTGTGGAGGGGGGCATCGCTGATGACCCACAAGTGTAGGGGATCTGTTGTAGTCCTTTCGATAAGTAAGAGTGTCGAACCCAACAAGGAGCAGAAGGAAATGATAGGCAGTTTTCAGTAAGGTATTTTTTGCAAGCACTGAAATTATAGGTAACATATAGTTTTGTGATAAGATAATTGGTAGCAAGTGACAAACGGTGAAAGTAAATAAGGTGCAGCAAGGTGGCCCAATCCTTTTTGTAGCAAAGGACAAGCCTGGAAAAACTCTTACGCAAGGTAAAGCGCTCCCGAGGACATATGGGAATTATCATCAAGCTAGTTTTCATCACGATCATCTGATTCGCGTTCGGTACTTTGATAATTTGATATGTGGGTGGACTGGTGCTTGGGTGCTGCTCTTACTTGGACAAGCCTCCCACTTATGATTAACCTCTAATGCAAGCATCCGCAACTACAAAAGAAGTATTAAGGTAAACCTAACCATAGTCTGAAACATATGGATCCAAATCAGCTCCTTACAAAGCAACGCATAAACTAGGGTTTAAGCTTCTGTCACTCTAGCAACCCATCATCTACTTATTACTTCCCAATGCCTTCCTCTAGGCCCAAATAATGGTGAAGTGTCATGTAGTCGACGTTCACATGACACCACTAGAGGAGAGACAACATACATCTCATCAAAATATCGAACGAAGACCAAATTCACATGACTACTAATAGCAAGACTTCTCCCATGTCCTCGGGAACAAAAGTAACTACTCACAAGACATAATATGGTTCATGATCAAAGGGGTATTAATATGCATAATGGATCTAAACATATGATCTTCCACCAAATAAACCAACTAGCATCAACTACAAGGAGTAATCAACACTACTAGCAACCCATAGGTACCAATCTGAGGTTTGGGTACAAAGATTGGATACAAGAGATGAACTAGGGTTTGAGAGGAGATGGTGCTGGTGAAGATGTTGATGAAGATAGCTCTCCCCAAGATGGGAGAGTTGTTGGTGATGACGGCGGTGACGATTTCCCCCTCCCGGAGGGAAGTATCCTCGGCAGAACAGCTCTACCGGAGCCCTAGATTGGTTTCCGCCTCGGTTCCGCCTCGAGACGGCGACGTCTGGTTCCGAAAGCCTCCTTCTGATTTTTTTCCAGGTCAAAATGCTTCATATAGGAGAAGATGGGAACCCGGGGCCCACCGGCTGGCCCTCAAGGCAGGGGGCGCGCCCCCCCACCCTTGAGGCCAGCCAGTGGCCCCTCTCGTGGGTTTCTTCTGCCAGATATTTTTTATATTTTCCGAAAAAATGTTCTATGAAGTTTCGGGGCTTTTGGAGTTGTGCAGAATAGGTTTCCAAAGTTTGCTCCTTTTCCAGCCCGGAATTCCAGTTGCCGGCATTCCCCCTTCTTCATGTAAACCTTGCAAAATAAGAGGGAAAAGGTATAAGTATTGTGACAAAACATATATGAACGTCCCATAATGCAATAAATATCAACTTATAAGCATGATGCAAAATGGACGTATCAACTCCCCCAAGCTTAGACCTCGCTTGTCCTCAAGCGAAAGCCGATATCGAAAAATATGTCCACATGTTTAGAGATAGAGGTGTCGATAAAAACAGAATATGGACATGAGGGCATCATGATCATTCTCATAACAGCAACTTATATAAATATAGTCATATGATCATTATGCAAAAGTAACAATTCATCCAGAATATCAAGTATGCATCATAAACTTCATTAGAAACTAACAAACTTTGGTCTCGGTTATTGAAGCAATTGCAATTTATCGTAACATCGGAAAGAGTCAATGTAAGAGATTTTCAGCAAGCCTACATACTCAACTATCATATGGTCTTTCACAATTGCTCACACTCACGCAATACTTATGTTTATGGAGTTTTAATCGGACATAGAGAAAGATAGGGGCTTATGGTGTTGCCTCCCAACCTTTTACCTCAAGGGTAATGTCAACAGTAATAGATCATGAAAACTTACATCCAAGTGGGTATATATGTCAGGATCTTTCCAACACAATGTGCTTGCCAAAGGATAAAATGAAAAAGGAAAGGTGGATCTCACCTTGACACTTATAAGACGAAAATAAAAGATAAGCCCTTCGCAGAGGGAAGCAGAGGTTGTCATGTGTTTTTATGGTTGGATGCACAAAGTCTTAGCATAGAAGAACTTCGCTTTATATTGCCACTTGTGATAAGGACCTTTATTATGCAGTCTGTCGCTTTTATTACTTCCATATCACAAGCTCGTATAAAGCTAATTTCTCCCACACTAATAAATCATACTCCCTCCGTCCGGAAATACTTGTCATCAAAATGAATAAAAGGGGATGTATCTAGATGTATTGTAGTTCTAGATACACCCCTTTTTGTTCATTTTGATGACAAGTATTTTCGGACGGGGGGAGTACATATTTAGCGGGTTTGCAACATGACAACTTACTTGGAAGGATCTTTCTCAATCCATAGGTAGGTATGGTGGACTCTCATGGCAAAACTGGGTTTAAGGATGTATGGAAGCACAAGTAGTATCTCTACTTAGTGCGAGGATTTTTGGCTAGCATGAGGGGGAAAGGCAAGCTCAACATGTTGGAAGATCCATGCCAATATACTTTATTTCGGATATAAGAAGACATAACCCATTATGTTGTCTTCCTTGTCCAACATCAACTCTTTAGCATGTCATACTTTAATGAGTGCTCACAATCATAAAAGATGTCCAAGATAGTATATTTGTATGTGAAGCCTCTCTTCTTTTATTACTTCCTATTAATTGCAACGATGACCAAAACTATGTTTGTCACCTCCCAATAACTTTTATTTATCATACTCTTGTATGTGGGGTCATTACTTCCCATAAGATCGATATGATCTCTTTGATTCTCTTTTTGTTTTCTTTCTTTTTATCATGACCCAAGTGAGGAAATCAAGCCCTTGACTCAACACTAATATTTATTATATAGCTCACGGACTCGAATACAAAGGATAAAGCTCACAAAGCAAAAGCTCACAACTAGGTCATGCTAACTTTATTCTAATAGATCGAGCTACTACCAAAAGGATTGAACTAAGTAAAACAGTAAAGATAGGACTGATGGTGATACGATACCGGGGTCACTCCCCCAAGCTTGGCAGTTTCCAAGGGGAGTGCCCATACCCATATGATTATGTCTCCTTCTTCGGTGGTGGTGATGTAATATTCTTGGCGATGATACCCCTCAGGATACGATTCTCCTCCTCGAGCTTGTTAACTTGCCGTTTAAGGTCCATAATTTCCTTGCGGAGCTTGCCCGTAACGGCTAAAGCTCCTTTCACCCAAGGATGATGCATAGCTGCGGGAGAACAAGTAACACTCTTTTTCATATCTTCATAAGAAAGAAACCTGACATTGGTAGGGAGGACTGAGTTAGGAATAGTTGAGCTCTATAATTCCCCTATTGTGAATCCAGCTTGAAATCAAGAGGTAACTTCTTGATCTTCCTCCATGGCATCTATCCTCTTCAAGTCAGCCTCCATCTCTTCCTCCGTTGATGGACCAAAGTGGTTGGCATCGTTATTTGCTCTTCGGTCTAGTGTTGGATGAGACACTCGACTCTCTCCATCAGACTCATGAGAAGACATATTGATCTTATCTGCGACAGAAACAACTCGAAACAAAAACAGAGGAATTCTGCGTGATATAGAGGTCAAAACCTTCGGGAGGATATATAATGATTTTTTCCCGCACGAAAGGAGTAACCCACAAGAAAATGGAGTCCATGGGACACACGGGGTGCCCTCGAGGCAGGGGGCGCGCCCCCTACCCTCGAGGAGGCCCCGTGTCTCCTCCGGACTGCAGTTTATTTTTCTATTTTTCTAAATATTCCAAAACGAAGAAAAAAATACCTTTAGAGCTTTTTTGGAGTTGGTTTACTTATCATATCACGTACCTCTTGCTTTTCGGAGGCTGGATCATTCTGGAAAGTGTCCCTTATGTATTCCTCCGGGGTTATGGTTTCAATAACATTAGTTTCAACATTAATAGGATTACCTGAGATATAATGTTTGATTCTTTGACCATTCACCACCTTCGGATTTGTGCCTTCGAAGTTGTTGATCTTTATGGCACCGGAACGATAGACCTCTTCGATAACGTAAGGTCCTTGCCACTTGGAGAGAAGTTTTCCTGCAAAAAATCTTAAACGGGAGTTGTATAGCAAAACATAATCACCTAGTAGAACTCACGCTTTTGTATCCTTTTGTCATGCCATCTTTTAACTTTTTCTTTGAATAACTTGGCATTCTCGTAGGCTTGGGTTCTCTATTCATCGAGACAGCTAATATCAAATAGCCTCTTTTCACCGGCAAGTTTGAAATCATAATTGAGCTCTTTGATAGCCCAATATGCCTTATGTTCTATCTCAAGAGGTAAGTGACAAGCTTTTCCATATACCATCTTATATGGAGACATACCCATAGGATTTTTGTATGCAGTTCTATAGGCCCATAATGCATCATCTAGTTTCTTGGACCAATTCTTTCTAGACCTATTAACTGTCTTTTGCAAGATTAATTTCAACTCCCTATTACTTAGTTCTACTTGACCACTAGTCTGTGGGTGATAAGGTGATGCAATTCTATGGTTGACATCATACTTAGCAAGCATCTTACGGAAAGCACCATAAATAAAGTGTGAACCACCATCAGTCATTAGATATCTAGGGACTCCAAACCTCAGAAATATAACTTCTTTAAGCATCTTAATAGAGGTGTTATGATCAGCACTACTAGTTGGAATAGCTTCTACCCACTTAGTAACGTAATCAACAGCAACTAGGATATGTGTGTACCCATTAGAGGAAGGAAAAGGTCCCATATAATCAAAGCCCCAGACATCAAATGGTTCAATAACAAGTGAATAATTCATAGGCATTTCTTGAAGTCTACTAATGTTACCAATTCTTTGACATTCATCACATGATAAGACAAACTTACTGGCATCCTTGAAGAGAGTAGGCCAATAAAAACCAGATTGTAATACCTTGTGTGCAGTTCTGTCTCCCGCATGGTGTCCTCCGTAAGCTTCGGAGTGGCACTTGCGTAGGATATGTTCCTGTTCATGCTCAGGCACACAACATCTAATAATACCATCTACTCCTTCTTTATAAAGATGTGGGTCATCCCAAAAGTAATGTCTCAAATCATAAAAGAAGTTTTTCTTTTGTTGGTAAGTAAAGCTAGGTGGTATGAACTTAGCAACAATATAATTAGCATAATCAGCATACCATGGAGCAGTACTAGAAGTACTTATGACAGCTAATTGTTCATCAGGAAAGCTATCATCAATAGGTTGTGGGTCATCAAGTATATTCTCTAACCTAGACAAGTTATCTGCTATGGGGTTCTCAGCTCCCTTTCTATCAATAATATGCAAGTCAAATTCTTGCAGCAAGAGGACCCATCTAATAAGTCTAGGTTTAGCATCTTTCTTTTCCATAAGATATTTGATATCAGCATGATCAGTGTGAATAGTTACTTTAGAATCAACGATATAGGGTCTAAACTTATCACAAGCAAATACAACTGCTAAAAATTCTTTCTCAGTGGTAGCATAATTCCTTTGGGCACTTTCTAGAGTTTTACTAGCATACTGGATAACATTCAATTTCTTATCAACTCTTTGCCCTAAGACAACTCCTACAGCATAATCACTACCATCGCACATAATCTCAAAGGGTAAATTCCAGTCAGGAGGCTGGACAATAGGTGCAGAGATCAACAGTTTCTTAAGTATTTCAAATGCTTCTAGACAATCATCATCAAAGACAAAAGGAATATCTTTCTGTAAAAGATTAGTCAGAGGCCTGGAGATTTTGGAGAAGTCCTTAATGAACCTCCTATAAAACCTGGCATGACCAAGGAAACTTCGTATACCTTTGATATCCTTAGGGCATGGCATCTTTTCTAGCATCAACTTTAGCTTTGTCAACTTCAATACCTCTTTCAGAAATTTTATGTCCCAAGACAATGCCTTCATTAACCATAAAGTGGCACTTCTCCCAATTCAAGACAAGGTTAGTGTCTTCACACCTCTGCAAAACTCGATCAAGGTTGCTTAAGCAATCATCAAAAGAAGTTCCATAAACGGAGAAATCATCCATGAAAACCTCAACAATCTTTTCACAAAAGTCAGAGAATATAGCCAGCATGCATCTTTTAAAGGTAGCAGGTGCATTACATAAACCAAAAGGCATACATCTATAAGCAAAGGTACCGAAAGGACAAGTAAAGGTGGTCTTTTCTTGATCCCCCTTTGACACTGGTATTTGAGAGAAACCAGAATAACCATTTAGAAAGCAGAAATGAGTATGTTTGGATAACCTTTCTAGCATTTGATCAATAAATGGCAAGGGGTAATGATCTTTCTTAGTAGCTTTATTTAGCCTACGGAAATCAATTACCATCCTATATCCCGTAACTATTCTTTGCGGGATCAATTCATCTTTATCATTAGGGACTACAGTCACACCTCCTTTCTTGGGAACATAATGGACAGGACTTACCCACTGGCTATCAGCAATGGGATAGATAATACCTGCCTCTAGAAGCTTTAGAATTTCCTTCCTTACCACTTCTTTCACCTTAGGATTTAACCGTCGCTGATGATCAATAATTGGTTTAGCATTTTTCTTCCAATTTTATCTTGTGTTGATATATAGTGGGACTAATGCCCTTAAGATCATCCAGAGTATATCCAATAGCAGCTCGATGCTTCTTCAGAGTTTTCAATAATCTTTCTTCTTCATGCTCTGAAAGGTTAGCACTAATAATAACATGATATATCTTCTTTTCATCAAGATAAACATACTTAAGATTATCAGGCAAAGGTTTAAGTTCAAACACGGGATCACCCTTGGGTGGAGGGGATCCCCTAGGATTTCAAGAGGCAAGTTGTTTTTCAATACGGGTCCGTGTGTAAGGAATATTTCATCTATCTCCCTTCTTTCATTCATATGCATATCATTTTCATGGTCTAACAAGTATTGTCTAAAGGATCATTTGGTGGCACGGCAAGAGAAGTGAGACCAATAAGTTCATCCTTACCGGGTGGTGCCTTTTCAAAGGGTTGTCTACGGAATTTAGCAAAGTTGAAATCATGAGACGTATCCCCTAATCCGACAGTGACAATGTCTTTCACGCAGTCTATCTTGGCATTAACGGTATTCAAGAAGGGTCTACCAAATATAATGGGACAGAAAGCATCTTGTGGGGAACTAAGAACAAGAAAATCAGCAGGGTATTTAACCTTCCCACACAAGACTTCAATATCTCTAACAATCCCAACTGGTGAAATAGTATCTTGATGACCCACAACCGTAAGGGATCTATTGCAGCATTTTTGATAAGTAAGAGTGTCGAACCCAACGAGGAGCAGAAGGTATTGATAAGCGATTCTGAGCAAGAAATTACTGCAAGCACTGAAAGATAACTTTTTAGGGGTTTGCTCGATATAGGCAACAGGAAGGTAAAAGCAAGCAATGTAAAAGGCACTGAGAGTAACAAGTGGCCCAATCCTTTCTTAGCAAAGGAGAGGCCTAGCAACTGAATTTATAAAGACTAAAGCGTTCCTGACGACACACGGGAGAGGTAGTCATGTGCTTTCACCATATTTCGTATCGATACTATGTTATGTGTTGATAAGTGTTGAGTGGGTGGATCTATGCTAGTACACTCTCTAGACTAAGATGAGTGCACTCTTATGATTAAACACCTTGCAAGCATCCGCAAATACAAGATAGAATTTAAGGCAAAAGCCTAACCATAGCAATACGATCGAGGATCCATTATTCCCTTATGCAAAAGCGTGCGAACTGGGGTTCAGGTTTCTGTCACTCCGGCAACCCACCATAAGCATTCTTTATACACAATGTATTCTCCTAGGTCCTTAATAAGGCGAAGTGTTGGGTGTTCGACTCACACAACACCACTAGTAGAATGACAACGCAACTTAAGTATCAAACAACACATATTACTTCAACATCATATGACTACTAACACCAAGACTTTCCCCATGTCCTCAAGAACTAAGGTAACTACTCACGAGACATAAAGGAGATCATGATCAGTGGGGATAAATAGGTGATAAACAATCTGGACATAATAATATTTCTCCAACAAAACTCAATAGCATTCACCACAAAGTAGTAATCAGCACCGATGGAGTAGAGAGGATAGGTAGTATGAGTTACAACACAAGTTTCGATTGTAAGATGAGATTTGGATGAAGATGGAGATGGTGCTGGTGTTGGGGATGATGTTGATGATGATCTCGATGATGCCCGTGACGATGGTGATGACGATGGCGACGATCTCCCCTTCCGGAAGGTGATCTCCCCGGCGGAATCTGCCCGCCGGAGATGGCTTTTTCTTCTCTGTAGGTTTCCGCCACGGAGCGGCGGCGGAACTCCGTAAAAATTCCCGTCCCTAGGGTTTTTGGATAACGGAGAGCATATATGCAAAAGGGGGCGGCCAGAGGTGGGCCAGGGGCTCCAGGCGCCCCCCCGGCCCGGCCAGGGGGGCGCGCCCCCAGGGCGCCTAGGCACCCTGTGGCCCCCCTCTGGTTGCCCTTTCGCGTGCCTTCGTGATCCGTCTGAAAAATATCTCCTATCAATTTTCAGGTAATTTGGAGGTATTCTTCTTCAACAACTCAGCGTCCACTTTTTACTGCTGAATCATGCGTCTGCTGCTTCGGCATCGGAAAGTTTGCAAACTGTGTAAAATAGACCAAAACAACATAAGAACATCACCGTAACGTGAAATATATCAATGTATAAGGATAAATTATGATACAAAATAGTCATGCATTTTGGACGTATCAACACCCCCTAGCTTAGACCTCGCTTGTCCCCAAGCGAATATGAACTCGGTATACATGTCCACAAGTGTAGAGAGTGAAGTGTCGATAAATAGAATACGGACAAGAAGCATCATAGTTTCTTTACCAACTCAAATATCCTAGACATCAATCTTCAATTCATAAAGCCCTTATAAAAGAGTGATAACACTTATATTCGTAAGTAGGGCTAAGGAAACTCATTATATCATGGCAAACATGTCCTTTGGTCAAAGAACAACAAATAGATTTAACTTTTGCTTATATTTTGATGAGATGAATTGAAGCTTTTTGAAATAACATGTTAATAGGCAAGAAGTGAAAGTGTTAACACAAAGGAAGATATTTGCCTTAGATGGGCATGACAAACAACTTACTTATCGAATGATAATGTCGACAAGGATATGATATGACAAATCTTAATGCAGCTTTATATGAATGAATCCTTATCAACATCAAACGTCTGCTCTCTTTGAGAAATAGAAGGAAGTAGAAATAACTGACTCAACTTAAAATTAAAAGATAGGCCCTGTTCTAGGGTAGTAGGGAAAACTCATGTGCTATCCTAAAATCAAACAGAATGAAAACAAGTTTTGAGAGGTGCATGATTTGTCAACGAATGCTAATAGATAACTCAACTACTTCTTGAGCTGGACAAGTTTCGAGGAACGACTCCCGCACGAGGACGATCACATCCTCTTATTCTCCTTTGTTTATCACTGCCAAAGTTTTCTGATTTCTCATGAACAGAGCGTGAAGGAGGGTTTGTTTGTTATATTATTTTCGAGCCGGGCGCACTCTTTGCCAGTTCCTTCTCGCATTATGGGTTTGCACATTAGACATGCAATCCCGGGGTGAAGCTTGTCCAATTCAAGAAGACTATGAATTAGCTATTACTTCCTCATGAGCTAAAACAAAGGCACAAAATAAAAGATTTTGAACATTTAAGGATAACACATAAATTATATACTTTTAGGAGGTGGTAGTGGAATACCACGAGTAGGTAGGTATGGTGGACTCATATGGAAGGTATTGGTTTTAAGGGTATGGACGCACAAGCATAATACCGCTTAGTACAGAGTTAGGCTAGCAAAGGTTTTGAGAGAGCAGACAACTGATGATGACTAAGATGTAAAGCAATATAAAGCATGAACATTGAAATAAGCATAACACATCAAGTTGTCTTCCTTGTCAGCATAACACTTCAAGCATAATAACATAAAGGTTTTGGCTATGTTGATACTTTAAGAAAATCATGCTTGTTGTTATGACCAAAGCTATGTTTGCCAAGATTAAATAAAGTTTTCACAGCCATACCTGAGATAAGGTCAATACTCCCCATAAGAATCATCATATAAGGTCGATTGCGTGAAGAGAATACCGAGTGCAGCAAAAGGAACCAATAAACTTATCATTAATATTCCATCATGGACGACTCCACACTCACGGATACAATTCTTCACCGAAGGAGTGATAGACCTCAATGCACACACCTATCTCATATAATAACCTCCCTAGACATGATACGACTCTACTTGACTCTAAAAGACAAAAGGTAAAGATAAAGATACTGGGCACTCCCCCAAGCTTGGAACAAGCCAAGGGAATGCCGTTACCCAAGGAGATTTCACTCATCATCCTTGTTGGCGTTGATCACGTAGTACTTGGCGAAACGCTTCCATGGAAGGGGTTCTCCAGTCTCATATGAGAAGCTCGTCTCCTGAATCCTGCATTCAGCACCCAAACTCATGCGCATAAACCTTAGTTCATACTCACAGTTCTGGTTATGTAGATCATTAATTTGCCCTTGGAGCTCTATAATTCTTTCTTCACACGCGGTGATGCTTTTCCACATCTCCTTCATCTCCTTCAGGAAGTAGTTCTTCAGCTCGTTGGTGATGTTAAAGTTAGCTTCAACACCACGCTCGATCATCTTCTTGTACTCGAAGACTTCTTGCTCCACTTCTTCCAGCCTGGCCTGGATGCTCCCCTCCTTGATAGGTCCCTTCAGATCTTCTTGATGAAGGACACCGTCCTCCATCCGAACAACCTGAGGGTGCTTCTTCACCTCAGCGAGGTAAGGGTTGATGACGTTGACGACGAACTCGTCCTTGGGGGAGCTTGGAGAAGCCATGGCACCTAAATTCAGCTGAAAGATTCCCTGGCAGGAACAGATCGAAGAGAAAACACGCGAAATCGCAAGATACGTTGCCGGAACAATCCGGGCAAATATATAGGAAAAATTTATGCACAGAAAGGAAGGTAACTGACCAAAGCGGGGTCGGAGACGGACTCCCGGGTGTCCAGGCGGCCTCCCGGCGCGGCCCAGGGGGGTGCGCCAGGGGGGCGCCTGGACTCCCTGGAGGTCGTCTCCGGCTCCACTTAGGCTCGGAATTTTACTAATTTTGCAGAAACTCGTAATACGGAACTTTTATGGCGGTTCGCGATGTTTCCTTACCGTACTACATACCTTTTCTTTATTCTGCTTCTGCTGGCGTCTGAAACAGGGCTGCAACATGTTCTTCGTGGGTTGTTGTGTATATTATATTCACATCAATATTGACAGGGTCTCCTGCTATGTAATGTTTAAGTCTTTGCCCATTCACAACTTGAGGTTTGGTGCCTTCAAAATTATTAATCTTAATTGCTCCAGACGATAAACTTCTTCAATATGAAATGGTCCTTCTCACCTGGAAAGTAGTTTACCTGGAGAAAACCTGAAACGGGATCTGAACAACAAAACTTTATCACCAACATTAAATTCACGTTTCAGAATCTTCCTATCATGCCACTTTTTTACCTTTTCCTTGAACATTTTAGCGCTCTCGTAAGCTTCACTTCTCCATTCATCTAGAGAAGTCAAGTTCATGAGACGCTTCTCACCAGCTAGTTTTGGGTCAGCATTAAGCTCTCTAACAGCCCAGAAAGCTTTGTGCTCTAACTCTAATGGCAAATGGCAAGCCTTGCCATACACCATCTTATAGGGGGACATGCCCATGGGGTTTTTGTAAGCAGTTCTATATGCCCATAAAGCATCTCCTAACTTATTTGACCAGTCCTTTCTATTTATGTTTACTGTCTTCTGCAAGATCAACTTAATCTCTGTATTGGTGAGCTCAACTTGCCCACTAGTTTGAGGATGATATGGTGAAGCAATTCTATGATTAACATCGTATTTAACCAAAGCTTTTCTAAAAGCTCCGTGCGTGAAGTGTGATCCTCCATCGGTCATGAGATACCTTGGTACACCAAACCTAGGAAAAATTACATCTTTAAGCATTTTCAAAGATGTCTTGTGATCAGCACTTTCAGTGGGGATTGCTTCAACCCACTTGGTCACATAATCAACAGCTACTAAAATGTGAGTGTACTTGTGCGAAGAAGGAAAAGGACCCATAAAATCAAAACCCCAACAATCGAAAGGTTCAATCACTAGTGAGTAATTCATAGGCATCTCATTCCTTCTACTAATGTTACCAACTCTCTGACATTTATCACAGGCTAAAACATAATTTCTAGCATCTTTAAAAAGAGTAGGCCAATAAAAACCTGATTGAAGAACCTTATGTGCAGTCCTCTCACCGGCATGATGTCCTCCATAGGGACTATCATGACACTGTCTGAGAATGTCCTTCTGCTCATGTTCCGGAATGCATCTCCTCACGATCCCGTCGGGACCTTCTTTGAAAAGATGTGGGTCATCCCAGAAGTAGTGCCTCAAATCATGAAAGAACTTCTTCCTTTGCTGAAGTGTTAAACCTGGAGGCAAATACTTTGCTACAATAAAATTAGCATAATCTGCATACCAAGGATCGGAAAGAGATTGTACTTTTACAACAGCAAGTTGCTCGTCTGGAAAACTGTCGTTAACTGGGATGGGATCATGCGTTATATCTTCCATCCTTGAAAGATTGTCCGCTACCGGATTGTCTTCTCCTTTCCTATCAACAATCTGCAAATCAAATTCTTGAAGAAGGAGTACCCATCTGATAAGCCTTGGCTTGGCATCCTTCTTTGTCATAAGATACTTAATGGCAGCATGATCAGTATGAATAATAACTTTGGAATTAACAATATACTGCCTAAACTTATCACAAGCAAATACTACAGCTAAGAATTCCTTCTCAGTAGTAGCATAATTCCTTTGAGCACTATCAAGGGTTTTGCTAGCATAATGTATAACATTCAATTTCTTATCAACTCTTTGTCCTAAAACAGCTCCAACAGCAAAATCACTAGCATCACACATAATCTCAAAAGGTAAATTCCAGTCAGGTGGTTGCACTATAGGAGCGGTTATTAAAGCTTTCTTAAGGACTTCAAAAGCTTCCTTACAATTTTCATCAAATACAAAAGGAACATCCTTCTGGAGAAGATTAGAGAGGGGTCTTGAGGTTTTAGAAAAGTCTTTAATAAATCTTCTATAAAAACCTGCATGACCGAGAAAACTGCGAATACCTTTGATGTCCCTTGGGTAGGGCATCCTCTCAATAGCTTCGATCTTAGCCTTGTCCACTTCAATTCCCCTTTCGGAAATCTTGTGACCAAGAACAATTCCTTCATTAACCATGAAGTGGCACTTTTCCCAGTTGAGTACCAAATTTGTCTCCTCGCGTCTCTGCAAAACTTTATTAAGATTGTGAAGACAATGGTCAAAAGAAGTTCCATAGACGGAGAAATCGTCCATGAAGACTTCCATAATATCCCTGCAGAAACCATGAAAGATAGCAGACATACACCTTTGAAAAGTAGCAGGGGCATTACATAAACCAAAAGGCATACGCCTGTAAGCATAAGTACCAAAGGGACAAGTAAAAGTGGTCTTCTCTTGATCGGCAATGTTAACATGAATTTGAGAGAAGCCAGAATAACCATCGAGATAACAAAAGTGGGTATTTTTGGATAACCTTTCAAGCATTTGGTCGATGAACGGCAATGGGTAGTGATCCTTCCTGGTTGCTTTGTTCAACTTCCTGTAATCAATACACATTCTATATCCAATAATAATTCTCTGAGGTATTAATTCATTTTTATCATTAGGAACCACATTGTACCTCCTTTCTTAGGAACACAATGTACCGGACTTACCCACTTACTATCAGCTATAGGGTAGATAATACCTGCGGCCAGAAGCTTGAGAATCTCAGTTCTCGCAACATCCATCATCTTCGGGTTCAACCGTCGTTGATGATCAACAACTGGTTTAGCATCAGGCTCAAGGTTGATAGTATGTTGACAGATAGATGGACTAATCCCCTTAAGGTCATCAAGGGTATAGCCAATTGCGCCTCGGTGTTTACGAAGTACTTCCAATAATCGCTCTTCTTCATATCCTGAAAGGTTAGAATTGATAATAACAGGATATACTTTCTTTTCATCTAAATAAGCATACTTGAGCGTATCGGGCAGAGGTTTAAGATCGAACACCGGATCTTCTTTCGGTTTTGATAAAATTCCCAAAGGTTCAACCGGAAGGTTGTGCTTCAGAATAGCAGGCTGCCTCAAGAATATTTCATCTAGTTCATTTCTTTCCTGCATATGCAAATCATTCTCGTGGTCCTCCATGTATTGCTGCAAAGGATCATTAGGGGGAATAGCAATAGAGGCAATACTTTCAATAATTTTATCATCGCTGGGTAAATCAGTACCACAAGGCTGCTTAGAGAACTTAGAAAAATTAAATTCATATGGCTCACCATCGAATTCAACAGAAACTTTACCTTTCTTGCAATCTATTATAGCTCCACAAGTCCTAAGAAAAGGTCTACCAAAAATAATTGGACAAAAATTGTCCCTCTCTGAACCAAGTACTAGAAAGTCGGTAGGGTATTTTACCTTTCCACATAGGACTTCAACGTCTCTCACAGTTCCGATAGGAGAGATAGTTGTTCTGTTTGCAAGATGAATGGTAACATCAACTTCTTCAAGTTCACAAGGGGAAATCTCACCGATGATTTCTTCATAAAGTGAATAGGGGATAGCGCTTGCACTCGATCCCAAATCGCATAGCCCATAATAATTGTGATCTCCTATTTTAACAGATACCACTAGAGTACCTGAAATTGGGCCTTTATTCTTGGCTGTGACAAGGTTAGTGGAAACAGCACAAAAATTTATATTGGAATCCAAAACATCATTAGTAGCAAGGTCTTTAATCAATGCAACTTGAGGATCGACTTTGATCTGGTCCTCAGGCTCATCAACTCTTCTCTCACTTTTATTTATTATGCCTATCACAAAAGAGTGCTCCTTTATCCTTGCGGGAAAAGGAGGCTTTTCATATATAACTGTAGGAAAAATAGGGTCAGCAACATAAATGTCAATAGGTGACTCTTTAAAAGGTTCATGGTGCTGGTCTCTCTTCTTTTTAAAAGAATCAACGTGAGAGGCAAAATTCTTACACAAATCAATCACTAGATGGGAATCAAGACCAATCTTAGAGCAAAAAGTATTGAAGTAATCAGTTTTCAGATAGCTCTCAATATAATCATGTTCATAATTTATAGCGGATTCAATACCTTTATCAATTTCCCAATCTTCGGTATTCCTCTGGATCCTTTCAATGAGATCCCACCTTTCTTCAACACTCTTTTTCTGAAATAGCCCACTAGAGGAGGCATCCAACATCTCCTTATCCTGACGAGAAAGCCTGGCATAAAAATTTGTAAGTATAATTTCCTTGGGAAGCTTATGAATAGGGCATTTGAGCATTAGGGACTTCAATCTCCCCCAAGCTTGAGCAATGCTTTCTCCGTCACGAGACCTAAAGTTATAGATATAGTTCATGTCTCGATGAATTTCATGAAGAGGATAAAACTTAGTATAAAAGAGAGACATAAGCTCCTGCCAGTCAAGCAAGTGTGAGTTATCGAGAAGCCTATACCAATCCGAAGCTTTATCTATAAGTGATACGGCAAACAATTTTCTCATGACAAACTCCCTCGATACACCTGCAAGCTTAAATAATGAACTTAGTTATGACAGATATAGCAAGTGTTCACCGGGATGTCTGTCTCCTGCATAACGATTAGCCAAAACATAATCGATAATGCTAGCTGGTATTTTATAAGGCACAATTTCAGTAGGGGGAGGATCAACCACCACAGGTGTGGGGCGTCTTCCCGCAAGCAACGCTCCAATAACAGGGTTATCCATAAGGACAAAGAGCAGCAATAGCAAAAACAAAAACAGAATTATAAAAACTTCCTTACCAGTTTCACTTTACCAATAGCGCTACGCTCCCTGGCAACGGCGCCAGAAAACGGTACTTGATGACCCACAACCGTAAGGGATCTATTGCAGCGTTTTCGATAAGTAAGAGTGTCGAACCCAACGAGGAGCAGAAGGTATTGATAAGCGATTCTGAGCAAGAAATTACTGCAAGCACTGAAAGATAACTTTTTAGGGGTTTTCTCGATATAGGCAACAGGAAGGTAAAAGCAAGCAATGTAAAAGGCACTGAGAGTAACAAGTGGCCCAATCCTTTCTTAGCAAAGGAGAGGCCTAGCAACTGAATTTATAAAGACTAAAGCGTTCCTGAGGACACACGGGAGAGGTAGTCATGTGCTTTCACCATATTCCGTATCGATACTATGTTATGTGTTGATAAGTGTTGAGTGGGTGGATCTATGCTAGTACACTCTCTAGACTAAGATGAGTGCACTCTTATGATTAAACACCTTGCAAGCATCCGCAAATACAAGATAGAATTTAAGGCAAAAGCCTAACCATAGCAATACGATCGAGGATCCATTATTCCCTTATGCAAAAGCGTGCGAACTGGGGTTCAGGTTTCTGTCACTCTGGCAACCCACCATAAGCATTCTTTATACACAATGTATTCTCCTAGGTCCTTAATAAGGCGAAGTGTTGGGTGTTCGACTCACACAACACCACTAGTAGAATGACAACGCAACTTAAGTATCAAACAACACATATTACTTCAACAGCATATGACTACTAACAACAAGACTTTCCCCATGTCCTCAAGAACTAAGGTAACTACTCACGAGACATAAAAGAGATCATGATCAGTGGGGATAAATAGGTGATAAACAATCTGGACATAATAATATTTCTCCAACAAAACTCAATAGCATTCACCACAAAGTAGTAATCAACACCGATGGAGTAGAGAGGATAGGTAGTACGAGTTACAACACAAGTTGCGATTGTAAGATGAGATTTGGATGAAGATGGAGATGGTGCCGGTGTTGGGGATGATGTTGATGATGATCTCGATGATGCCCGTGACGATGGTGATGACGATGGCGACGATCTCCCCTTCCGGGAGGTGATCTCCCCGGCGGAATCTGCCCGCCGGAGATGGCTTTTTCTTCTCTGTAGGTTTCCGCCACGGAGCGGCGGCGGAACTCCGTAAAAATTCCCGTCCCTAGGGTTTTTGGATAACGGAGAGCATATATGCAAAAGGGGGCGGCCAGAGGTGGGCCAGGGGCTCCAGGCGCCCCCCCGGCGCGGCCAGGGGGGCGCGCCCCCAGGGCGTCTGGGCACCCTGTGGCCCCCTTCTGGTTGCCCTTTCGCATGCCTTCGTGATCCGTCTGAAAAATATCTCCCGTCAATTTTTAGATAATTTGGAGGTATTCTTCTTCAGCAACTCAGCGTCCACTTTTTACTGCTGAATCCTGCGTCTGCTGCTTCGGCATCGGAAAGTTTGCAAACTGTGTAAAATAGACCAAAACAACATAAGAACATCACCGTAACTTGAAATATATCAATGTATAAGGATAAATTATGATACAAAATAGTGATGCATTTTGGACGTATCATATCTCTATTAGCAAGCTTAATAGTAACATTAATCCCTTCTAACTCAACATGTGCAATATCATGCATAATTTCGTTGTACAGATCAAAAGGGATAATGCTCGCGCTAGCACCTACTTCCATAAACCATGATAGCAATGATCTCCTATCTTAACAGAGATGACGGGTAAGCCTACGACAGGTTTATGTTTATTCCTAGCATTGGGTTCGGCTATTCTAGCAGACTCTTCTTGGAGGTAAATAACATGTCCATCTAAATCTTCTACCAAGAGATCCTTAACCATAGCAACACTAGGTTCAACTTTAATTTGCTCAGAGGGTGTAGGTGTTCTAGTATTACTCTTACGGACTACAGCTGAAGCTTGAGCATGATCCTTTATCCTAACAGGGAAAGGTGGTTTCTTAATATAAGCAGTAGGTATAACAGGATCAACATTATAAGTGATAGTATTTTCTTCAACTTTAATAGGTTCAACTACTTTTACTTCAATAGGGGGATGGTATTTAAACCACTTCTCCTTGGGGAGATCAACATGAGCAGCAAAAGATTCACAGAAAGAAGCTACTATCTCAGAGTCAAGTCCATATTTAGTGCTAAACTCACGGAAAACATCGGTATCCATAAAAGCTTTAACACAATCAAACTTAGGGGTCATACCTGACTCCTTACCTTCGTCGAGATCCCAATCTTCGGAGTTGCGTTTAATTCTTTCCAATAAATCCCATTTAAAGTCAATAGTCTTCATCATATAAGAGACAGAACAAGAAGTATCGAGCATGGAGCGATTATTATGAGAAAGCCGAGCATAAATTTTTTGAATGATCATTTCTCTTGAGAGCTCATGATTGGGGCATGAATATAACATTGACTTAAGCCTCCCCCAAGCTTGAGCGATGCTTTCTCCTTCATGAGGCCAGAAATTATAAATATAATTACGATCATGATGAACCTGGTGCATAGGGTAGAACTTCTGATGAAATTCCAACTTCAGACGATTATAGTTCCAAGATCCCATATCATCGCATAGCCTAAACCATGTCAATGCATCTCCCTTCAAAGATAAATGGAAAACCTTCTTCTTGATAACATCCTCGGGCATACCTACAAGCTTAAACAATCCACAAACTTCATCCACATAGATTAAATGTAAATCGCGGTGAAGTGTTCCGTCTCCTGTATAGGGATTTTCAAGCAGTTTCTCTATCATACTCGAAGGAATCTCAAAGCAAACATTTTCAATAGGTGCAGTAGGTTGAGGAGCAACTCTTTGCTCTTCTGCCTGGGGTGAAGATACCCCAAACAAGCCCCTCAAGGGATTTTCAGCCATAGTAACAAGTGACAATAAATTTCAGCACACTATATAAATTTTTCCTTACCAAAGGCGCTTCACTCCCCGGCAACAGCGCCAGAAAAGAGTCTTGATGACCCACAAGTGTAGGGGATCTACCGTAGTCCTTTCGATAAGTAAGAGTGTCGAACCCAACGAGGAGCAGAAGGAAATGATAGGTAGTTTTCAGTAAGGTATTTTCTGCAAGCACTGAAAGTATAGGTAACATATAGTTTTGTGATAAGATAATTGGTAGCAAGTGACAAACGGTGAAATTAAATAAGGTGCAGCAAGGTGGCCCAATACTTTTTGTAGCAAAGGACAAGCCTGGACAAACTCTTATATGAAAGTAAGTGCTCCCAAGGACACATGGGAATTATCGTCAAGCTAGTTTTCATCACGATCATCTGATTAGCGTTCGGTACTTTGATAATTTGGTATGTGGGTGGACCGGTGCTTGGGTGTTGTCCTTACTTGGACAAGCCTCCCACTTATGATTAACCTCTATTGCAAGCATCTGCAACTACAAAAGAAGTATTAAGGTAAACCTAACCATAGCCTGAAACATATGGATCCAAATCAGCCCCTTACGAAGCAACGCATAAACTAGGGTTTAAGCTTATGTCACTCTAGCAACCCATCATCTACTTATTACTTCCCAATGCCTTCCTCTAGGCCCAAATAATGGTGAAGTGTCATGTAGTCGACGTTCACATGACACCACTAGAGGAGAGACAACAAACATCTCATCAAAATATCGAACGAAGACCAAATTCACATGACTACTAATAGCAAGACTTCTCCCATGTCCTCAGGAACAAAAGTAACTACTCACAAGACATAATATGGTTCATGATCAGAGGGGTATTAATATGCATAATGGATCTGAACATATGATCTTCCACCAAATAAACCAACTAGCATCAACTACAAGGAGTAATCAACACTACTAGCAACCCGTACCAATCTGATATTTGGGTACAAAGATTGGATACAAGAGATGAACTATGGTTTGAGAGGAGATGGTGTTGGTGAAGATGATGATGAAGATAGCTCTCCCCAAGATTGGAGAGTTGTTGGTGATGATGGCGGTGACGATTTCCCCCTCCAAGAGGGAAGTATCCCCGGCAGAACAGCTCTGTCGGAGCCCTAGATTGGTTTCCGCCTTAGTTCCACCTCGAGACGACGGCGTCTGGTCCCGAAAGCCTCCTTCTGATTTTTTTTTCAGATCAAAACGCTTCATATAGGAGAAGATGGGCACTTGGGGCCCACCGGATGGCCCTCCAGGCAGGGGGTGCCCCCCACCCTCGAGGCCAGCCAGTGACCCCTCTCGTGGGTTTCTTCCGCCAGATATTTTTTATATTTTCCGAAAAAATGTTATGTGAAGTTTCGGGGCTATTGGAGTTGTGTAGAATAGGTTTCCAGAGTTTGCTCCTTTTCCAGCCCAGAATTCCAGCTGCCGGCATTCCGCCTTCTTCATGTAAACCTTGGAAAATAAGAGGGAAAAGGCATAAGTATTGTGACAAAACATGTATGAACCGCCCATAATGCAATAAATATCAACTTATAAGCATGATGCAAAATGGACGTATCAACCGCACACGGCTAGAACAATGTTTCTTCTGTGTCTTTGGGTGCCCCCCTACCCCCGTATATAAAGGAGCAACGGGGGAGGTGCGGCTGGCCTTCTAAGGCGCGCCGCGAGTAGGATTCCTACTCCTAGTAGGAATTGGAATCCCCTTTCCTATTACTACTAGGAGTAGGAAAGGAAGGGGGAGAGGAGAAGGAAAGGAGAGGTGGCGCCTCCCCCCTTTTCCTAGTCCAACTAGGAACCCTAGGGGGGTGCGGCCAGCCCTATGGGCTGCCCCTATCTTTCCCTCATAGGCCCACTATGGCCAATACTCCCTCGAGGGGTTCCAGTAACCCCCTCCGGCACTCTACTTAAATCCGAAACTTTTCCGGAACACTTTCGTTGTCCGAATATAGTCTTCCAATATATCAATCTTTACTTCTCGGACATTCCGAGACTCCTCGTCATGTCCGTGATCTCATCCAGGACTCCGAACTACCTTCGGTACATCAAAACTCATAAACTCATAATACCGATCATCATCAAACATTAAGCGTGCGACCCTACGGGTTCGAGAACTATGTAGACATGACCGAGACTCATCTCCGGCCAATAACCAATAGCGGAACCTGGATGCTCATATTGGCTCCTACATATTCTACGAAGATCTTTATCGGTCAAACCGCATAATAACATACTTTGTTCCTTTTGTCATCGGTATGTTACTTGCCCGAGATTCGATCGTCGGTATCTCAATACCTAGTTCAATCTTGTTACTGGCAAGTATCTTTACTTGTTCCGTAATACATCATCTCGTGACTAACTCATTAGTCATTTGCTTGCAAGGCTTATTATGATGTGCATTACCGACAGGGCCCAGAGATACCTCTCCGACACTCGGAGTGACAAATCCTATTCTTGATCTATGCCAACACCACGAAAACCTTCGGAGACACCTATAGAGCATCTTTATAATCACCCAGTTACGTTGTGACGTTTGATAGCACACAAGGTGTTCCTCCGGTATTTGGGAGTTGCATAATCTCATAGTCATAGGAACATGTATAAGTCATGAAGAAAGCAATAGCAGTAAAACTAAACGATCATATGTAGGATCGAAAGTATGTCTAGAGGGGGGATGATTAGACTACTTGTAAATATAAAAATTCTGCCTTTTGACAAATAACAGTTTTTGGCAGATTCACAATTATGATCAAGTCAAGGATCACCCTACACATGCAATTCTAGAGTATAGGCAGCGGAAAGTAAATTGCACATGTAGTAAAGAGAGGTGGAGAAGAGCAAACGCAATTTTGGAGACGCGGTGATTTTTCCCGTGGTTCCGATAGGTGGTGCTATCGTACATCCACGTTGATGGAGACTTCAACCCACGGAGGGTAACGGTTGCGCGAGTCCACGGAGGGCTCCACCCACGAAGGGTCCACGAAGAAGCAACCTTGTCTATTCCACCATGGACTACGCCCACGGAGGGCTAGCCTTACTCGGGGTAGATCTTCACGAAGTAGGCGATCTCCTTGCCCTTACAAACTTCTTGGTTCAACTCCACATCTCGATGACGGAGGCTCCCAAGCGACACCTAACCAATCTAGGAGGCACCACCCTCCAAAAGGTAATAGATGTTGTAGATGATGATGAACTCCTTGATCTTGTGCTTCAAATGATAATCTCCCCAACACTCAACTCTCCTCACTGATTTGGCTGTGGTGGAAGAAAGGATTGAGTGGAAAGCAACTTGGGAAGGTTAGAGATCAAGTTTCATATGGTAGGAGTGGAGCAACTTGATCTCAACACAAGGGTAGGTAGTTCTCTTCTCAGAAATGTAAGGTAGGAGTGGTAGTTCTTTCTGATGGCTCTCTCCACGAATGAAGAGGGGGTGGAGGGGTATAAATAGCCTCCACACAAAATCCAACCATTACACACATATTTGAGCAATCTCGGTGGGACCGAAGTGGACAACTCGGTGAGACCGAAAGTTCAAATAATGTGAACGTTGGGGTTTTCGGTGGGACCGAAAATACCATCTCGGTTAGTCCGATTTGAGCAAAGACAAGAGCATGCCAGTTTCGGTGGGACCGACTTCATCATCTCGGTGACACCGATTTGATGACAGAAGGTTACAGAAGCTTGGCAGCCCATGTTTCGGTGAAACCGATTTCAAAATCAGAATATCCGATTTTTCTAGGGTTTGGCTTATGGCTGAGGTGGTTCATCTCGGTGTGACTGAGTTTGGAATATCAGTGGGACCGAGATTACTTATGAGTGTATTTGGTAGTGAAAGTTGCTGATAGTTTAGGAGATGTATCACTAAGCACTTGAGCAACCAGATCATCAACATAACCTCATCCCCTTTTAATAGTATTGGCTTTTCCTATGGACTCAATGTGATCTTGGATCACTAAACCAAAAATGGAGTCTTGAGCTTTTGCCAATGCTTGCCTTAGCATTTTGAGGGGTCCACTTCTTCAGTCATTGCCATACCCATATCATTGAACTTCTCTGAAATGATTCTCAAGTAACTATTAGTTCAATGATATATATGTTGTTATTAATTGCCAAAACCACCCGGGGATTAGTTGCACTTTCAATCTCCCCCTTTTTGGTAATTGATGACAACATATAGATCAAAGCTTCGACAAGAGATATAATCAATGAATAATATCGTCGCTTTGAGAAGTATGTGATAAGCAAGAGCTCCCCCTAAATTTGTGCATTATTTAAGATTTGTGTTTGAATGCAAATGCACAATCGATTAGGATCATGGGTCACTCTTCCATGTCACATACATCTTGGTGGAGCGCACAAAATGATAAGAATGAACAACATGCACCCAATCACCAAGACAAGAGTAAATAGTCATACAAGATAGGAATAGCATATGATAAGCATTAAGCACACATTAAAGCATAGTATGACCAAGCACTCATTAAGGTAGCATCAAACGGAGTATCAAGCACACTGAAAGTCTCAAAAACCAAAAGTATCTCAAAGAGACCGCAAAAGAACGAAAGAGCAAAAGCGCAAAGACAACAACACTCTCTCTCTCGAAGCCCTATGATCTATACAATTTCTCCCCCTTTGGCAACAAGTTACCAAAAAGTTTGAAAAAGCATAGAGCTAAACGTCACTGTGGGCTCTGCTGGCGGCTCCCGTCTGGGTTGATGTCGGAGTGGATATAACGGCATCGGCGAAGACTTCAGCTGATGTCTGTGCTGGAGGAGTGGACACTGGAGCTGTAGCTGGAGTAACTGCTGGAGCTGTGGTCCTGGTGTCAGTCACTGGAATAGCAGCTGATCGGGATCCTTTGGGAACCGGAGCAGTCTGTCGATGAGAATCCTGGACTAAGTCATCCTGCATAAGCTCTGCTTTGTCCTGCTTTGCTTCCTCAATGTCTGCCTCAAGCTTGTTGACGGTCACTTGAATTTCAGTCAGCTTCACGTCCAGAGCGTGGATCTTCACGTCAACAATCCTCTCTAGGCTCTCCTGAGACTGTTCAATGCTGGCCAGGCGTTGTTCAATCCTTTGGGTAGCTTCAAGAATCTGCTCTCCGAAACTCTTTGGTTTAGCTGTTGCTGCTGCTGCTTTGTCAGCTTTGGCTTTCTTAGCAGCTTCGATCTTGGCTTGACCTTCAACAGATGTCGGATCCTCCTCGTCCATCACAACAACATTGTCTTCATGCTCTGGCTGCCGGGGTAGATGTTTTCTATCCAACAAGAATTTGCCCGTGCCAAACTTGGCATTGATAAGCATCTGAATCTGTGGGGCAAATCCACATGACCTTTTCTGGTCAGCTGCAGTCCTCTTAATGGTCTCTACCATTAAGTCCATCACCTTGAAAGGTGCTTTCTCATCAAGTATATGCAGCATGTTGATAGATTATCCTCTGATCATGCGATGATCTCCAGACTTGGGCATCAAAGTATGCCTCAAAATAGTATTAGTGGTAGGTAAGCCTGCCTGGAGATGGTAGACTGAGACGAGCTTCCATACTTCCAGATCCTCTGCGGGAATCTCTTTGTACATGTTCTTCATGGAATCATGATTCTTCTTTGGAATCCCATTGACATCAATATCATCTTCTCGTTGCACTGGAGCATTCAGAATTTCTGCCCATTCTTCAACAGAAGAAGAATACCTTTGACCTTCAGTCATCCATGTGATCTTTCCATCAGGATAGAAGTGAGCTGTGGCATAGAATTGCATAATCATCTCATCGTTCCAACTGGTCAACTTCTGACCTACAAACTCTGCAACTCCACATGCAGTGAAACTTTCATGCACAAGTGGAAAGAAATCTCTGTGCTCTTCGATGTCAATGTATTCCCAGTCAACATATCTGGTGTCTGCGACTATTGGCTTATTGTCCATCAGCACGGTCTCATAGAAGTCCTGCTGCTCTCTGGTGTGAAATATGGGGTCTACAGCAGTTCTTCTCCTCACGGCATATGGGTCAGCTTGTCTCCATAGCCTGAGACCTCTATCTTTCCTTGCCTTCATATCCTCAGCTTGAGGATGAGCATCATTGTGAAGTGGCAGTTTTGGACGAAGTTTCAGCAACACTTGTCCTTCCTCATCAGACTCAGCTGGTGGCACATCATCCTTGTTCTTTTCAGACGCTGGAATGTTTCTGGTGGTCCTCTTGGGCTTGGCAGCAGGCTTTGCTGGAGCTGCCTTAGCTGGAGCGGATTTCTTGGACTTTGAAGTGGCTCCGGCCTTAATGGCATCACCCATGAGCTTCTGCTTCTAAGGTGGAGGCTGGGGTGCTTCCTCATCCTCATCCTCGACTGCTGCATCTGCATGAGAATCTGACACATGCACTATCCTCTTTCTCTTGGTGGTTTTCTTCACTTTGCTTGGAGCTGCCTCTCCCAAATTCAGCTTTTTAGCAACAGTTGACTGCTTGACTTTGCTGGTGCCCTTCTTAGATTGCTGACCTTGTTGCTCTTTGGCAACAACCTTCCTCTTAGGCTTTGAGGTCACCTCTTCCTCAGCAACGAAATCAGAATCCTCATCATCGGAATTCTTCTCCTTTCTAGCTCTGGTGGCTGCAGGAGGCATGCCACTTGGTGTACTCCTCTCACCATCATCAAACGGGCTGCTAGTCTCAGGACTAGTGCCTGCCTCTGGAATGTCTGCAATAGGTGACTCTGACCTGTTCTGACTGTCACTGGCATCTGACATGGCTGACAACCTGTGAATAGATAAGGTATAGGCAGAGAAGAAGAGTTATCACAAACTGCAGAAGTTTTTGCAAAAAAAAAATGAGTTCAAATTCTAGTTTTAAGTTTTCACAGAAGACATTTCGGTCAGACCGAGTTTTGAGTTTCGGTGAATCCGAAGTGTTAAACAGGGCTTGGCACACCACTTTCAGTTTGACCGAAGTGGGTTTCGGTCCTGCCGAAAACACTAGGGTTTCACAAAAACTACATTTCGATCACACCGATTTGCACAACTCGGTTGGACCGAAGGGTGCAGTGCAATGGCCAGAGGCCAAATCGGTCACACCGAAATTATAAAACCGGTTTCACCGAGATGTATTCCGTGGAAACCTAACCCTAAATTTTTTTCTCGAATCTAGTTCAAACGAACCAATCTGGTGTACAGGAAGATTTCAATCGTGGCAAGATATTGGGCAAACCAAACGTGCATTGAATCGGAGATGGGAGCACGAGTGGGATCAAAACTCACCCTAACTTGGTGGAGTTTCTCTACGGCGGCAACGGCGCGGAGGAGATGTCCGTTGACGGCGATGGAGACCTGCGGCGAGGGCGCACAGGCGACGACGGCGACGATCCGAAGATCAAGGCGACGGCAGCAAAGGGTGTGGGGCGAAAACGTTTGAAGGAGGAATCAACGCGCGCGGCCCTTGGTATATATATCCCTTTGCTGTCGGTGGGACCGAGTTGAAAAACTCGGTGGCACCGAGATGGATAACTGCCAGGCAGTTATGCATTTCGGTCACGCCGAAAATTAGAACTCGGTTTCACCGAGATGAAACCTAGATCAGTCTAAATGCTTTCGGTTTGACCGAGTTTGAGTGAGTTGGTCTGGCCGAAATCAATTAGAAGGTTTTGGAGGTTAGCCCTTGACGGATCGGTGGCTCCGAGTGCTCCTCACTCGGAGGGTCCGAAAATGACTTGTTCAAAGTTTGTGATTTAAGCATGAATAGAATTTGAGACAAGAAAGCATAGATAGCTAGGGGAGGTACTTAGGCATTCTTGTCCATCCATTTGGTCAGAAAAATCAAAACAACCAAAACAACAAATGGATGTCCTCGAATGGATAAAATCATGCATCCAACATGCTCACACAATAAGATAGCAAATGAAATATGTGTCAAACATGCACAACCAAAACTCTAGCACTTAACACACAATTTGTCGATGACTAGGTCATCTTTATATGAGTATTTTGACTTAGGAGCCAAATGAGAACATTTGATCATAGGTCATACTCATCGTTTAAGCACAAGTGGGGTTACCACTTTTACATAAAGCATTGATGTGTTCACATCATTTGAAGATGCTTTAGCTCAATTTTTAGAGCAAAGCTCCCCCTAGATGTGAGAACCCCTTTTAAAGGGTCAAACTAACCTTGGGTTGTCGTAGAAGACTTCATGTAGATGTTGAAGATGTGGATGCTCAATGTTGATGGAGATCATCAAGAGTTGGGAGCTATCCTTTGGATTAGGGCACTTTCAATACCTACATGGGTTAGTCCCACAAGGAACAAACAAGGATATCCATGGACATAGATTGAAGTTCACAATAGATGATGTCCAATAAAGCAATGATTACCTTGTCCCTTGACTTACCAACAAGAGGGTTTGTGACTCCATGAACTAGTGCATGATGTGGAAGTTGATTGCACAAGTTCTTTGCCAAAATGAATGTGAGTGAAGTATGTTGGCGGAGTCACCCTCAAGAACTTTCTAGTTCTTCTTCTTCGGGATCCACATCATCTTGATGGGAATCCTTGGGGTTGTAGTTGAGCTTGACGAAGTAGAACTTGACGTTTCCTTGGGAACCCACTTGACCATGGCTTGAGGTGCTTCAATGAATGCATCAATCTCCTCTTGAAGCTTGTCCTTGGCTTTTAGCTTGTGGTCTTGTGGTGGAAGGTCATCTTGAGCTTGTTCCACATTGGAAAAAGTAGGATCATACTTCTCCTTTTGAGAAACAAACTGTGGAGTAGGATATTGACCTTCTTCCCACTCAACACCTTCGGCGTTGAACTTTTGCTCAAAACCAATTCCTTGATTCTTCCGGTGCCTTCCTTGCTTGCGAACAATTTCCTCAAAGTTCTTGCTTCCGGCAAGGCTCTTGTAGACACCTTTCTCTATGATCCCTTTCAATAAGCTATTCTCTTGCTCAAGTGTAACTTGGCTTGAAACATTGTTAGTGGAATCAAGAGAACTACTAGAAGCAATAATATTGGATTTAGCATGGTTATTGTTACTGCTAGAGGAAGAATTTTTCTTATGCTTGTCATGCTTAGTCTTAATAGGTGGCAAGAAATTAGACAAGAGAAGTCATTTGGCAAGATATGAAGAACTCTTCTTTCGAAGATCGTCATTGATCGCTTTTAGAAACTCATGTTCTTGCTCTAGAGTGAGCTTCTCGAAGCGTAGCTTCTCATGAGATCTTAGGAACTCTCTATGATCTTCTTGAGTTGTTTCATGAGCTAACTTAAGAGTGTTTAGTTCTTTAGTTATACGCTCAATCTCCTTCATAGCATTGTCATTCGACTCTTCTCGACTATAAAGACTACTAGCATTTTCATCGTTACTAGGCTCACTAGATTTATCATGCAAGAGCTCATCTTCACTAAGCAAGTCATCCTCATCACTATTGAAGTCAATGAATTCAGGGTGTGATACCTTGGGGCCTTTAGCCATGAAGCATCTTCCAATTCCCTCATTTGGTGAATCAAATAAGTCGTAGGAGTTGGAGTTGGAGGATACGAGAGCAAGACCGGCAACACCTTCATCTTGACTGTAGTCGGAGTCGGAGTGATAGCTTCCATCGGATTGATTGTCGGAGTCGGAGCCGGAGACCCATTCACCTACATGAGCTTGATGTCTTCTTCTTGTGTAGCTCCTTGATGACTTGTCTTTCCTCTTCGAATCCTGGCTTCTCCGAGAGGGTCTTCATTCATAACGATCATCTCTACTCCTTCTCTCTTTCCGAGGTGACTCATCTCTTGAACTTCTTCTTCTTGGAGATTCTTCTCTTCTCTTGTGGGGAGCCGTACACTCATTTGAGTAGTGTCCGGGTCTTCCACAATTGTAGCAGTTTCGATCACGACTAGAAGATCTCTTTTCATCATATGATCTAGACTTTGAGCTTCTCTCTTTGCCTCTATTCTTGTAGAATTTGTTGAAGTTCTTAACCATTAGGCTTATCTCTTCATTGGAAACTAACTTGTCACTTGAGGTTGTGGGAGCATCACTTGTAGCTTTGTAAGCACCACTCGACTTGTTGTGAAGCTCTTCCTTATCCTTAAGTGTCATCTCATGAGCAACAATTCTTCCAATGACTTCAATTGGCTTGAGAGTCTTGTAGTTTGGCATCATTTGGATCAAAGTGCACACGGTGTCATACTTTCCATCCAAAGCTCTGAGAATCTTCTTGATGATGAATCGGTCGGTCATTTCTTCGCTTCCTAAGCCGGCAATCTCATTTGTGATGAGAGCAAGCCTAGAGTACATTTCAGCGACTCCTTCACCATCCTTCATCTTGAACTTGTCAAGTTGACCTTGAAGAATATCTAGCTTTGATTCCTTCACAGACTCGGTACCTTTGTGCATTTCAACCAAAGTATCCCAAATCTCTTTTGCATTTTCAAGACGGCTGATTTTGTTGAACTCCTCGGGACACAAGGCATTGAAGAAAATGTCACAAGCTTGAGCATTGTTTTGCAACATCCGTAATTCTTCCGGTGTAGCTTCGCGATCCGGAAATTTTCCTTCCTCGAAGAATTCACCTTGCATACCAACACAGATAATGCCCCATGCGGCTGGGTTATGACCAAGAATATGCATTTTCATTTTATGCTTCCAACTAGCAAAATTTGTACCATCAAAGTAAGGACCTCTACGAAAATTACCCTCACTAGACGCCATACTCTCCTAGGTTGTGAAACCAAGCTTATGGAGTCCGATGCAATGGAAACCAATACAATGGAGACCAATGCTCTGATACCACTTGTAGGATCGAAAGTATGTCTAGAGGGGGGTGATTAGACTACTTGTAAATATAAAAATTCTGCCTTTTGACAAAGAACAGTTTTTGGCAGATTCACAATTATGATCAAGTCAAGGATCACCCTACACATGCAATTCTAGAGTATAGGCAGCGGAAAGTAAATTGCACATGTAGTAAAGAGAGGTGGAGAAGAGCAAACGCAATTTTGGAGACGCGGTGATTTTTCCCGTGGTTCCGATAGGTGGTGCTATCGTACATCCACGTTGATGGAGACTTCAACCCACGGAGGGTAACGGCTGCGCGAGTCCACGGAGGGCTCCACCCACGAAGGGTCCACGAAGAAGCAACCTTGTCTATTCCACCATGGCCTACGCCCACGGAGGGCTAGCCTTACTCGGGGTAGATCTTCACGAAGTAGGCGATCTCCTTGCCCTTACAAACTTCTTGGTTCAACTCCACATCTCGATGACGGAGGCTCCCAAGCGACACCTAACCAATCTAGGAGGCACCACCCTCCAAAAGGTAATAGATGTTGTAGATGATGATGAACTCCTTGCTCTTGTGCTTCAAATGATAATCTCCCCAACACTCAACTCTCCTCACTGATTTGGCTGTGGTGGAAGAAAGGATTGAGTGGAAAGCAACTTGGGAAGGTTAGAGATCAAGTTTCATATGGTAGGAGTGGAGCAACTTGATCTCAACACTAGGGTAGGTAGTTCTCTTCTCAGAAATATAAGGTAGGAGTGGTAGTTCTTTCTGATGGCTCTCTCCACGAATGAACAGGGGGTGGAGGGGTATAAATAGCCTCCACACAAAATCCAACCGTTACACACATATTTGAGCAATCTCGGTGGGACCGAAGTGGACAACTCGGTGAGACCGAAAGTTCAAATAATGTGAACGTTGGGGTTTTCGGTGGGACCGAAAATACCATCTTGGTTAGTCCGATTTGAGCAAAGACAAGAGCATGCCAGTTTCGGTGGGACCGACTTCATCATCTCGGTGACACCGATTTGATGACAGAAGGTTACAGAAGCTTGGCAGCCCATGTTTCGGTGAAACCGATTTCAAAATCGGAATATCCGATTTTTCTAGGGTTTGGCTTATGGCTGAGGTGGTTCATCTCGGTGTGACTGAGTTTGGAATATCGGTGGGACCGAGATTACTTATGAGTGTATTTGGCAGTGAAAGTTGCTGATAGTTTAGGAGATGTATCACTAAGCACTTGAGAAACCAGATCATCAACATAACCTCATCCCCTTTTAATAGTATTGGCTTTTCCTATGGACTCAATGTGATCTTGGATCACTAAACCAAAAATGGAGTCTTGAGCTTTTGCCAATGCTTGCCTTAGCATTTTGAGGGGTCCACTTCTTCAGTCATTGCCATACCCATATCATTGAACTTCTCTGAAATGATTCTCAAGTAACTATTAGTTCAATGATATATATGTTGTTATTAATTGCCAAAACCACCCGGGGATTAGTTGCACTTTCATCATAGTGCTAAGCTAACAGATGGGTCTTGTCCATCACATCATTCTCCTAATGATGTGATCCCGTTGATCAAATGACAACTCATGTCTATGGCTAGGAAACATAACCATCTTTGATCAATGAGCTAATCTAGTAGAGGCATACTAGGGACACTCTGTTTTGTCTACGTATTCACACATGTACTAAGTTTCCGGTTAATACAATTCTAGCATGAATAATAAACATTTATCATGATATAAGGAAATAAATAATAACTTTATTATTGCCTCTAGGGCATATTTCCTTCAGTCTCCCACTTGCACTAGAGTCAATAATCTCACATCTCCATGTGATTTAATACCGATAGTTCACATTGTTATGTGAATTAACACCCATAGTTCACATCGCCATGTGACCACTACCCAAAGGTTTCACTAGAGTCAACAATCTAGTTCACATCGTCATGTGATTAACACCCAAAGAGTACTAAGGTGTGATCATGTTTTACTTCGTGAGAGAAGTTTAGTCAGCGGGTCTGTTACATTCAGATCCGTATGTATTTTGCAAATTTCTATGTCTACAATGCTCTGCACTGAGCTACTCTAGCTAAATGCTCCTACTTTCAATATGTATCCAGATCGAGACTTAGAGTCATCCAGATCGGTGTCAAAGCTTGCATCGACATAATTCTTTACGACGAACTCTTTATCGCCTCCATAACCAAGAAATATTTCCTTAGTCATCCAGTAACTAAGGATAATTTTGACCAATGTCCAGTGATCTACTCCTGGATCGCTTTTGTACCTCCTTGCCAAACTCATGGCAAGGTACACAACATGTTTGGTACACAGCATGTCATACTTTAAAGAGCCTATGGCTGAGGCATAGGGAATGACTTTCATTCTTTCTCTATCTTCTGCCGTGGTCGGGTTTTGAGTCTTACTCAACTTCATACCTTGCAAAACAGGCAAGAACTCTTTCTTTGACTGTTCCATTTTGAACTACTTCAAAAAACTTGTCAAGGTATGTACTCATTGAAAAAACTTATCAAGCGTCTTTATCTATCTCTATAGATCTTGATGCTCAATATGTAAGCAGCTTTATCGAGGTTTTTCTTTGAAAAAACTCCTTTCAAACACTCCTTTATGCTTTCCAGAAAATTCTAAATCATTTCTGATCGACAATATGTCATTCACATATACTTATCAGAAAGGTTGTAGTGCTCCCACTCACTTTCTTTTAAATACAGGCTTCACAGCAAGACTGTATAAAACTATATGCTTTGATCAACTTATCAAAGTGTATATTCCAACTCCGACATGCTTGGACCAGTCCATAAATGGATCGCTGGAGCTTGCACACTCTGTTAGCACCTTTAGGATCGACAAAACCTTTTGGTTGCATCATATACAACTCTTCTTTAAGATATTGATTCAGGAATGCAGTTTTGACATCCATTTGCCAGATTTCATAATCATAAAATGCGGCAATTGCTAACATGATTCAGACAGAATTAAGCATCGCTACGGGTGAGAGAGTCTCATCGTAGTCAACTCCCTGAACTTGTCGAAAACCTTTCGCAACAAGTCGAGCTTTGTAAACAGTAACATTACCGTCAGCGTCGGTCTTCCTCTTGAAGATCCATTTATTTTCGATGGCTTGCCGATCATCGGGCAAGTCAACCAAAGTCCACACTTTGTTCTCATACATGGATCCCATCTCAGATTTTATGGCCTCAAGCCATTTTGTGGAATCTGGGCTCATCATCGCTTCCTCATAGTTCGTAGGTTCATCATGGTCTAGTAACATGACTTCCAGAATTGGGTTGCCGTACCACTCTGGCACGAAACGTACTCTGGTTGATCTACGAAGTTTAGCAGTAACTTGATCCGAAGTTTTCATGATCATCATCATGAGCTTCCTCACTAATTGGTGTAGGAATCACTGGAACTAGTTTCTGTGATGTACTACTATCCAATTCGGGAGAAGGTACAATTACCTCATCAAGTTCCACTTTCCTCCCACTCACTTCTTTCGAGAGAAACTCCTTTTCTAGAAAGTATCCATTTTTTACAACGAATATCTTGCCTTTGGTTCTATGATAGAAGGTGTACCCAACAGTTTCCTTCGGGTATCCTATGAAGACACATTTCTCCGATTTGGGTTCGAGCTTATCTGGTTGAAACTTTTTCACATATGCATCGCTGCCCCAAACTTTAAGAAACAACAACTTTGGTTTCTTGCCAAACCACAGTTCATAAGGCGTCGTCTCAACGGATTTAGATGGTGCCCTTATTTAACGTGAATGCAATTGTCTCTAATGCATAACCCAAAACGATAGTGGTAAATCGGTAAGAGACATCATAGATCGCACCATATCTAATAAAGTACGGTTACGACATTCAGACACACCATTACGCTGTGGTGTTCCGAGTGGCGTGAGTTTTGAAACTATTCCACATTGTTTTAAATGAAGACCAAACTCGTAACTCCAATATTCGCCTCGGCGATCAGGTCGTAGAAACTTAATTTTCTTGTTACGATGATTCTCTACTTCACTCTGAAATTCTTTGAACTTTTCAAATGTTTCAAACTTGTGCTTCATCAAGTAGATATACCCATATCTGCTCAAATCATCAGTGAAGGTCAGAAAATAACGATACCCGCCGCGAGCTTCAACACTCATCGGTCCACATACATCAGTATGTATGATTTCCAACAAATCTATTGCTCGATCCATTGTTCCGAAGAACGGTGTTTTAGTCATCTTGCCCATAAGGCATGGTTCGCAAGCACCAAGTGATTCATAATCAAGTGATTCCAAAAGTCCATCACTATGGAGTTTCTTCATGCGCTTTACACCAATATGACCTAAACGGCAGTGCCACAAATAAGTTGCACTATCATTATTAACCTTGCATCTTTTGGCTTCAATATTATGAATATGTGTATCACTACGATCGAGATCCAACAAACTATTTTCATCGGGTGTATAACCATTGAAGGCTTTATTCATGTAAACAGAATAACAATTATTCTGTGACTTTAAATGAATAACTGTATTGCAACAAACATGATCAACTCATATTCATGCTCAACGCAAATGCCAAATAACATTTATTTAGGTTCTACACTAATCCCGAAAGTATAGGGAGTGTGCAATGATGATCATATCAATCTTGGAACCACTTCCAACACACATCGTCACTTTACCTTTAACTAGTTTCTAATCATTATGTAACTCTCGTTTCGAGTTACTAATTTTAGCAACTGAACTGGTATCAAATACCCAGGGGTTGCTATGAACACTAGTAAAATACACATCAATAAACTGTATATCAAATATACCTTTGTTCACTTTGCCATCCTTCTTATCCGCCAAGTATCTAGGGCAGTTCCACTTCTAGTGACCATTTCCTTTGCAGTAGAAGCACTTAGATTCAGGCTTGAGTTTAGCTTTGGGTTTCTTCACAGGAGTGACAACTTGCTTGTCATTATTCTTGAAGTTCCCCTTCTATCCCTTTGCCCTTTACTTGAAACAAGTGGTCTCGTTAACCATCAACACTTAATGCTCTTTCTTGATTTCTACCTTCGCCGATTTCAGCATCGCGAAGAGCTCGGGAATTACTTTCGTCATCCCTTGCATATTATAGTTCATCACGAAGTTCTACTAGCTTGGTGATAGTGACTAGAGAACTTTGTCAATTACTATCTTATCTGGAAGATTAACTCCCACTTGATTCAAGCAATTGTAGTACTCAGACAATCTGAGCACATGGTCACTGGTTGAGCTATATATTCTCCTCCATCTTGTAGGCAATGTACTGTCAGAGGTCTTATACCTCTCGACACGGGCATGAGTATGAAATACTAATTTCAACTCCTGGAACATCTCATATGCGTCGTGGCGTTCAAAACATTTTTGAAGTCCCGGTTATAAGCCGTAAAGCATGGTGCACTAAACTATCAAGTAGTCATCATACCGAGCTTTTTTCAAAACGCTCATAACGTTTGCATCTGCTCCTGCAATAGGTCTGTGACCTAGCGGTGCATCAAGGACATAATTCTTCTGTGCAGCAATGAGGAAAATCCTCAGATCATGGAACAAGTCCGCATCATTGCTACTAACATCTTTCAACTTAGTTTTCTCTAGGAACATAAAAAACAAACGGGGAGCTACATCGCGAGCTATTGATCTACAACATAGAAATGCTAATACTACCAGGACTAAGTTCATGATAAATTAAAGTTCAATTAATCATATTACTAAAGAACTCCCACTTAGATAGACATCCCTCTAGTCATCTAAATGATCACGTGATCCAAATCAACTAAACCATGTCCGAACATCACGTGAGATGGAGTAGTTTTCAATGGTGAACATCTTATGTTGATCATATCTACTATATAATTCATGCTCGACCTTTCGGTCTCCAGTGTTCCGAGGCCATATCTGCATATGTTAGGCTCGTCAAGTTTAACCCGAGTATTCTGCATGTGCAAAACTGTCTTACACCCGTTGTATTTGAACGTAGAGCTTATCACACCCGATCATCACGTGGTGTCTCGGCACGACGAACTTTCACAACGGTGCATACTCAGGGAGAACACTTGTACCTTAAAATTTTGTAAGGAATCATCTTATAATGCTACCGCCGTACTAAGCAAAATAAAAAGCATAATAAGATAAACATCACATGCAATCAAAATATGTGACATGATATGGCCATCATCATCTTGTGCTTTTGATCTCCATCTCCAAAGCACCGTCATGATCACCTTCGTCACCGGCGCGACACCTTGATCTCCATCGTAGCATCGTTGTCGTCTCGCCAACTATTGCTCCCACGACTATCGTTACCGCTTAGTGATAAAGTAAAGCAATTACATGGCGACCGTATTTCATACAATAAAGAGACAACCATATGGCTCCTACCAGTTGCCGATAACTTTACAAAACATGATCATCTCATACAATAACGCATAACTCATCATGTCTTGACCATATCACATCACAACATGCCCTGCAAAAATAAGTTAGACGTCCTCTACTTCGTTGTTGCAAGCTTTACGTGGCTGTTACGGGCTTAGCAAGAACCGCTCTTACCTACGCATACAAAAACCACAACGATTTTTCATCAAGTATGTGATGTTTTAACCTTCACAAGGACCGGGTGTAGCCACACTCGATTCAGCTAAAGTGAGAGAGATAGACACCCGCCAGTCACCTTTAAGCAACGAGTGCTCATAACAGTGAAACTAGTCTCGCGTAAGCGTACGCGTAATGTCGGTCCGGGCCGCTTCATCTCACAATACGGCTGAACCAAAGTATGACATGCTGGTAAGCAGTATGACTACTATCGCCCACAACTCATTGTGTTCTACTCGTGCATATCATCTACGCATAGACCTGGATCATAATGCCACTGTTGGGGAACATAGGATTTCAAAAAAAATCCTACGATCACGCAAGATCTATCTACCAGATGCATAGCAATGAGGGGGAAGAGTGTGTCTACGTACCCTCGTAGACCGAAAACGGAAGCATTTAGTGACGCGGTTGATGTAGTTGAACTTCTTCGCGATCCAACCGATCAAGCACCGAACGTACATCACCTCCGCGTTCAGCACACGTTCAGCTTGATGACGTCCCATGATCTCTTGATCCAGTTGAGCTTCACGGGAGAGTTTCGTCAGCATGACGGCGTGGTGATGGATATGATGAAGCTACCGGCGCAGGGCTTCGCTTAAGCACTGCAACGGTATGACCGAGGTGTGTTTCTGTGGAGGGGGGCACCGCACACGGCTAGAACAATGTTTCTTCTATGTCTTTGGGTGCCCCCTGCCCCCGTATATAAAGGAGCAAGGGGGGAGGTGCGGCTGGCCTTCTAAGGCGGGCCAGGAGTAGGATTCCTACTCCTATTAGGAATAGGAATCCCCTTTCCTATTCCTACTAGGAGTAGGAAAGGAAGGGGGAGAGGAGAAGGAAATGAGAGGTGGCGCCTCCCCCCCTTTTCCTAGTCCAACTAGGAACCCTAGGGGGGTGCAGCCAGCCCTATGGGCTGCCCCTCTCTTTCCCTCATAGGCCCACTATGGCCCATACTCCCTCGGGGGGTTCCGGTAACCCCCTCCGGCACTCCGGTTAAATCCGAAACTTTTCCGGAACACTTCCGGTGTCCGAATATAGTCGTCCAATATATCACTCCTCGTCATGTCCGTGATCTCATCCGGGACTCCAAACTACCTTCGGTACATCAAAACTCATAAACTCATAATGCCGATCGTCATCAAACGTTAAGCGTGCGAACCCTACGGGTTCGAGAACTATGTAGACATGACCGAGACTCATCTCCGGCCAATAACCAATAGCGGAACCTGGATGCTCATATTGGCTCCTACATATTCTACGAAGATCTTTATCGGTCAAACCGCATAACAACGTACTTTGTTCCTTTTGTCATCGGTATGTTACTTGCCCGAGATTCGATCGTCGGTATCTCAATACCTAGTTCAATCTAGTTACCAGAAAGTCTCTTTACTCGTTCCGTAATACATCATCTCGTGACTAACTCATTAGTCATTTGCTTGCAAGGCTTATTATTATGTACATTATCGAGAGGGCCCAGAGATACCTCTCCGACACTCGGAGTGACAAATCCTATTCTTGATCTACGCCAACACCACGAACACCTTCGGAGACACCTATAGAGCATCTTTATAATCACCCAGTTACGTTGTGACGTTTGATAGCACACAAGGTGTTCCTCCGGTATTCGAGAGTTGCATAATCTCATAGTCATAGGAACATGTATAAGTCATGAAGAAAGCAATAGCAGTAAAACTAAACGATCATAGTGCTAAGCTAACAGATGGGTCTTGTCCATCACATCATTCTCCTAATGATGTGATCCCGTTGATCAAATGACAACTCATGTCTATGGCTAGGAAACATAACCATCTTTGATCAATGAGCTAGTCTAGTAGAGGCATAACTGGGACACTCTGTTTTGTCTACGTATTCACACATGTACTAAGTTTCCGGTTAATACAATTCTAGCATGAATAATAAACATTTATCATGATATAAGGAAATAAATAATAACTTTATTATTGCCTCTAGGGCATATTTCCTTCAGCACGGTACTACCGTGGCTTGCCATGGTACTACCGCAACCAGCACGGCAGTAATTATTTACTGCCGCTGGAGAGTAGTACTACCGCCCAGTGTGCGGTACTTCCGCCCGGGCGGTACTACCATGACGACCCGTGGTACTACCGCGCTATTATGAGCGGGTGGGGGTCAAAAGCGGGCAGAGGGAGTTCTAACTCCCCCATACCCATCCAACTCTTTTACCCCACATCGTCTCTCTCTCTCTCTCTCTCTCTCTCTCTCTCTCTCTCTCTCTCTCTCTCTCTCTCTCTCTCTCTCTCTCCTGTCCAAGAACGGCGCCGGAGGACCTCGCCAGATCTTCGTCTCTGGCTACTCTCCTCGCATTCCGACCAGTGGGATCGTTGCCCACCTCGCCCTCTTGCCATGGAACAAGGTTTCTCCCCAAATCCCTCTTCTTTTGTCTCGTTGTTTTTCTCTAGGTTTTTGGGGAGATGCATGTTGTTCTTGAGTTCTTTAGGCCAAATCCTTGCAAGAATAGGGTGTAGGAGAGTAGTTGTGCAGTAGAGATGCTAGTTGATACATTGCTACTCAGGAGTTGTGATCAATCATAGTACCGCTCCTTTTGTCTCAAGCGTTCTCAGATTGGATCTGCTTTTGAATCTGACCCAGAGTGGTACTACCGCACCTCGCGTGCGGTACTACCGCTCTGGCGCGTTCGCCACGTACGGTACTACCGCGCGTGGTGCGACAGTAAAAATTTACTACCGCCCTAGGCGCGGTACTACCGTGCCATCCTGACGCGGTACTACCACGACTAGTGCGGCAGTAAAATGTTACTACTGCAACAAGGAGCAGTATTATTGTTGTGTCCACACCTTCTTCGTGGCCACTTCTCGATGTCATTTCTACTTGTTTCTCTTGTTTTTCTGTGGTCTTTGCATTGATCCTTCTTGCCTCTCTTGCGTTTGGTTTGTGTTTGTGTCATAGGTGGTGGCTCCGGTTCCAATGTTCATCGCTCGAATCCCAGTCGTGACACAGGGTCAAAGCGTCTGCGCAACCTAGAGGATACTCCTGAGGTCTCCAATGCCCCCAATGTAGAACCAAGACCACCGCCACCAAGCACAAGGAGCCAACCATGGGAATGGACGAGATTCCTTTGGCTGAGTTTGTCTCTAGGAGGAAGATCAACCCCTATGTGAATCCCCGCGCACACTTCTAAGGGGATGATCTGTTCTGAACCAAGCAGCAGAGTCTTATCTTCATGGATGTGATCAATGGCAAGCACAACATAGACGTGGATGTACACTGGATTGACATGGGTCATATGAGGAAGGAGCAGCACCGGGCCTATTTTGCTGAGGCTCTGGACCTGGTGGAGCAGTTTGGCATTGAACACTTGATGTCTTTTCATATGGACTTTGACCCTGATATTGTGGCCCAATTCTTTGCTTCGGTCCACTTCCATCCTAAAGAGGAATGCAACATGACCTGGATGACCAATGGATATCATATGACTGCTACTTGGAAGGACTTCATGGATTTGCTTTAGGTTGTTGATGAGGGGCTCAACACGCCAGTTGGTGTTCGCCCTCATGCCAATCCTAAGTCTGCCAGCAAGAACAAGCTTCAACCCTACTATGTTGGGAAGACGCTTGCAAGTGGCAAGAAGACATGGGTACTGAACTCTTTCCTGGATATTATGCATCGGATCTTCCGCAACACCCTGTTAATGGTGACAAGGACAAGGTACATGCCTATCTTGTGGATATGATGCTCATTTGTGAGGAGGCCCATCATGCTCAGACGCAACCACTTGATGTCTCACACATCGTGTGGTGTGAGCTACGGTTTGCGGTGTTCAACCGTAAGGTGCCCATCTATGGACCTTACCCGTTTCATTTGATTGCCAACACTTGGGAGAAGCTTTATCCCGATGATGAGTTTGAGGCCCCCAACTGGATTCGTCATGAGCCCATCAAGCTCCGCATCAAGAGCCAGTGGGCTAACGCCACTACCTGTGCTGAGGATGCAGCTGCTCAGATGGATGTGGATGAGGATGAGATTGAGGAGGAGGAAGCTGATGAGGACAGTTCTGGTGGATATACTCCTTCCTCATCTGAGCCCTCGCGGGCTAAGAAGCTGAAGAACAAGATGAAAGCTCTATTCCGCATGCAGGCCAAGGGGCAGTACATGTCACATATTGCTCAGAAGGAGGTTCACCGCCGCGATAAGAAGATCCTGAGGACGTTCGGCGAGGAGGTGTCCAGTGGATCTGAGAAGGTCATCACTCTAGAGGCTGAATGGATAGCGAAGTAGGGGTACAAGTGGACTGATTCTGAGGAGGAGCAGGAGGAGACTGACGATGCGCGTGACGACTGATCGCTTCATCCTAAGCTGCCACTTATGTCGTAGGTGTCCTCTCTGCCTTTTTTATGTCTCGATGCCAAAGGGGGAGAGAGTGTAGGATTTGCGTGTGTCTTGTGCCGTGCTTTGCCGTGTTATTTGCTTTGCTTTCGTTCTGTTGAACCTCGTTTGCTTTGTGTTAGTTTGTGTCGTGTGTGTGAGTCCTAACGACTATCATATGGTGTGAGACATTGCACTTTACTCTTTCCTATCTTCATTATGTCTAAGCTATTTAGTAGGTTGTGAGCTTATGCCTTATTATGCCTTGTTATTTTATGCTCACGATCTTCTCCTTGCATCCATGCGTAGCGCTATCTTATTAGTTGCAAGGATTGTGTTGTTTATAAAATATAGGGGGAGTATTGATCCTAGTATGTGCATGTGCAGTCCAAAGCATCTATCTAAGAAGGCACACATCTAGGGGGAGCTTGCCTATATTTTATACACATGTTGGGTTTGCTTATGATCTTATTCATATCTATGTGCAAATACCGTATTGTCATCAATCCACCAAAAAGGGGGAGATTGTAAGGGCATATTTCTCCCTAAGTGGTTTTGGTGATTGATGACAATGCTTTTGCGGACTAATCGTGTGCATTGAGCATTTCAGATATCTCATGTCTAGGCACAAGACGATTAAGTGCCCCTCGGAACCTATCGAAGATGGCGTTTCCTTTTGTTTCTTTTCGGTGGAATTGAGTCATAGGAAAGTCGTACTATTAAGAGGGGGTCCACTTCAGAAAGGTTAGGGTGGAATCAACATGTACACACTATTTATTTGCACCACCTTTCCTTCACTTCGTTGGAGCATCGGCTGTTTTCCTTGTCATTGCAAAAACAGAGGCTTTCTACTACTACTACTACTACTACTCTGTGGCATGCGGTAGTACCGCTCAAGGGAGCGGTAGTACCGCAGGATCCCATGGTAGTACTGCTCCGTGACTACAGTAGTACCGCACACCGCGGTAGTACCATGCCAGGGTCACAGTAGTACCGTGTGCCCTACCTCAGCGTCATGGCCAGCGCGGAAGTAGGAGTGGAAGTAATTTTTTACTTCTGCGTCCTACGTGGTAGTACCGCTCTGGCCGAGCGGTAGTACCGTGCCGGGTTTTTGCATCGATCGATACTCTGCGGAAGTAGCCACGGATGTAATTTAGTCCATGCTCTTCCCCGACTTGTCTGTGCGCTGCCCTGCGGTAGTACCGCTCCGGTAGTACTACCGCCCGTTGCTATACGCAACATGGCTAGGTCTGGCTCCTGCCGCGCCAGAGGTAGTACCACACCTCTTGCGGTAGTACCGCAGGGGCATGCGGTAGTACCGCAAGTCTGGTACGGTAGTACCGCATGTCGCAGGCAGAGTTAGTGGATAACGGTTGGATTTGTTCTTCCACTATATAAGGGGAGTCTTCTTCTCCAAGAAGACTTACCTCTCCCTCCCCAAGCTCTATTGTTGCTCAAAAGCTCCATTTCCGCCCGATCTCTCTCCCTAGCCAATCAAACTTGTTGATTTCCTAGGGATTGGTTGAGAAGGCATGGATCTACACTTCCACCAAGAGATATTTGATTCCCCCACTAATCCCTTGAGGATCTTGTTACTCTTGGGTGTTTGAGCACCCTAGACGGTTGAGGTCACCTCGGAACCATAGTCCATTGTGGTGAAGCTTCGTGGTGTCGTTGGGAGCCTCCAATTCAGTTGTGGAGATAGCCCCAACCTTGTTCGTAAAGGTTCGGTCGCCGCCTTCAAGGGCACCACTAGTGGAATCACGATACCTCGCAATGTGTGAGGGCGTGAGGAGAATACGGTGGACCTAGTGGCTTCTTGGGGATCATTGTGCCTCCACACCGCTCTAACGGAGACGTACTTCCTCTCAAAGGAAAGGAACTTCGGTAACACATCCTCGTCTCCACCGGCTCCACTTGTGGTTATCTCTTACGTTTACTTGTGCAAGCTTTTGTTGTGTATCATATCTTGCTTGCTTGTGTGCTTATTATTGTTGCATCATATAGGTTGCCCACCTAGTTGCATATCTAGACAACCTATATTGTTGCTAAGTTTAATTTGGTTAAGAAAAGCTAAAAATTATTAGTTACCTATTCACCCCCTCTAGTCAACCATATCCATCCTTTCACTTGGTGTTGCATTCTTGCTTGATAGTGCCTTTCTTGAACTTCATCTTGAAGTGCTTCTTCCTCTTACCGATTAGGTCGGTTGCGTGCGGCGGCGGCATGATGTGAGTTATGCAGTGCACGTTGCACCCATCTTTTTATCCTTAATGGCAATAATACAAATACGTGCCTCGCTACCCCTTTTGTCACTGGGTGAGGACACCACAAGATTGAACCCATTACAAAGCATCTCTTCCATTGCAAGAAAAATAAATCTAGTTAGCCAAAGGAAATCAATAGATCGGAGAGAAATACAACGTTATCTTAATCATGCATAAAAAGAGTTGAGAGAAAACTCAAATAATATTCATAGATCATCTGAACAAAAACCCACAATTCATCGGATCTCAACAAACACACCTCAAAAGAAGATTACATCGAATAGATCTCTAGGAACATTGAGGAGAACATTTTAATGAAGATCAAAGAGAGAGAAGAAGCCATCTAACTAATAGACATGGACGCATAGGTTTGTGGTAAACTACTCAGACATCATCGGAAGGGCAGCAAGGTTGATGTATATGCCCTCCGTGATCGAATCACCCTCCGGTGGAGTATCGACAAAGGCCTCCCGATGGGATCTCGCAAGGACAGAAACTTACAGCGGCGAAAAGTATTTTTGGTGTGCCCTCCTGTGTACGGGGAATATTTGGGTATTTATAGAGCAAAGATTATCATGGTCCATGAATGGGCCTAACCATACGTGGGCTACATTCCTGACTATACGTGGGCCCTTTACAATCCAGACCATTCTTGGGCCCTAACTGGATAGTCCTAATACGGGCCTTTACTGGCCAAAATCACCTTGGGCCACCTATGGAACTAAAGAGTACTTAAACACATCGAAAGTATCGTTAGATAAAAACGAGTCCAAAAACAACACGAGCCGTTAACAGTCCCTCCTCCCACGGCGCTTGGCGAAGCCCTGCAGAAATACCGTTGCATCCACCACCACGCCGTCATGCTGTTGGATCTCCATCAACCTCTCCTCCCCCCTTGCTGGATCAAGAAGGAGGAGACGTCGCTGCACCGTACGTGTGTTGAACGCGGAAGTGCCGTCCGTTCGGCGCTAGGATCATCGGTGATTTGGATCACGACGAGTACGACTCCATCATCCACGTTCTCTTGAACGCTTCCGCTCGCGATCTACAAGGGTATGTAGATGCACTCCTTTCTCCCTCGTTGCTAGATGACTCCTTAGATTGATCTTGGTGAAGCGTAGAATTTTTTTGAATTCTGCTACGTTCCCCAACAGTGGCATCTGAGCTAGATCTATGCGTAGTATCTTGCACGAGTAGAACACAAAGAAGTTGTGGGCGTAGATTTGTTCAATTCTCTTACCGCTACTAGTCTTATCTTGATTCGGCGGCATCGTGGGATGAAGCGGCCGGGACCGACCTTACACATACGCTTACGTGAGACAGGTTCCACCGACTGACATGCACTAGTTGCATAAGGTGGCTAGCGGGTGAGAATCTCTCCCACTTTAGTCGGATCGGATTTGATGAAAAGGGTCCTTATGAAGGGTAAATAGAAATTGACATATCACGTTGTGGTTTTGGCGTAGGTAAGAAACGTTCTTGCTAGAAACCTATAGCAGCCATGTAAAAACTTGCAACAACAATTAGAGGACGTCTAACTTGTTTTTGCAGCATATGCTGTGTGATGTGATATGGCCAAAAGATGTGATGAATGATATATGTGATGTATGAGATTGATCATGTTCTTGTAATAGGAATCACGACTTACATGTCGATGAGTATGACAACTGGCAGGAGCCATAGGAGTTGTCTTATTTTTTTGTATGACCTGCGTGTCACTGAATAACGCCATGTAATTACTTTACTTTATTGCTAAACGTTAGCCATAGTAGTAGAAGTAATGTTTGGCGAGACGACTTCATGAAGACACGATGATGGAGATCATGATGATGGAGATCATGATGATGGAGATCATGGTGTCATGCCGGTGACAAAGATGATCATGGAGCCCCGAAGATGAAGATCAAAGGAGCAAAATGATATTGGCCATATCATGTCACTATTTGATTGCATGTGATGTTTATCATGTTTATACATCTTATTTGCTTAGAACGACGGTAGTAAATAAGATGATCTCTCACTAAAATTTCAAGAATTGTGTTCCCCCTAACTGTGCACTGTTGCTAAGGTTCGTTGTTCCGAAGCACCACGTGATGATCGGGTGTGATAGACTCTAACGTTCGCATACAACGGGTGTAAGCCAGATTTACACACGCAATACACTTAGGGTTCACTTGACGTGCCTATCATGTACAGACATGGCCTCGAAACACGGAAGACCGAAAGGTCGAACATGAGTCATATAGAAGATACGATCCACATGAAGATGTTCACCGTTGATGACTAGTCCGTCTCACGTGATGATCGGACACAGCCTAGTCGATTCGGATCATGTATTACTCAGATGACTAGAGAGATGTCTATCTGAGTGGGAGTTCATTAAATTTGTTTAAATGAACTTAATTGTCATGAACTTAGTCTAAAATCTTTACAATATGTCTTGTAGATCAAATGGCCCACGCTCACGTTACCCTTAACTTCAATGCGTTCCTAGAGAAATGGTAGCAACTATACGGATTGGGTCCATAACCTCAGGATCATCCTCATAGCTGTAAAGAAAACATATGTCCTAGAAGCACCGCTAGGTGACGCTCCCGCCCCGGCAAACCAAGACGTTATGAATGCTTGGCAGTCGCGTTGTGATGATTACTCCCTGGTTCAGTGCGGCATGCTCTACAGCTTAGAATCGGGGCTCCAAAAGCGTTTTGAGCACCACGGAGCATATGAGATGTTCCAAGAGCTGAAAATGGTTTTCCAAGCTCATGCCCGAGTCGAGAGATATGATGTCCCCGACGCATTCTACAGTTGTAAGATGGAGGAGAATAGTTCTGTCAGTGAGCACATACTCAAATTGTCTGGGTTGCACAATCGCTTGTCTCAGTTGGGAATGAATCTCCCAGACGAAGCAGTCGTTGACAGAATCCTTCAGTCGCTCCCACCTAGCTACAAGAGCTTCGTGATAAACTTCAATATGCAAGGGATGGAGAAGTCCATTCCCGAAGTGTATTCAATGCTGAAATCAGCGGAGGTGGAGATCAAGAAAGAGCATCAAGTGTTCATGGTGAATAAAACCACTAAGTTCAAGAAAGTCAAGGGTAAAAAGAACTTCAAGAAGGACGGCAAAGGAGTTGCCGCGCCCGATAAGCCAGTTGCCGGGAAGAAGCCAAAGAATGGACCCAAGCCTGAGACTGAGTGCTTTTATTGCAAGGGAACGGGTCACTAGAAGCGGAACTGCCCCAAATACTTAGCAGATAAGAAGGCTGGCAACGTCAAAGGTATGTATGATATACATGTTATTGATGTGTACCTTACCAGCGCTCGTAGTAGCTCCTGGGTATTTGATACCGGTGCAGTTGCTCGCATTTGTAACTCAAAGCAGGAGCTGCGGAATAAGCGGAGACTGGCGAAGGACGAGGTGACGATGCGCGTCGGGAATGGTTCCAAGGTCGATGTGATCGCCGTCAGCACGCTACCTCTACATCTACCCTCGGGATTAGTTTTGAATCTTAATAATTGTTATTTAGTACCAGCTTTGAGCATGAACATTGTATCTGGATCTCGTTTAATGCGAGATGGCTACTCATTTAAATCCGAGAATAATGGTTGTTCTATTTATATGAGAGATATGTTTTATGGTCATGCCCCGCTGGTCAATGGTTTATTCTTAATGAATCTCGAACGTGATGTTACACATATTCATAGTGTGAATGCCAAAAGATGTAAAGTTGACAATGATTGTCCCACATACTTGTGGCATTGCCGCCTTGGTCATATTGGTGTCAAACGTATGAAGGAGCTCCATGCAGATGGACTTCTAGAATCTCTTGATTATGAATCATTTGATACGTGCGAACCATGCCTCTTGGGAAAGATGACCAAGACTCCGTTCTCCGGAACAATGGAGCGAGCGACCAACTTATTGGAAATCATACATACCGATGTGTGCGGTCCAATGAGTGTTGAAGCTCGCGGAGGCTATCGTTATATTCTCACCCTCACGGATGACTTAAGTAGATATGGGTATGTCTACTTGATGAAACACAAGTCTGAGACCTTTGAAAAGTTCAAGGAATTTCAGAATGAGCTCGAGAATCAACGTGACAGAAAAATAAAGTTCTTACGATCGGATCGTGGAGGTGAATATTTAAGTCACGAATTTGGCACGCACCTAAGGAACTGTGGAATTGTTTCACAATTGACACCGCCCGGAACACCTCAGCGTAATGGTGTGTCCGAACATCGTAATCGTACTCTGTTGGACATGGTGCGATCTATGATGTCTCTTACCGACTTACCGCTATCTTTTTGGGGTTATGCTTTAGAGACTGCCGCATTTACTTTAAATAGGGCTCCGTCTAAATCCGTTGAGACGACACCATATGAACTTTGGTTTGGCAAGAAACCTAAGCTATCGTTTCTGAAAGTTTGGGGTTGCGATGCTTATGTCAAGAAACTTCAACGTGAAAAGCTTGAACCCAAATCGAAAAAATGCGTCTTCATAGGATACCCAAAGGAAACTATTGGGTACACCTTCTACCTCAGATCCGAAGGCAAGGTCTTTGTTGCCAAGAATGGATCCTTTCTGGAGAAAGAGTTTCTCTCGAAAGAAGTGAGTGGGAGGAAAGTGGAACTTGATGAGGTGATAGTCACCCCTTCCGAACCGGAAAGTAGCGCAACGCAGGAAGTTGTTCCTGAGATGCCTGCACCGACTAGGGAGGAAGTTAATGATGATGATCATGAAGCTTCGGATCAAGTTACCACTGAACTTCGAAGGTCCACAAGGACACGTTCCGCATCAGAGTGGTACGGCAACCCTGTCATGAAAATCATGTTGTTAGACAACGGTGAACCTTCGAACTATGAAGAAACGATGGCGGGCCCGGATTCCAACAAATGGCTTGAAGCCATGAAATCCGAGATAGGATTCATGTATGAAAACAAAGTATGGACTTTGGTGGACTTGCCCGATGATCGGCACGTGATACGTCCCAAACGTATCCATAATTTTTGCTTGTGACATGCTTGTTTTGCATCATTGTCTCATGTTTATATCAAAGTTTTCTATCTTTTTAGACATTTATTGGACTAACCTACTAATGGTTGCAAAAGTGCATAATGTTCTTGTTTTACACTTTATTGTGTAGGAATTACTTGGAAATTGACAAAAACGCAAAAGGAGTCGTATTGGAGTAGGACTCTGACTTTCCTGAAATCTGTCTGAGAACGTTTTTAGAAGATGGTCACGTTCCGGCCCGAAGACTACGTCAAACGGAAAAAACCTAGTTGCGAAAGTTGTGGGGAATTTCGAGAGGATGCTTCTGGATATAAAATTCGTCCAAATCGGAGTTCGGACGGCCGAGAAAAGCCCGTTTTACTGAAGCTCAAAATCTGATGACGGGAATCCGAGAGTCTATATAAAGAGAGGAAACCTAGGTCACCAAGGGCCACGAATTTTCCTCCTCCCAGGCCGCCGTCTTGGAGGGGAGGACCATCACCATTGCAGCACCATCCACAAGGAAGAAGGGGGGCCAAGGAGCCGCTGCCCCCTAGGGCCGCCGCCGCCGACACGGCTGCCGCCGGCCGCCTCCTCCTCTCCGGGCTGCACCTCTCCATCAACACCACCATCAATCTCTTGCTCACCATGGCCATGTGTGAGTAGTCTTCTCCGGGGCTGAGGGCTTGTACGTGTAGCTATGTGGTTATCTCTCTCTCCCATGATGTGATCTTCGTTGTGATCATAGGCTATGTTAATCTAGGGTGATCACATGATATTTCCCCTTCCTCTATGTATTGAATTGATGTACTCACTTGTCTTTATCTAGTATAATCCCCGAGACCAAGGTGACAGCGGTCTATTGGACATGGATTAGAAGAATATTTTCATGAGTGATTTCCTCTTTTGTGTGTTGATTGAAGATTGAGAGTCCCTTGGTGCTTGTCTTTGACTATCCTTGAGATATGTTGTGGTGATTGTGGTACTCTCTTTGGATGGCCGCGGTGACATTGGGAAATCCATAGATTAAGAACTACGAACTTTGAGGTGTGTTTTTGTAGCCCTACATAATTCTCGTCCTCTCTTGACCACAAAGGAATGACCTCCGAGTGCGTCTCCATTGCATGTTTTATGGGAAATATCATGTGATTAGACTATGTCAATGTTGTTGGGAGTTGCCACTAGTGAAAGTATGAAGCCTAGGCATTGTTTCCACCATTGCAATACCAATTGTGCTCACGTTTACCACTTGTTTGCTTGCTGCACTTTTTATTACAGATTTATATTACTTTGCTTTGCCACTCCTATCATCCATATTATACCATCTCTTCGCCGAACTAGTGCACCTATACAACTCCTAGTTGCATTAGGTGTGTTGGGGACACAAGAGACTTCTTGTATCTTGATTGCAGGGTTGCTTGAAAGGGGTACGTTCAACCTCCACTTCCCTGAGTTCGATAAACCTTGGGTTACTCACTTAAGGGAAATTTGCTGCTGTCCTACAAACCTCTGCTCTTGGAGGCCCAACACTGTCTACAGGAATAGAAGCGTGTAGTAGACATCAAGCTATTTCTGGCGCCGTTGCCGGGGAAGTGAGGTAAGTGAAGGTACCTTCTCTAGATCTTGCAATTAAATCTTTTCGTTTCTTGTTTTTAGTTTCACTAAGTTATGTTTATGGAAACCGCACTCTTAGTTCGCTGCTTGGGGAAGGCCGCTTTACCACACCCGTGGTAGAGAAGTCTCCTCCACCTACTGAATGTATCCCGTTCCAAATACCACTTGGGATAATTGAAATAATTTTGAATGATTGTTATGATGGGACGGTCAATCCTAGTATTCATTTGTTGAAACTTACAGAACTTTGTGAGTTGTTTAAGATTTCAGATTTGACAAGAGATGGAGTCATGAGGAAATTATTTGCCTTGTCACTGAAAGGAAAAGCATTGGAATGGTATAGGCTACTAGATGACTCTCACCTGCTGGATTTGGAAGAGATCCAGTCTCTCTTTTACTCCAAGTTTTATCCTCGTCATGAAGTCCATGAGAATAGGAATTATGTTTATAATTTCTATCCTCATGACGGAGAGAGCATAGCTCAAGCTTGGGGGAGACTGAAAACGTTAATGCTAAAATGTCCTAACCATGGGCTCCCCAAAGATATGATTATTACTAATTTCTATGCGAGGCTTTCTCGACAGGATAAAGATTTGCTCGATGCTTCCTCTATGGGTTCTTTCACAAACGAAAAGATTGATGCTAAATGGGAACTCCTTGAAAGAATTCAACGCCACACTGAAGATTGGGAGATCGACAAAGGTAATGAGTCAGGTATAATTTATGAGTATGATTGCATTAAGTCCTTTGTTGAAACTACAAGTTTTAATAAGTTTAGTGCTAAGTTTGGGCTTGATTCTCAACTCCTTGTTAATTTCCTCAAATCTTTTGCTTCACATCTTAATATGCCTAAGGAGGATTGGATCAAGCATCATGAACCTTTTAAAGAGTTTTGCAAAGAAAATGAAATTGTTCATGATGATTGCAACATGCATGATCCAATTCCTAAAAATGAAGTTTTATATAAGCATGTTAATTTTTGTGGAGTGGATAGACCTTGTGAAAGGCCTATGATTGAAGAAGAGAAGTATTGTAAGCAACATAAGCATGAAAGAACAATCACTTGGGTCAAAGATTTAAATGAAATTGCTAGAGAATTGTGTGACCTTTATCCTTTTACTTGTGAACTTTGTTGTATAGAGGGTCACTTTAATTTTCAATGCATGCACTTTCAAAACATAACTGTTAACCAGTTGTGTGATAACATGATCACCCCTGATCTTTATGATGAGCTTATGTTATTTTTGATGTGTGAAGAGTTATCAGAAAAGACTTATTGGCTAGATGTTAATGCCATAGGAATAAAAAACACTTTGCAAAATTGCCATCTCTATTGTGTTGTTAATTGCCATAAAAATGATTACATAAGTAAGATTAGAAAGGAGGGAACTTTACCAAAGTATAAAAATGTCTCTTATATTTCTGCTAATAAAAAGGAGAGTTTCCCCCAAGTTTCCCCTATTGTTTCTAATGATAAACCAGGATATGTGGAGAAGCTTCATCTCCAACCACTCCCTCCTAAGGTGAAGAAGAAGAAAAAGAAGAGGAGGAGGAAAAGGAGCAAGAAGGAAGAAGAATGGGTATCAACCTGGCCTGAGCATTTTCCTCCCATCAACTTTTATCCTAACGGTTGTAAGTTTAAAGAAGAAGGTGAAGTTTATTGCCTTAATTATCATCTTGATGATACGTCCGTAGGTACTATTGAAGATGATTTTGATTATGATATGCATGTTACTTATTGTGATTGGGAAAATGATGATAATGCTACTTATGATCTTGAAAATCTTTTTGGTACCAACTCTGAAAGTGATGATATGGAATGCTCTAAGCTTGGGGATGATAGGATTGCAAATCCTTTACCCACTAGTGATGTGATAATTGATAATTCTTTTGCTAGTAAGAATAAAGACAACATGTTTACAAATATAGTTGCTAGCAATGATAATGCTCTTCTCTACTATGATGATGTTATAACTCCAATCTATAGTGATTATAAAGGTACCTATAACATAAGGAGAAATTATCCTTATGAAACTTGTCATAATCATGGAGGGAATTACTCCCTTGTTGAACACCATCTTCCTAATACACAATTAATCTATAGTGTTCAAGTTGTTTATGATAGTCCTACTCCCACTATTACCAATGAGAAAGATTATGCTTATGTGGAGAGTAAGAGTACCTTTTTGCATGTGGATCATGGTAACAATGCTTTATGTGATGCTTATATTGTTGAGTTTATTCGTTATCCCACTGAAAATTATTATGAGAAGGGAACATATGCTTATAGATATTTCAATAATATCAAGTTCCCTCTCTTTATGTTGAAGGTTTTGAAGCTGCACTTGTTTTGTCTTCCTATGCTTATTGCTTTGTGCTTCAATGAATTATTCTATTGCAATATTCCTATGCCTAGGAAGCATGTTAGGCTTAAATGTGTTTGGTATTTGCTTCTTGATGCTCTCTTTTGTTCTTCAACTCTTATTCCTACGAGAGCATCATTAAAGTCTTAAGCCTATCTTTATGGCTATAAAGAAAGAGCTCTAGGGAGATAACCCTTGTTATCTTTGCTTTCGGTTTGTTCTTTCGGTTTTTAGTGGTCTTGATGTTTGTTACTACTGTAGCAACATCATTGTATCTTTATTTTTCAGCTTTGTGCCAATTTTAGCCTCTGATTGCAAGAAAGTTCAAAAGTTGTGACATGCTGTCCAGAAAACAGATTCTGTCCTTGGAAAGAAAAATTCGAATAAAATCACCAGATCATCTTTTCGATCTGAATTTTTTTGACAGCGTGCTCTATACAATTGGCTTTCGAGCGTCTGTTCTGAGTTTTTTTATTTGAGTTGCAGAAGTGCCCCGAAAAAATTATTTACTACCTGCTGGTCTGTTTTTCACAGATTCTGTCATGTTTTGCCTTTTCTTCGTTTTGCAAACCTTGAGCTTGCTTTTTCTTTGCAAAAACCTTTTGGCAATCTTCAGAAACAGTAGCTCTTCAAGAATATCTTTGTTTCCAGTAGAGAAAATTTTATTTTATTGTGGGTACTAACCTCTCTAATCAGATTATGATGAGTTATGTATGAAGGGAGCTTTCAAGTGTGCGAGGGAAGATGATAAAAGAAGATTCGGGAGTGTCAAACGCTCAAGCTTGGGGATGCCCCCATGCACCCCCAAGAAATATCCAAGGAGACTCAAGCATCTAAGCTTGGGGATGCCCCCGTGCATCCCCTTCTCCATCAACAATTATCAGTTCGTCCTTCGTTCCACTATATTTATCACTTCATGTGTTATGTGCTATGCTTGGAGCGTCTTGCTCTTTTCTTTTTAGTTTTGTATTGTTTTCTTTGCTGGTCATAGATAAGTTGCATCTGATCATTCTTGTTTGGGAGAGAGACACGCTCCGCTTTTTCATGAAACACTCATGTTCTTCACTTATATCTTTTTGAGTGTTTTAGCTACCTTGTTATATGCTTCTAGCTCTTGTTTTTCTTTCATATCATGTTCAGAGCTATTAGTTCTTTTATAGAAAGTACTCTCTTGCTTCACTTATATCTATTTGGAGAGTTGATTGGTTTGAATTGCTAAATAATATGTTGGATCTGAAAAATACCAAGTGTGGCCGTGGTGCAAAGAATAAAAAGCTTGCATAGTTTTGAAGATCATTGAGTAACTTGATCCCTATCAATTGTTTTGAGAAATTAAGTAGTGATGCCTAAACATGTAGATCATTTAATAAAGTCTTATTAGTGAAGACATACCTTTGAAGTTTGCAATTCTTTAGTTTTTCACCATTGGTAGTTTTAAAGTTCTTGTTCTCTTTTTAGAAGTAAGATGGTTGACAAGGAAGACATTGTAGAAGTCTTATAATTATGCTGAAAGGATGTTATATTTCTCTTGTACCGGTTAACATGTGCTTGCTAAAAACTTGCTAAACCAAAAACTCTGAGCGGGAATGCTGCTCGTGCATCCAAATTCCATAGCCAAAATTCTGCCATATGTGTCCACCATACCTACCTATGCATGGTATTTAATAGCCATTCCAAGTAAATTGCTCATGTGCTACCTTTAAAACCTTCAAAATTTATCCTTATTTGTGTCTCTGTTTTAGCTCATGAGGAAGTGGTAGATAGTTCATTATTACTTGTGTTGGACAGAATGACCCCTGACGTGCATGAATAATGTGCATGTCTTTAATTTTGCAAAAAGAGCTCGCAAAAGGGTATGCCCAGCCCACTTTACATGTAATCAATATCAATATCAAAAACCTCCTTCACACATCGTACCTGAGAAATCAGACAAACTTTGGCTAGTGATAAACAAAGGAGAAAGGGGAGTGTTATCATTCCTCTATGGGAGCCGCTCTTAAGTTCTGTTTGGCATGAGTAGTAGTGCATTGTTTATTACCATTCGTTGACATAAGCATACATGTCTCAAAATTGCTTTTATATCTCTATGTTTTCAAAAATAAAAAGCTCTAGCACATGAGTAATCCCTGCTTCCCTCTGCGAAGGGCCTATCTTTTACTTTTAAATGTTGAGTCAGTTTTCCTATGTTCTAATCTTCTTCCTCCACCATAAGCAAGCATCTAGTGTTAACCCTGGGTTCAAGTTGATTATGTTCAAAATTTCTGCTTAGTTATATATAATCCTTGTGCATTGAACTTATCCATGAGATAAAATGTTGAAAAGTGGAAAGCATTGCTGAAACTTTATCTTCCTTTTGTGTTAACTAGAATGCTTTTGATGAGAGAACTCCTTTGGGGCTAACAGATGTGCTTAAATTTATAGTTTCATGTCTTCAAGTGTACTATTCATGAAAAGAATTTACTTAGATGATCACTTGGTTATTCATTGTTTACTTGCTTTCAACTATAGACAATTGTTTTGGTTCACTTTATTTCAGTCCATATGCTTTACCTTATTACTTGATCAAGATTGTGTTAGTAGCATGTCACCTAAAAAATTATCTATGTTATCATTCTACCTACTCAAGGACGAGTAGGAATTAAGCTTGGGGATGTTGATACGTCCCAAACGTATCCATAATTTTTGCTTGTGACATGCTTGTTTTGCATCATTGTCTCATGTTTATATCAAAGTTTTCTATCTTTTTAGGCATTTATTGGACTAACCTACTAATGGTTGCAAAAGTTCACAATGTTCTTGTTTTACACTTTATTGTGTAGGAATTACTTGGAAATTGAGAAAACGCAAAAGGAGTCGTATTGGAGTAGGACTCTGACTTTCCTGAAATCTGTCTGAAAACATTTTTAGAAGATGGTCACGTTCCAGCCCGAAGACGACGTCAAACGGAAAAAACCTAGTTGCGAAAGTTGTGGGGAATTTTGAGAGGATGCTTCTGGATATGAAATTCGTCCAAATCGGAGTCCAAACGGCCGAGAAAAGCCCGTTTTACTGAAGCCCAAAATCTGATGACGGGAATCCGAGAGTCTATATAAAGAGAGGAAACCTAGGTCACCAAGGGCCACGAATTTTCCTCCTCCCAGGCCGCCGTCTTAGAGGGGAGGACCAGCACCATCCACAAGGAATAAGGGGGGCCAAGGAGCCGCTGCCCCCTAGGGCCGCCGCCGCCGACACGGCTGCCTCCGGCCGCCTCCTCCTCTCCGGGCTGCACCTCTCCATCAACACCACCATCAATCTCTTGCTCACCATGGCCATGTGTGAGTAGTCTTCTCCGGGGCTGAGGGCTTGTACGTGTAGCTATGTGGTTATCTCTCTCTCCCATGATGTGATCTTCGTTGTGATCATAGGCTATGTTAATCTAGGGTGATCCCATGATATTTCCCCTTCCTCTATGTATTGAATTGATGTACTCACTTGTCTTTATCTAGTATAATCCCCGAGACCAAGGTGACAGCGGTCTATTGGACATGGATTAGAAGAATATTTTCATGAGTGATTTCCTCTTTTGTGTGTTGATTGAAGATTGAGAGTCCCTTGGTGCTTGTCTTTGACTATCCTTGAGATATGTTGTGGTGATTGTGGTACTCTCTTTGGATGGCCGCGGTGACATTGGGAAATCCATAGATTAAGAACTACGAACTTTGAGGTGTGCTTTTGTAGCCCTACATAATTCTCGTCCTCTCTTGACCACAAAGGAATGACCTCCGAGTGCATCTCCATTGCATGTTTTATGGGAAATATCATGTGATTAGACTATGTCAATGTTGTTGGGAGTTGCCACTAGTGAAAGTATGAAGTCTAGGCCTTGTTTCCACCATTGCAATACCAATTGTGCTCACGTTTACCAGTTGTTTGCTTGCTGCACTTTTTATTACAGATTTATATTACTTTGCTTTGCCACTCCTATCATCCATATTATACCATCTCTTCGCCGAACTAGTGCACCTATACAACTCCTAGTTGCATTAGGTGTGTTGGAGACACAAGAGACTTCTTGTATCTTGATTGCAGGGTTGCTTGAAAGGGGTACGTTCAACCTCCACTTCCCTGAGTTCGATAAACCTTGGGTTACTCACTTAAGGGAAATTTGTTGCTGTCCTACAAACCTCTGCTCTTGGAGGCCCAACACTGTCTACAGGAATAGAAGCGTGTAGTAGACATCAGCACGCCATAGAAAACAAATGGATTTTAAGAAGAAGACTGACGCAGATGGTAATGTGACCATCTATAAGGCTCGGCTTGTCGCTAAAGGTTATCGACAAGTTCAAGGGATTGCCTACGACGAGACTTTCTCTCCCGTAGCGATGCTAAAGTCCGTCCGAATCATGTTAGCAATTGCCGCATACTATGATTATGAGATATGGCAAATGGACGTCAAAACGGTATTCCTTGATGGCTTCCTCAAGGAAGAACTGTATATGATGCAACCGGGAGGTTTTGTCGATCCTGAGAATGCTAACAAGGTACGCAAGCTCCAGCGCTCAATCTATGGGCTGGTGCAAGCATCTCGGAGTTGGAATATTCGCTTTAATGATGTGATCAAAGCGTTTGGGTTTATACAGACTTGGGGATAAGCCTGTATTTACAAGAAAGTGAGTGGGAGCTCTGTAGCATTTCTCATATTATATGTGGATGATATATTGCTGATGGGAAATGATGTAGAATTCTTGGAGAGCATAAAGGCCTACTTGAATAAGAGTTTTTCAATGAAGGGCCTTGGAGAAGTTGCTTATATATTAGGCATCAAGATCTATAGAGATAGATCGAGACGCCTCATTGGTCTTTCACAAAGCACATACCTTGATAATATATTGAAGAAGTTCAATATGGATCAGTCAAAGAAAGGGTTCTTGCCTATGTTGCAAGGTATGACATTGAGCACGGCTCAATCCCCGACAACGGCAGAAGATAGAGAAAAGATGAGTGTCATGCCCTATGCCTCAGCCATAGGTTCTATTATGTATGCCATGCTGTGTACCAGACCTGATGTGAACCTTGCCATAAGTTTGGTAGGGAGGTACCAAAGTGATCCCGGTATGGAACACTGGACAGCGGTCAAGAACATCCTGAAGTACCTGAAAAGGACTAAGGATATGTTTCTCGTTTATGGAGGTGACGAAGAGCTCGTCGTAAAGGGTTACGTCGATGCTAGCTTCGACACACATCTGGATGACTCCAAGTCACAAACCGGATACGTGTATATTTTGAATGGTGGGGCAGTCAGCTGGTGTAGTTGCAAGCAGAGCGTCATGTCGCATTCTACATGTCAAGTGGAGTACATAGCTGCTTGCGAAGCAGCGCAGGAAGGAGTTTGGATGAAGGAGTTCATCACCGACCTGGGAGTCATTCCAAGCGCGTCGGGCCCGATGACCCTCTTCTGTGACAACACTGGAGCTATTGCCATTGCCAAGGAGCCCAGGTTTCACAAGAAGACCAAGCACATCAAGCGCCGTTTGAACTCCATCCGAAATTATGTTCAAGATGGAGACATAGATATTTGTAAAGTGCATACGGATCTGAATGTCGCAGATCTGTTGACTAAACCTATTCCACGAGCAAAACATGATCAACATCAGAACTCTATGGGTGTTTGATTCATCACAATGTAACTAGATTATTGACTCTATTGCAAGTGGGATACTGTTGGAAATATGCCCTAGAGGCAATAATAAAATGGTTATTATTATATTTCCTTGTTCATGATAATTGTCTGTTATTCATTCTTGAATTGTATTATCCGGAAACAGTGATACATGTGTGAATACATAGACCACAGCGTGTCCCTAGTAAACCTCTAGTTACTAGCTCGTTGATCAACAGATGGTTACGGTTTCCTGACCATGGACATTGGATGTCATTGATAACGAGATCACATCATTAGGAGAATGATGTGATGGACAAGACCCAATCCTAAGCCTAGCACAAGATCGTGTAGTTCGTAATGCTAAAGCTTTTCCAGTGTCAAGTATCTTTTCCTTAGACCATGAGATTGTGCAACTCCCAGATACCGTAGGAATACTTTGGGTGTGCCAAACGTCACAACGTAACTGGGTGGCTATAAAGGTACGCAACGGGTATCTCCGAAAGTATCTGTTGGGTTGGCACGAACCGAGACTTGGATTTGTCACTCCGTATGACGGAGAGGTATCTCTGGGCCCACTCGGTAAGACATCATCATAATGAGCTCAATGTGACTAAGGAGTTGGTCACGGGATGATGTATTACGGAACGAGTAAAGAGACTTTCCGTGATGAGATTGAACAAGGTATCGATATACCGACGATCGAATCTCTGGCAAGTACTATGCCGATAGACAAAGGGAATTGTATACGGGATTGATTGAATCCTTGACATCATGGTTCATCCGATGAGATCATCGAGGAACATGTAGGAACCAACATGGGTATCTAGATCCCGCTGTTGGTTATTGACCGGAGAGTCATCTCGGTCATGTCTACGTGTCTCCCGAACCCGTAGGGTCTACACACTTAAGGTTCGATGACGCTAGGGTTGTAGAGATATATGCACACGGTAACCCAAATGTTGTTCGGAGTCCCGGATGAGATCCCGGACGTCACGAGGAGTTCCATAATGGTCCGAAGGTAAATAATTATATATAGGAAGTCCAGTTTCGGCCATCGGGAGAGTTTCGGGAGTCACCGGTAGTGTACCGGGACCACCGGAAGGGTCCCGGGGGTCCACCGGGTGGGGCCACCCATCCCGGAGGGCCCCATGGGCTGAAAGGGGAAGGGAACCAGCCCATAGTGGGCTGGTGTGCCCCCCTTGGGCCCTCCCCCTGCGCCTAGGGTTGGGAACCCTAGGGGTGGGGGGCGCCCCTTGTGACTTGGGGGGAAAGTCCCCCCTAGGCCGCCGCCCCCTAGAGATCCCATCTCTAGGGCCGGCGCACCCCCTAGACCCCCTATATAAAGTGGGCGGAGGGAGGGCAGCCACACCCCAGCCCCTGGCACCTCCCTCTCCCTCCCGTTACACCTCTCCCTCCTCCCGCGGCGCTTGGCGAAGCCCTGCAGAAATACCATTGCATCCATCACCACGCCGTCGTGCTGCTGGATCTCCATCAACCTCTCCCCCCATTGCTGGATCAAGAAGGAGGAGACGTCGCTGCACCGTACGTGTGTTGAACGCGGAGGTGCCTTGGATCACGACGAGTACGACTCCATCATTGATACGTCCAAAACGTATCTATAATTTCTGCTTGCTCCATGCCTCTTTTGTGTGATATTGCTATGATATTTATGCACTTCCATACACTTTTGATCATATTTGGACTAACCTATTAACTCAGTGCACCCCAGTGCCAGTTTCTGTTTTCTGCTGTTTTTCTATTTCAGGTTTTCCCATTACTTAAATTGCCAGAAAAATTCCGGGAAAAATATATAAAAAATCAGTGTTCCGGAAGCTTCCACGCGCCAGAAGTGGGGCCAGACGGGAGCCAGGGGCAGCCCAGGCGGCCTGCCCACGCGGCCCCCCTCCTGGCTGCGCCGGGGGGGCGCCTGGGCCCCCCTTACCTCCTCTGGTGCCCCCCTTTGGCATATATTTACATCACGTCCCGAAACCCTCGAGGACGGAACCCTTTTTTGCGATCTCATCTCTGTTCCGCCGCCGTCGCGCTTCCAAGATCGGGAGCACCAGGAGAACTCTTCCCGGCACCCTGCCGGAGGGGAGAACCACCACCGGGAGCTTCTCCACCACCATGGACGCTTCCCGGATGATTTGTGAGTAGTCCCCCTTGGACCATGGGTCCATGACCAGTAGCTATGTGATGTTCTCCTCCCCTCTTTGTTCTTCACCGATTAGACCTCGTGAGCTGCCCTACATGATCGAGGCACGTATGTAATCTTTATGCTGTTGCTATGCTGAGTTTGCTGGGATCCGATGGATTATGAGATTATGTTCAGATTGTGTGTGAGTAATATATTTGATTCACCTCTTTTATATTTATGTTCTTGAGTAATTCTTGCATGTTCTCCGTTGCTATTTATTGCTTTGGCCGAGTAGTAGGTAGTAACTCCAAGAGGGAACGTTATGCTTGATTGTGGGTTCATGCCCCTCGATGACTAGCTTGAGTGACAGAAACATGAGTCTAGGGGATGTGTTGTTGCCACAAGGGGGAAAACAACGGTGCTTGTACTTGCGGGTGCAAGGATTGTTTACTTTACGCAAAGTTATTTTAATGCAGTTGTCTGTTGCTTTGAGTTTACACTATGGGTGGGACTCGCAACTTAATACCAGCGAGATGTTCTGGATAGATATCTCAAGGTGGATGATTATTAGTAGATGCAGATGGATTTCGGTCTACTTGCCTTGGCGTACCGCCCATACTTTTGAGCCTCTACCTTTCTTTGCAGCATAGTTAGCATTGGTTTGCGCACATAATCATGTCAATTGCCCAGCTGTAATTCGTTTACCTCGCTTAGCTGTTTTATCGTCTTTTGGGAGAGAGACATCACTAGTGAACATCATGGGACCCCGGTCCATATTACCATCACTGATCACACCCGCTATTTACTTCCTGTTCTTATTTACTAGTTGCAGTCATACCTATCACTATTATCTCTTGCGTTTGATCCTTTGTAAACGACAAAGCCGGAGGGATTGACAACCTCTCTGTACTCGTTGGGAGCAAAGTTATTTGTATCTGTGTGCAGGTCCTGTCAAGCAAAAGTCTCTGGCGCTATTGACACCTTCTTGTCGACCCTCGGAGTCTCACGGGATTCGATCCTTGGTATCTTTGCCAAGGGAAAACTACCGCTACGCTACATCTCAAATCTTCCACTTGGGGTAACCAACGAGGGGCGAGAAGCCATCAATCATCCACGTTCTCTTGAACGCTTCCGCTTCTACAAGGGTATGTAGATGCACTCCTTTCTCCCTCGTTGCTAGATGACTCCTTAGATTGATCTTGGCGAAGCGTAGATTTTTTTTGAATTCTGCTACGTTCCCCAACAATATATGTAGTCCAATGCAAGGTGCGTAGGGGGTGATTAGAGAAATAAGCCCTTCTTTCTTAAGCAATGATGCTTATTTATAGAGGCTAAGCGCTTAGTTAGGCACCCTCCTATACAAATAGGTATCGGTGCTTAAGAAAAACTCAGTTTATTTTACTAAGCATCTTGCATTATGCAAGGCCTAATAGGTAAATTCACACTGGTCCTAGTGTGTTGTGTGCTCTTGGACCGTACATGGGCCATATGCAAACAAGTTGTTAGCATGCCTATAATGGGCCAGTCCGATAACTTTTGACTAGGACAAGTGGGCCTTAAGCATGCCTTTGACTAAGCCGTCCATTCTAACTAAACGGACTACTGCTGAGCCATCCACGTGCCATCGTTTTATAGACGCATATCGTCCATTGGATGAACGACGCTTGTTACAAGCAAGAGCCGACGTGTGGCTCCGCTGGTGAATGAGAAGCCGACACATGGAGGATTGTCATTGATTGGAGCCATTAACGGGTATCGGGTCCGAAGCTTGCACCCGATAGCTTAACGAAGACCCATTACGTTCGCTGCCACGTGTTGGTTATCCTTCACGAAAACACTTTCATGACGCGTCATTTATCACCATGAAAATGCACAATTTCGTGATAAAAAGTGATTATTGTCATGAAACACATATTTGAACATGTATGATTATCTTGATTTTGTCATAAAACCATCACAGATGTACATGTGTGACAAAAACGTGACCTATGTGACAAACATGTATTATCACACATGTGTATTTTTTTATCGTGTCTGTATTAGTCACAAACCTACAAGGCCAACATATAACATATTGCTAGCTCACATTAGGACGCGAAGTATCTAATCCAGAGCTCAAATGCTCCCTGATGAACAGTAAAATAAAAAACTGGCAAACAATTTCGTAAAATTTGAAAAAAAAATGTGTGAAACTTTGACAAATGATTTGTGTACCAGCAAAAACTCTATGAAATAACATCCTTGGAAGGCGTGGCAAAAGGAAATATAAAAAATTTATGCTTTAAAATGCTATTTATGAAAGCAGTTTGGAGTCCTGATTTTGTTTCTTTGTCACGGCTTTCACGAATGTCATTTCATGATGAAAATTTCCAAGCACTCAAAACATTTGTCAAAGCTTGCACAATTTTTTTAGATTATTTTCTCATTTTACCATTCATCCCGATCTTAAATGAGCTTAGGAGTAAAATGGGACTTTCGCTTACATGAAGTTTTGTTTCATGGACATTCACATCATTCTCGTAATCTGTGGCCAGAAAGGTATCACATGGACACCATGCTTGTTGTCCAATGTTAATGCATCGTAGCTTGTCAGCTTATTTTTAGTACATAATGAATGTAACTTCGCAAAGATTTGAGCATGAGTGGGGGATGAGTAAAGTGTAAAGCAAATGGTTCACACTATAATTGTCATATCCAATTAGAGCAACTCAATGAACACATAGCTCACACTAAATTTAACCCCACATTTGGTTGGATTTGTGGCTATAACACCACTAAGCTTCAGGGCCAGAGAACTGCTCACCATTGTGTTTTACCCGACCCTCTGCACCAAGGGATGTGGCATGTTGTGTCCTAGTCAATAATTGTGAAATGATAATGATGTGATGCTACGCTTGGTGACCCTAATACAAGCGAGAAGAGCATATATCAGTAAGAACCCCATTGGACGAGAATGTTGCATACGATGTAGGGAGAACGAAGAAAGGCGCGTCGAAGTAAGTTTTGAACGGATATAAACCAAAGAGTTTTCCACGGATCAGAAATATGTCGATAGAGTACCTATAGTAATCACTCTGCCTTGTTTGTTTCAACTTTGATCTGATTCGAATCACCTAGGGATTCACTTTAGTGGCAATTCACGGTTATATAAGATCTTGTTTGTTTCAACTTTGATTGTATTCGAATCACTTGTAGATTCCCTTTAGGCCTCCTTTGGTTCATAGGATAGGATTATCATAGGAATAGGAAATTTGTAGGAAATGAGATGACATGTATCTCAAATCCTATGAGTAGGAATAGGAAAAGAGATGTCATTTGGTTCACACCAAAGGAATTTTTCCATTGAGTCTAGGCTCATTTTTATTTTCCTATGAAATGTGAAGGATAGGAACCAATCCTATGTAGGAATAGGAATCCATTCCTATGAACCAAAGGGCTCTAAAGGAATAATTCCTATAAGAATCCTATGTAATGCCCAGGATGGGACTATACCTCCTACGTGTCGAGGCACGACTTAAAGGTATAAGCCCATCCTAGAATGATCTCAAGTTTGGTATCTTTGCACGACTCATGTAAAAGAGGGATTAAATTGCAAAAAGGAGATAGTTGGCTTACACTCGCCACTTCACACAATACATTACATAAGCAAGACATCATCCAAAACATCATAGCCCATCTAAGGGTAAGATCCAAAAGACAAGATACCAAACAACATAAAGCCACAGGCCTAGATCGAATCCTAGTAGAAACCACTACTGATCGTCGAAACGTCACAAGCAAGCGGCCACTCTCTTCATCGAGCTCCTGGTGAAGCACTTGAACCAGCTCCTGCATCAAGCTCGGCTGAACCTGCATCTGGTGTTGTAGTATCTGTGAGCCACGAGGACTCAGCAATCCCATAACCATGGGTATCAAGACTAGCAAAGCTTTGGGTAGGAAGAGGTAAAGTGGTAAGGCTGCAGCAGCGGCTAAGCATAATATGGTGGCTAACTTACGAGTACCAGAATAAGATGAGCATCTACGCAAACGGTCGCAAAAGTAGTGATCGCTAAAGATCCTGAACTACATACGAGTCAAACATAACCCCACCGTGTTCTCTTCTCAAAGTGAAAAGAGACAATCACGGTTACTCACACAGTTGTGTGTTTTACTTCGGATCCTCTGTCAAGTTTTCTACAACCGAACATTAACAAATTCCAATCTGCCACATAACCGCGGGCACGGCTTTCGAAAGATCATAACCCTGCAGGGGTGTCCCAACTTAGCCCATCACAAGCTCTCACGATTAGCTGAAGTGATAAATATAATATCATCACCCCTTATCTTAGGGAAAACCGATCAGGCTCGGCATCCCGGTAGCACAAGACATTTCGACAATGGTAAAACAAGTCCAGCAAGACCTCCCGGTGTGTCTACACCCTGATAGTAGCCACGCGTATCTCGTCTCAGGCCACGACCGGATGGGCGAAGCTACGGGTTTATATCAATCCTCGAGTTTCCCCGTGGTGACCCCGCAGGCTCCCCGTTTGGGACCAATACCATCAGCACTGGCCCCCCCTGCTATGTAGAATTAAGAACCCGGGGACATGACCCCCTATGCAATTAATTAATTATTTAAGTTGTTATTATGAGCAAAATAAAACCAATGTTGGGCCTTGCTGGAGGAGTTTTATTCAAAGTCGAACTGTCAAGGGGTCCCCATCCACCCATCGTGTAAGGAACGCAAAATCAAGGAACATAATGCCGGTTTATCGGCGCCTAAGGTGGCATGAGTGGAACAAAACACCGAGCAAAAGGCCAAGCCTTCCACCCATGCCCAGTATATAGGTGTGTTAATAATAATTATAGATATTGTGATATTCCAACAACAAGTTCCCTCCTGGAACGAACTTCATCTTCACCTGCAACTAACAACGCTATAAGAGGGGCTAAGCAAGCGGGTAACATAGCCAAACAGTGGTTTTGCTAGGAAGGTTTCAAATGTTAGAGGTTTCATGGCAACAAGGAGAGGCTGACATAAAAGATGGGTAGCGCGACATGTAACGATAGCATCGAGACAACTAAGCATGGCAATGGTAGTAAAGGTATCCAAGGGTATGGTCATGTTGCATGGGATTCCGCAAGGGAGAAGAACAAGTCCATGAAGTAGACGGAGCAACATAATCGAGCGGATCCTCACAACTCCGGAACGAAACCGAAGCTAACAAGAGAAGCAACCGGAAAGAAACAAACAACACGGTAAACACACATATCATAAACATGGCATACGATGCACATCCAAGTATGATGCATGTCCGGTTTAAATATGCATGGCATGGCAAAGTGCACAAACAAGTACTACAAGTTAAGTGGAGCTCAATATGCAACGAGTTGCATATTGACAAAACACCACATTTAATTATTTAGTTGACTCTCTTTATTTACAAGACAAGATTAAATGTTTGTTAACATGGCAAGAGGTGAAGCATAATAAAACTACACTATTAAGACATTCTAAATGAGGCCGGAAGAACAACAACAAATTTCGGAAAATCCTCATGAGCATGTTTAGCAATTATAAGCAAACAACAATTAAACATTATAATGTTGTTAACATGATGCGGATGACATGATCAAGTTTATGCAATTTTTATTAAAGGTTGACAAGAAGATGATATGAAGTGTTGTCACCGTGGGGGAATGAAAAAGGTGCCACGACAACGATCCGAAAATGATGCAATGGCAACATCTCGGTTCTGGTAACTCATTGAGAGTCCGGTGCAAAAGGAAGATGGCGTGAGCGAGTCGAACAAGATGAAACTGGGTTGATCCCGTCACCGGGTTCCCACGAGTCGGCGACGAGGCAACCGAGGAACATGACAAAAGGGCGAAACGGGCACGATGCACACAAGGGAAAACATTTCATACAACACAACAAACATCTCACGGGTCATCGTCTCGGGGTTATACCTTCGAAGCGTTTGTTCTCGGAGAGGTTCGAGATCGTAGAGGAAGAAGGCGTTCACGTTCGGAGAGGAAGTAGCCGTTCACGAGGTCGCCAACGAGTAGTCGTTCCGTAGAGGGAAGTAGTGGTACACGTGGTCGACGGTAGACGTTCGGGCGTCGAGTTCGTAGATGTACTTGGCGCATCCATCGTCTCCGGGCGACGGTAGTGGTACTTGTTCACGAAGTCGTTCACGGGGGTCGTGGTACTTGGGGGTTCTCGATCTCGCGACGGTAGTGGTACTTGATCCGTAGTTGTTCGGGGTCACGATGACGATAGTCGTACGCGGATCGTAGAGGAACTTGATGCATCCAAGGTCTTCGGTCTCCACTTGGCAAAAGAAACGGTTCCTGGACACTCCCAACAGCACAAGGCAAACAAAAAACAAAAAACAAAACGGCAGCACGACGGGGCGACGAGGCCATGGCAGCAGCATGGGAGGCGAAGAGGAGGCGCTGCGGGACTCCATGGCGGGCAGCAGGGCCGCTCGGCCTGGAGGCACTGGAGGAGAGGTGCGGGCCGGCTGGCTCGCGGGACTGTGAGGCGGAGGAGATGGGAGGCCGGCGGGGGCCTCGTCCTGGCGACGAGAGAGCAGCGACGGGGCTCTCGGGGTCTGTTGGAGCGGAGACAGCAGGGGCTTGGGGCGGCCGGACGCGGCGCGCAGCCTGGAGGGAAGAGGCGAGGTGGAGCGGCGGCCTGGCGCGCCGGTGGCCTTGGCTCGGCGCACTGGAGGCGAGGTAGAGGCCTGGAGCTGCGGAGGCCTTGCGCTGCGGGGCGGCTCGCGGAACGCCATGGCGAGGTGCTGGCCGGGGCGGCCGTTGCCTGCGCGGAGGAGGCCGCGGGCCGATGGCGCGGTCGATCTGGCCGGGAGGACGAGGCAGGGCTTGAGGCAGCAGAGGAGGGAGCGAGGTGCCTCGGTCTGACGAGGGGAGAGCGAGACTGGGGCGAGAGATCGGGGGGTCGGGACCAAGAGAGAGACAGAGGGAATCGGGCTCCAGGGGGAATCGAGCGAAGGAAGAAGCTGGCGGCGGCTGGGAGGAACGAGCGGGTCGAGAGTTAGGGTTAGGAGAAGGAATCGGGCTGCGGCCCACGGACTGGGAGGGAAGGGTGAGGAGAGGTGCGGCTGGGCCAAGAGGCTGCTGGCCTGGGCCTAAAGCTAGAAGGGCCGGCTGGAGGAGAGGCTGAGGGCTGCTGGGAGGCCTGCCGGCTGGCCTCTGCTCTACTTTAACTGATTTTAGCAGAAAACAAAAGAGAGAAGAAAAGAAAGAAGAGGGAGGTTAGGGAAAATAGTAGCACAAGGGACTAATTTTCTCGGGCATCATAAAATGAGCACGGTCCGAGAAAAAAATAGAAAAGGCATGAACGAGATATAATTCAAACACATTTGAGTTTAATTCAAATGGGTTTGAACTAAGACTTGATTATTGAGGTGTCCAAAAATGTTCGAATTTTCGGAGGAACCTCGAAACAACGGAAAAGAAGTATTGGCAAGGTTTTTGAAGGAGAAACTCGAAGTAGGAAAAGCATGGGGAAAATTATGCACGTGTGTTGGTTAATTCCAAACAAATGGAATATTATTATATAGCTCCCTAATAATATTGAGAGGCTTTTATATGTTTTAAAGAGAAGTCAATCTTCCCTCGATTTAAATGGACCAAAGGTCCACACAATTTATTTAGGTTGAGATGCAAAAATAAATATGACATGATGGCATGATGACATGATGCAATGCAAAAATAAATAACACAAGCACAATGAAACACACGGGAGAACCCGGAACATCTGGAATCTTCTGGAATCTTCTGGGACGTCGGTCTTCGGGCGTCACAACTCTCCCACACTAACAGAGGATCTCGACCCGAGATCCTAGAGGTGGCACCGGATAAAAACGAAAAAGAAGAGGTAAAACAAAGTTGCTTCTTCGACAAACGAGTGAAACCAAGGAACCTTGAGAGGTTGAACAATCGTGAAAGAAAGAAAGCAACGGGGATGAACGAATATGAAACTCCGTTAGAAAAGAGGAACAAGGAACATTACGAGAACCTTGAAGGTTGAAAGACATTAAGACGAGAGCTTACGAATGACGCAAGAATTCAAAAAAACCACTCCGGTTAACCAAGATTGAGGAGGAATAAGAACGAAATAATTTGGACAGCACTCCGCCTGAAAATGGAAGGAATTGAACAAGAACTTGAGGAGAAGGGAAGATACTTGATGAAAACAACAACACACAGCCTCTGAAACATTGAAGAATGGCACAAGGGTAAGAAGGATTTAGACAACACTCCGGTTAAAAAGATAGGCAAAACTTGATAAGATGAGAGAATTAGAATGGAGAATACAATACTCCGGTTAAATGATAAGCAAGGGAAAAAAACATGATCTCGATAAAACGATATGATGGTTTGGAGAGAGCAACATAAAAATGCCTCCGGAATGAAAGAATAGAATATAGTTCAATGAAAGAAATGAACGGAGAAAAGTATGACAACCTCTCTCAAAATTGAATTTGAAATAGCATCCTTACGAGGAAGGGTTGAACGGAGTTGTTGGAAATCAACAACGAAAACGAATAAGCTTGATGTGGGCTTATGGAAAACAAATCAAAATTATGAGGTGACAACCAGCCACTAACTTAAACAATTGATTGGATAGAGATCAACAAGGAGACGAAGAACTTATTTCACCGGAATGATAAATGAAGAACTTGGGTCATTTATAAGCACCATAATAGCAACAATCCTTAAGGAAAGCTTTTAGGTGAAACACAACCCAAGATTACTCCAACGAATAAATTGAAGGGTTGAAAACATCTCCTGAACAAAGAAAATGATGGGTTTAAATATCTCATTCTTGACAACTTGTGAATCATGAAACATGAAGGGAAATTGTCGAAAATGATATAACACCATCTGAAAGATAAGGTAGAAAGGATTGCACTTCAAAATGCAAGAATAAGAATATTTGAGCTCCTCCAACACGAATCTTGATGAAGACTTCGAGGATGAATTAAATAATGATGAACCACCATGAAAACTCCGATAATGAAAGCATGAGAAGTGGAAGATGAAAAGAATAAGATTCAAGGCATGCGGTGAATTAGATGGAGCTTTGAAATGATATAATTGAAATAACTTGGAGCTCCGGAAAACAAGATGAACAACTTAGAACCAAGGATATGATATGATGAACAAGCTCCGGAGAAAAGAATTAAATCACCTTGAAGGAATAAGAATAAGAATTATGTCATGCATCTCCTTCACCAATTTAAATTGATGACAACTAAAGGATTTGGCATACTACTTATTCTCGTTGCAAAGAATTAAAGAGAGATCTCGCATAAGCTTGGGTAAATCTTCAATGAAGCACCGGTAGGATTATGAAAAGAACAAATGAATTAAAATGATAACAACGGAAGGGTAATCTGAAAGAACCACCGTAAAAATATGGAGACGAACGAAGAGACATCAATGAAGAATATTTGGAGGACGAAGTTGAAAACTGAGAACGAAGAAATATTCTGAAATGATGGCCTTCGGAGGATCACAAGAAAAGAATTCATGAAATGCTTCGGATGGGTATAAAAGAATCCTCATGATCGAAACAATAATGAGGATGGCATGAAGCTAGAACCACAACTCTTGAGAGAACGGGCCAAGATTTAAGAGAAACACTTCTCCGGTCTCCAAATGCTGAGAATGAAGACGAGAAATGCCATAAGAATTTCGAGATACTCCGGACGAATGACAAGAGGAAGGTGGAGCTAAAGATGGAAATAATTGGAAACAAACTTGGAGAAGGCATGTGACTGATGGAAATCATTCTTACGTCATGCTTGGAAGGAATTTGAGTATAACTCCGGAAAAATTAGAAGAGTCAGGTAAGATCCTGGGAAAAGACCTGTGGGTTAGGGCCCACTCAAAAGAAATCACCGTTGAAAAAGATTGCTCAAGAGATATTGCACCGGTTGAATTAAATGGCTTGAATAAGATGACAATCCTCAAAAATAATTTGAACGGATTAAGAATGGAATTATGAATCTTCTGAGATACCTTCACCTCTCCGGATATGAATAGCAAGAGGAGAATGATTAATTGGTGCACCGGAATAAGAAAGCATTGTGAAATGAGGAAAAGGATAAGATCAACACCGAAATCTTGAATTACATCCACCGGCAGAATTTGAGAACAAAAAAATGATGGGCTAGAAGCTCTTGAGCATCTTCTGAGAAATCACCGGATAAGAACATTGAAGGAAATGAATGAAGAAATATCACATGAATAAAATGGATACTCCATTTGAGAATTTCTGGCTCCAAGAAGAAGAAGGGTGGGAGGGCGGGTAAAACAAAGACAACTTGAGATGATTGAAACAGACAAATCGTCGGATTTCTCAACGGCGTCCGTATGGAATAACTTGAAGAGAAGGCACACCGGTTGAAAAGGATTAATATGACCAACTTGATTATTAAGAAGGAGTAGCACTCCCATAGAAATATGAGAATACCAATTAGGAAAGGTATGGAATCGACATTTGACATCGAAGCAACTCGAATACCAGAATGAAAACAAAAACAAAGGATAGATATGTTTATGAAGAAGATTATGTTGCAACATATCTATCCGAACAGAGAATTGAACGAATGAATTCCGTAGGTACATCAACTTGACGAGAAGCCACTTGGAGAACAAAATGAAAATAAAAAGGAACAAGGAACAGATAGAACAAATACAGGATAGGAGCTTCGTTCGACATCTTCGTGCTGAAAGCTCATGGAACGTGTTACAAAAGGGTTTTGCAATCCCCGGATCAGCATAGCCAAGGACCCTTTAAGATGCAACTCCCGATCGGAACAAGCCCATAAAACCACTTCACTCAATGTAGAACCCCGAACTTCATATCATGCATTCGTTGGAAGAATGCCTAGAACAACTAGATGAACCCACCTATTAATTTCTGAAAGTTTCCAGTTATGCAATCAGGTGTTGGGGATACAGGGGAAGCACCGCGCACTCAACTCTAAACCTACATCCAGCTGTATCCATCCTCCAACACATAACCAGTTGTTCTCGGAAACCGTTTACCTCGGACCTTCGAAACACATCTACTATACAAGCTATGGTAATACTCCCGAACTACCTCCCCAGTACTGGGTGATGTCGGGGTTATCTTGCCACAAACCGCATAGGAGAGTTTTCGATGTCGGCCGTCTTAAGTATTCTAGTACTGCCGCGATGGATTTGTGACGACAACACCTCGGAGCTCAACTCCCCGGGACACTGCCACAACCCCTAATGACAGGAGGCATCGAGAACAATGTTCTCGTCACAAAGACATCGAAACAATCCAAACAATACTCGCGAGATCCTAAAAAAAATTTGGTGCATTTTTGAAAGTAGAAGAGGCAAGAGTAATCGTCAGGAGTCCTCACCAGAGTGAAAAGAGAAGAGGAGCAAAAGAAATCCTACTCTCCGATATATATAGGACTCAAAAAATATTTTCAGTGTGTGCCTAGACTCGACCGTCAACGATTCGATCAATCAGTGGGGGCTTCTAGGTCGGAGAAGGCTCTGATACCAACTTGTAATGCCCAGGATGGGACTATACCTCCTACGTGTCGAGGCACGACTTAAAGGTATAAGCCCATCCTAGAATGATCTCAAGTTTGGTATCTTTGCACGACTCATGTAAAAGAGGGATTAAATTGCAAAAGGAGATAGTTGGCTTACACTCGCCACTTCACACAATACATTACATAAGCAAGACATCATCCAAAACATCACAGCCCATCTAAGGGTAAGATCCAAAAGACAAGATACCAAACAACATAAAGCCACAGGCCTAGATCGAATCCTAGTAGAAACCACTACTGATTGTCGAAACGTCATAAGCAAACGGCCACTCTCTTCATCGAGCTCCTGGTGAAGCACTTGAACCAGCTCCTGCATCAAGCTCGGCTGAACCTGCATCTGGTGTTGTAGTATCTGTGAGCCACGAGGACTCAGCAATCCCATAACCATGGGTATGAAGACTAGCAAAGCTTTGGGTAGGAAGAGGTAAAGTGGTAAGGCTGCAACAGCGGCTAAGCATAATATGGTGGCTAACTTACGAGTACCAGAATAAGATGAGCATCTACGCAAACGGTCGCAAAAGTAGTGATCGCTAAAGATCCTGAACTACATATGAGTCAAACATAACCCCATCGTGTTCTCTTCTCAAAGTGAAAAGAGACAGTCACGGTTACTCACACAGTTGTGTGTTTTACTTCGGATCCTCTGTCAAGTTTTCTACAACCGGACATTAACAAATTCCAATCTGCCACATAACCACGGACACGGCTTTCGAAAGATCATAACCCTGCAGGGGTGTCCCAACTTAGCCCATCACAAGCTCTCACGATTAGCTGAAGTGATAAATATAATATCATCACCCCTTATCTTAGGGAAAACCGATCAGGCTCGGCATCCCGGTAGCACAAGACATTTCGACAATGGTAAAACAAGTCCAGCAAGACCTTCCGGTGTGTCGACACCCTGATAGTAGCCGCGCGTATCTCGTCTCAGGCCACGACCGGATGGGCGAAGCTACGGGTTTATATCAATCCTCGAGTTTCCCCGTGGTGACCCCGCAGGCTCCCCGTTTGGGACCAACACCATCAGCACTGGCCCCCCCTGCTATGTAGAATTAAGAACCCGGGGACATGACCCCCTATGCAATTAATTAATTATTTAAGTTGTTATTATGAGCAAAATAAAACCAATGTTGGGCCTTGCTGGAGGAGTTTTATTCAAAGTCGAACTATCAAGGGGTCCCCATCCACCCATCGTGTAAGGAACGCAAAATCAAGGAACATAATGCCGGTTTATCGGCGCCTAAGGTGGCATGAGTGGAACAAAACACCGAGCAAAAGGCCAAGCCTTACACCCATGCCCAGTATATAGGTGTGTTAATAATAATTATAGATATTGTGATATTCCAACAACAAGTTCCCTCCTGGAACGAACTTCATCTTCACCTGCAACTAACAACGCTATAAGAGGGGCTGAGCAAGCGGGTAACATAGCCAAACAGTGGTTTTGCTAGGAAGGTTTCAAATGTTAGAGGTTTCATGGCAACAAGGAGAGGCTGACATAAAAGATGGGTAGCGCGACATGTAACGATAGCATCGAGACAACTAAGCATGGCAATGGTAGTAAAGGTATCCAAGGGTATGGTCATCTTTCCTGGGATTCCGCAAGGGAGAAGAACAAGTCCATGAAGTAGACGGAGCAACATAATCGAGCGGATTCTCACAACTCCGGAACGAAACCGAAGCTAACAAGAGAAGCAACCGGAAAGAAACAAACAACACGGTAAACACACATATCATAAACATGGCATACGATGCACATCCAAGTATGATGCATGTCCGGTTTAAATATGCATGGCATGGCAAAGTGCACAAACAAGTACTACAAGTTAAGTGGATCTCAATATGCAACGAGTTGCATATTGACGAAACATTACATTTAATTATTTAGTTGACTCTCGTTATTTACAAGACAAGATTAAATGTTTGTTAACATGGCAAGAGGTGAAGCATAATAAAACTACACTATTAAGACATTTTAAATGAGGCCGGAAGAACAACAACAAATTCCGGAAAATCCTCATGAGCATGTTTAGCAATTATAAGCAAACAACAATTAAACATTATAATGTTGTTAACATGATGCGGATGACATGATCAAGTTTATGCAATTTTTATTAAAGGTTGACAAGAAGATGATATGAAGTGTTGTCACCGTGGGGGAATGAAAAAGGTGCCACGGCAACGATCCGAAAATGATGCAACGGCAACATCTCGGTTCCGGTAACTCGTTGAGAGTCCGGTGCAAAAGGAAGATGGCGTGAGCGAGTCGAACAAGATGAAACTGGGTTGATCCCGTCACCGGGTTCCCACGAGTCGGCGACGAGGCAACCGAGGAACATGACAAAAGGGCGAAACGGGCACGATGCACACAAGGGAAAACATTTCATACAACACAACAAACATCTCACGGGTCATCGTCTCGGGGTTATACCTTCGAAGCGTTTGTTCTCGGAGAGGTTCAAGATCGTAGAGGAAGAAGGCGTTCACGTTCGGAGAGGAAGTAGCCGTTCACGAGGTCGCCAACGAGTAGTCGTTCCATAGAGGGAAGTAGTGGTACACGGGGTCGACGGTAGACGTTCGGGCGTCGAGTTCGTAGATGTACTTGGCGCATCCATCGTCTCCGGGCGACGGTAGTGGTACTTGTTCACGAAGTCGTTCACGGGGGTCGTGGTACTTGGGGGTTCTCGATCTCGCGACGGTAGTGGTACTTGATCCGTAGTTGTTCGGGGTCACGATGACGATAGTCGTACGCGGATCGTAGAGGAACTTGATGCATCCAAGGTCTTCGGTCTCCACTTGGCAAAAGAAACGGTTCCTGGACACTCCCAACAGCACAAGGCAAACAAAAAACAAAAAACAAAACGGCAGCACGACGGGGCGACGAGGCCATGGCAGCAGCACGGGAGGTGAAGAGGAGGCGCTGCGGGACTCCATGGCGGGCAGCAGGGCCGCTCGGCCTGGAGGCGCTGGAGGAGAGGTGCGGGCCGGCTGGCTCGCGGGACTGCGAGGCGGAGGAGATGGGAGGCCGGCGGGGGCCTCGTCCTGGCGACGAGAGAGCAGCGACGTGTTGGAAATATGCCCTAGAGGCAATAATAAAAGAGTTATTATTATATTTCCTTGTTCATGATAATCGTTTATTATCCATGCTATAATTGTATTAATTGGAAACTTAATTACATGTGTGGATAAATAGACAAACTTTGTGTCCCTGGTAAGCCTCTTAAGGACTAGCTCGTTGATCAAAGATGACCGCGGTTTCCAGGTCATAGACATGAGTTGTCATTTGATAACGGGGTCACATCATTAGGAGAATGATGTGATGGACGAGACCCAAACGTTAAACATAGCTTTTGATCGTGTCAGTTATCGCTATAGTTTTCTGCATGTCAAGTATAAGTTCCTATAACCATGAGATCATGTAACTCACTAACACCGTAGGAGTGCCTTGTGTGTGCCAAACGTCGCAACGTAACTGGGTGACTATAAAGGTACTCTACAGGTATCTCCGAAGGTGTCTGTTGAGTTGACATGGATCGAGACTGGGATTTGTCACTCCGTGTGACGGAGAGGTATCTCCGGGCCCACCCGGTAATACGTCATCTCAATGAGCTCAAAGTGACTAAGTAGTTGGTCACGGGATTATGTATTACGGAACGAGTAAAGAGACTTGCCGGTAACGAGATTGAACTAGGTATAGAGATACCGACGATCGAATCTCGGGCAAGTAACATACCGACGAGACAAAGGGAACTGTATACGGGATTGTCTGAATCCTTGACATCGTGGTTCATCCGATGAGATCATCGAGGAACGTGTGGGAACCAATATGGGTATCCAGATCCCGCTATTGGTTATTGACCTGGGAGTGTCTCGGTCATGTCTGCATAGTTTCCGAACCCGCAGGGTCTACACACTTAAGGTTCGGTGACGCTAGGGTTGTTAGTGAGAACAGTGCATGGTTACCGAAGGTTGTTCGGAGTCCCGGATGAGATCCCGGACGTGACGAGGGTCTCCGGAATGGTCCGGGGACGAAGATTGATATATAGGATGAGAGTGATCGGAGTCCGGAAGTGTTCCGGGGAGCATCGGGGAGTCGTCGGATGACCGAAAGAGGTTTCGGGGGGTCCCGGCAAGAGTTGCGGGCCCTATGGGCCATAAGTGGGAGACGCAACAGCCCTCAATGGGCTGTGCGCCCCCCCTTGGGCCCTCTCCACCTGCGCCAAGGGGGCTGGGCCCCCCTAGGGCTGCCGCACCCCCTAGCTTGGGGGGGCAAGGCGCCTGGGGGGAGGAAACCCTAGCCCTGGCCGCAGCCCTGGCCGCCGCCCCCCCCATCTCCCCTTGGCCGCCGCCCCTAGGGGGTAACCCTAGGGCGCCCCCTCCCCTCTCCTCCCCCTATATAAAGAGAGGCAGAGGGAGGGCAGCCACACACGTTCGTGCCTCGGCGCTGCCCTCCCTCCACCGTAGAGATCTTCGTCCTTCCCGCAGTGCTTGGCGAAGCCCTGCTGGAATCCTCCACCACCATCTCCACCACGCCGTCGTGCTGCTGGTTTCTCCATCAACCTCTCCTTCCCCCTTGCTGGATCAAGAAGGAGGAGACGTCCCCGAGCTGTACGTGTGAAGAACGCGGAGGCACCGTCCGTTCGGTGCTAGGATCTTCGGCGATCTGAATCGCGGCGAGTACGACTCCATCAACCGCGTTCTTGAACGCTTCCGTTTAGCGATCTACAAGGGTATGTGGATCCAACTCTCCCCTCGTAGATGCATCTCCTAGATTGATCTTGGTGAACGTAGGAAAATTTTTTGTTTCCCATGCAACGTTCCCCTACAGTGGCATCATGAGCTAGGTTCTTGCGTAGATGCTTTCACGAGTAGAACACAAAAGGGTTTGTGGGCGTTGATGTTTAGATTGCTTCCCTCCTTGGTCTTTCTTGATTCAGCGGTATTATGGGATGAAGCGGCCCGGACCAACTTTACATGTCCACGTACATGAGACCGGTTCCATCGACAGACATGCGACTTTTGTTGCATAAGATGGCTGGCGGGTGTCTGTCTCTCCTATCTTAGTTGAATCGGAATAGACAAAGGCGGTCCTTGTAGAAGGTTAAATAGCAACTTGAATATCACCGTTGTGGCTTTGCGTAGGTAAGAAGCGTTCTTGCTAGATACCCATAGAAGCCACGTAAAACATGCAACAACAAATTGGAGGACGTCTAACTTGTTTTTGCAGGGTATGTATGTGATATGATATGGCCAATGACATGATGAGATATATTTTGATGTATGAGATGATCATGTTGTAATAGTTAATATCGACTTGCATGTCGATGCGTACGGCTACCGGCAGGAGCCATAGGGTTGTCTTTAATTTTTGTATGACCTGCGTGTCAATCATTAAGCGCTATGTAATGCTTTACTTTATCGCTAGACGGTAGCAATAGTAGTAAGAGCATGGTGGGCGCGCGACAACCCCGATGGCGACACGATGATGGAGATCATGATGATGGAGATCATGGTGTTACGCCGGTGACGATGGAGATCATGCCGGTGCTTTGGAGATGGAGATCAAAAGCACGAGTTGATGGCCATATCATGTCACTTATGATTTGCATGTGATGTTAATCCTTTTATGCATCTTATTTTGCTTAGGACGACGGTAGCATTATAAGATGATCCCTCACTAAAATTTCAAGATAAAATTGTGTTCCCCCCGAGTGTGCGCCGTTGCGAAGGTTCGTCGTTTCGAAGCACCACGTGATGATCGGGTGTGATAGACTCTACGTTCGCATACAACGGGTGCAAGCCAGTTTTGCACATGCAGAACACTCGGGTTAGACTTGACGAGCCTAGCATGTACAGACATGGCCTCAGAACACGGAAGACCGAAAGGTCGAGCGTGAGTCATATAGTAGATATGATCAACATGAAGATGTTCACCATTGACACCACCTCATCTCACGTGATGATCGGACTTGGGTTGGTGGATTTGGATCATGCCACGCTCGAATGACCAGAGGGATGTCAATTTGAGTGGGAGTTATAAGTAATTTGATTAGTTAAAAACTCACTTATCATGAACAATAGTCTAAGATGTCTTTGCAGATCTTTTGTTGTAGATGGCTCGCGCAGTAGCTCCCCTGAATTTTAATGCGTTCCTAGAGAAAACTAAGCTGAAAGATGATGGGAGCAACTTTGTGGACTGGCTCCGCAATCTGAGGATCATCCTCACAGCTGCCCAAAAGGTTTATGTCCTAAATGCACCGCTAGGTGAACCCCCCGCTCCGGCCTCTGTGGACGTTATGAACGCCTGGCAGTCGCGTTCGGATGACTACTCAGTAGTGCAGTGTGCCATGTTGTATAGCTTGGAAGGAGGACTTCAAAGGCGTTTTGAACGTCATGGAGCATATGAGATGTTCCAGGAGTTGAAGTTCATCTTTGAAAAGAGTGCCAAGATCGAGAGGTATGAGACCACCGATAAATTCTTTGCTTGCAAGATGGAGGAGAATTCGTCTGTCAGTGAGCACTTGCTGAAGATGTCTGGGTACTATACCCGCATAGCTGATCTGGGACTTGTGTTCCCGGAGGAGGCTATCATTGACAGAATTCTCCAATCACTCCCACCTAGCTACAAGAGCTTCGTGCAGCAGTATAACATGCAAGGGATGAACAAATCCATCGCCGAGCTGTTTTCAATGCTGAAAGTCGCTGAGGCAGACATCCAGAAGGAGTATCAAGTGTTGATGGTCAATAAAACTACCAGTTTCAAGAAAAATGGCAAGGGCAAGAAGGGTAACTCTAAGAAGGGTGGCAAGGCAGTTGCTCATCCAGTGAAGAAACCCAAGGCTGGGCCCAAGCCAGAGACTGAGTGTTTCTATTGCAAGGGGAACGGCCACTGGAAGCGGAACTGCCCCAAGTATCTGGCAGACAAGAAGGGGGCCAACAACAACAAGCAAGGTATATGTGATATACATGTTATTGATGTGTACCTTACCAACTCTCGTTGTAGTGCCTGGGTATTTGATACCGGTTCGGTTGCTCACATTTGCAACTCTAAACAGGAACTACAGAATAAACGGAGGCTGGCGAAGGACGAAGTGACGATGCGCGTGGGGAATGGTTCCAAGGTTGATGTGATCGCCGTCGGCACGCTCGCTCTTCGATTACCATCGGGATTAGTTATGAACCTGAATAATTGTTATTTAGTGCCTGCGTTGAGCATGAACATTATATCTGGATCTTGTTTAATGCGAGACGGTTACTCATTTAAATCAGAGAATAAAGGTTGTTCTATTTATATGGGTAATATCTTTTATGGTCATGCACCCGAAGTAGGGGGTTTATTCTTATTGAATCTCGATAATGATGATACACATGTTCATAACATTGATGCCAAAAGATGTAGAGTTGATAACAATAGTACCACTTTCTTGTGGCACTGCCGTCTGGGTCATATCGGCGTGAAACGCATGAGGAAGCTCCATGCTGATGGACTTTTGGAGTCTCTTGATTTTGAATCACTTGACACATGCGAGCCGTGCCTCATGGGCAAGATGACAAGGACCCCGTTTTCAGGGACAATGGAACGGGCAAGTGACTTATTGGAAATCATACATACTGATGTGTGTGGTCCGATGAGTGTCACGGCGCGCGGTGGATATCGTTATTTTCTCACCTTCACTGACGACTTAAGTAGATATGGGTATATTTACTTGATGAAGCATAAGTCTGAAACTTTTGAAAAGTTCAAGCAATTTCAGAGTGAAGTTGAGAATCATCGTAACAAGAAGATCAAGTTCCTACGATCTGATCGAGGGGGAGAGTATCTGAGTTATGAGTTTGGCAATCACTTGAGAAAATGTGGAATTGTTTCGCAGTTGACGCCACCTGGAACACCACAGCGAAATGGTGTGTCCGAACGTCGTAATCGAACCCTATTAGATATGGTGTGTTCTATGATGTCTCTTGCCGATTTGCCACTATCGTTCTGGGGATATGCGTTAGAGACAGCTGCATTCACTTTAAATAGGGCTCCATCTAAGTCCGTTGAGACAACACCGTATGAACTATGGTTTGGTAAGAAACCTAAGTTGTCTTTTCTCAAAGTTTGGGGTTGCGATGCTTATGTCAAAAGGCTTCAGCCAGAAAAGCTCGAACCCAAAGCGGACAAATGTGTCTTCATAGGATACCCAAAAGAGACGGTTGGGTACACCTTCTATCTCAGATCCGAGGGCAAAGTGTTTGTCGCTAAGAACGGGTCCTTTCTCGAGAAAGAGTTTCTCTCGAAAGAATTGAGTGGGAGGAAGGTAGAACTTGATGAGGTTATTGAACCTCTGCTTCAACCGGAGAGTAGCGCAGCACAGAAAGATGTTTTTGTGGAGCCTGCAGAGGTTGAAGAGGAAGCCAATGATGATGATCAAGAAGCTCCTGATCAAGTTACTACCGAACCTCGTAGGTCGACAAGGGTACGCACTGCACCTGAGTGGTATGGTAACCCTGTCTTGGAGGTCATGTTGTTGGACAACAGTGAACCTACGAGCTATGGAGAAGCGATGGTGGGCCCGGATTCCGACAAATGGTTAGAGGCCATGAAATCCGAGATGGGATCCATGTATGAAAACAAAGTATGGACTTTGGAAGTATTACCTGAAGGGCGGAAGGCCATTCAGAATAAATGGATTTTTAAGAGGAAGACGGACGCTGACGGAAATATCACCGTGTATAAAGCTCGACTTGTGGCAAAGGGTTTTTCACAAGTTCAAGGAATTGACTACGATGAGACTTTCTCACCCGTAGCGATGCTTAAATCCGTCCGAATCATGTTAGCAATAGCTGCTTATTTCGATTATGAAATTTGGCAGATGGATGTCAAAACGGCGTTCCTTAACGGTTTTCTTAAGGAAGAGTTGTATATGATACAACCGGAAGGTTTTGTCGATCCAGAGAATGCTGACAAAGTTTGCAAACTCCAGCGTTCCATTTATGGACTGGTGCAAGCGTCTCGGAGTTGGAATCTTCGCTTTGATGAGGTGATCAAAGCGTTTGGGTTTGTACAAGTTTACGGAGAAGCTTGTATTTACAAGAAAGTGAGTGGGAGCTCTATAGCGTTTCTAATATTATATGTGGATGACATATTGCTGATTGGAAACAATATATAATTTTTGGATAGCGTGAAGGGGTATTTGAACAAGAGTTTTTCGATGAAGGACCTCGGTGAAGCTGCTTTCATATTGGGCATCAAGATATATAGAGATAGATCGAGACACTTGATAGGACTTTCACAAAGTACATACCTTGATAAAGTTTTGAAGAAGTTCAAAATGGATCAATCCAAGAAGGGGTTCTTGCCGGTATTGCAAGGTACAAAGTTGAGTAAGACTCAATGCCCAGTGACTGCGGAAGATAGAGAAAAGATGAGTGTCGTCCCCTATGCTTCAGCCATAGGCTCTATCATGTATGCAATGCTGTGCACAAGACCAGATGTCAGTCTTGCCATGAGTATGGCCGGAAGGTTTCAAAGTAATCCTGGTATGGATCACTGGACAGCAGTCAAGAATATCCTGAAGTACCTGAAAAGGACTAAGGAGATGTTTCTCGTTTATGGAGGTGATCAAGAGCTCGTCGTAAAGGGTTACGTCGATGCAAGCTTTGACACTGATCCGGATGACTCTAAGTCTCAAACCGGATACGTATATATTCTCAACGGGGGAGCGGTAAGCTGGTGCAGTTCCAAGCAAAGCGTGGTAGCTGATTCTACATGCGAAGCAGAGTACATAGCTGCCTCGGAGGCGGCAAAGGAAGGTGTCTGGATGAAGGAGTTCATGACAGATCTTGGAGTTGTGCCTAGTGCATTGAACCCAATGACTCTGTTTTGTGACAACACTGGTGCCATTGCTCTAGCCAAGGAACCAAGGTTTCACAAGAGGACCAGACACATAAAGCGACGCTTCAATTCCATCCGCGATTCAGTCAAGGAGGAGGACATAAGCATTTGCAAAGTACACACGGATTTGAATGTTGCAGATCCGTTGACTAAGCCTCTTCCACGGGCTAAGCATGATCAACACCAAGACTCTATGGGTGTTAGATTCATTACCTTGTAATGCTAGATTATTGACTCTAGTGCAAGTGGGAGACTGTTGGAAATATGCCCTAGAGGCAATAATAAAAGAGTTATTATTATATTTCCTTGTTCATGATAATCGTTTATTATCCAT
>LR738712.1:538307461-538409871 GCA_902687465.1 Secale cereale | reverse complement strand
AAAAAAAGTTCAAATATATTTCATGACATTGGCTTGTCTGTCCATCCTTTTTGTGATAAATTGATTATTGTTATGATAACAACTGCTTTATGTCGAGTATGTGATACAATCCATAATCCAAAGGTCTAGAAAAATAAATATTGAAGTGTTATAAGGCTCTTGTGTATTGATGAGCAACGATATGGTTTGGTCTTGTGGATAGACCTTATTCTGTTGTGTATTAGGTTTTTGATTGATATCCTGGAATCCCAATGTGAGTGTACCGTATGTATGTTGCAATTTACCAAAAATGCATATTAGCTTACTTCAATGTAGACCATTATGATTTACGACGCTTCAATATTTTCTTAAGAATGTTTTGAACAAGCTATGAATCTGCTTCGGTCTAATCAGTTTGAGCACAGAATAATGCGCACACGAGACTATCAATGGGCCATCTCTTACCTTCCTCGTCTCGTTGCCAGCTGTGCTATTCCCTTACCTTTCAAACAACAAATTGGTTTTTCTTTCATTGAACTGTCTACTGTAGAAATGAGGACTACATTCTTGGCAGTGAAATTTTTCTATGTTTAGTTAAATAAAAAAAAATCCATTATTCCATTTTTTTTATATAAATATAATCCTGTTTGTAGCCTTGTATGTATGTTTCTAGTAATGCTTTGGTTGCACTTTTTTGTTTGTGAATTGTTAACTTCGTATGTTTGATAAGTGACATATGCATAAGTTCTCTTCCTTCAGACAGTTATACGGGCTTACTACTTATCTTCAATATGAACATGCTAATTTCAACCTAATTATATGTATTTTGTTATTTTTTGTTTGTCTGTCTTCCTCACCTTTTGGAATTATCATTCTTCAGGATGGAATAAGGCGGGAAGTACAAACCATGAGCTTGATTGACCATCCAAATCTTCTTCGCGCATGCTGTTCATTTGCAAATGACCATCAACTTTGGGTTGTCATGCCTTTCATGGCTGCCGGATCTGCCCTGCACATTATAAAAACTAATTTTCCAGATGGGTTTGAGGAAGCAGTCATTGCCACACTTTTGTGGGAAGTTCTCAAAGCTCTCGTCTACCTACACTCTCAAGGGCATATTCACAGAGATGTAAAGGTATATACTTCAGAGTTCTTTGAATCCATAATTATCTTCTGAAGCATCTAGCATAACAGAATTAAGTTGATTTGTCTTTATCTGGTTTATTAAGAAACTAATTACAGTCCACATGTTTCTTTAGAGACGTACCATTTTAGATATTTCATTCATCATCCAGAACTGCCCCCCTTGCAAACGACCATATTAGTTGAATTTCTTGTAGCCTTGTATTGAATGTTGAACTATTCAGTTGTTGCCTTTGCCTTGTGCTATGCACCCTGTGTTTGAGGGCTGGGTCAGACCGCATGTCATCCCCTCAAAGGGTGGTGCGTCGATGGTTACGGCTGCTTCACTGTGGCTTGCAACATAAGTATTTGTTCCAAGAGGGAGACAAATGCATCTTTATCATGTATTGCTGGTAGAACAGTATGATGAGAGGAATCGGAAGAATGGTGAGGGCACTACAATTTTAATGCTATTAAGGGCAGAGGAGATTGCTAACTAGTGTCATTAAGATGTTTGTCTAGAGAACAACTAGTCTCTTACCGTGTTCTCATCTAGCCAAGTGATGATTTGTCACCTGTCTGGGATTCCCAAGCATTGCCCAGGGTGACAAGTGGTTGCATGGACAAGTGGTTGCGTGGTTGTGCTTAGTTGGCGAGGTAACATTGGTCGAATAAGGAAAAGCATGCAGATAGCTAATATTTTGTACTGGCATTTATTTGCTTTACCAGTTACCAATTATTGGCTGTGCGGAATATGGGCTTGCTATAAATGTTGGGGCTGACCCAAATTAAATTTGTTTGTCTGGCACCTATTGGCTAGGCACAAATGTGCATCTAACCGATTGCCATCTGCCATGGTTAGGCTGGTTGCTTACTTAGCCCCCCCCTCTCCCCCAAAAGCCTAACAAGACGAGTTTTTGGCACACGTTATTGGCTGCCATGTGACATTCATTGATTTTCTTATCCGTTTCTCTCTCCATGCGAGTATACGGTTAGGGCGATCAATGTTGTGCATGTTCTAAATAACAGCTAGTAAATAGGAATGATAACATTGATGTTTAGTTACAATATTTACTTAGACCATTCTTTGTTTGCATGTTCTAAATTATGTTCAAAATTACTAATCCATTTCAGGCTGGAAATATCCTAATAGATACAAATGGAGCTGTTAAGCTAGGAGACTTTGGAGTATCTGCCTGCATGTTTGACACTGGGAATAGACAACGAGCTAGAAATACATTTGTTGGGACCCCTTGCTGGTAATGTCTTGCGAACATTTAGGTTTAGTGTCTCATATCCATTGGTCACATTGTTCTCTGCTTATGTTATTTATGTTAAAGCATACATGACCCCATGCATCTTGCAGGATGGCTCCTGAAGTCATGCAACAACTGCATGGCTATGATTACAAGTAAGTCCATGCCTAGTAACTCTAAATCTGACTACTTAAGTCCTAACTGATTAAGTTTTTTTTTTCCTTTTTTTGCAATCACAATTTACAAACAGAGCTGACATCTGGTCCTTCGGGATAACAGCATTAGAACTAGCACATGGTCACGCTCCATTTTCGAAGTACCCTCCAATGAAGGTCAACACTTAATCATATCTGTTTTCCGTTAATTAACCTACTTCAGGTTACTCTGCTACAGAATGATAACATTGCATGCTACACTTATTCCATTGCAGGTGTTGCTTATGACGTTGCAAAATGCACCACCAGGTCTAGACTATGAGAGGGACAAAAGATTTTCAAAGGTTCTTTTTTTTCTATTTACAGTGCTTCTTTTGTAGATAATTGATATTTATATTGATTATTATGTGCATGTTATTTGCAGTCTTTTAGGGACTTGGTTGCTACATGTTTAGTCAAGGATCCACAGAAGCGTCCCACTTCAGAAAAGCTGTTGAAACATTCGTTTTTTAAGCAAGCGCGATCAGCTGATTTTTTGGCAAAGAGTATTCTTGAGGGACTTACTCCGCTGGGCGACCGCTTTAGGGCGTTGAAGGTGCAGAACAGTGTTTAATGGGGTGGCATGATATCGTCGTAACCAGCCTGACTATATTTTACTCTTCTGTAGGCAAAAGAGGCTGACTTGCTTCTCAATAACAAGCTTGGTCCAGAGAGCAAGGAGCAGTTATCACAGGTTAGAACCTACTCTTTGGTTATGTGTAATCTTGCGCCTTCCGAATATGGAAATCAGTGCTGATCTTTTCCACTCTATTTTATCAGAATGTCTTAGATTTGTGTTTTTTACCAGATTCTTAGATTTGTTAAATGGGTTATGTGAGGTTGACTCGAGGTTTGCCTCCTTTAAATAAAGGAAATTATTTTTGCAGTCGTTGCTGATCTCCTACATTATTTTATATTTCTAATTATTTTTGGATCTAAACTACTTGGCTTTTTAAGGAAGCTCTTGTTCTGTTAACTGATAGGCAATCTCTTTCCGTGGGCTTACTATGGAAATATTTTACTACAGTTGTTTAGAACTTGGAATTGTCATAGTAGCAAGTACATGATTATAGTTCTCATTTGTCTATATTAGTCTGCTTGAGTACACAAATTGTTTGTTCATTCTTTATTTTGATTTGAAGTATCAGTACAGTTTTTTCTATCAGTTCTTACTAACACAAGTATTTGTCTTTCAGAAAGAATACATAAGGGGCATCAGTGGCTGGAATTTTAATCTGGAGGACTTGAAAACCGCAGCTGCCCTTGTAAGAGCTCATTTTCCCCTTGTACTAACTGATGCAGATTGGGCAATAATCAGCCTCCTACCGCAAACCGTCACACACAGACACAACAAAATGTTCATGAGAAACCTGTGTTTTCTAATCTTTAAATTTATTTATTGGCAGTTAGACAGTTCAAATGGTACATACCATTTTGATGGTGCCAACAACAAAGATAGGGATGGGCTACAAGACCTTTATGATGAATCAGAAAATATTTATCAGGAAAGGGTCAACCATGGTGCTTCTGCAAGACATGATGAGGTACTATGGTCATAATTATTGCTGTGACTTGGTAAAGTAGCCTAAAACTATTATGTCGTTGCCTAATTTTTCTGACTAACAGCATGAGATACAAGAAGTAGAAGATTTGGATGGAGATCTTGCCTCTTCCTTCCCAACCCGTCCCCTTGAGGCACTAAAGTAAGTTCTGAAGTTTGATCAGTCTGTTACATATATCCATCAAACTGAACAATCTTTTGATGTTATGAATAATGTTATAGTTTTATCTGCAATAATCTGTTTGACAAACTGTGATGTTTGTGATCCCAGAGCTCAAAATTTACTGCCTTCTATAAACTACAACAACAACAAAGCCTTCCCAAACAAGTTGGGGTAGGCTTGAGCTGAAACCTCCAACTAAATTATATTTACCAAGAGTGTTGTGCAATCAATTTGGCAGTCGCTTGTACCGCGTGAAATGCATGGTAATGATGGAATTCATGGTTCTACAAAAAAATTGAATCACTTATAGGGCCTGAAGCTAGTGTACATGGCTAGTTGAGTTAATCCTACTGCTCCATCCTTCTGAAATGTAATTCAGCTGATAGTGTTTTGCATATTTTGAGCTGTTTCTTAAAAAACTAGTCAACTGCGAAGGATTTTCACTGACTAGTTACACAGGTCTTGCTTTGATGTCGGCGGTGATGATGATCCGGACCCTACTGCTACGAATTTGCGGGTACAACCAAGCATGGAATCTGTATCACCTGTGCAGCAGTTCTCAGAAATGGACCATAGTAGAAGTGAAAACTGCAATGGTGAAAATCTGGAAAGAAGTGTCTCCGTACCCTCAAATTTGGGAAATAGTGTATATCCCAAGTTCTCAAGTGGCTCTCTTATTCCCGAGCATGTTCTTTCACCTTACAAGAATGTTGGTAGTGATTCACGAAGGTAAACTATGTTTTTCCTTTTATATTCTCTTTCTGCATGCTAGCTACACCATTTTCGTTGGGCTACAATTTCTTCATCTCAAATACAGAATAATGGGAATAATTTTACCGTGGATTCCATTAGTAGCCCTTGAAGAATTGCTATTCCGCTGCTGCTACTATTCTAGCATTCCTCACTTTGCTTGGCTCACATCAACATTTGCTTGGTTGTTGGTGAGAGACTTAAGGTTATTTGGTTACTGAAATACTAGAAAAGAAATGTAAGGACATTGTTCTTTTGGGAGAGGCAAACTTTCAAGTCCATGTGGGGCATAGACTAGTAGTCTCCTTTTACAATTTACTTGAAAATAGGATCTGCAAAATGTATGTATGTATGTTGACCTAGCTCGAAATATTTTTTCGAGAAAACGCAAGAAGAGCTTGCATTTCATTGCTTTGTAAAGGAAGAAGTTATGGTTACAATCCTCCTAGGAGGGGGTTACATTGCCTGATGGCATATCAGTGCACATCCCATGTTTGCGGCAGTATGGCGCGAAGCCCTAGGGTGCCGGCTCGGGCCCAGAGTGCGGCCTCGTCTTTGATCTTCGTGAGCAGTTCGGACGGCGAAGGCTGGCCTTTGTTGAAGACGCAATCGTTGTGGTGCTTCCAAATCATCCATGGGACGAGGAGGGTTGCGGAGGCGAGGCCTTTGCGCATGGGCATGGGAGTGTCGTGTCGCGCCGTGCGCCACCAGTCATTGAGGGAGATCTCTCTGTCGGGCAGGGCACAGGGGAGCCTGAGCCAATGCAGTACGTCGTGCCAGATCTGCCTGGTGAAGGGGCATGCTAGGGTGAGGTGGCGCATGGTCTCGGGTGCTGCAGGCCGCGGCGGGCGAGGCGATCAGCTGTCCAACACCTGTCCAGGCGGGCGAGCCAGTGGAAGAAACGGACGCGCGGGGGTGCCCAGTTCTTCCAGGCGAGCCTCCATGCGTCGCAGCCCACGGAGCCATTGAAGGTGGCGAGGTAGGCCGATTTGGCGGAGTATACGCCACTTGCGTTCCACTTCCAGGTGAGTCGGTCTGGCACGGCGGAGAGTGTTGTGCCGCTGATGGTCTGCCAGAGCTGTAAGTATTGCCCAATCTCCTGTATGCCGATCGTGCCGTGTATGTCATGTGCCCATTGGTTGGCATGGAGTCCATCGGCGACGGTTCTGAGCTTGCGTCGGCGTTTGGGGTTGCAAGCGTAAAGGAGTGGCGCGATCTCGCAAACAGAGCGCCCGTCAATCCATCGGTCTTCCCAAAAGAGGGCCTCTGTGCCGTTTCCAATTTGCATGGTGGTGGATGCAAAGAAGAACGCACGTTCCTCGGCTGTGAATTGCAGTTCGAGGCCGGCCCAAGCTCTGGTGCTGTCCGTACGGCTGAACCACAGCCAGCGGGTGCGGAGCGCGAGGCTGGTCCAGGCGAGGTCGCGCACGCCGAGGCCACAGAGTGAGAGCGGTCTGGCGACGCGCTGCCAGTTGACATGGCAATGGCCTCCGCTTGCCTCCGTGCGTCCAGCCCACAGGAAGCCACGCTGGATTTTCTCGAGTGCTCGGATGGTCTTCTTGGGACCTAGCTCGAAATATTGTTTGGACTTCCCTTTGATCTTACAAATAAAATATTCTGATATTTGGTTTGGTGGACTCGTTACATAGATCATTCTGACTCATTTGGTAGAACATTCTCCATTTGTTGTTCTAGCCGATCTAGAAAATGGATACGAGCACAAAGTACTTGTTTTCAACTTTTGGTAACAATGTGGTGATATTGACACCTTACATTGTATTATAGCTTCCTATTCTGGCCCACATTTTTTACTATTCTCCATGTATTTCGTCTCATGTGGCTATTCTACATTGTGGTAACACTTCAAATTTTGTAAAATGGAAGGAATGAATTTCATCAGAAAAATCCGAGCAGCAGAAACCGAAGTGGCCCTTTGTTTTTCCGTCAAATGAAGGACACACGCCCACATCTGTCTGGTAAGATGATCATGAGCCCTACATCTACCTCTCTCTAGTACTCTAGTAAGATGATCATGAGCTCTACAGCACATCTCACTTGTGATCAGATTCACATAAAATCGGAGTCTAGTATGCATGATTTGGCAACCAAAGTTTCACGTTATTTTAATAATTTTGAAATTATTTGAGGTCACTATCTAATTATCTCCTCTGTTTATTACTTGGCATTTAACTTAACATGTCATGTTTGAACAGTTGCACCTGATGAGGCGTCGGAAGGAAATGTTGTCCAGCGAAGGGGGCGATTTCAGGTCACATCAGATAATCCTGGTCACAAGGTACTGGGTTATTTGGCGTAGAGGTTACTGGGAACTAGGATAGTGAATAGTTAATTGTATTTGATATTTGTCTTAATTATGAGTCAAAATGAAACCTTGGTCTTAGTAGAATTTACTTGGTATCATTTAAACTGCTCAAGTGCATTATGTTACTAAGAGCTGAAGTGATTGATTTACAATGTTTATGACTCTACTAGTAGACTGATACTGCCAGCAACCTGGGATGTTCATCGATTGTAACCTTTTTTTTCTATGCTCTTGCTTCTTAGGAGGTTGTAACCAAAAAACTCATCTTTTCAATGAAATGAAACGCAAAGTCTTTGTGTTTTCTCGAAAAATAATAACTCTACCAGTAGACAAGTCTAGAGCCTCAAGTTCTTTCGCATGGAAAACAACTTGTATGGTCAGTTGATTGATTCCTCCAGACGACCACAATGCCTTGGTGGATGAAACTTGAAGGCTTCATTTTGCACACAATTAGAATCCTGAAGAATATTAATTCTGAACCAACCCAGATCATTCAATGTTCACACTACCTGTGCGTTGCTACGAAACCGTAAAAAAAGAGGAATTACCACTGACTTAGGAGGTCATCAGAAGATGATGGTGTCTTGTGGCTGTTGCATGGTTCACGATTAAAAAGAGATCGCGGATATAATAAAAGATCATGTTGCAGTCACTAAAGAGTCTTGAGCGGCCTTAGTAGGTCCTTTGCAAGATTTATAGCGAGATGCCATTTTGAATTCGGAACATAGGAAAATGGGCGTGAGTAAGTTGAATGCACAAGATCATGGATTAGGTAGGAGGACAACATCTATCGCCGCGTTGAATTGCAATTTGTTTGCCATCTTCTGCTATGACATGGAACCGAAAGAATTGGTTGGGCGAAGAAACTAATATCAAGACCATGATTTTGAATTGGAGTGGCATACTTGCATTTATAATTTGGTTGTTTACAAGAGTGTTATTCTCACATTAGGGTAGCAGTGTATTTGTTTATTTAGGAAACATCTCACACCTTGTAAAAGTAACATTTGTTAATTTATAGTCTCACATGTGGGTAGTGCATTTGTTTATTTGTGTGGTCCCACATGTGAACTCGCCATCAACTCCAACCTTTATAAGTAGGAAAAGATATCTCACATGTTATTATCATTGTTCCTTCATATATAGTTCAACCATGGTCCCACTCCCACTCTCCCCAATAGGTTTGCTAGGCAGGGGTTGCTGCAAGGGGGATATTATGGTTGACATATCCAGAAAATACACCCAGTTGTTTGTTTTGTGCAACTGTGCCTATTAATATTGCCTTTTCAAGTTTTAATTTGGACACAAATAATTTTAACTCTACTTGCCTACTCTTAGGTAGCTTCATCAGCAAGCAGCAACAACAGGCCAAATTTACCAAGTGGAGTAGCACGGCCAGCTTCCAATTCATCCACAATTCTTCCGACACTGCAATTCTTGATGCAGCAAAATTCCATGCAAAAGGTATTTTATTGCATTTATTATTTCAAAACACACAAAAAATGTTAGCATCTTTACACTTCGCTAAATTTGCAGGAAGTGCTAAGTAGATTGATTTCTTCAATTGAGGAAACATCTGGTACGTATCATGAGAATTGTTTATGTTAAACATCAATCAGATAATTTGACTGGCATACTGATATCATTGGTTTCCTGCGCGGAATGTTTCTGGCAGATGCTTCCGATGCAAGTACAGTTGGTTCGTCTCAGGTGTGTGATGGAGTGTGTTCCATATGTTATTTCACATTTGACCTCAAGACATGTGAACTAAAGGTCAATTACTGTTAAGCATATTTTCTTGTGATTGTTTTAACAAGTGCTTATATATGTTCAGTCATCTGGATCGCTTGCCAGAGAGAAGGGATTGGAGTCGTATGTTGTCCAATTACAGCGAAGGTATACTACCGTTCTCAGAGTGGTTCTCCGTGTTCAAGGACACTTGTACCGTTCTCAGAGTGGTTCTCCGTGTTCAAGGACACTTGACTGAATTTGTGAAAATCTGCAGTGTCACAGAACTCGCTGAGGAAGTGCAGAGATTGAAGCTGAGAAATAATCAGGTAAATTGTCAGTAACCATATTTGGAGCTTTGCATTTGTTTTAATGGTTTGCATGATCTGAACGAAGGGAATCTTTACTTTTTGTAAGTTATGTTTTCGATTTTGAATCTTGTGTCTTGAGACATTGATTATGTTGTCTGCTTGACAGCTTGAGCAGCAGATCAACGGGTTGTCGAAAAAAGATGAAAGGTTGCGAAGAGGGGGTAGTACCAAGCAATGATATATTATATTCCCCCCTAGTCCCCGTTGTATAATTCAGCTCCCCAATTTTGAACCTGGTTAGTGAAATTAATTGTATTATGTTTCGAAATCAGGTAGTTGTATCAATTGTAATTGTAAGTATTTTAGCGAGTTCACATTATAGTATAATCTTTGATTTGTACAGCATGCTTTGTGTTATCGGTGAGGATTAGTCTCCCTCGAATACAATGTCGATAGCAACCCTTTGTTAACTTGTTTGTCCTCTTTCTCATTCTTTTAGCGTGTGCATGTTTGAACGTTTCCTTCTCTTACTCACAAAGTCACAGCGTTATCTTGAAGCATGTAAATAAATGAGAATAGTGATTGCCCTTGTCGAATGAGCTGGAGCCAACTGTTGCCTTTTTCCTTGCGTCTTTGGTTTTTGGTACTCACTACAGCAAGATTGGTAAGTCGGGCATGGATTTCTAGGTCTTCAATAAAAGATGTGTAGTATGCCCATAAAGTTATATACTTTCCAAACAGATGCTTGCTAAAGCACAAACCAAAATACACGGTCGGACGATACAACGCAAGGCAGTGAGGAAGTCTTCTTAGGGTGCTAGACCTTAGAGAGGTGCTTAGAAAAAATGAACTGAGTTTTCCTGAAGCACTGTACAAATAAGCACCGGTGCTTAAGAAAAGTTTGGTTTATATTTCTAAGCACCTCTCATTGTACATGGCCTTACAAATAAGTACCGATGCTTAAGAAAAGTTTGGTTTATATTTCTAAGCACCTCTCATTGTACAAGGCCTTACGAAGTAAATCTTGGGATAACCAGAAAAATGACAATGTCGGAAAGCATAGGAAGGCCTGAAGACACCGAAGCTCCACGACACGTCCATGATACCTAAGCTCCATGATAATGCCCGTGAGATGATAATGCCCGTGAGATGAAAGACGACGCTTAAGCGTCGTTGCTGCCAAGTTTGAGACGGATAAGGGTTTTCACGTGAAACATGCCACAGAGAGAAGAACCACAATGCCGTCTCTAAAAGGAGACCGACACCCTGGGGCACCGCTTTCAAACAAGGCAATTCAGCGCCGGCGCCAAAGTGTGGTGCTTTCGGTCGGTAGCCAAGGACATCTCTGACGAGTACAAACCTCCAGATCCGGAGTTGGGCGTTACCGCCAGAGGAAGAGAAGGTGCACGAGCCACCCGTTGCTACACGCCCACACCCCTCGCTGTCCACACAGCAAAGGGCACACAACAACCACCATCATCATGATGCCCACCGGAGAGCCAACCATGTGGACTGCCACCCGGGGCCACCGTCCCGACATTCATGGCCCTGAATCCTACCACTCCCAACCCTGCAACCATCGCACACCGAAGGAACAAGCGGGAAGGTCACTCCTTCCCCACCCTGCCCATGCATGGACTCGCACGGGCAAACCAAGAAACCCCGCCCATCCTGCCCAGGTGAGCAAAGCGAGAAGCCCTTGAAGGGTGAGCGATGGATTTGTGGCCTGTCGGCAGTAGATTCACACCCATTGGGGGCGGTCCGAACATGGGATGTGGCCGTCCACATGGCCTCCGTCCGCATAGACCCGGTTAGAGTTGGAGGGAACTCTGTCTCGGATCGACACTAGCATAGACCATCAGGGGAGAAGAGCGTACTGCCGAAAGCGTGCACCAACGCCGAGTAGATCGGCCCAAACCCTTGCACGTTGTTGGGACGTTGTTCACCACCACCTACAAGGGCCACGATGCCCACTGCACCTTACCATGTTAGGTATGGCTCGCACACTGGCGTACCAGACCGCACTGCCGACTGGCAGTATTGCCGCCCAGGAGACCCTATGTAGCGTCAAGCGCCGGGCCCGCGCTGCATCCAACTAGAGGTCGCCACCCGGCCCATGTGCCGTGTAGCAACCACCTGTGTGCTCGCCATCACCCCACGCCGCTTGCCTTGGCCAGGCCGCCAGTTCCGGGAAATCTCAACCCAAGCCATCTCCGCCACGCCAGGATCACACCACCGTCATCGTCACAACCCTCCATGTCGTCATCGCAACCGCCACGCCTCACGAAGCATCGCGTCTCCGCCCACCACCACGCGAAGAGGAAAGGAGATCCTGCCGCCAACACCGATGATAAGTACGTTGATGATAAGTAGGCCAGTTCTTTTGCTGGCTTCTAGAATAAGCTGCCCCATATCCAGCTTATTTTAGAAGCCCAAACCAAATTATTATTTTAGAAGCGTAGTAGTTAAGACTTCACCAGTAGGCTTCTAAAAGAAAAAAATAACTTGGCTTCTAGAATAAGCTGGGTGGGGGACAACTTATTCTGGAAGCCCGAAAAAGCCAACAAAAGAACTGGCCCTTAGTGACACGAGGGTGACAATTTTAATTGTCAAGCATGACAACTTCTTTTCGGATGACAAATTTCATTGTTTTTTCTTTTCGAATGACAACTTTAGTTGTAAAAAACGTAAGAGCGGGAGTGTTCCATGCCACACGTGTGACACTTGTCATTTGGGATGAAAAAAACTTGCAACCTCATCTGACGACGAATATAATGATGTGTTTTTTTTCCCTCAACGCGACATCACTGGAGTTGGCATATGTGATTATCCTCTGGGTGGCGCACAGGCAGGATGCATGTATAGCCTGATGGCATATGTGATCATCCCCTGGGTAGCGTACTGGCAGGGTGCATGCATAGCCTGATGGAAAGGATCAAAGGAGCCTCTCAAGTCCCAACTGGCGTGCCCTTCATCATTCCTGCATACAACAAGCATGGCCGGCCGCCGGCGCGGCGCGGCGCGTAGGGCGACAGTTCAACCGAAGCTGCGAGCATCATTTTCAAGAGGTGTCGCCTAGTGCCCAAAGCCATCGATTGTACTCCCTCCGTCCGGAAATACTTGTCATCGAAATGAATAAAAATTGATGTATCTAACTGTATTTTAGTTTTAGATACATCCCTTTTCATCCATTTTGATGACGAGTATTTTCGGACGGAGGGAGTAGTACGGAGTACTAGTCTGCCTCATTTTTTGCTTGAAACGCTCAACCGCAGACACTTCTTAAAGAAAACTGTCAAGCACTTGAACCGTCGCAGCTTTGGGGCATCTACAATAGCGCGTACTCATTTTGTAGATAAAAAAAATGCCCATGTCACTAACAAACAACTCATCACACAACCGCAACAATAGCATATCAAAATTGGTCGGTAGGAGGCGGAGAGGACAAGAAGATGCTGGTAGTGCAGTTTTTAGTTTGGAAGAAGCATGCATGATTGGGTTGAGATTCGAAGACATTTCATCATACAACTTGTAAATGGACGCAGATTAAAAAGACCGCGCAATGACGCTTACACGAAGTTGACTAATTTTTTTTGTTTTCCCGCTTTGATATCGAAGGCCTTGACTTGCAACCACCGAGGTAGATGAAGTTGTTCAAGGCCTTTTTAATGACGGAATGGAATATCCTTAAGATGGAAGTTCAGACTTGAGACAAGAGACACGTACATGTTGTGTTTTCTAATAGGCAGTTTGAATCTTGACCGGATTACGTCGTCGGCCTTTTTCACTGTTTGCGTGATGAAAACGGTGGGTTTTACGGCTCTTCGCTCAGCAAGTCAAGATTAATGGTGTTACTCCAACCAAAGTGCCTACCTACCATAGATGCATCATTGCTAAATTAGGTGTAATACTCTAGCTTAAATTTGCTTGAACTGCTCCCGTGAGCATGGAACAATGATGGTACCGATGCCTCGCAACCTATATTATCCTTGTCAACATGCCCTGATATCTTGCTAGTGCAAAGTTTCCTCCCTTTCAAGTTCCAGCTGCCAACCTATGAATTCACCTTCTCTCTGACTCTGACTATTGCTCTTCCGGCTTGTGTCAGGGAGGAGAATCCTAGTGCATCGGCTTCGACTAGTAGTTTATGTTAGCATTTTTAGTCCTCGCAAGTGTGACGCTTCATCTTCAAGTTGGTCTTCCGGGTTTCGACCCTCTTCGAATTTGTCCGCCAGGACAGAGCTCGAGCCTAGACTCCTATCATTTTCTTGGGGCGGCGAGATTAGGGTTTCTTATCGTACATGCTCGACGAAGAGATATGATGTTAGACAATTCATAACGATTCAAGGGTTCAACTGCGGAAATTATGGCTCTAGGGCGCTGGTCCTTAGAGGCACGTGAACAGAAACTTCTCGTCTGTCCTCAACAAGGCCAGTCCGGCTTTGATAAGGGAGCGGCGACAAAGGCACGTCGGTGGCTCGCTCTGATGGTGGTGGTGATGGTCGTTCAATGATCCAGAGACTTTGAGATAATTTTTATCATGTCGGGGTACTTTGTATGACCATGAACTTTTATAATACATCCATGTCTTTTTTTAAAAAAATGTTAGTCTCCCGCTCACGCAAGATGAAAATGGCTACGACCAATTCATGTTATGCGGGGATTTTTTAACACACAAAATCACACGGGTGTGTGACAGCATGGTGCTCAACCTATTTAAGGCCTGCCATGTCCAATGGCTACAAGCAAAGCAGTAGACGGTAAAAATCGTACACGATGTCGCGAGGACAAAGAAGAGCGATGGGAAGCACGATCGCGTTTCTCCTTGTAGCCATCTTGCTCCACCTCGCCGGCGGCAGCCCTCCTCCGGAGCCGGTGGTCTGCACGGACGGCACGTCCAACTGCACGGTCACCAACTCGGTGGGTTCCTTCCCGGACCGCATCGTCTGCCGCGCGCGCAGCGTCACCTACCCGCGCAGCGAGCAGGAGCTCGTCGGGGCCGTGGCGGCCGCGGCGTCCGCGAAGCGCAAGATGAAGGTGGCCACCAGGTACTCGCACAGCATCCCCAAGCTGGCGTGCCCCGGCGGCCTCGACGGCGCCATCATAAGCACGGAGCGGCTCAACCGGACGGTGCGCATCGACGCGAAGAAGGGGCTCATGACGGTGGAGAGCGGCATGGTCCTCCGTGACCTGGTCGAGGCGGCCGGCGCCGCGGGGCTGTCGCTGCCGAACTCGCCGTACTGGTACGGCCTGACCATCGGGGGCCTGCTGTCGACGGGCGCGCACGGTAGCTCGCTGTGGGGCAAGGGCGGCGCCGTGCACGAGTACGTGGTCGGGCTGAGGATCGTGACGCCGGCGCCGGCCAGCCAGGGCTACGCCGTGGTGAGGGAGCTCGGCGCCGATCACCCCGACCTGGACGCTGCGAAGGTCAGCCTCGGGGTTCTTGGCGTCGTCTCGCAGGTCACCCTGGCCCTGCAGCCGCTGTTCAAGCGATCGGTGACGTTCGTGACGCGCGACGACTCGGACTTCGCGGATCAGGTGGCCGTGTGGAGCCGCCTCCACGAGTTCGGCGACATGGCGTGGCTGCCGCAGCAGCGCAAGGTCATCTACCGCAAGGACGACCGCGTCGACGTCTCGTCGCCGGGCGACGGCCTCTGGGACTCGCTCCTTGGCCGCTCCATTCCCACGCGTCTGCTCATCAATGGTAGAGTCGCCGAGGAGCGGCTGCAGGAGGGCAGCACAAACGACACCGCTCTGTGCGCGGCGGGGCGGCTGCAGGCGGACTCGCTGGAGCGGCAGGCCTACGGCTTCAAGAACGACGGCGTGAACTTCACCGGGTACCCGGTTGTGGGGTATCAGCACCGCATCCAGGCTTCCGGCGCGTGCATCGACAGCCCGGAGGACGGCCTCAACACCAGCTGCCCCTGGGACCCGCGCGTCCGGGGCTCCTTCTCCCAGAACACCGACTTCAGCATCGCGCTCTCCAAGGCGCCGGCGTTCGTGGCGGAGATGCAGCGGCTCCGGGACCTCAACCCAGACATGTTCTGCGCCGGCATCGACACCAGGTTCGGCGTGCTCCTCCGCTACGTCAGGGCGTCCTCCGCCTACCTGGGCAAGCCCGAGGACTCGGTCGACTTCGACATCATCTCCTACCGGAGCCGCACCGACGGCATGCCGCGCGCGCACGCCGACGTGGTGGACGAGATCGAGCAGATGGCGCTGCGCAAGTACGGCGGCCTCCCGCACTGGGGAAAGAACCGCAACTTCGCCTTCGACGGCGCCATCGCCAAGTACCCGAGAGCTGATGAATTCCTCAGGGTGAAGGACAGGTACGACCCCGACGGGCTCTTCTCCAGCGAGTGGAGCGACCAGGTGCTCGGCATCAATGGGAGCCCCAACATCGTCAAGGAGGGCTGCGGCGTGGAAGGGTTGTGTGTTTGCTCTGACGACTCGCACTGTGCGCCCGAGCAAGGCTACTTCTGCCGTCCAGGAAAGGTGCACTACGAGGCGAGGGTTTGCTCCACAAGTGTTAACCCGTGACCTCCGCTTCTGAAGATTATATGCGCAACCAACCGCACTAGCGTGAACTTGTGCACTTGTTAGAGCAAAAACGTTTCATATAGTACATTGCATTTGTCCCTTGTCTTTGTATTTGCAAGGCTTTTGATTTTTTTTCTTGGTCACCTACATTAATTTTCAAGTTTGTATTTTGTTCCTGCTTTTTGATTTTTGATTTTGCTTACGAGGATTGGCCGGATTCTCGACCGGGTCCCGACTTGGAAGGCCTCTTGATATCCAAGGCCGCATGCTAACCCTGGTTAGAACGGTCCGGGCCACCATTCAGCTCCATCAACTCTTGGTTCTCGGTCTTTACTAGAGGGTCCGGATGCAAGTGGATAAGACCCTATGTGGGGTTCCTCTCGACTAACACGGCAGATGCTCATGCCAACTAGTGTCATGTCAACTAGACTAATGTGTGTCATTCCCTAAGGCTCGACAGTCTAAGTATCATCGATATTGCCAATACCTCGACTAGCCATGTGATTATCTAGCTTTGGAGGATGCGGGCCAAGGGCTCGACATGCAATTTTCTAGAATGTGCGGAGTGTGTTCAGCGCCTCTGCCAAGATGCTGGCGGGAGACGAAAACACCGCATTCTTCTGGGAGGATCATCGACTCAGGGGCAAAGCCATAACAAATTTGGTGCCAGACCTTATCCAGCTCAGCTGAGTGCCGACTTGCAAGAGAGACGCTTTGTCCGAGATGCTATTGCATTTGAGGACCCGTTGGGCTTTGGTGATTGATGACAAGGTAATTAAGTAGACTAATGATTTATCACTTAATTTGTTCCACGTTATTCTTTGGATGAATCCAATAATTCGTAACTTATAGGCTTGTGGTGGAGCCAATGTACATATTGAATTGAAGGACACTTGTACCATCAAGTGGGCACATGCAAAATAGCGATGAACTCTGTCTCAAGATCCATAGTCAAATCTCCAAGTTTTTCACTCCGTCCACTCAATTCTTCAAGTTTTCATGCTTCCTGATACTCTATAGTATTACCTACCTGGTGAGGGAGTCCTGTATTTAGGGGTCCTCAGGCGTCCGGGTCATTGATGCTGGGCCGAATTGATGGGCCGTGAAGATAGAAGCAGAAGGCCCTCCCCCGTATTCGGTCAGGACTCCAATGTGTATGGAAAGGCAAGAAAGATGTCCGGATGTAACGATTCCTTCCTCCCCAAGTCACCTTTGTAACCCTAGGCCCCCTCCGGCGTGTATATAAGCCAAGGGGTTTCGTCCGTAGAAGACAACAAAATCATAGCAATCTCATAGGCTAGACTTTTAGGGTTTAGCCATTACGATCTCGAGGTAGATCAACTCTTGTAACCATATTCATCAAGATCAATCAAACATGAAGTAGGGTATTACCTCGATCGAGAGGGCCTGAACCTAGGTAAACATCGTGTCCCCTGTCTCCTGTTACCATCGATCCTAAGACGTACAGCTTGGGCCCCCCCTACCCGAGATCTGCCGGTTTTGACACCGACAATGGTGCTTTCATTGAGAGCTCCGCTGTACGCTCACGAAAAGCGATCGATGGCTCGTCTCGTCATCAGCGATAAGATCACCCTCGGAAACAACCTGGCCATGGGCCAGATCCTCCAGCTCGGCGGGTTCGCTGTATGCGCCCGCATGGCCTCCAGGCCAGCCGCACTTCTCACGGCCATCGAGCACCACTCCTATGTTGGCTCCGACCTCCCCGAGAACGCGACCTCGGCAGATTCCTTGTCCTTAAACGAGCTGCTGGATCGCATCGCCGCCTTGGGGCTTTCATCGTCAGATGATCAGATCGGACTTAAATCCGGTCAGGAAGTCAATTCCACCCCGACCACTTACCTGGTGACGACAATCGAAGATCAAGCTGAGAATACATCACCTCTTAAAACAGAGATCGGCGCTATTCGGATCTCCGAACCCATCGAGCCGAAGACACCTCTGGCAGGTGGCGCACCATGCCCTTCGAGCTTTGGGACAGACACTGGGCCCGCGGAATATTCAGACCCTGCCAGGCCCAGACCATCCACGCTGGAGATTGTGCAAACCCCGGACACTACGTCGGGTCGGGACTTAAATTTATCCACACCCACCCACCACAATACGCGCTCTCCAAGTAAATCCGGACTACCAGACATATATGACCTCACGTATATATGGCAGCGGCCCCAGGAAACAGTTCATCACTTCTGTGCCAGATTCCTACTTGTTAAAAACAAGATTAAGGACTGCTACGACGACATACGGTGCCCATATTTCACCGCAATTGCATGGACGAGGGAGTTTTGAACGCCCTCAACTGTCGTCGAATACGGAGCTTTGCAGAACTTTCACACTTGGTACGAAAGTACTGTGCTGTGGAAAACACTTGGAAAGCCCAGAGTACACCTCTGGAACAGTCCATCTTCGGACTACGCATCGATAAGGCGAAACGGACATACCCTGGTAGGGCGTCTAATAACACACTGATACGTCCATTTTGCATCATGCTTTTAAGTTGATATTTATTGCATAATGGGCTACTCATACATGTTTTTGTCACAATACTTATGCCTTTTCTCTCTTATTTTACAAGGTTTACATGAAGAAGGGGGAATGCCGGCAGCTGGAATTCTGGGCTGGAAAAGGAGCAAACTCTGGAAAACTATTCTGCACAACTCCAAAAGCCCTGAAACTCCACAGAACATTGTTTCAGAAAATATAAAAAATATCTGGCGAAAGAAACCCACGAGAGGGGCCACTGGCTGGCCTCGAGGGTGGGGGCACGCCCCCTTCCCAGGGCGCGCCCCCTGCCTCGAGGGCCAGCCGGTGGGCCCCCGGTGTCCATCTTCTCCTATATGAAGCGTTTTGACCTGGAAAAAATAATCAGAAGGAGGCTTTTGGGACCAGACGCCGCCGTATCGAGGCGGAACCGAGGCGGAAACCAATCTAGGGCTCCGGCAGAGCTATTCTGCCGGGGATACTTCCCTCCGGGAGGGGGAAATCGTCACCGCCATCATCACCAACAACTCTCCCATCTTGGGAGGGCTATCTTCGTCAATATCTTCACCAGCACCATCTCCTCTCAAACCCTAGTTCATATCTTGTATCCAATCTTTGTATCAAAACCTCAGATTGGTACCTGTGGGTTGCTAGTAGTGTTGATTACTCCTTGTAGTTGATGCTAGTTGGTTTATTTGGTGGAAGATCATATGTTCAGATCCATTATGCACATTAATACCCCTCTGATCATGAACAATATTATGTCTTGTGAGTAGTTACTTTTGTTCCTGAGGACATGGGAGAAGTCTTGCTATTAGTAGTCATGTGAATTTGGTCTTCGTTTGATATTTTGATGAGATGTATGTTGTCTCTCCTCTAGTGGTGTCATGTGAACGTCGACTACATGACACTTCACCATTATTTGGGCCTAGAGGAAGACATTGGGAAGTAATAAGTAGATGATGGGTTGCTAGAGTGAGAAAAGCTTAAACCCTAGTTTATGCGTTGCTTCATAAGGGGCTGATTTGGATCCATATGTTTCAGGCTATGGTTAGGTTTACCTTAATACTTCTTTTGTAGTTGCGGATGCTTGCATTAGAGGTTAATCATAAGTGGGAGGCTTGTCCAAGTAAGGGCAGCACCCAAGCACCGGTCCACCCACATACCAAATTATCAAAGTACCGAACGCGAATCAGATGATCGCGATGAAAACTAGCTTGGCGATAATTCCCATATGTCCTCGGGAGCGCTTTACCTTGCATAAGAGTTTGTCCAGGCTTGTCCTTTGGTACAAAAGGATTGGGCCACCTTGCTGCACCATATTTACTTTTACCGTTCGTCACTTGCTACCAATTATCTTATCGCAAAACTATCTATCACCTATAATTTCAGTGCTTGCAGAAAATACCTTACTAAAAACTGCCTATCATTTCCTTCTGCTCATCGTTGGGTTCGACACTCTTACTTATCGAAAGGACCACGATAGATCCCTACACTTGTGGGTCATCAAGACTCTTTTCTGGCGTCGTTGCCGGGGAGTGAAGTGCCTTTGGTAAGTGGAATTTAGTAAGGAAAAATTTATATAGTGTGTTGAAATTTATTGTCACTTGTTACTATGGCTCAAAATCCTTTGAGGGGCTTGTTTGGGGTATCTTCACCCCAAGCAGAAGAGCAAAGAGTTGCTCCTCAACCTACTGCACCTATTGAAAATGTTTGCTTTGAGATTCCTTCGGGTATGATTGAGAAACTGCTTGAAAATCCTTTTACAGGAGACAGAACACTTCACCTCGATTTACATCTAATCTATGTGGATGAAGTTTGTGGATTGTTTAAGCTTGTAGGTATGCCCGAGGATGTTATCAAGAACAAAGTCTTCCCTTTATCTTTGAAGGGAGATGCATTGACATGGTTTAGGCTATGCGATGATATGGGATCATGGAACTATAATCGTCTGAAGTTGGAATTTCATCAGAAGTTCTACCCTATGCACCAGGTTCATCGTGATCGTAATTATATTTATAATTTCGGGCCTCGCGAAGGGGAAAGCATCGCTCAAGCTTGGGGGAGGATTAAGTCAATGTTATATTCATGCCCCAATCATGAGCTCTCAAGAGGAATGATCATTCAAAAATTTTATGCTCGGCTTTCTCATAATAATCGCTCCATGCTCGATACTTCTTGTTCTGGCTCTTATATGATGAAGACTATTGACTTCAAATGGGATTTATTGGAAAGAATTAAACGCAGCTCCGAAGATTGGGACCTCGACGAAGGTAAGGAGTCAGGTATGACCCCTAAGTTTGATTGTGTTAAAACTTTTATGGATACCGATGCTTTTCGTGAGTTTAGCACTAAATATGGACTTGACTCTGAGATAGTAGCTTCTTTCTGTGAATCTTTTGCTATTCATGTTGATCTCCCTAAGGAGAAGTGGTTTAAATACAACCCCCCATTGAAGTAAAAGTAGTTGAACCTATTAAAGTTGAAGAAAAGACTATCACTTATAATGTTGATCCTGTTATTCCTACTGCTTATATTGAGAAACCACCCTTCCCCGTTAGGATAAAGGATCATGCTCAAGCTTCAACTGTAGTTCGTAAGAGTAATACTAGAACACCTACACCCTCTGAGCAAATCAAAGTTGAACCTAGTGTTGCTATGGTCAAAGATCTCTTGGTAGAAGATTTAGATGGACATGTTATTTATCTCCAAGAAGAGTCTGGTAGAATAGCCAAACCCAATGCTAGAAATAGACGCAAACCTGTTGTAGGTTCGCCTGTCATCTCCGTTAAGATAGGAGATCATTGCTATCATGGTTTATGTGACGTAGGTGCTAGTGCGAGTATTATCCCTCTTGATTTGTATAACGAAATTATGCATGATATTGCACCTGTTGTGTTAGAAGGGATTGATGTTACTATTAATTAAGCTTGCTAATAGAGATACTATTTCACCAGTTGGGATTGTTAGAGATATTGAAGTCTTGTGTGGGAAGGTTAAATACCCTGCTGATTTTCTTGTTCTTAGTTCCCCACAAGATGCTTTCTGTCCCATTATATTTGGCAGACACTTCTTGAATACTGTTAATGCCAAGATAGACTGCGTGAAAGATATTGTTACTGTCGGATTAGGGGACATGTCTCATGATTTTATCTTTGCTAAATTCCGTAGACAACCCCTTGAAAAGGAACCACCCAATAAGGATGAACTTATTGGTCTCGCTTCTATTGTTGTGCCACCTAATGATCCTTTAGAACAATACTTGCTAGATCATGAAAATGATATGCATATGAATGAGAGAAGGGAAATAGATGAAATATTTCTTACACAGGGACCCGTATTGAAAAACAACTTGCCTGTTGAAATCCTAGGGGATCCTCCTCCACCCATGGGTGATCCCGTGTTTGAACTTAAACCTTTACCTGATAATCTTAAGTATGTTTATCTTGATGAAAATAAGATATATCCTGTTATTATTAGTGCTAACCTTTCAGAGCAGGAAGAAGAAAGATTATTGAAAACTCTGAAGAAGCACCGAGCTGCTATTGGATATACTCTGGATGATCTTAAGGGCATTAGTCCCACTATATGTCAACACAAGATAAAATTGGAAGAAAATGCTAAACCAATTATCAATCATCAGCGACGGTTAAATCCTAAGATGAAAGAAGTGGTGAGGAAGGAAATACTAAAGCTCCTAGAAGCAGGTATTATCTATCCCATTGCTGATAGCCAGTGGGTAATACCTGTCCATTGTGTTCCTAAGAAAGGAGGTATGACTGTTGTACCTAATGATAAGGATGAATTAATCCCGCAAAGAATAGTTACAGGTTATAGGATGGTGATAACCCTCAACCGTAAGGGATCGAGATAGTCTTCGCGGGTAAGAATAACCCAATTTATTGATTCGACACACGGGGAGCCAAAGAGTATTTATAAGCTTTGACAGTTGAGTTGTCAATTCAACCACACCTGAAATATACTTACTTGCAACAAAAGATAAGTGGTAACGGTGATATGATGGTGATGGTGGTGATAGTAAAAGTAAACAACAAAAGTAAATAGCAAAAGTAGCAACTAGTAACCAGCAGGATTTAAAACACTGTAGGCTAGGGGGATGGATGGTTGGGCGCTACATGGATGAGATATATCATGAATCTAACTTGGGGCAAGGCACACTGAAAAGTAATGATCATCTAGGCAAATATCAAACATTAGGCATGTATCCCATAGGTAGTTGTACGTGCTTGCAATAAGAACTTGCACAACATCTTTTGTCCTACCATCCCGCTACGAACGGGGCCAAAAGGAACTTATGGAGATTAAGGTGCTCCTGTCAAAGAGCACCGGAACAAAGCAATAAACTCAATGGATACATGTAATCCTTAAACTAAGGACCATCCCCTTTGGTGTCCCAAGCTGTCACTTTTGGGATCGCCGGTTCCGGACCGTAATAGGTGCAAACAACTCATAGATAGGATCAAGAACACAAATATATTCATGCAAACACATATGGTTCAGATCTGAAATCATGGCACTCGGGCCCTAAGTGACAAGCATTAAGAGTAACAAGTTGAAGCAAAGATGATAAACACCATAGTAGATGATAGGCAACATGCCCCCAACAATCTGATAAACTATTACATGATCTAACTCATCCAATCCCTACCATCCCCTTTGCCTACAACAGGGAATTACTCACACATGGGAGGAGAAGTCATGGAGGGAGGATGGAGTGGTGATGATGATGACGATGGCGACGATCTCCCCTCTCCGGAGGCCAAATCAGCCTCCAGATGAGCCCTCCCGAAGAAGAACAGAGGGTGGCGGCGGCTCCGCGACGAAAACTGGGAAAACGATTCCTGATCTCGGGTTTTCTCGTCATGGGCTAAATACGGGTCAAAGTAGGGCACCAGGGGAGGTGGGACCCGCCTAGGCGGCCTGGCGCGGCGGCCAGGGGTGGGGCCGCGCCACCAGGGCGCCTGGGCCCCCCCTGGTTGCCCTCTGGTCCATCTTCTGGCACAATGTTCCTTCGGGTGCGTGGATTTTCCGTGATTTTTCGTGGAATTTTCTGAGACACCTAAAAATCCATTTTCCTGCACACAATAAAACCATACAGGCAGCTCTGCTGAAAACAGCGTCAGTCCGGGTTATTTTAGTTCAAATCATGCAAGAATGAGGTCAAAACAATAGCAAAAGTGTTTGGAAAAGTAGATACGTTTGAGACGTATCAACTCCCCCAAGCTTAGCATATTGCTTGTCCTCAAGCAATTCAGTTCAACGAACTGGACGCGACAAAGAAAACTTTGACAAACTCTTTTGCTTCATTAGATGTATATAAGCATGTACTACGAAAAGAGTCTAGCAAGTATTGAAACAATGCTATGAGGACAATGCACAGAGCAATCTTTCTTTCAACTTTCAAGTGACCAATCACAAATAACCAAGAGTAAATAATATACTTACTGAAAATCAAGATAAGATTACATTGCACATAGCTTGAGCATATTAGAGTGGTATCTCGCTAGCCTCCATGAGTGAAGCAAAACATAAATGCAGAAACTCCTCCAAAGTTTTAAAGGAGACTAGAACTAAGAATTTCAGAATAAATAATATCACAAGCATGCAGAAAACAGTGTAATACTTTGGGACAATGCACATTACACTCAGAATGACAATTATGCTCTCCTAGTTGGTGCTTTGAAGAAAGAAGGTGGAGACTCTCGAACCGTGAAATTTGATGGCGAGGTTGAAAACCCATGGTTGGAAACAAAGACTAAACATGTACCAGAGCTCTTGGTTTTGAAAACAGAGGTAAAAATGTTTTTGAGAGGTGCATATTTCGTCAACGAATGCTAGTAGATAACCCAATTACTTCTTGAGCTGGACAAGTTTCGAGGAACGGCTCCCGCACGGGGACGATCACATCCCCTTCATCTCCTTTGTTTATCACTGCCAAAGTTTTCTGATTTCTCATGAACAAAGCGTGAAGGAGGGTTTGTTTGTTGTATTATCTTTTATGAGCCGGGCGCACTCTATGCCAGTTCCTTCTCGTATTAGGGGTTTGCAGATTAGACATGCAATCCCGGGGTGAAACTTGTCCAACTTAAAAAGATCATGAATTAACTACTACTTCCTCATGAGCTAAAACAGAGGCACAAAAGAGAAATGCTTTTGATTAATTTCGAGACGGTACACGAAAGTCTTCGTTAGGAATGGCAGGTAAATACAATGTATAGGAAGGTATGGTGGACTCATATGGCATAACTAGTTTAAAGGATTTTGGATGCACAAGCAGTCAGTCCGCTTAGTACAGGTGGAGGTTAGCAAAAGACTGGGAAGCGACCAACTAGAGAGCAATAACGGTCATAATCATGCAGAGCGACAAAGCAACATTGAATCGGGCATGGAAGTGATATAACTATTCTAAAACTCAAAGATCATCAAGGCAGAGCAGACTTTTTAGTCTTAAACATGTGTAAACATGAGCCAAGTCAATCCAAGAATTCTCGAAAGGGAAATACCACCTTAGTATACCAAACTATGAATAGTGCAATGCATGTAAATCATTTCAATAACACATTATATACTCTAGCTATTTGAGGCTAGACACAAGGAAAGCATGAACCACTGGAAGAGCATTGTAAACATAGCACTATGTCGCTACAAGCTGGTCTCTAGATCATAAGTACAGGCATATGTACAAAAGTAGAAACAAGAAGAGTTCATACCGGTTTTCCTTTGTTGCTTCCCTTCAGTCGATCTTCGTCATTACTGCCTCGTCACTTGCATGATCGAACGTAGGAAATATAATTAAATGCCATCACGGACTCGAGCTGAACTCTGAAAACAAAGCAAACTAAAGAGAGAAAGGAAATCTTTTTGGATTATTTCAAAGGTTGAACGAAAGCAAAAGAAAGAGAAAATCTTTTTGTTGTTTTTGCAAAGAAAGAAATAAAGAAGAACGGGCAAAAACCTCGAAAAGATCAAAGCGAATAAAACGGATAATACAATGGAAAAGTGAGAAGGGCATGTACTCCCCCAAGCTTAGGCTTTTGGCCTAAGTTGGTAGTAGCTACTGCCCCCAGGAGCCTCCTGCTCCGGGAGAATGGTGGTGAGTCCAAGGGTCGTAGAAGGATTCCGGCGCGTACACCGAACTCCTCGGATCCTCCCACGAGGAAGGGTCCGTAATCCAAGCAGAGGAAGACCCTTCACCAAACTGGGTGACGGTCTTCTCCTGAAAAGGCGGTAACTCACCGTGCTCCTCCTCGTCGGGCACAACCCCCTCCATGGGGTTATGAAACTGATGCTGGGCCATGAACTCATCGAACTGAATAACATCAAAGGACCATCCGTTCCTGCGAGAAAAATCAAACAAAAGAGGTGCAGGTAGACGGATCTCGCGTTCCGCGGTAGTTCCGAAACGCAAGATATAAACAAGATTACTAAGCTCAGAAGTCATGGTAACAAACTTATGCCTTTTCATAGCAGCAAGATCAAAACTTAAATAAGTAAAAGGCTCATCATAAGGGTGTGGGGTGCCTTTAAGATGTTCTAAGATAAGTGTGGCATAAACGCCACCAAATAAATCTCCCCTGTTACCGTTCATAGCAAGGCGTCGAGCAATTAAGGCACCCAGATTATAATCAAACCTCCTTGAAAGGGCGGTTGCCAGGATAGCAATATCCGGCGCAGAAATGCTGCTCGTGTTGTCACGAGCTAATACCCCTCTAGCAACATAATATGCAAAATACCTGAGGTGAGGGAATAAGATACTGGAGATTTTTTACCGATGAATATCCCTCGTACCCATGCTGCAGAGAGAGTTGAAGACGGTTTTCAGCTCGGAGGGCTGAGAGGTCATCTTAGCCGTCCGCCCAACGTTTGGCACACCTATTATTTCACAAAACTTTCCCAAGGGCATGGTGATAAGATCATTGTAAATTTTAAACTCAATAGTACCAGTATCAGGGTTATATCTAAAACTGTTAATGAAACCGGAGGTGAGTTTTTGATACTGAATAACACGGCACGTGACGAGCCGTGTCAGATCTGCATTAGCACAAAGATTATAAAACTCATCCTTGATTCCCGCAGCTTCAAGGAATTCATCACATGGAAACATCATGGCACGTGCTGGACTTGTGTCTTCCAACAACTCTAGGGGCACATGATCTTCATTGTAGCTCACCCTAGCAGTCGAGGGTGAAGCTGCGGCTCTAGTAACTCGATCGGAGTGCGCGGGCCTCCTCTTCTCAAGCCACCCCTTTGCCCTTCCTAACAAACTCATTTCTGAAATTTTTGGCAAATTAAAAAAACAAGGATTTAAACAAAGTGGGTTAAGGCAAACTACTCAACTCACTTACCTAAGGCATAAACTTGCATCAAAACTTGGAAAATAAATTTCTACACATGCATGCAAGCTCATCTACACAGCACCAAGAACTACTAAATACTCACAAATGAAGCCACCAACCAAAAATCTAATTGGAGGGGTGGAGGAGTTACATACCAGGGAGTATTTGTTCAAAATCTCAGCTCAAATGATAGGCTGTAGAGAGAGATCGAGGAATCGCCTCCAAGAGCAGCAAGAACGCAAGAACAAGTGCAGAACTCGTGTTTTTGGAGAGAAAGAGAGAGAGAGGAAGAAGACTTACCTGGAGGGGGGCCTTGTGGGCCCCAGGCGCCCTGTGGGCGCGGCCAGGGGGCAGGCCGCGCCAGCTGGCCTCCTGGGCCACTGGTGGCCCCCCCTGGTCAGCCCCAGGTACCTCTGGGTCACTCCCGGCATGGAAATTTTTATTTTTATTTTTCTGGAATTTTTCTGAAAACTTCACTGTTGAAATTTTTTCGAAGTTCAAAAAGCTGCAAGACTTCCTGAAAACTTAAAGCACTGATTAGTATTGTGAAGCTTCAAAACATAAACACTTGGTACAGCAAGGAGAACAAAAACTAAAACAAATGAAAACATAACAAGCTCAACTTTTTATCTATATAAAACATGTTCATTAGTAAGGTTGATCAAGTCTTACCAACAAACAGGCGATATATAGAGCAAAAAGTCTCACCTCTTACGAAGTGATCATTGCACCTTTACTTTAATGGACATTGTCCCCACCATAATAGTTTTGTATTTGTGGTGCACATGTAGTGGACAGTCCCATTCTCCAATCTTCACGGTCTCGATATTTTCTATAGAGTTGAGGCCATGCCTCCTGTCGGTCTTCTTTGGAAAATACACCGTGTGTTCTTTATCATTCACATTGAAGGTAACCTTCCCTTTATTGCAATCAATAATAGCACCTGCGGTGTTAAGAAAAGGTCTACCAAGAATAATGGACATGCTCCCATCCTCGGGCATGTCAAGCACAACAAAATCAGTAAGGATCAAACAATTAGCAACTTCTACAGGGACATCCTCACAAATACCTATCGGAACGGCGGTTGACTTGTCAGCCATCAGAAGAGAGATATCTATAGGGATTAGCTTCTCTAAACAAAGCCTCTTGTAAAGAGAGAAAGGCATAACACTCACTCCTGCTCCAAGATCACATAAAGCAGTTTTGACATAATTATTCTTTATGGAACAAGGAATGGTGGGTATACCTGGATCACCAAGCTTCTCAGGAATCTTGCCACTGAAAGAGTAGTTAGCAAGCATAGTAGATATTGCTTCATTAGGAACTTTTCTTTTATTAGTGACAATATCTTTCATATATTTTGAATAAGGAGGTAACTTAATAGCATCAGTCAAAGGGATTTGAAGAAAAAGAGGTTTAATCCACTCACAAAACTTATTGTAATGCTCTTCTTCTTTAGATTTGAGAGACTTACCTGGAAAGGGCATGGGTTTCTGTATCCATGGTTCTCTTTCCTTCCCATGTCTTCTTGCGACGAAGTCTTCTCTAGTGTACTTCTTGCGTTTGTCAGGTGCTTCTTCTTCTCGAACTTCAGGCAGATCATTCTTCTCATTATCCTTACCTTCAGGTTCGGCACCGTCTTCAGTCTCAGCATCGGAGATAGATACACTGTTGGGATCAACAGCTGGCTCTTCATCTGTAATAGGATCATTGGAATTGTCAGCCTCCTTATGTTTCTTCTTCTTCTTCTTTGGAGAGCCAACAATTTCTTCTTCCTGCATTTGAGAATCTTGCTCGATCCTCCTCGGATGCCCCTCTGGATAGAGAGGATCTTGAGTGCTAGTTCCTCCTCGGGTCTTAATCCCGAAGGCCTGCAAATCATCTTGTTTGGCATTGTTAGCAAGCAAGCTGAGTTTAAACCATATGAAAATGCTTCACAAGACATTTAACATCATTAAATGTTCTACCTAGAACATCAAGCAAACTTTTGATAGCAAGGGAATTATCATGCAATTGACTTTGTATCCTCTCATTAAAATGATTTGTTTCATAATAAAATTATCAAACTCATCTAAACATTGATCAGGAGGCTTACCATGAGGGATGTCACTTGCGTTGAAATATAAAAGAGAGTGTACCTCTACCATAGGAAGGTGAGTGGTAGGCTCACACAACTTCTCAATAGGGGGTAGATTCTTCACGTCTTCAGCTTTAATACCCTTCTCTTTAATAGACTTCTTTGCTTCTCGCATATCTTCGGGACTTAGAACAAACATGCCCCTCTTCTTTGGTGGTGGAGGTGGCTCAGGGACGGACCAATCTTCATGGTTTTTGGCAATCCTGCCCATCAAATCCTCTGCATCGTCCGGTGTTCTTTTCCTGAAAACACAACCAGCACAACTGTCCAAATAGGACCTGGATTTATCAGTTAGACCAGCATAAAATATATCGATTAATTCATTCTTAGGGACTCCATGTCCTGGTCTAGCCCGAATCAGACCACAGTACCTCCCCCAAGCTTTAGGGAGGTGCTCATCCTGCAACTGTTTAAAGTTATAAATTCTTTGTAAAGCAGCATGTTGCATATGAGCAGGAAAGTACTCATCAACAAAAGAGTGAGCTAAGTCTTGAGGACTCTTAATGGAACCACATGGGAGTGAATCATACCATGTTTTAGCACCTTCCTTCAAAGAGAAAGGAAGAAGCTTAGTCACATAAAAGTTTTGTTTCTTCTCATCCGTGGTAAACAAGCCACCCAACTCAGTGAGTTTAGTCAGGTGTGCAATAGCATCATCATTTTCTCTGCCATAAAAGGGGTCAGCTTCAACCATAGGTATAAGTGAAAGATCAACAGAGAAATCATAATCAGGATCATCGATGCATATAGGAGATGTAGCAAATTCAGGATCAGGAACGGTCTTGTTCTTCAAAGAGTGTTTTTCAAGCAGCTTCTTAATAGCTTCAGGGTCAGAGCTGGCAAACTCTGTCAGTTCCCTGCATAAATCATCATCAAGCATAATGTAATCATCATCAAGGAGTCTCTCCTTGAGTTCACTCAAATCAGGATAATCATAAGTTCCACCAATGGGGTAGCGAGTAACAGGAATTTTAATTCCAGATTTTTTGCAGCAGCAACGATCTGTTTCTCAAGAGCATAACCAAGTGAACCAATATCATCAAGAGTAGTGAAGCATCATCAAGAGTATCAGACATAGTAACAGATTCAGTAGGAGCATCATGTGGTGGTGGTGAGGCAAACTTACTCATAACAGAAGGTGAATCAAGTGTAGCACTAGTGTTCAGAACAGTACCTCTCCTTGTAGTGGATAGTAAGATTGGAACCTTGGGGTCTTCTTTCTTACCCATAGCGGATGAAGTGCAACAGGTAGAATACTTCAAGTAGACTTGTAAATATTGCTATGCTCCCCGGCAACGGCGCCAGAAAACGGTACTTGATAACCCTCAACCGTAAGGGATCGAGATAGTCTTCGCGGGTAAGAATAACCCAATTTATTGATTCGACACACGGGGAGCCAAAGAGTATTTATAGGCTTTGACAGTTGAGTTGTCAATTCAACCGCACCTGAAATATACTTACTTGCAACAAAAGATAAGTGGTAACGGTGATATGATGGTGATGGTGGTGATAGTAAAAGTAAACAGCAAACGTAAATAGCAAAAGTAGCAACTAGTAACCAGCAGGATTTAAAACACTGTAGGCTAGGGAGATGGATGGTTGGGCGCTGCATGGATGAGATATATCATGAATCTAACTTGGGGCAAGGCACACAGAAAAGTAATGATCATCTAGGCAAATATCAAACATTAGGCATGTATCCCATAGGTAGTTGTACGTGCTTGCAATAAGAACTTGCACAACATCTTTTGTCCTACCATCCCGCTACGAACGGGGCCAAAAGGAACTTATGGAGATTAAGGTGCTCCTGTCAAAGAGCACCGGAACAAAGCAATAAACTCAATGGATACATGTAATCCTCAAACTACAGACCATCCCCTTTGGTGTCCCAAGCTGTCACTTTTGGGATCGCCGGTTCCGGACCGTAATAGGTGCAAACAACTCATAGATAGGATCAAGAACACAAATATATTCATGCAAACACATATGGTTCAGATCTGAAATCATGGCACTCGGGCCCTAAGTGACAAGCATTAAGAGTAACAAGTTGAAGCAAAGATGATAAACACCATAGTAGATGATAGGCAACATGCCCCCAACAATCTGCTAAACTATTACATGATCTAACTCATCCAATCCCTACCATCCCCTTTGCCTACAGCAGGGAATTACTCACACATGGAAGGAGAAGTCATGGAGGGAGGATGGAGTGGTGATGATGATGACGATGGCGACGATCTACCCTCTCCGGAGGCCAAATCAGCCTCCAGATTAGCCCTCCCGAAGAAGAACAGAGGGTGGCGGCGGCTCCGCGACGAAAACTGGGAAAACGATTCCTGATCTCGGGTTTTCTTGTCACGGGCTAAATACGGGTCAAAGTAGGGCACCAGGGGAGGTGGGACCCGCCCAGGCGGCCTGGCGCGGCGGCCAGGGGTGGGGCCGCGCCACCAGGGCGCCTGGGCCCCCCTGGTTGCCCTCTGGAACATCTTCTGGCACAAGGTTCCTTCGGGTGCGTGGAATTTTCCGAGACACCTAAAAATCCGTTTTCCTGCACACAATAAAACCATACAGGCAGCTTTGCTGAAAACAGCGTCAGTCCGGGTTAGTTTAGTTCAAATCATGCAAGAATGATGTCAAAACAATAGCAAAAGTGTTTGGAAAAGTAGATACGTTTGAGACGTATCAGATGGTAATTGATTTCCGTAAGTTAAATAAAGATACTAAGAAAGATCATTACCCCTTGCCATTTATTGATCAAATGCTAGAAAGGTTATCCAAACATACACATTTCTGCTTTTTAGATGGTTATTCTGATTTCTCTCAAATACCTGTGTCAAAAGGGGATCAAGAAAAGACCACCTTTACTTGTCCTTTCGGTACCTTTGCTTATAGACGCATGCCTTTTAGTTTATGTAATGCACCTGCTACCTTTCAAAGATGCATGATGGCTATATTCTCTGATTTTTGTGAAAAGATTGTTGAGGTGTTCATGGATGATTTCTCCGTTTACGGAACTTCTTTTGATGATTGCTTAAGCAACCTTGATCGAGTTTTGCAGAGATGTGAAGACACTAATCTTGTCTTGAATTGGGAGAAGTGCCACTTTATGGTTAATGAAGGCATTGTCTTGGGACATAAATGTTTTGAAAGAGGTATTGAAGTTGACAAAGCTAAAGTGGACGCCATTGAAAAGATGCCATGCCCTAAGGATATCAAAGGTATACAAAGTTTCCTTGGTCATGCCGGGTTCTATAGGAGGTTCATTAAGGACTTCTCCAAAATCTCCAGGCCTATGACTAATCTCTTACAAAAAGATATTCCTTTTGTCTTTGATGATGATTGCCTAGAAGCATTTGAAATACTTAAGAAAGCATTGATCTCTGCACCTATTGTACAGCCTCCTGACTGGAATTTACCATTTGAGATTATGTGCGATGCTAGTGATTATGCTGTAGGTGCTGTTCTAGGGGAAAGAGTTGATAAGAAATTGAATGTTATCCAGTATGCTAGTAAAACTCTAGATAGTGCCCAAAGAAATTATGCTACCACTGAGAAATAATTTTTAGCAGTTGTATTTGCTTGTGATTAGTTTAGACCCTATATCGTTGATTCTAAAGTAACTATTCACACTGATCATGCTGCTATCAAATACCTTATGGAAAAGAAAGATGCTAAACCTAGACTTATTAGATGGGTTCTCTTGCTGCAAGAATTTGACTTGCATATTATTGATAGAAAGGGAGCTGAGAACCCTGTAGCAGATAACTTGTCTAGGTTAGAGAATATACTTGATGACCCACAACCTATTGATGATAGCTTTCCTGATGAACAACTAGCTGTCATAAGTACTTCTCGTACTGCTCCTTGGTATGCTGATTATGCAAATTACATTGTTGCTAAGTTTATACCTCCTAGCTTCACATACCAGCAAAAGAAAAAGTTCTTCTATGATTTGAGACATTACTTTTGGGATGACCCACATCTTTATAAAGAAGGAGTACATGGTATTATTAGACGTTGTGTACCTGAGCATGAGCAGGAACAAATCCTACGCAAGTGCCACTCCGAAGCTTATGGAGGACACCATGCGGGAGATAGAACTGCACACAAGGTATTACAATCCGGTTTTTATTGGCCTACTCTCTTCAAGGATGCCCGTAAGTTTGTCTTATCATGTGATGAATGTCAAAGAATTGTTAATATTAGTAGACGACAAGAAATGCCTATGAACTATTCACTTGTTATTGAACCATTTGATGTTTGGGGCTTTGATTATATGGGACCTTTTCCTGCCTCTAATGGGTACACACATATTTTAGTCGCTGTTGATTACGTTACTAAGTGGGTAGAAGCTATTCCAACTAGTAGTGCTGATCATAACACCTCTATTAAGATGCTTAAAGAAGTTATATTCCCGAGGTTTGGAGTCCCTAGGTATCTAATGACTGATGGTGGCTCACACTTTATTCATGGTGCTTTCCGTAAGATGCTTGCTAAGTATGATGTTAACCATAGAATTGCATCACCTTATCACCCACACACTAGTGGTCAAGTAGAACTTAGTAATAGGGAGTTGAAATTAATCTTGCAAAAGACAGTTAAGAGGTCTAGAAAGAATTGGTCCAAGAAACTAGATGATGCATTATGGGCCTATAGAACTGCATACAAAAATCCTATGGGTATGTCTCCATATAAGATGGTATATGGAAAAGCTTGTCACTTACCTCTTGAGCTAGAACATAAGGCATATTGGGCTATCAAAGAGCTCAATTATGATTTCAAACTTGCCGGTGAAAAGATGCTATTTGATATTAGCTGTCTCGATGAATGGAGAACCCAGGCCTACGAGAATGCCAAGTTATTTAAAGAAAAAGTTAAAAGATGGCATGTCAAAAGGATACACAAGCGTGAGTTTAACGTAGGTGATTATGTTTTGCTATACAACTCTCGTTTAAGATTTTTTGCAGGAAAACTTCTCTTTAAGTGGGAAGGACCTTACGTTATCGAGGAGGTCTATCGTTCCGGTGCCATAAAAATCAACAACTTCGAAGGCACAAATCCGAAGGTGGTGAATGGTCAAAGGATCAATTATATCTCAGGTAACCCTATAAATGTTGAACCTAATATTATTGAAACCATAACCCCGGAGGAATACATAAGGGACACTTTCCAGAACGATTCAGCCTCCGAAAAGGAAAAGGTACGTGATACGGTAAGTAAACCGACTCCAAAACAGTTCTAAAGGCATTTTTTCTCCGTTTGGAATATTTAGAAAATAGAAAAATAAACCGCAGTCAAGAGGAGACACATGGCCTCCTCGAGGGTAGGGGGTGCGCCCCCCTTCCCAGGGCGCACCCCCCTGCCTCGAGGGCACCCCGTGTGTCCCTGGACTCCGTTTTCTTGTGGGTTACTCCTTTTGTTCGGGAAAAATTCATTGAATATACCCCCGAAGGTTTTGACCTCTGTATCACGCAGAATCCCTCTGTTCTCGTTTCGAGCTGTTTCTGTTAAGGTTTGCAAAGCCAGGCACCATGTCGTCTCCCTCCTCCAACAACAAAGGCAATGATGCTTGGCTGATGAAGATAGATCTGAATAGGGAAGGACCCGAGGAGATCCACAAGGAGAAGAAGATCAAGATGGAGGTGGAAGATCCGGCTCCGGCAGCGGGAGAAGACTACACCTCCAAATCCCTTCCTAATCTCTTTACCTCAACTGAGCTAGAAGCTTTCAGGATGCTTGAGTTAGCTCTGATCCACAACAAGCATCTCACAAGTGAAAATCTTTTGTTGAAGGATTTCATAGCTGCTCTCAAAGGTATTATACGCAAACTGGAAGATCTCCTACGCTCGATATATGAGGACCCCCCGTCACTACTTGCAACTCCATCATCACCAACCCCGAAGAAGGAGACATAATCATATGGGTATGGGCACTCCCCTTGGCAACTGCCAAGCTTGGGGGAGTGACCCCGGTATCGTATCACTATCACTCCTATCTTTACCATTTTACTTAGTTTGATCCTTTTGGTAGTATCTTGATCTATTAGAATAAAGTTAGCATGATCTAGTCGTGAGCTTTTGCCTTGTGAGTTTTATCCTTTGTAATCGAGTCCGTGAGCTATATAATAAAGATTAGTGTTGAGTCAAGGGCTTGATTTCCTCACTTGGGTCATGATAAAAAGAAAGAAAACAAAAAGAGTATCAAAGAGATCATATCGATCTTATGGGAAGTAATGACCTCACATACAAGAGTATGATAAATAAAAGTTGTTGGGAGGTGACAAACATAGTTTTGGTCATCGTTGCAATTAATAGGAAGTAATAAAAGAAGAGAGGCTTCACATACAAATATACTATCTTGGACATCTTTTATGATTGTGAGCACTCATTAAAGTATGACATGCTACAGAGTTGATGTTGGACAAGGAAGACAACATAATGGGTTATGTCTTCTTATATCCGAAATAAAGTATATTGTCATGGATCTTCCAACATGACGAGCTTGCCTTTCTCCCTCATGCTAGCCAAAACTCCTTGCACTAAGTAGAGATACTACTTGTTCTTCCATATATCCTTAAAACCCAGTTTTGCCATGAGAGTCCACCATACCTACCTATGGATTGAGAAAGATCCTTCCAAGTAAGTTGTCATGTTGCAAACCCGCTAAATATGTATGATTTATTAGTGTGGGAGAAATTAGCTTTATGCGAACTTGTGATAGAGAAGTAATAAAAGCGACGGACTGCATAATAAAGGTCCTTATCACAAGTGGCAATATAAAGCGAAGTTCCTCTATGCTAAGACTTTGTGCATCCAACCATGAAAACACATGACAACCTCTACTTCCCTCTGCTAAGGGCCTATCTTTTATTCTTGTCTTATAAGTGTCAAGGTGAAATCCACCTTTCCTTTTTACATTTTATCCTTTGGTAAGCACGTTGTGTTGGAAAGATCCTGACATATATACCCACTTGGATGTAAGTTTTTATGATCTATTACTGTTGACGTTACCCTTGGGGTAAAAGGTCGGGAGGCAACACTATAAGCCCCTATCTTTCTCTGTGTCCGATTAAAACTCCATAAACATAAGAATTGCGTGAGTGTGAGCAATTGTGAAAGACTATATGATAGTTGAGTATGTAGGCTTGCTGAAAAGCTCTTATATTGACTCTTTCCGATGTTACGATAAATTGCAATTGCTTCAATGACCGAGACCAAAGTTTGTTAGTTTCCAATGAAGTTTATGATGCATACTTGATATTTTGGATCAATTGTTACTTTAGCATAAGAATCATATGACTATATTTATATAAGTTGCTGTTATGAGAATGATCATGATGCCCTCATGTCCGTATTTTGTTTTTATCGACACCTCTATCTCTAAACATGTGGACATATTTTTCGATATCAGCTTCCGCTTGAGGACAAGCGAGGTCTAAGCTTGGGGGAGTTGATACATCCATTTTGCATCATGCTTTTAAGTTGATATTTATTGCATTATGGGCTACTCATACATGTTTTGTCAGAATACTTATGCCTTTTCTCTCTTATTTTACAAGATTTACATGAAGAAGGGGGAATGCCGGCAGCTGGAATTCTGGGCTAGAAAAGGAGCAAACTCTGGAAACCTATTCTGCACAACTCCAAAAGCCCTAAAACTCCACAGAACATTGTTTCGGAAAATATAAAAAATATCTGGCGAAAAAAACCCACGAGAGGGGCCACTGGCTGGCCTCGAGGGTGGGGGGCGCGCCCCCTTCCCAGGGCGCGCCCCCTGCCGCGAGGGCCAGCCGGTGGGCCCCCGTTGTCCATCTTCTCCTATATGAAGCGTTTTGACCTGGAAAAAATCAGAAGGAGGCTTTCGGGACCAGACACCGCCGTCTCGAGGAGGAACCGAGGCGGAAACCAATCTAGGGCTCCGGCAGAGCTGTTCTGCCGGGGATACTTCCCTTTGGATGGGGGAAATCGTCACCGCCGTCATCACCAACAACTCTCCCATCTTGGGGAGGGCTATCTTCATCACCATCTTCACCAGCACCATCCCCTCTCAAACCCTAGTTCATCTCTTGTATCCAATCTTTGTATCCAAACCTCATATTGGCACCTGTGGGTTGCTAGTAGTGTCTATTACTCCTTGTAGTTGATGCTAGTTGGTTTATTTGGTGGAAGATCATATGTTCAGATCCATTATGCACATTAATACCCCTCTGATCATGAAAAATATTATGTCTTGTGAGTAGTTACTTTTGTTCCTGAGGACATGGGAGAAGTCTTGCTATTAGTAGTCATGTGAATTTGGTCTTCGTTCGATATTTTGATGAGATGTATGTTGTCTCTCCTCTAGTGGTGTCATGTGAACGTCGACTACATGACACTTCACCATTATTTGGGCCTAGAGGAAGGCATTGTGAAGTAATAAGTAGATGATGGGTTGCTAGAGTGACAGAAGCTTAAACCCTAGTTTATGCGTTGCTTCGTAAGGGGCTGATTTGGATCCATATGTTTCAGGCTATGGTTAGGTTTACCTTAATACTTCTTTTGTAGTTGCGGATGCTTGCATTAGAGGTTAATCATAAGTGGGAGGCTTGTCCAAGTAAGGGCAGCACCCAAGCACCGGTCCACCCACATACCAAATTATCAAAGTACCAAACGCGAATCAGATGATCATGATGAAAACTAGCTTGACGATAATTCCCATATGTCCTCGGGAGCGCTTTACCTTGCATAAGAGTTTGTCCAGGCTTGTCCTTTGGTACAAAAGGATTGAGCCACCTTGCTGCACCTTATTTACTTTTACCGTTCGTCACTTGCTACCAATTATCTTATCACAAAACTATCTATTACCTATAATTTCAGTGCTTGCAGAAAATACCTTACTGAAAACTGCCTATCATTTCCTTCTGCTCCTCGTTGGGTTCTACACTCTTACTTATCAAAAGGACTACGAGAGATCCCCTACACTTGTGGGTCATCACACACGCAATGGCAATAAAAACAGACCTTTCACAAGGCATAGATCCGTTTTGGATGAACTGTCGGATCAACCTTGCCAAATACATGCCACCCCGGACAATACCCCTACCCATTGCCTTAGAACATGCTGGGTACTCCGACATGTAGCAAAGAGCGGTGAATCAATCCTCACCACCGCAATGCCGGGGGAGAAAGGCCTCGATGTTTTCACCGTATTCAAGACGTTCTCCTCAAATAACCAGCGGAAAAGAGCGAAACACGAACTTGCAAAGGTCAATCAAATCAACATTGCAAGCCCATGGAATGATACATCAATCACCTTTTCTGCCGAAGACGAACCACGAGTCCGGCCGGTCCGAGCCACAGCCGCTCTCGTACTGAACCCCATAGTAGATGGCTTCCGCCTCACTAAAGTACTCGTGGACGGAGGCAGCGGACTCAACTAAAGGAAATATGCCCTAGAGGCAATAATAAAGTTGTTATTTATATTTCCTTATATCATGATAAATGTTTATTATTCATGCTAGAATTGTATTAACAGGAAACTTAGTACATGTGTGAATACATAGACAAAACAGTGTGTCCCTAGTATGCCTCTACTAGACTAGCTCATTGATCAAAGATGGTTATGTTTCCTAACCATAGACATGAGTTGTAATTTGATCAATGGGGTCACACCATTAGGAGAATGTGGTGATGGACAAGACCCATCCGTTAGCTTAGCACTATGATCGTTTAGTTTTACTGCTATTGCTTTCTTCATGACTTATACATGTTCCTATGACTATGAGATTATGCAACTCCCGAATACCGTAGGAAAACCTTGTGTGCTATCAAACGTCACAACGTAACTGGGTGATCATAAAGATGCTCTACAGGTGTCTCCGAAAGTGTTCGTGGTGTTGGCATAGATCAAGACTAGGATTTGTCACTCCGAGTGTCGGAGAGGTATCTCTGGGCCCTCTCGGTAACACACATCATAATAAGCCTTGCAAGCAAAAGGGCTAATGAGTTAGTCACGAGATGATGTGTTACGGAACGAGTAAAGAGACTTGCCGGTAATGAGATTGAACTAGGTATAGAGATACCGACGATCGAATCTCGGACAAGTAACATACCGATGACAAAAGGAACAACGCATGTTGTTATGCGGTTTGACCGATAAAGATCTTCGTAGAATATGTGGGAGCCAATATGAGCATCCAGGTTCCGCTATTGTTTATTGACCAGAGACGTGTCTCGGTCATGTCTACATAGTTCTCGAACCCGTAGGGTCCGCACGCTTAAGGTTTCGATGACAGTTTTATTATGAGTTTATGAGTTTTGATGTGCCGAAGGAGTTCGGAGTCCCGGATGAGATCGTGGACATGACGAGGAGTCTCGAAATGGTCGAGACGTAAAAATTGATATATTGGACGACTATATTCGGACATCGGAAAGGTTCCGAGTGATTCGGGTATTTTCGTAGTACCGGGGAGTTACGGGAATAGAGGAGAGAGGCCAAAAGGAAGGAGGCGCGTGCCCCCCTTCTAGTCCGAATTGGACAAGGGGTGCAGCCCCCTTTTCCTTCTCCCTCTCCCCCTCTTTCCTTCTCTCCCACTCCGGAAAGGAAAGGGGAATCCTACTAGGACTTGGGAGTCCTAGTAGGACTCCCCACACTTGGTGCGCCCCCTCTAGGGCCGGCCTCTTCCTTGCTCCTTTATATACGGGGGTACGGGGGCACCCTAGGACACACAAGTTGAATTGTTCCAGCCGTGTGCGGTGCCCCCCTCCACAGAAACACACCTCGGTCATACCATCACAGTACTTAGGAGAAGCCCTGCGCCGGTAGATACATCATATCCGTCACCACGCCGTCGTGCTGACGAAACTCTCCCGTGAAGCTCAATTGGATCAAGAGCTCGTGGGGCGTCATCAAGCTGAACGTGTGATGAACACGGAGGTGCCGTACGTTCGGTGCTTGATCGGTTGGATCGCGAAGAAGTTCGACTACATCAACCGCGTCACTTGACGCTTCCGCTTCCGGTCTACGAGGGTACGTAGACACACTCTTCCCTCTCGTTGCTATGCATCTGGTAGATAGATCTTGCGTGATCGTAGGAAAATTTTAAAATACTACGTTCCCCAACATCAACCTCATATACGGGGACACGCTTGCAAAAATGCTGGTTGACAAATCCCGCATTGAACAAAGTAATACAACCTTTCGAGGAATCATCCCCAGCCGGGAAGCTCGGTGTTCGGGAAGCATCAAGTTCGACGTAGCATTCGGTACACCCGAGAACTACAGGTCGGAGGAATTGCTCTTCCACATTGTCCCCTTCAACAGCGGATACCACGCCCTTTTAGGGCGGGACGCTTTCTCACGCTTTCAGGCTATACCCTGTTACAGGTACATGAAGCTTAAGATGCCAGTGCCCAATGGAATAATCATAGTTGCAAGTGATCCGGATAGAGCACTCCGTGCTGAGAACAAAACTGCATCTTTAGCCCTAGAGGCATTATCTGAAGCCCTCGCGACGGATGAATTAACCATCTTACGATCTACGGTGGACACGGACGACGTAGTCCTTGACAAACGATCGAAGTCTACCTCTTTTAAGCCAGCAGATGAAATTGTGAAATTCCAAGTGCACCCAACGAACCCTAATAAAACAACATCTATTGAGGCACAACTGGATCCGGCGGTAGACAACGCTTTACACGTCTTCCTTCGCGAAAATTGGGATATATTTGCTTGGCACCCTTTAGATATGCCAGGAATCCCACGCAGGCTAGCCGAACATACCCTCAACATTATGAAAGGGTTCAAGCCAGTCAAGAAGTCATTACGACGATTTTTTGAACCCAAAAGATAGGCTATGGGGGAAGAGCTAGCGAAGCTATTGGAAGCTGGATTCATAAGGGAAATCAAACATCCGGACTAGCTCGCCAACCTGGTCATGGTGCCAAATAAGGACAAATCCTGAGGCCTTTAGGTCGACTTCACAGACCTAAACAAGGCCTGCCCTAAGGATCCCTTTCCTCTGCCCCGCATTGATCAAATCATCGATGCAGCCGCAGGACATGACTCATTGTGTTTCCTCGACACCTACACCAGATACCATCAAATAAAAATGAAGAAATCCGATCAGGCCGCTACGGCATTCATCACTCCGTACGGCCCCTTTTGCTTTAACACTATGCCATTTGGACTCAAAAACACGGGTGCCACATATCAACACATGATTCAAACATGCTTAGAAAACAAATTGGCAAAATAGTGGAGGCATATGTTGACGATGTAGTCATCAAGACCAAACACGTTGAAACCTTGGTGGATGACTGTGACACCCCGAGACCGATGCGCCAGGTGTCAGCCTGTTATTCGTCGCTGTTGCCATGTCATCTGCTTGCGTGTTGCACTTTGCCATGTCATCATGTGCATTGCATCATCATGTTTTTCAAAACCTGCATCCGTCTGAGTCCGCCGGTCCTTTCCGTTGTCCGTTCTGAGCCTAGTCACACTTGCACGCGCCCGCGACACCTATGGATATTTATTTTATGAGTGGCCGGAAAACATTCTTGGAATGAGGTGAAACTTGGCGTGTGGTCTTATTATAGCATAGGTAGACCACTTGTCAATTTTCATCGCATTCGGAGTCCGTTTGATATCCCAACTGTTAACCGTGTTAACCGCGAGAAGACTTTTCTCTTTTGGCCCAGCACCCCTCCACAACAGCCCTCAAGCCCATCCTAACCACCTCCATGCTCCCGGTCGTTGGACCGTGATCGCGTGGCCAAAAACCGCTCCTCATTTGGACACTCCTAGCTCCCTCTACCTATATATTAGCCTTCCTCGTCCAAATCGCGGATGAACCATAGCGTCCCTCTTCCTCGCGCAGCCGGACGCGCCCGTCCCGCGCCTGACATGTCCGTCGGCCACATCAACCCGGCCAATCCTGAGCCGCCACCTCACCGCGCTGCCTCCCTCCACCACTCACGCGCCGCCATGTCACCGCCGCCAGCGCCCCACTTCACCACGGCCCTCAGGGCCTAGATCGGGCCCGGCCGAGCCCGGTCGCCGCCGCCGCAGGCCCGCGCCCCGAGGCACCCGCTCCCTCCGTGCGCCCGTCGCCTCGCTCCTCCGCGACCGCTCCAGCTCCGCCGTGCTCCCCGCCGCTAGCACCGACCGCCGTCGGGCCTCGCCACTGCCAAGTCCCGTCGGCCCCGGAAACCGATGGATCAGGCGCCCCCGCGGCGAGAACCGGCCGGCCAACGCCGTCCCCGCCCGCCGGCGTTTGCCACCGGTCGCCGTCGTTGGCTTGCCGCCGGCGCCCTTCAGCTCGATCAGGAAGGAGTCCCGATCCGCAGCCGCCGCTTCCACCAGCTCCCCGCATGGGCCCCGCAGCCCCAGGCCCATCCTGGGTGTGGCGCCGGCCCACCTCCTCCCGCAAGGCTGGCCCGGTACCCCGAGGCCCAATGTCGCCCCCACGCCAGCCTGCCTCGCCGACTCGGGCCGAGCCCGCTTGGTGAGCAGCCAGCCCAGCAGCTAAGCCCCGCTCGGTGTGCATTCTAACTAAATCCCGCTCACCCGTTTTTTTCCTTTGTCTGAAAAACGGCTAAGTACCCAGAAACTGTCAGCATTTTGCATTCTTGTGTGGTTAATAACTTTGTGCATGTGGCTCCGTTTTGCACGTATGATATGTCCAAATGTTCGTCTCATGATGCTATTCATATTGTTGTACTGTGGCATGCTTGTTTGAGTACATCTTGATGCCCTAATCGTCGTTGCAAGAGTGCCATATGTTTAAAACTGCTGAAAACTGTTAATATGTTAGCATGTTTGTGAGGTGATAACTTTATGCATGTTGGTCCAAATGGAGTGTATGATATGTCAAAATGTTCATTATGAAGTGATTTACATGTTGGTTGCTGTAGCATTCATGTTAGGTGACATATTGCCATGTTTATCTCTGTTGCAAAAGTGCATGTGGCTGTTAAGTGCTGAAACTTGTTATGAGATGCTGAATTGTCCTGTTCATAGCTATTGCTGTGTTTGTCTTTTATGCCACATGTCAATATGTTTTAGAAGCACAATCATGCCATCGTTGCTGTGGTGCAATCCACTTTTCATGATATGCCTTGTGGTGTTTGCAACAAGCTTGTAATAGCCTACTCGTTGTTGTTGTTTTTCGAGACTTGTTGAAATCTGCCAAGTCTGAAACTGTTAAACCTGATGCCATGTTTGCTTGATGCCCCACTCAAATCCATGCATGTTTAGTATGTCAAATGATCATGTCTTGTTATCCATGTTATGCTCTATCCATCCATGCCCTTGTTTGCACATATAACCTACTGTAGCTTATTTATATCTTGCTCTCAAGTTGCTCTAAAATGTTTCTGTCAGCCTGTTATCAGCATGATCAATTTGGTGAAGCTTGTTGTTATTGATCCATACCTCCTATGGAGTTGCTCCAATGGAGTTGTTTGATGTATGCTATGTCTATTACATGTACATGATCTTTAGATACTTAGTAAAGTGGATATGCTTGTTGTTTTGTGCCTCCGAAGGCAGCATCATGATGATGTTTTTGCCTTCCTAGATTTTGGCTAAGTCTAAGAAATCTGTAAACTTATTGAATCTTGCCATGCTAGTTTAATTGTGTTCCAGCAAGTTTTTCGGTGTGCTCTAAGTTCATGCTTGTTGAGAATCATGTCTATTTCACATCCATGCCTTTTGTTAACATGTTTGGGTGCTGTAGCATATATATACCTTGCTCCAAAGTTGCTATGTTGTTGTTTTTGGACAGCTTGTTATATCTTGTTTCGTGTGTATGTGTTGATCCGTTGCTCCGTTTTGAGCGTGCTCTATATGAAACTTGTGTGTTTTTGCATGTAGTTATATAATATCATGTTGAATACCTACTTGGAGTGTGTTTGCTTGATGTTTGGGGTGCATCTTGCATCTATGCCATGCTTGTCTTGTTTTGCTCATATCTTCTAGGCCGTAGCTCCGAATTAAACAAACTATATACGTAACTTGACTAGAATCTCGAGTAGATCATCATGGTGCATGTTAACTTGATGTTTAGCAACTTTAACTTAAGGTTTGTTCAGATCTGAACCCATTTCGAAATGTGCATATGAGGACTTACCAGAATTGTTGTATGTTGTTTCCGGCCTCATTTAAACTTGCCTTGTTGTGATGTTCTTGTGTGCTTCATCCCTTGCCATGTTTTGCATCATATAAACTTGTCTTGCATCATACTTGGTTGAGCATCTTGTCATGATCTTGTGTGGTGTGTTTACCGTGTTACTTGCTTCTTCTCACTAGTTCTTATTCCGTTGCGATCGTGAGGATTCGTTCGACTTCACGTGGTTCGTCTTCGTGGCTTCTTCTTTGTCTTCTTCATGGACTCGTTCTTCTTCCTTGCGGGATCTCAGGCAAGATGACCATCACCTTGGATACCTTTACTACCATTGCTATGCTAGTTGTCTCGATGCTATCGCTATATGTCGTGCTACCTATCTTTTGTTGTCAGCCTCTCCTTGTTGCCATGAAACCTCTAACCTTTGACACATTCCCAGCAAACCGTTGTTTGGCTATGTTACCCGCTTGCTCAGCCCCTCTTATAGCGTTGCTAGTTGCAGGTGAAGATGAAGATTGCTCCATGTCAGATCTTGGTGTTGGAATATCACAATATCTATTAATTTAATTAATGCACATATATACTTGGCAATGGGTGGAAGGCTTGGCCTTTTGCTCGGTGTTTTGTTCCACTCATGTCGCCTTAAGAACCGATAAACCGGCATTATGTTCCTTGATTTTGCGTTCCTAACATGGTTGGGATTTATGGGCCCCCCTTGATAATTCCACTCCTTAAAGCTTTTCCAGCAAGACCCAACTTTGGTTTTACATTTGCCTAATAACTAAAATTTGCATAGGGACTAGCTACCCCGAGGACTCTTAATCAACCCCCCGGGCCAGTGCTCCTCATGAGTGTTGGTCCAAACCTGTCAACCGCCGGTGACCGCCGGGGGCAACTCTGGTATTTCGGTCTACCGGAAGTTTGGACAATCCGATCGTGGCCTGAGACGAGATACGCGCGGCTCTTATCAGGGTGTTGGCACGTCGGGAGGTCTTGCTGGATTAGTTTTACCTTTGTCAAAATATCTTGAGCACGGGATTCATAGAATACTCGGGTCTTCCCAACATGGAGTTGCGACTCCGCAGATCATGAGCTTGTGATGGGCTAAGTTGGGACACCCCTGCAGGGTTTTAGATCTTTAGAAAGCCGTGCCCGCGGTTATGTGGCAGATGGGAATTTGTTAATGTCCGGTTGTAGAAAACTTGACAGAGGATCCGATAATAAAATACACAACCGCGTGAGTAACCGTGACTGTCTCTTTTCATGTTGAGGAGAGAACACAGTGGGGTTATGTTTGACTCATAGGTAGTTCAGGATCTTTAGCGATCACTACTAGTTTGCGACCGTTTGTGTAGATGCTCACCTTATTCTTGTACTCGTAAGTTAGCCACCATACATATGCTTAGTCGCTGCTGCAACCTCACCACTTTACCTCTCCATGCCCATTAAGCTTTGCTAGTCTTGATACCCATGGTTATGGGATTGCTGAGTCCTCGTGGCTCAGAGGTACTACAACACCAGTTGCAGGTGCAGGTTTCCGATGACTTGACATGAGAGCGATGTTCCTTGTGTTGGAGTTCTTTCTTCTTCTGCTTCGTCAGTCTTGGGTTAGGTTCCTGGTCGGTAGCCTGGGATAGCAGATGGATGTCGTGTGCTTTTCATGTTTGCATCCATAGTGGGATGTCTTGTATTGATGTTGTTGTATTCATGTGACTTGTATGATTTGTTGTATCCCCATGTATTTATGTAATGGTACGATGTAATGATATCCATCTTGCTAAGCGCCCGAAATGCGGTTGTGCCTCAATCACAAGTTTTATCTAGTGATCGAGATAGAATCGCATCTTGGGCCTGACAATGACCTCCGCCCTACATTCGATAATTTACGAACATATGACATACGACTTAATCCGGAAAAATGCGTCTTCGGCATTCCGACCGGAAAGCTATTAGGGTTCATAGTATCCCATAGATGAATCGAAGAAAACCCAGCAAAAATACGGGCCCTCTCACAGCTAACTACGCCAACCAATCTCAAACAAGTGCAAAAGCTAGCTGGTTGCGTAGCAGCCTTGAGCCGCTTTATCTCCAGATTAGGAAAGAAAGCACTACCGCTTTATAGACTGCTATGGCGCACACACAACTTTGAATGGACGAATGCGGCCACGGCCGGAATAGAGGAAATAAAAACCTTATTAGAAGGTAACCCAATCCTAGCCGCTCCAGACGTTGGCGAGCCAATGCTGCTTTATATCTCCGCCACTCATCAGGTAGTGAGTGCGGTGCTCGTCGTCGAGCGAGATGAAGAGGGACATAAATTCCCCGTTCAAAAACCCGTATACTATGTATCCGAGGTTCACACACCGTGCAAGTCATGATACCGCCATTACCAAAAAATTGCCTATTCGGTATTCATGGCATCTCGGAAGCTTCGACACTACTTTCAAGAGTATTCGATCACAGTGGCATACGAAGTACCACTTAATGATATCATAAACAATATAGACGCCACTTGACACATAGCCAAATGGGCCATCGAGCTCTTACCGTTTGAAATAACGTACAAACCACGCCGGACTATGAAGTCCCAGGTGTTGGCCGACTTTGTCGCTGAATGGACTGAAGCCGAGCTCCCTAAAGAGTATGGATCATACTCCCACTGAACATTGTATTTCGACGGTTCCAAAATGCTCACCGGATTGGGTGCCGGCGTCATCTTGATATCTCCATCAGGAGATACATGTGATGCCCCGAGAACGATACGCTAGGTGTCTTCCTCTTATTCGCTGCCGTTGCCATGTCATTCGCTTGCGTGTTGCAATTCTCCATGTCATCATGTGCATTGCGTCTGCATAGTTTTCAAAACTCGCTTCCGTTCGTAGTTGCCCGTCTCCCAGTTCTCTCCGTTGTCCGTTCAGAGCCCAGACGCACTCGCACGCGCCCGCGGCACCTCCAAATATTTATTTTATAAGTGGCAGAAAAATGTTGTCGGAATGAGTCGAAACTTGGTGTGTGGTCTTATTATAGTGTAGACAGACCGCCTGCCATATTTCGTCGCATTCGGAGCTCGTTTGATAGCCCAACCATTAAATATAGTGGCACCGTTGCCGGTTTATTCGTCGGACGTTTCGGTCTACGAAACAGCCGTTGGGACTCATTTCTCTCCTCTCCTCACAGCCCACCTACACCTCCTAGCCCATCTAAACCCCCTCCATATTCTTGGCGGTTGGATCACGATCGCGTGACCGAAAACCGCACCTCATTTGGACCCTCCTAGCTCCCTCTACCTATATAGGTCCTCCCCCTCCATTTCGCGGACGAAACCCTAGCCCCCCTCTTCCTCGCCCAGCCGGACATGTCCACCCTCGCCGGACATGTCCAGCTGTCCACGTCGCCGGGCCAATCAGAGGCTGCCACGTCATCTTCGTCGCCGCCTCCAGCCAACCACGCGCCGCCACCTCACCCTCTCTCTCCCACGAGCCCGCGCAGCCCGCCTGGCTCAGATCGCGGCCCGCCTGAGCCCATCTCGGCCTGGATCGAGTCGCCGCCGCCCGAGCTCCTCCCGAGCTCTCTCTGCATCGCACCTCCGGTGCCTCCTCGCCTCCGCCCGCCGCCATCGACCACCAGCTCCGTCGCTGTCCGTGCGCCGCCCGCCGCCACCCTGCTGCTACACCACCACCGGCGACCTCCTGTCCGCCGAGCCGCCCAGTGGCTCCCGCTCCACGCCATACCTTCCTCGCCTCCGCGCCGCCACGAGCCGTCATCACCGGCCCCGAGCTATCGTCGCTGGCCTCGATCTCCTCCACCACCGACCGGATCCGGCGGATCCCCGCCGCCCCGCGTCCCCGGCCACACCCCTTCGCCGGAGCCCAGCCGCGCGCCATGGAGTCGTTGACCGCTGCCGTCGTCGTCGGCTCGCTCGGGAGCGAGCAGAAGTGCCTGGGGTCTCGCTCGCCCTGCACGTGGGCCCCGCAAGGCCGACCCACCTCGCCCCTCCAGGCGCCGGCCCAGCTGCACCCCCTCACCGAATTGGGCCAAGCCCTAGGTGAGGAGATCACATATTTCTCGCCCAATGCGTCTGATAGTATCTTGCGCTCGCTTTGTTTTCGGAAAAAACTATTAAGTTTGAGAAATTCAGCATCATGTTGCATACTTGTGAGTGGTGTAACTTTTTTCACATAGATCCAAATGAAGCATATGAAATGTCAAAATGTTCGTCTTGTTATGCTCTTCATGATGGATGCATTTGCATACATGTTAGAGTGCATTATGCCATGATTATCTCTATTGCAAAAGTGCTAAGTGCTGTTAACTACTGAACTTGATATAACTTGCTGTTTTATCTTTTTCATATCTTTTGTGTGATTTTTGTTTGAGCATCATGTCAACATGCGTTAGGAGCACAATCATGTCATCTTTGCTGTGGTGCAATCCACTTTTAATGATATGCCTTGTGGTGAGTGAAACAAGCTTGTAAAGTGGCGTACTTGCTGTTTGCTGATTCCCGAGACTTGTTGAAAACTGCTAAGTCTGAAACTATTATACCATGATGCCATGTTTGCTTGATGCTACAGTCATATCCATGAATGTTTTGGAATGTCCAATGACCATGTCTTGATGAACATGTTATGCTCTATTAAACCATGCCCTTGTTTGTAATTATAGGTTGCTGTAGCTTGTCTCTTTCTTGCTCTCAAATTGCCATATAATGTTTATCAGTAAGTTCAGTTTTGCCATGTGAATAGCTAGTGTTCTATGCATCCTATGAACATGTTCTTGCCATGAGTAGCTGCATAAACATGTCTTTTTGCTGTTGGTTATATTCACATGCCATGATATGCTTTGAGATGAGTTGGACAAGCTTTCAAACATACCTACTTGTCGTTGTTGCTGCCACGTTCAGTTTATTTCAATAAGTCTGTGAAACTATTATCATTTGCACTTGCCATGATGTTTTGAGCATGTTCTTGTGGTGTTTGGCAGTAGCTCAATGATCATGTTTGTAGTGCTTGACATGTACATGCTTGCCATGTGTAACATCCTAAAATTCTAAATTTTGGAATGTTATATTAAATAGATAGTTTTGATTGCCTGTTGATGTGGTGAGTGAAATTGAGTGAAATTTGAAACTTTTGAAAGTTAAATGAGAGGGAATAAAATGACTTTCCCAAAACTTTCACTTTGCATTTTTGATCTCCTTGAATTCAAATTCTTTTCAAACACAAAGCCCTAGAGTGACAATAATATGACTTCTTCCATTTATTAAATGAAAAAGGGTTTTGAAAGGATTCTTGAATTTCTTTCGCGAGATATTTTAAATTCAGAAACTTTAAGCAACTCAATGATTTTCTCGAGAGAAGATAAAATGACTTCTTCAAATTATAGGAAATATGAGTTGGAAGTTCCTCTGAAGTATTTTTGAACTTTATTTTCAAAATTTGAGTTATTGGGTTTTATTCAAATTATTTTTCTTCAAAAATAAAATAGATGGAAAATAGGGTAACATGATTCCCTACAGTGGAAAATTGGAGAGAAATAAATTTGGAATCATTTTGGTATTTAAAAAATGATTTTTATTGGATTTTATTGCAATAGTAGCACCATTTGATTTATTAGAATTTGTGAGGACTTTATTTGGCTGTAGAAAAATGTTCATGTTGTAGGGTTTGTTTTTCTGAAATTTTTGATATATGATATGTCTATATTATATATAGATTTTATTTATTTTTCTTTTTAAATCTCTGTTTATTTTTTTAAAAAGTTCTTCCCGACTGGGTCGGCCCAGTCGAAGCTAGGCCGCGGCCCCGTGCGGGAGCAGGACTCCACCGGAGTCCGACTCCCGGCCGCCACCGCCGCCGTGCCCCCTTCTCCACGCCTCCCAAGGCAACCCCGACCCCCTCTATATTTAAGTCGGGCCCCGTTTCTCGCCTCCGCCGCCGCGCTCGCCATGCCGCCGCCGCCTCACGATCTCGCCGCCGCCGCCACTTCGCTCGCCACCGCCGCTGCTTGCTGCTGCTGCCCTCGCCGCCAGCCTCGCGCTGCCCCGCGACGCCCCGCTCCTCGCCCCCTCCCGCCGCCCCACACTCGCCTCGCTCGCCGGAGCTCCGAGCTCCGACCTGGTCTGCGCCCGATCCGCCGACCCGGTTCGATCCGCCCGAACCCGCGGTTTTCGAAGAAAAACCGCTAGGTATAAAAACCCCTGGTTTTCTATTAAAAGTTCGGTTTTGTTTTAGATGGTTTTTGTTTTATTAGGGTTAGATCTATTCTGTGAACGTTCTCTGTGTAGAACTAGATAGCGAGCGTTCGCTCAGTAGTTTTTCTTTTAATTTCGGCCAGGGACCTATTTGTGAATATTTATTTCATAGTTTAGCCCCTGAACTTCAAACGACCATAACTTTTTGCCCGTTGGTCCAAATCCAGTGAAACCAACGCCCACGTCTTCGTTACGATCCCCTCTTTCCAGTAACACAAGTTAAACATGTTTTTGAAAGTTTTAAAATTTGAATTCAACTAGTTTTGTTTTAAACTTGTTTTGATCACAACTTGAGTTTTATAACTCCGTTTGAGTTGATTCTTTTTGCAAATCGAAGCTCTTGACCTAAACTTTCTGATAAGGCTAAATTCACATAATTTTGGTACTGTTATGAATTGTTTTCTGTTTTAAGAGTCATTCGTTTGTTTTCGAAGTTTTCCGAATTGTTTTATTCGTTCTTTCTGATTTGCTGAGTGATTGCTTATGTGTGGTTACCATTGTTTGCTTACGATAGATTGCTCGGAGTGTGACGAGTAGATCTATCACGAGTTCTGAGTGCGAATCTTCTACATCATCAGTACAAGGCAAGTTCCCACTTTGATCATACTTTCCAATACCCAGTTTTCATTGCATTAGTTATAATCCTCAAACACTTGCATGAGTAGGATCTCTTAACTTGTGGGTCCGGGAAGTAGATTGAGGTATAACCTATTACCTGCATTATTTTCAAACCCCTGGGAGTTACTTCTACGTTATGCTTAGGTTGCCATGCTATGCTCGTAGACGTGGTTTGGGTTTGAGTGAAATCCATGACAGATGTGAGCTGTTAATTAATGGTTCAACTTAAGGTGGGTACTTTAATACACATCTGGGTGGATTGGTTGCAGGGCACCTGGAGAATCCAATGTTGTCCTAGGAAATCCCGGGGTTCCGTGTGATTTTTCCTATGGAATGCCACCCAGGCTCAAAGCGATCATAAAACTATTCATGCTAGAAACTTCCGTGTGCAGCCACAATGCCATTATGGGCTTTGGCATAGTATGAGTAAGTTGTGTGAGCTCTTTCAGTGGTGGACTACCAGATGTAGGGGAATGTAGGTGTACCGATCCACCCGGGGTAAAGAGTGAATGCTTCTGAAAGACTGTGTCTCGGTCATCCGTTTCTCAAACACCATGTAGTGCGAGAAATCCAACGGAGGAGATCGAGTCTTGTGGGGAAAAGTGCACAAACCTCTGCAGAGTGTACAAACTAATCATGATTAGCCGTGTCCCCGGTTATGGACAATCTTGAGTATCTGGTACTTGAATTATTGGTTGATCTCATCACTCTAAAATTAATTTTGTCGGGTTTAATGACTACTTTAATTGGGATTGAGTTGGAGGTACATTCTCAATGATGTTTCAACTACCATGATAGTTAAAATAAAATTTATTCCTTTGTGGTAGGGAAAAATCAGCTTTATGCAAAAACAGCCTTACAGCCTCCACCAGCCAAATATGCATGTAGTTGTAGGCTTTTGTTCATCATTATCATTACAGTGTGAAATTGCCAATACATTCAATGTACCGACCTACATGGCTGCAACGTCTCATGTTGCAAGAATTATTCGACGAGTAAGTGTTACGTTAGGGTTGCGCTGTCTATACTCAACTTTGCCGTTGGTGTTTGATGGAACTCCACAACCTTTGTTGCTTCCGCTATGTGTTGATCGAGGTAATAGTATTTACGTTACTTTATACATGTGATTTACCTATGTTATAAATCCTCGAGTACTGTGTGTGTCAGCATACCGATCCAGGGATGACACTTAAGCACCGAGACTTGATCCATTCGGGTCGGGTCGCTACAAGATGGTATCAAAGCACATGTTGACTGTAGGACGTGACCCTAGAAACTGGCCAGCCCATAGGAAAGGATTTCTCTAAAACCTTATTTTCAAAAAGATTCTTTACCCCTCTTCTTTCCTGAGTTAGTTCAAATCTTCCCTCTTACTTTAAATAGTTAGACAATACCCTTTACCATTTGGACCACTTCGGAGTAAAGAGGATTTCACCATACATTGGAAGTGTTGAAGCTACAACAATGGATACTTCGAAGATTTGAAGAGTTGAAGACTTTGAGGAGATGTTGACCTTTATAAGACCAAACCCCTGTTAGGTACTTACATTAGATGCGACGATTGTGAGCCATCAATTGTTTGATGTTTTTCCGACGGCTACAACATAAAACCCGTCTTTACAAAACTTTTGCTTGTATTGAGTGTATCTCTCTCCCCATCTTCCGAATCTCATCCCAAAAACCTTGGACCTAATAGAGGACGATTGAAGATAGACTTGAAGTCTCTGCACCAATGACCCATCCTGAGGCAGAGCTATGGTTACACAACCTGGAGAATCACTTCAGGAAGAATTTGGTTGCAAGGAAGTATGAGGTTCAATACGCTCTTCATTACTTTAGAAAAAGTGCTGCAAGATGGTGGAAGATGCATCAAGCCATACAAGGATATAGTAGAGCAGAAATTTGGGAGGAATTCAAGAAGACTCTGCTAAGATCCCGTCTCATCCGAGAGTGTGGTGACAAACCGAAGAAGAAACCTTGTGCCTGCAGGATTTGTGGAGAAATAGGACACACCCAGGAGGAGCACAAGGATGAATGCCCTAATTGTGAAGGAAGTCACCTAGCTGAAGAATGCCCAACTAGGCAGATTACTTGTTTCTTGTGTGAAGGGACTACCCACTACCCTGCTTAGTGTCACATTTACCTTATGGTACAATGATCTGTCCAGCAGAAGAAAGAAGCAATGAAAGAAGTCCTGGAGGAAACCTTAAGGGAATCCGCGATGGAGGAAGATAATGACGACCCTGATGGAGAAGGCCTAAATAGATTTTACTCCCGTGGTTGCTATTCATGTGGAGAAGAAGGACATTTTTCACAGCATTGCACGAAGGAAAGCCATGAGTATCTGGGAGACTTCCCGACAGAAGAAGTGGAGTTTGATCCACAAAAGATAGAAGAATTGATAGGAACGAAGAATTCGAGGAAGAGAAAGAGCATGTGTTCACAGAAGAACTCAATTTCTGCGGGAAAGGACCTGAGTCACATCACATGTTACCGGTGCAAGGATTTAGGTCATTATGCTAGCAACTGCCCAACCAGGAAGCCAAGAACCCAACGAACCAAGAAGTCCTTAGATTTGTCTGATGACATTAGTTTACACTGCAAGGAAGTAGGGCATTTTGCCAAGAGAAGGTTCAGACCGGAAGAAAGATTGATCAGAGTAGTTGAGATTTTGACATTGGAATGAAGCATGTAGCTAAATGTGGAATACACTTTTATTACGATGTTGAGTTGAGTTATGGAAAGAACATCGTAATAGTTCGTGAAGCAATAGAAGTTGATACTTTTAGAATCTAAGAAGGAGATGTTATGAGTTGTTGGATGATTGTGAGTGCCTCTCTTGCTATCTCACCCAGACCAAGACCTAGAACCCATGGAGAAGCTGGCCCCAAACCTTTCTCGGACAAACAACCCCATTTTACACAAGGAAATCCGTATGTTGTCCTGAGAACCCCTTCTGTCTTATACCCACAGATGACAACCCTTTACGAGTCTTTTCTCAAAGGCCCGGAAACCATCATGACCCTGACTAGCGATCATGATTTACGTGTAGATCCTGAAGGATATGATGAAGCATATTCACCTGGAAGGAGATGCAGTTTACAAGGGTTATCCCTTCATGGAGATTGAAGTTGAACTCAGGAATGCCTGAGTAGGATGCATGCAGAGATAATGAAGATAAAGCACACGACCAATAGGACGAAGCAAAAGATTGATGATTTTAAGAATCACATTGCACAATTCCCGTGGGACTGAAGCATCCTTAGCTAGGACAAATGCATAAGGATGGGAGGAATGTTGACCATACCCAACTAGGTGGATGGCAACATTTGTAGTGAAGCACCTTGGAAATTGAGATTTTGAATACTGGTTTAGGATGCAATAGGAGTTTCGATATGAGGAGAATATCGATTACGGATGAACCAGTGCATTTTGTTTAGGGCGATACTTTTCTGAGTGAACCCCAGACCTATAGGAAGGAAACTGTTGCCCAAAATAGTGGAGAGTTTGTACAAATAAGTTGGAGTTTATTTATGAAGCTTACCCCCAAGGTTATGAGGGAGATAAGTACAACTGGATTTAAAGAGGGTGTAATGCTGGAGTATGGAGCAATAATGACTCCAAGGACGAGTTAGGGATATACAAGTTCTGAAGTGGACCCATTAGCCGAGGACCTAAGGAGGCTACATACTCATAAGGGAACCACGAGACTAGTTAGTAGTAATATGTTTCTGCTGCAGTGAAGCAGTGCACTATGTTAGAGATTATACCAAGGAGAAGGAGATTCGTGCTAAGTTGTTGAGTTGAAGTATGCAATGAAAAATGCAGTAGATCGTAGTAAGTGGAGAATCAATACAATTAGCATCATGGTATTGATTTTGGATTTTATGAGTTGGTACTACATAAGTGATGAGTGAAGACATGATTCATGGATCAAGATTTTGAAGAAACTAGTGTTATTCATTTTAAGTGTGGTAGAATCCAACACCGTTACCCAATACAAGAGCTAGTTATGACATACTTTGGAATGGACTGCCCAGGGATGAGTTTGAGTAATTACACTCAGTTTTGTACCCAAGAGAAGTAAGGGATAATTGGATGGATTTAAGAAAAACCAAGGAAGTTGGATGTCGGAAGAATGATCAGAGGCGACCCGATGATGAGACCAAGTGTTACTAGTGGCGAGATGAGCCATAACCCACAGGCCCAGGACCTGTCAAAGAAGCAAGCACACTCTTGCTGAAGGAAAACCCCTGGTAGACGTTACGACCTGGTCAATAGACGACCTTATAGGTGTCGCAAACCCCGAGGGTTGTGAAGAAACGATAGATGGTTGTTTGGCTTGCAGAATCAATGAATTTATCTGAACTTAGTTCGTTGACAAGAGAAATTCTGCAATGCTTGTGAGGATGACCGAGTGTTAGAATACGAGATTCACTAAACCATATACAAGGTAATGATTTGGGTGCGGAATGGATTGATCACCATACCGACTTACTCTTATTATTCGCCTCTGTTATACGGGATGGTAAATCTGAGTGACTTACCTATAGAAGAGAGACGACGATGTCAAAACTTTGTTTAAACCTTAGAATGGTATAGAAAATTTTCCCCTGTACAAGGCAGCTGTTGCCAACCGTAGGTCATACGGTGAGGATGAAGCCCATACCCGTTTTCTGCAGGGACCCAATCAAATTGTGTGACGACCACCATGAGATATCGATATTTGTTTAGTATTGGCACCAGACCTGTCAGCTAAGAATAACCAGTCTCGAAAGAACCTCATCAAGATGAAAGGATACAAGAATTGATGACAAAGGTTTTGCCACTACCGAAAGAGCCCCAGAGAAGGAGTTACCCTGAAGATCTGAGAAGAATCGACACTATCAACTAAGGATGGAGTACCTGAGTTTTGATGGAACCGTAACCATGTTTCTAAGTGTGGTAGCCCACTAGACCGTACCAATCCGTGATTTGTTAGGAGACCCCCAAACCCTAACCTATTTCTTGCTAGCCTCTCCGAATCTCGAGGACGAGATTCATTTTAAGTGTGGTAGGTTTGTAACATCCCAAAATTCTAAATTTTGGAATGTTATATTAAATAGATAGTTCTGATTGCCTGTTGATGTGGTGAGTGAAATTGAGTGAAATTTGAAACTTTTGAAAGTTAAATGAGAGGGAATAAAATGACTTTCCCAAAACTTTCACTTTGCATTTTTGATCTCCTTGAATTCAAATTCTTTTCAAACACAAAGCCCTAGAGTGAAGATAATATGACATCTTCCATTTATTAAATGAAAAAGGGTTTTGAAAGGATTCTTGAATTTCTTTTGCGAGATATTTTAAATTCAGAAACTTTAAGCAACTCAATGATTTTCCCGAGAGAAGATAAAATGACTTCTTCAAATTATAGGAAATATGAGTTGGAAGTTCATCTGAAGTATGTTTGAACTATATTTTCAAAATTTGAGTTATTGGGTTTTATTCAAATTATTTTTCTCCAAAAATAAAATATATGGAAAATAGGGTAACATGATTCCCTACAGTGGAAAATTGGAGAGAAATAAATTTGAAATCATTTTGGTATTTTAAAAATGATTTTTATTGGATTTTATTGCAACAGTAGCACCATTTGATTTATTAGAATTTGTGAGGACTTTATCTGGCCGTAGAAAAATGTTCATGTTGTAGGGTTTGTTTTTCTGAAAATTTTGATATATAATATGTCTATATTATATATAGATTTTATTTCTCTTTCTTCTTAAATCTCTGTCTATTTTAAAGAAAAAGTTCTTCCCGACTGAGCGGGCCCAGCCGAAGCCAGGTCGCGGCCCAGCTCGCCGCCGCCTTCGTCCCCGTGCGGGAGCAGGACTCCACCGGAGTCCGACTCCCGGCCGCCACCGCCGTCGTGCCCCCTTCTCCACGCCTCCCGAGGCCACCCCGACCCCCCCTCTATTTAAGGCGGGCCCCGGGCCCCGTTTCTCGCCTCCGCCGCCGCGCTCGCCAAGCCGCCGCCGTCGCGTCCAGGCACTGCCGCCGCCTCGCGATCTCTCCACCGCCGCCACTTTGCACGCAGCCGCCGCTGCTTGCTGTTGTTGCCCTCGCCGCCAGCCTCGTGCCGCCCCGCGACGCCCCGCTCCTCGCCCCCTCCCGCAGCGCCGCGCTCGTCGCCCCACGCTCGCCTCGCCCACCGAAGCTCACCGCCGACCGGAGCTCCGAGCTTCGACCCGGTCCGCGCCTGATCCGCCGACCCGGTTCGATCCGCCCGAACTCGTGGTTTTCGAAGAAAAACCACTAGGTATAAAAACCGCTGGTTTTCTATTAAAAGTTCGGTTTTGTTTTAGATCGGTTTTTGTTTTATTAGTGTTAGATCTATTCTGTGAACGTTCGCTGTGTAGAACTAGATAGCGAGTGTTCGCTCAGTAGTTTTTCTTTTAATTTCGGCCAAGGACCTATCTGTGAATATTTATTTCACAGTTTAGCCCCTGAACTTCAAACGGCCATAACTTTTTGCTCGTTGGTCCAAATCCAACGAAACCAACGCAAACGTCTTCGTTACGATCCCCTCTTTCGAGTAAAACAACTTAAACATGTTTTTGAAAGTTTTAAAATTTGAATTCAACTAGTTTTTTTTAAACTTGTTTTGATCATAACTTGAGTTTTATAACTCCGTTTGAGTTGATTCTTTTTGCAAATCGAAGCTCTTGCCCTAAACTTTATGATAAGGCCAAATTCACATAATTTTGGTACTGTTAGAAATTGTTTTATGTTTCAAGAGTCATTCGTTTGTTTTCGAAGTTTTCCGAAGTGTTTTATTCGTTCTTTCTGATTTGCTGAGTGATTGCTTATGTGTGGTTACCATTATTTGCTTACGATAGATTGATCGGAGTGTTACGAGTAGATCTATCACGAGTTCTGAGTGCGAATCTTCTACATCGTCAGTACAAGGCAAGTTCCCACTTTGATCATACTTTCCAATACCCAGTTTGCATTGCATTAGTTATAATCCTCAAACACTTGCATGAGTAGGATCTCTTAACTTGTGGGTCCGGGAAGTAGATTGAGGTATAACCTATTACCTGCATTATTTTCAAACCCCTGGGAGTTACTTCTAAGTTATGCTTAGGTTGCCATGCTATGCTCGTAGACGTGGTTTGGGTTTGAGTGAAATCCATGACAGACGTGAGTTGTTAATTAATGGTTCAACTTAAGGTGGCTACTTTAATACACATCTGGGTGGATTGGTTGCAGGGCACCTGGAGAATCCAGTGTTGTCCTAGGAAATCCCGGGGTTCCGTGTGATTTTTCCTATGGAATGCCACCCAGGATCAAAGGGATCATAAAACTATTCATGCTAGAAACTTCCTTGTGCAGCCACAATGCCATTATGGGCTCTGGCATAGTATGAGTAGGTTGTGTGAGCTCTTTCAGTGGTGGACTAGCAGATGTAGGGGAAAGTAGGTGTACCGGTCCACCCGGGGTAAAGAGTGAATGATTCTGAAAGACTGTGTCTCGGTCATCCGTTTCTCAAACACCATACAGTGCGAGAAATCCAACGGTGGAGATCGAGTGTTGTGGGGAAAAGTGCACAAACCTCTGCAGAGTGTACAAACTAATCATGATTAGCCGTGTCCCCGGTTATGGACAATCTTGAGTATCTGGTACTTGAATTATTGGTTGATCTCATCTCTCTAAAATTAATTTTGTCGGGTTTAATGACTACTTTAATTGGGATTGAGTTGGAGGTACCTTCTCAATGATGTTTCAACTACCATGATAGTTAAAATAAAATTTATTCCTTTATGGCAGGGAAAATCAGCTTTATGCAAAAATAGCCTTACAGCCTCCACCAGCCAAATATGCAAGTAGTTGTAGGCTTTTGTTCATCATTATCATTACAGTGTGAAATTGCCAGTACATTCAATGTACTGACCTACATGGCTGCAACGTCTCATGTTGCAGGAATTATTCGACGAGTAAGTGTTACGTTAGGGTTGCGCTGTCTACACTCAACTTTGCTGTTGGTGTTTCATGGAACTCCAGAACCTTTGTTGCTTCCACTATGCGTTGATCGAGGTAATAGTATTTACGTTACTTTATACATGTGATTTACCTATGTTATAAATCCTCGAGTACTGTGTGTGTCAGCATACCGATCCAGCGATGACACTTAAGCACAGAGACTTGATCCATTCGGGTCGGGTCGCTACACCATGCCCTTTGATGCCATGAAATCTTCCTGTAGCATGTTGTTTTGATGATTGCAAAGTGCTTAGTTGCTGTTTTGGGATAGATTGTTGTTATGTCTTGTTTCGTGTGTATGTGTTGAACCGTTGCTCCGTTTTGAGCGTGCTCTATATGAAACTTCCTTATTTTCGCATGTAGATGCATCATATCATGTTGTATACATGTTTGGAGTGTATTTGCTTGATGTTTGAATGCATCTTGCATCTTTGCCATGCTTAACTTGTTTCGCTCATATCTTCTAGGCCGTAGCTCCGAATTAAATGAACTTTATATGTAACTTGACTAGAATTTCATGTAGATCATCATGGTGCATGTTAACTTGTTGTTTAACAACTTTAACTTAAGGTTTGTTCAGATCTGGAACAATTTCTAAAATTGCATATGAGAACTTACCGGAATTGTTATATGTTGTTTCCGGCCTCATTTAAACTTGCCTTGTGTGTTGTTGTTGTTTGCATCATCTTTTGCCATGAGTAGTATCATGTAGGCTTGTCATGCATCATACTTCGTTGAGCATCTGGTCTTGTTTATGTGTTGTGTGTTTACCGTGTTGCTTGCTTCTTCTCGTTAGTGCTTGTTTCGTTGTGATCCTGAGGATTCGTTCGACTACGATTGGTTTGTATTCATGGCTTAGTCTTCTTCATGGAATCGTTCTTCTTCCTAGCGGTATCTCAGGCAAGATGACCATCACCTTGGATCTCATTACTATCATTGCTATGCTAGTTGTCTCGATGCTATCGCTATATGTCGCGCTATCTATCTATTGTTGTCAGCCTCTCATTGTTGCCATTAAACCTCTAACCTTTGACACCATCCCTGCAAACCATTGTATGGCTATGTTACCGCTTGCTCAGCCCTTCTTATAGTGTTGTTAGTTGCAGGTGAAGATGAAGATTGCTCCATGCCGGATTATGGATATGTTGGGAATATCACAATATCTATTACTTAAATTAATGCACCTATATACTTGGCAATGGGTGGAAGGCTTGGCCTTTTGCTTGATGTTTTGTTCCACTCATGCTGCCTTAAGAACCGATAAACTGGCGTTATGTTCCTTGAGTTTGCGTTCCTAACACGGTTGTATGGGGACCCCTTGACAGTTCACTTTGAATAAAACTCCTCCAGCAAGGCCCAACTTTGGTTTTAATTTGCAACATAATAAAAACTTAATTAATTAATCAAATTGCATCGGGAGTTAGCGCTACCCGAGGATTCTTTCCACATAAAGGGGCGCCAGTGCCGATGGTGCTGGTCCCAAACGGGCAGCCTACGGGGCCACCTCGGGGAAACTCGAGGTATCTGGTATACCTGTAGGATGACCTATCCGGTAGTGGCCTGAGACGAGATACGCGCGGCTACTATCAGGGTGTCGGCACGCTGGGAGGTCTTACTGGACTTGTTTTACCATTGTCGAAATGTCTTGTGCACCGGGATTCTGAGTCTGATCGGGTTGTCCCTAAGATAAGGGATTTTTACCACTGCTGATCGTGAGGGCTTGTGATGGGCTAAGTTGGGACACCCCTGCAGGGTTATGATCTTTCGGAAGCCGTGCCCGCAGTTGATGTCTACACACACTTCTACTCTTGTAGACTATGTTGGGCCTCCAAGCGCAGAGGTTTGTAGGACAGCAGCAATTTCCCTCAAGTGGATGACCTAAGGTTTATCGAACTCAGGGAAGTAGAGGTTGAAGATGGTCTCTCTCAAGCAACCCTGCAACTAAAATACAAAAAGTCTCTTGTGTCCCCAACACACCTAATACACTTGTTAGATGTATAGGTGCACTAGTTCGGCGAAGAGATGTTAAATGGCGAGTGATATGGATGACAAAACAAAGTAATATAAATCTGTAATAAAAAGTGCAGCAAGCAAACAAGTGGCAAACGTGAGCACAAATGGTATTGCAATGGTGGAAACAAGGCCTAGGCTTCATACTTTCACTAGTGGCAACTCCCAACAACATTAACATAATCGAATCACATGATATTTCCCATAAAACATGCAATGGAGACGCACCCGGAGGTCATTCCTTCGTGGTCAAAAGAGGACGAGAATTATGTAGGGCTACAAAAGCACACCTCAAAGTTCGTAGTTCTCAATCTAAGGATTTCCCAATATCACCGCTGCCATCCAAAGGATAGTCAAAGACAAGCACCAAGAGACTCTCAATCTTCAATCAACACACAAGAGAGGAAATCACTCATGAAAATATTTTTCTAATCCATGTCCAATAGACCGCTGTCACCTTGGTCTCGAGGATTATACTAGATAAAGACAAGTGAGTACATCAATCCAATACATAGAGGAAGGGGAAATATCATGGGATCACCCTAGATTAACATAGCCTATGATCACAACGAAGATCACATCATGGGAGAGAGAGATGACCACATAGCTACACGTACGAGCCCTCGGCCCCGGAGAAGACTACTCACACATGGACATGGTGAGGAGGAGGTTGATGATGGTGTTGATGGAGAGGTGCAGCCCCGCGAGGAGGAGATGGCCGGCGGCAGCCACGGAGGCGGCGGCGGCGGCCCTAGGGGGCAGCGGCGGCCCTCGGGGCGGCGGCGGCCCTAGGGGGCGGCGGCTCCTTGGCCCCCCTTCTTCCTTGTGGATGGTGCTGCAATGGTGCTGGTCCTCCCCTCCAAGACGGCGGCTTGGGAGGAGGAAAATTTGTGACTCTTTATATAGACTCTCGGATTCCCGTCATCATATTTTGGGCCTCAGTAAAACGGGCTTTACTCGGCCGTCCGGACTCCGATTTGGACGAATTTTATATCCAGAAGCATCGCCTCGAAATTCCACACAACGTTCGCAACTAGACTTTTTCCGTTTGACGTCGTCTTCGGGCCGGAACGTGACCATCTTTAAAAAACGTTCTCAGACAGATTTCAGGAAAGTCAGAGGCCTACTCCAATACGACTCCTTTTGCGTTTTTGTCAATTTCCAAGTAATTCCTACACAATAAAGTGTAAAACAAGAACATTGTGCACTTTTGCAACCATTAGTAGGTTAGTCCAAATATGATCAAAAGTGTATGGAAGTGCATAAATATCATAGCAATATCACACAAAAAAGGCATGGAGCAAGCAGAAATTATATATACGTTTTGGACGTATCAACATCCCCAAGCTTAATTCCTGCTCGTCCTCGAGTAGGTAAATGATAACAAGCATAATTTCTGTGGTGACATGCTATTAACCATATAAGAACTTTTCATAGCCAGATGACAAATGCTTACTGAGACAATGAATCTGTAGTAATTAAGTTGCCTCATGAGAGAATCACAAAGAACTGAAAGTTTTACAATATGATACTGAGACATCAAATAGATTTGTAATGAGCATGGTGTGCAAATATGATACAGTGGTATCTCGCTTGCCCCCTTTAGTGAAGCAAAACATAAATGCAGGGGCACCTCCAAGGTTTAAGTGATGACTAGATACAATGATTTCAGAATAAACGATATCATAATCATGCAAAAGACAATGTTACTTTGGGACAATGCACATTACACTCAGAATGACAATCATGCTCTCAGTAGTCGGTGCTAAGGTGGAGACTCTCGAACCGTGGCTTTTGTTGGCAAGGTTGAAAACCCGTGGTCGGAAACAAAGACAAAACATGTACCAGAGCTCTTGGTTTTAAAAACAGAGGTAATAATTATTTTTTTGGATATGCATGTTTCGTCAACGAATGCTAGCAGACAACTCAATCACTTCTTGAGATGGACAAGTTTCGAGGAACGGCTCCCGAATGAGGACGATCACATCCTCTTAATCTCCTTTGTTTATCACTGCCAAAGTTTTCTGATTTCTCATGAACAAAGCGTGAAGGAGGGTTTGTTTGTTATATTAATTTTGAGCCGGGCGCACTCTTTGCCAGTTCCTTCTCGTATTATGGGTTTGCACATTAGACATGCAATCCCGGGGTAAAGCTTGTCCAACTTAAAAAGATCATAAAATAACTACTACTTCCTCATGAACTAAAACAGAGGCACAAAATAGAAATGCTTTTTTTGAATAATTTCAAGATGGTACATGAAAGTCTTCGTTAGGAATGGCAGGTAAATACCATGTATAGGAAGGTATGGTGGACTCATATGGCATAACTGGTTTAAAAGAATTTGGATGCACAAGCAGTCAGTCCGCTTAGTACAGGTGGAGGTTAGCAAAAGACTGGGAGCGACCAACTAAAAGAGCAATGACGGTCATAATCATGCAGAGCGACAAAGCAACATTGAATCAGGCATGGAAGTTATATCGCTACTCAGAAATAAAAGATCATCAAGGCTTGACAGACTTTCTTTACAGTCTTAAATATGCGTGAGCATACGCCAAGTCAATCAAAATAAATTCTTGAAGGAATATATCACTAAACCATACCACATCATAGGCAAACAAACCATGTTGGTACTCCAATAACACACTGGGAACCCCCCAGCTATTTGAGACTAACCATAAGAAAACATGAACTACTAAGCACCATTATGCACGTAGCATTTTTATCATAGACATATCGACCAATGCAACAGAAGCCAACTCTCTTAACAAGATAAGCATGATAAATAAAGAGAGTTCCAACGACCAACTAAACAAAAGCTCTTTAAAAAGATAAGCATGGAAACTAAGAGCTGAACATGATAGTAGCTATTGAAATACCAAGAACATACACAACAAAGATAAACATGAAAATTCTATGTTGTGTTCTAGGTTGAAGTGAAGCGTGTTTCTCTCCCACACAAAGAAAGCTGAGTTCCGACTCGTTATGAAAAGCTAAAGAAAACTAAAAAGGAACCTAAGAGCGAGACGCTCCAAGCATAGCACATAACACATGAAGTGATAAAAATATAGTGGAACGAAAGACGAACTGATAATGTTGATGGAGAAGGGGATGCACGGGGGCATCCCCAAGCTTAGACGCTTGAGTCTTCTTGAATATTTCTTGGGGGTGCATGGGGGCATCCCCAATCTTGAGCGTTTGACACTCCTGAATCTTTTTATCATCTTCCCTCGCACACTTGAAAACTCCCTTCATACATAACTCATCATAATCTGATTAGCGAGGTTAGTACCCATAATAATATAATTGTTCCTTACTGGAAATAAGGATATTCTTGAAGGTCTACTGTTTCTCAATATTGCAAAAAAGTTTTTGCAAAGAAAAAGCAAGCTCACGGTTTGCAAAATGAAGGAAAGGCAAAACAGGACAGAATCTGTGAAAAACAGACCAGCAGGTAGTAAATGAATTTTTCGGGGCACTTCTGCAACTCTAATAAAAAAACTCAGAACAGATGCACGAAAGACAATTGTATAGAGCACGCTGTCAAAAAAATTCAGACCAAAAAGATGATCTGGTGATTTTATACAAAATTTTCTATCCAAGGACAAAATCTGTTTCCTGGACAACACGTCACAACTTTTGAAGTTTCTTGCAATCAGAGGCTACACTTGGCACAAAGTTGAAAAGTAAAGATACAATGATGATGCTACTGTAGTAACAACATCAAGACACAACAAAAGCAAAATAAAATTTATTCATTGTGGGCTGCCTCCCAAAAGCGCTTTCTTTTATGCCTTTAAGCTAGGCATAAGACTTTAATGATGCTCTCGTAGGAATACGAGTTGAAGAACAAAAGAGAGCATCAAGAAGCAAATACCAAACACATTTAAGCCTAACATGCTTCCTATGCATAGGAATATTGCAATAGAATAATTCATTGAAGCACAAAGCAATAAGCATAGGAAGGCAAAACAAGCATAACTTCAAAATATTCACCATAAAAAGAGGAAACTTCTTATTATTAAGATATTTAGAACCATGTCTCCCTCTCTCATTATAAATTTCAGTGGCATCATGGATGAACTCAACAATATAACTATCACATAAGGCATTATTTCCATGATCCAAAAGCATAAAAGTGTCATTACTCTTCATATAAGCAAAATCTTTCTTATTAGGAATAGTGAGAGTAAGACTATCATAACCATCATGGTAATCATCGTATTTAGGAGGCATATCATAATCATAATAAATTTTATCCTCAATAGTAGGTGGACTGAAAATATCATATTCATCATTGTAATCATCATATATAGGAGGCATAGTATCATCAAAGTAAATTTTCTACTCAAAAGTTGGGGGACTAAAAATTTCATGTTCATCAAACGTGTCATCCCCAAGCTTACAGCTTTCCATGTCATTAGCAATATTGATATTAAAAAGAAACATACTAATAACATCACCACCATCATGATTGTTATGCAAATAATAAAGTTCCAAAGGTTTTTTAATTTTCTCTTCGAACACATCATGTCCAAGTTCAAGGTAGAGCTTATAAAGCTCTCTCATATTTTTGTTGTTTTCCATTAAGCAAAACTAGTGAAAATAAAAACAAGAAACAAAAAGATTTAATTGCAAGATCTAAAGATATACCTTCAAGCACTCACCTCCCCGGCAACGGCGCCAGAAATAGCTTGATGTCTACACACGCTTCTACTCTTGTAGACTATGTTGGGCCTCCAAGCGCAGAGGTTTGTAGGACAGCAGCAATTTCCCTCAAGTGGATGACCTAAGGTTTATCGAACTCAGGGAAGTAGAGGTTGAAGATGGTCTCTCTCAAGCAACCCTGCAACTAAAATACAAGAAGTCTCTTGTGTCCCCAACACACCTAATACACTTGTTAGATGTATAGGTGCACTAGTTCGGCGAAGAGATATTAAATGGCGAGTGATATGGATGGCAAAACAAAGTAATATAAATCTGTAATAAATAGTGCAGCAAGCAAACAAGTGGTAAACGTGAGCACAAATGGTATTGCAATGGTGGAAACAAGGCCTAGGCTTCATACTTTCACTAGTGGAAACTCCCAACAACATTAACATAATCGAATCACATGATATTTCCCATAAAACATGCAATGGAGACGCATCCGGAGGTCATTCCTTCGTGGTCAAGAGAGGACGAGAATTATGTAGGGCTACAAAAGCACACCTCAAAGTTCGTAGTTCTCAATCTAAGGATTTCCCAATGTCACCGCGGCCATCGAAAGAGAGTCCCACAATCACCACAACATATCTAAAGGATAGTCAAAGACAAGCACCAAGAGACTCTCAATCTTCAATCAACACACAAGAGAGGAAATCACTCATGAAAATATTTTTCTAATCCATGTCCAATAGACCGCTGTCACCTTGGTCTCGGGGATTATACTAGATAAAGACAAGTGAGTACATCAATCCAATACATAGAGGAAGGGGAAATATCATGGGATCACCCTAGATTAACATAGCCTATGATCACAATGAAGATCACATCATGGGAGAGAGAGATGACCACATAGCTACACGTACGAGCCCTCGGCCCCGGAGAAGACTACTCACACATGGACATGGTGAGGAGGAGGTTGATGATGGTGTTGATGGAGAGGTGCAGCCCCGCGAGGAGGAGATGGCCGGCGGCAGCCACGGAGGTGGCGGCGGCGGCCCTTGGGGGCGGCGGCGGCGGCGGCGGCCATAGGGGGCGGCGGCGGCCCTCGAGGCGGCGGCGGCCCTAGGGGGCGGCGGCTCCTTGGCCCCCCTTCTTCCTTGTGGATGGTGCTGCAATGTTGTTGGTCCTCCCCTCCAAGACGGCGGCTTGGGAGGAGGAAAATTCGTGGCCCTTGGTAAACTAGGTTTCCTCTCTTTATATAGACTCTCAGATTCCCGTCATCAGATTTTGGGCCTCAGTAAAACGGGCTTTACTCGGCCGTCCGTACTCCGATTTGGACGAATTTTATATCCAGAAGCATCGCCTCGAAATTCCCCACAACTTTCGCAACTAGACTTTTTCCGTTTGACGTCGTCTTCGGGCCGGAACGTGACCATCTTTAAAAAACATTCTCAGACAGATTTCAGGAAAGTCAGAGTCCTACTCCAATACGACTCCTTTTGCGTTTTTGTCAATTTCCAAGTAATTCCTACACAATAAAGTGTAAAACAAGAACATTGTGCACTTTTGCAACCATTAGTAGGTTAGTCCAAATATGACCAAAAGTGTATGGAAGTGCATAAATATCATAGCAATATCACACGAAAAAGGCATGGAGCAAGCATAAATTACAGATACGTTTTGGACGTATCAGCAGTTATGTGGCAGATTGGAATTTTTTAATGTCTGGTTGTAGAAAACTTGACAGAGGATCCGAAATAAAATACACAACCGTGTGAGTAAACGTGACCGTCTCTTTTCACTTTGAGAAGAGAACACGGTGGAGTTATGTTTGACTCGTAGGTAGTTTAGGATCTCTTAGCGATCATTACTAGTTTGCGACCATTTGCGTAGATGCTCATCTTATTCTTGTACTCGTAAGTTAGCCACCATATAATGCTTAGTCGCTGCTGCAACCTCACTACTTAACCTCTCCATACCCATTAAGCTTTGCTAGTCTTGATACCCATGGTTATGGGATTGCTGAGTCCTCGTGGCTCACAGATACTACAACAACAGTTGCAGGTACAGGTTTCTGATGACTTGACATGAGAGCGATGTTTACTTGTGTGCAGTTCTTTCTTCTTCTTCATAAGTCTTGGGATAGGTTCTTGGTCGGCAGCCTGGGATAGCAAGATGGATGTCGTTGTGCTTTTCTTGTGTTTCATCCGTAGTCGGATGTCCTGTGTATGATCTTGTTGTATTCATGTGACTATTGTATGACTTGTTGTATCCCCATCTATTTATGTAATGGGACGATGTAATGATATCCATCTTGCTAAGCGCCCGAAATGCGGCTGTGCCCCAATCATGAGGTGTTCACGTGACTGGGATAGAATCGCATCTTGGGCGTGACAAGTTGGTATTAGAGCCTTGACCGACCATATGAGCCCCCTTGATTGATCATAGTCTGGCCGTGTCGAGTCTAGCAAAAACTTTTCGGGGTCTAGTTATATCAGAGAGTAGGAATTCTTTTTACTCCTCGGTCCCTTCGTCGCTCTGGTGAGGAATCTTGACGTAGGTGTTTCGGATTACTCCTCTTCCCCTTCAAGTTTTTTAGGATCATGTGGTTTGTTTTGGTTCGTTGCGATGTCAACCTCGTTTCATCCGGTGCAATTCTCTTTGATGATTCGATCCTCTTCATTTTTTGGTAGTTTAATCCTCAGTTCTTTATCACCGGTGTCGTTTTTCCATTCGAAGTGGTCTTTCTTTTTCCCACCCGCCCACCCTTTTCTTCTCGGAGCCGGAATCCTTGATCGAGTATCCATCCTATTCATGTGAAGTTTCTTGATTCTTTCCTTAATTATTTTCAACCGGTGAATTCTAGTCTAGTTCATCATTCTTCATCTCTTTTCTTTTCCGGTGCATTCAATACAAATATCCGGTGTTGATCATATTCTTTCCCTCGCCTCAAATGATTCCAATTGCTCGATCGCCTCTTGCCTTTTAATCATTCCGGAGTCCCGAAGATATCTCACGAGATTCGTGTTTGCATTCAATTTATTCGAGGTCATCACCTCATTCGAGTCTTTCAATCGTGTCGGTGCATCATACCCTTTCACTCATTTCCGACAGTGTTTTCTTTTCGGTGGGCTCATAACCCACATGTCTTTTCCCAGGATCTTACCTGACTCTTCTAGTTTTCCAGAGTTATTCTCAAATTCTTTTAAAGTGTGACATAAGTATGGTTTCCATCAGTCATGTGCCTTCTCCAAGATCGCTTTCAATTCTTTTCATGTTGGGTTCAACATCTCCTCTTTTCATTCTTCCGATGTATATGAATAATTTTGGTGGTGTTTCTCGTCGTCATTCTCAACATTGAATACCGAAGAAGAGTTCCTCTAAATCTTGTCCGTTCTCTTGACTATTCATTGTTCAAGCTTAATGCTATCCTTTTAATTGTTCCGATTCGTCGGCAAATCTTTTCTTACCCATCCGAAGCAATTCATGAATTCTTTCCCATGTGATCCTCCAAAGGCCATCATTTGATAAGATTTCTCCGTTCTTAGTTTTCAACTTCGTCCTCCAACTATTCTTCATTGATGCCTCTTCGTTCATCTCCATAATTCTTCCGGTGCCTTGTCCAAGTATTCTTTAATCAGTTCACGATCTCTTTGTTCTCTTGTATCTAAATTTCCTCAAGTGCTTTATTCTTCTCGGCGATTCATTCTCTTGTATTCGCTCAATTTCAATTCTTCACGGTGGTTCGTTCTTTTTTTCTCTTGGTTTCAATTCTCACTGTGGTTCGCTCAAGAGTTCTTTTCCTGTTATCATATCAATTTATCGTTCATTCCAATCCTACCGGTGGTTCATGAAGACTTTCTCAAGTGTTGCGCTATATCCCTCTTTAATCAATTTCAACGCGAATAAGTGGTATGCCAATCCATTGATTCTCATCAATTTAATTGATGGAGGATAGGAATAACATAATTCTTATTCTTTTCATAAAGTTGATTAATCATTTCCTTCGGAATTTGTTCATGATGAATAAATTCTAGTTCCAAGTGTTTTCATCTTTTCTGTTCCGGAGTTCAAAGTTTTCTCGACCATCTCATCGGAACCTTCATCTAAATCATCGCAAGGCTTTAATATTATTCTTTGATCATTCAATTCTATCTCATCATCTTTTGTTACTGGAGTTCTTCTTGGTGGTTCTTCATGATTTAACTCATTCTTCAAGTGTTCATCAACTTCTGTGGAGCAGATCAAGTATTCGTCTTCTGGCATCTCGAAGTGCAAATAATTTTACGGATTCTTTTGAAGTGGAGTTTTGCATTTCTTCATCCTCAACTATTCAATCATTTGGTAGTGGCAGAAGTTCACCTCAAGTTTTGGGATAATTAACATAAGTCCACAACAAGCTTATTCTTTTGTTGTTGATTTTCTCAACAACTTCGTTCAATCGTTCCTTATAAGGATGATTTTCCAATTCATTCGTGATGGAAGTTGTTCTTCTCTTATCCGTTCTTTTCATTCCACTCTTTAAATTCTTCCGGAGGCATTGTGTTGTTGCTCTCATCGAGTATCATTTCATATTTTCTAGTTCTTGTTCCATTCCATTCATGTTCAACAGGTGTGCTATTCCTTTCATTTTCAGCCGGAGTGCTGCCCAAATTCCTTCGTTCGAATTCCTTTTCAATCTCTTTTAACCAGAGTGGTTTCGAATTCATTCTTCTTCCTTCAACTCTTATTTCATATCCTTCGACCTACTTGGTTCTTGTCGTGTTCCTTGTTCCTGTTGGTAATGGAGCTTCTCAATCTCATTCGTCTCCGTTGTACCCTTCTTCCAATTGTTCAACCTCCCAAGGTTCTTTGGTTTCACCTTCTTCCTTTTTCCTGTCCGTTTCGTTCCTAAGTTCTCGGGACGAGATCTCTTGTTAGTAGGGGAGTGTTGTGATGCCCCGAGACCGATACGCCAGGTGTCTTCCTCTTACTCGCTGTCGTTGCCATGTCATTCGCTTGCGTGTTTCATTTTGCCATGTCATCATGTGCATTGCATCTGCATAGTTTTCAAAACTCGCTTCCGTTCGTAGTTGCCCGTCTCCCAGTTCTCTCTGTTGTCCGTTCTGAGCCCAGACACACTCGCACGCGCCCGCGACACCTCCGAATATTTATTTTATAAGTGGCAGAAAAATGTTCTCGAAATGAGTCGAAACTTGGCGTGTGGTCTTATTATAGTGTAGACAAACCGCCTGCCAAATTTTGTCGCATTCGGAGCTCGTTTGATAGACCAACCATTAAATATAGCGGCACCGTTGCCGGTTTATTCGTCGGATGTTTCGGTCTCTGGAATAGCCACCGGGCCTCATTTCTCTCCTCTCCTCACAGCCCACCTACACCTCCTAGCCCATCTAAACCCCCTCCATGTTCTTAGCCGTTGGATCACGATCGCGTGGCCGAAAACCACACCTAATTTGGACCCTCCTAGCTCCCTCTACCTATATATAGGCCCCCCCTCCATTTTCGCAGACAAAACCCTAGCCTCCCTCTTCCTCACGCCGCCGGACATGTCCACCCTCGCCGGACATGTCTAGCCGTCCACGTCGCCGGGCCAATCAGAGGCTGCCACATCATCTCCGCCACCGCTTCCAGCCAACCATGCGCCGCCACCTCACCCTCTCTCTCCAACCAGCCCGCGCGGCCCGCTTGGCTCAGATCATGGCCCGCCTGAGCCCATCTGGGCCCAGATCGAGTCACCGCTGCCCGAGCTCCTCCCAAGCTCTCTCCGTGTCGCGCCTCCGGCGCCTCCTCGCCTCCGACCGCCGCCGTCGACCACCAGCTCTGCCGCTGTCCGTGCGCCTCCCGCCGCCACCGCGCTGCTGCACCACCGCCGGCGACCTCGTCTCCACCGAGCCGCCCCGTGGCTCCCGCTCCGCGCCGTACCTGCCTCGCCTCCGCGCCGCCACGAGCCGTCGCCGCCGGCCCCAATCTCCTCCAGCACCGGCCGGATCCGACGGATCCCCGCCGCCCCGCGTCCCCGGCAACACCCCTTCGCCGGAGCCCAGCCGCACGCCGCCACGCCGTTGACCGCCGTCGTCGTCTTCGCCTCGCTCGGGAGCGAGCAGAGGCACCTGGGGTCTCGCTCGCCCTGTGCGTGGGCCCCGCAAGGCCGGCCCACCTCGCCCATCCAGCCGCCGACCCAACTGCACCCCTCACCGAATTGGGCCAAGCCCTAGGTGAGCAGATCACCTATTCCTCGCCCAGTGCGTCTAATAGTATCTTACACTCGCTTTGTTTTCTGAAAAAAACTGTTAAATCTGAGAAATTCAGCATCATGTTGCATACTTGTGAGTGGTGTAACTTTTTGCACATAGATCCGAATGAAGCATATGATATGTCAAAATGTTCGTCTTGTGATGCTCTTCATGATGGATGCATTTTCATACATGTTAGAGTGCATCATGCCATGATTATCTCTGTTGCAAAAGTGCTAAGTGCTGTTAACTGCTGAAACTTGATATAACTTGCAGTTTTGTCTTTTTCATATCTTTTGTGTGATTTTTGTTTGAGCATCATGTCAACATGTGTTAGGAGCACAATCATGTCATCTTTGCTGTGGTGCAATCCACTTTTAATGATATGCCTTGTGGTGAGTGAAAAAAGCTTATAAAGTAGCCTACTTGCTGTTTGCTGATTCCTGAGACTTGTTGAAAACTGCCAAGTCTGAAACTGTTATATCAAGATGCCATGTTTGCTTGATGTTACAGCCATATCCATGAATGTTTAGGAATGTCCAATGGCCATGTCTTGAAGACCATGTTATGCTCTATCAAACCATGCCCTTGTTTGTAATTATAGGTTGCTGTAGCTTGTCTCTTTCTTGCTCTCAAATTGCTATATAATGTTTCTGTCAGCCTGTTATCAGTAAGTTCAGTTTTGCCATGTGAATAGCTAGTGTTCTATGCATGCCATGAACATGTTTTGCCATGAGTAGCTGCATAAACATGTCTTTTTGCTGTTGGTTATATTCACATGCCATGATATGCTTTGAGATGAGTTGCGCAAGCTTGCAAACATGCCTTCTTATCGTTGTTGCTGCCATGTTCAGTTTATTTGACTAAGTCTTTGAAACTGTTATCATTTGCAATCTTGCCATGATATTTTGAGCTTGTTCTAGTGGAGTTTGGCAGTAGCTCAATGATCATGTTTGTAGTGCTTGACATGTACATGCTTGCCATGACCTTTGATGTCGTGAAATGTTCCTTTAGCATGTTGTTTTGATGATCGCAAAGTGCTTAGTTGCTGTTTTGGACAGATTGTTGTTATATCTTGTTTCGTGTGTATGTGTTGAACCGTTGCTTCGTTTTGAGCGTGCTCTGTATGAAACTTGCTTGCTTTCGCATGTAGATGCATCATATCATGTTGTGTACATGTTTGGAGTGTGTTTGCTTGATGTTTGAATGCATCTTGCATCTTTGCCATGCTTAACTTGTTTTGCTCATATCTTCTAGGTTGTAGCTCCGAATTAAATGAACTTTATTTGTAACTTGACTAGAATTTTGTGTAAATGATCATGGTGCATGTTAACTTGCTGTTTAAAAACTTTAACTTAAGGTTTGTTCAGATTTGGAACAATTTCGAAAATTGCATATGAGAACTTACCGGAATTGTTATATGTTGTTTCCGTTGTGTGTTGTTCTTGTTTGCATCATCTCTTGCCATGAGTAGTATCATTTAGCCTTGTCATGCATCATACTTGGTAGAGCATCTTGTCTTGTTTATGTGTTGTGTGTTTACTATATTGCTTGCTTCTTCTCGTTAGTGCTTGTTTTGTTGCGATCGTGAGGATTCATTCGACTACGCTTGGTTCGTCTTCGTGGCTTCGTCTTCTTCATGGACTTGTTCTTCTTCCTAGCGGTATCTCAGGCAAGATGACCATCACCTTGGATCTCATTACTATCATTGCTATGCTAGTTGTCTCGATGCTATCGCTATATGTCGCTCTACCACTCTATTGTTGTCAGCCTCTCATTGTAGCCATGAAACCTCTAACCTTTGACACCATCCCAGCAAACCGTTGTATGGCTATGTTACCGCTTACTCAACCCTTCTTATAGCGTTGTTAGTTGTACGTGAAGATGAAGATCGCTCCATGTCGGATTATGGATATGTTGGGAATATCACAATATCTATTACTTAAATTAATGCACATGTATACTTGGCAATGGGTCAAAGGCTTGGCCTTTTGCTCGGTGTTTTGTTCCACTCATGCCGCCTTAAGAACCGATAAACCGGCATTATGTTCCTAACACGGTTGGGTATATGGGGACTACTTGACAGTTCGCTTTGAATAAAACTCCTCCAGCAAGGCCCAACGTTGGTTTTAATTTGCAACATAATAAAAACTTAATTAACTAATTAAATTGCATAGGGAGTTAGCGCTACCCGAGGATTCTTTCCACATACAAGGGGGGCCAGTGCCGATGGTGTTGGTCCCAAACGGGCAGACTGCGGGGCCGCCTCGGGGAAACTCGAGGTATTTGGTATACCTGTAGGCTGACCTATCCGGTCATGGCCTGAGACGAGATACACATGGATACTATCAGGGTGTCGGCACGCCGGGAGGTCTTGCTAGACTTGTTTTACCATTGTCGAAATGTCTTGTGCATCGGGATTCCGAGACTGATCGGGTTGTCCCTAAGATAAGGGGTTTTTACCTCTACTGATCGTGAGAGCTTGTGATGGGCTAAGTTGGGACACCCCTGCAGGGTTATGATCTTTCGAAAGTCATGCCTGCGGTTATGTGGCAGATTGGAATTTGTTAATGTCCGGTTGTAGAAAACTTGACAGAGGGTCCGAAATAAAATACACAATCGTGTGAGTAACCATGACCATCTCTTTTCACTTTGAGAAGAGAACACAGTGGGGTTATGTTTGACTCGTAGGTAGTTCATGATCTCTTAGCGATCATTACTAGTTTGCGACCGTTTGCGTAGATGCTCATCTTATTCTTGCACTCGTAAGTTAGCCACCATATAATGCTTAGCCGCTACTGCAACCTGACCACTTAACCTCTCCATACCCATTAAGCTTTGCTAGTCTTGATACCCATGGTTATGGGATTTCTTAGTCCTCGTGGCTCACAGATACTACAACAAAAGTTGCAGGTATAGGTTTCCGATGACTTGACGTGAGAGCGATGTTTACTTGTGTGGAGTTCTTTCTTCTTCTTCTTCATCAGTCTTGGGATAGGTTCCTGGTCGGCAGCCTGGGATAGCAGGATGGATGTCGTTGTGCCTTTCTTGTGTTTCATCCGTAGTTGGATGTCTTGTGTATGATCTTGTTGTATTCATGTGAATATTGTATGACTTGTATCCCCATCTATTTATGTAATGGTACGATGTAATGATATCCATCTTGCTAAGCACCCAAAATGCGGTTGTGCCCCAATGACGAGGTGTTCATGTGATCGGGATAGAATCGCATCTTGGGCGTGACAATACAGTCCGCTACGTGTTGCAGATCATGTACACAGACTCAAACAATGAGGCCGAATACGAGGCACTACTGCATGGTCTCCGTATGGCCGTATCCATGGGTATACGACGCCTCGAGGTACACGAAAACTCAAAACTCGACATATCTCAGGTAAACAGAGAGTTTGACGCGAAGGATTCAAAAATGGCGGCTTACCAAAACGCCATACTAAAAATATCGGCTCGATTCGAGGCGCTCAAATTTCACCATGTGGCTCGGGACATTAACCAAGCAACAGATATACTTGCTCGCATGGGCGCTAAACGCGACCCAGTCCCACCTAACACTTATGTGGAAAGGTTGTTCAAGCCATCAGTTACACGACAGGATGAGAGCAGTGACGCCAATCCGGACCCGAACATGCCCCTTGCCGAACTCAATACAGATGTCATCAGGGACTCCGACACGGAAATCACATCCTCGGCCCATGAGATCATGGTTGTTATAGCCCCCCTGGACCGAGCCTTTCCTAGCCTACCTTAATAGGCAAGAGGTCCCCAATGACCAAAATAAGGCCCACCGCATAATTCAGCGTTCTAAAGCCTATAAGGTTCATGAGGGTGAACTATACAGGAAAAGCACTACTGGTATTCTCCAACGGTGCATCTCTGAAGAGGAGGAACGAAAACTTCTCACCGAAATACACGCTGGCATGGGCGGCCATCACGCCGCGGCTCGATATCTTGTAAGCAAAGCCTTTCAAACTGGTTTCTTCTGGCCAACTGCGCGCGTAGGCGCACAGACCTTAGTCCAACATTGTGTTGGATGCCAGCTTTTCGCAAACCAAAGCCATATGCCTCCCACAGCTCTCAGAACCATCCCCATTACCTGGCCCTTTGCTGTCTGGGGGCTGGATATGGTTGGACCTCTTAAAGGGGGAAGCCACAAAAAGAAGTATCTACTGGTCATGGTGGATAAATTCACTAAATGGATAGAAGCCAAGCCAGTCCGAACAGCTGAGGCAGGGCCAGTGATAGATTTTATATCCAGCGTCGTACACCGTTATGGTGTCCCACATATAATTATCACAGATAACGGCTCCAACTTCACAGCTGATGAGGTGAAAAATTGGTGCGCTAAGTTAGACATTAAACTTGATTACGCCTCTGTGTACCACCCTCAGACAAATGGTCAGGTAGAAAGAGCCAATGGCTTGATAATGAGTGGCATTAAACCCCAAATGGTGCGCTCCGTTCAGGAGTCACATAAACACTGGGTGGAGGAGCTCGACTCCATACTCTGGGGGCTGTGAACTGCACCTAACCTGACAACCGGATACACACCTTTTTCATGGTGTACGAAACATAGGCTTTCTTGCTCTATGATATTATTCATGACTCACGTCGAGTGCGCATGTACGAAGACAGAGAGGCCGAGCTTGATCGACAGGATGACCTAGACGGCCTCGAAGAGGAACGTGATATCGCGCAGGCTCGTTCCGCATTTTATCAACAACAGGCCAGGCGATACCAATGTAGAGAAGTGCAAGCGAATACATACAATGTTGGCGAACTCGTATTACGCCTCCCGGAGAAGAAAAAAGACAAGCTCAAACCATGATGGGAGAGCCCCTTCATTATTGACGAAGTACTCACTGGTGGAGTCTATCGCCTTCGCAATGCATCAGACAATCACCTTGAGCCGAACCCATGGAATGCTGCCAGGCTCCGACGATTCTACGGATTGTTCGGTAGCACATATTTTCTTTTTTAGTCTAGGTCTTATTCCTTGTTTTTACAGTTATCATCTTCCTCTTTTTTCTTATTTTTATCAATAATATTTCAGCTCAACCGAATTATCCCAAGGTAGAACATCCTTAAATGTATATACCTCAAAAATACTTGGGGGCTTCTATAACGAATCCCATTATAAAAAAAGCATATTGCTCAAAATTATTATGTCGTCTGTTTCATACAGTCTCCTTGCCATTATATGCGCCTTTATGACTTAAGTTTTTGCCAAGCTGGGTTGCCTGGCTCCTGTGTTTATACCCTACGTTCCTGACTGTTCGGTTAGGGTGTTAAGGGAGCACCTCTGCGATTGTTACAACCGGGTAATCTAGACCTGTACCTCATACGGGTGAAGCCAAAAGCTAGCGTTCTTAAGGGAATAATCGGTCGGCGGATACACGACGTTTTGCTTTCAAAAGCGCATACATTTTTCAAATTTAATAGGATACAACATCCTACAATTCTCTTCACGGTATCTAAAGCCTAGGCACGCATATATATGCATGCCAACCTAGGGAAAGGAACCCTTAACGGAACTATTCTCTCTGAAAGATGTTTCTTACGTTAAAGAGTAATATAACATAACACCCCGAACATAGATTATCTGTTCAAGCAATTATGACCGGATTGCCTGGTCACCGAACATACCACGTGTTTGCCACAGGTATAGTATTCGGAGACACTCCAGCCCTCGGGTTTCCGGAGGTTAAAGCAGAAGGTCGGCCATGAAAAAATTCTAATTCATTTCGGCCGGAGATAAGTTTGATGATAAAGTACATTGTTACATAGAATCAAACGCTCATTCTTCATCTATACCCTCTATAAGCCTGTCTAACTTTGTTTGTGGGCGCTGCCCCTCCCCCTAGTCCAATTCGGACTAAGCCTTGGGGGGCGTGCAGCCTCCCCTCTCTCTTTCCCCTAAAACCCAATAAGGCCCATATACTCCCCGGCGAATTCCCGTAACTCTCCAGTACTCTGACAAATACCCAAATCACTCGGAACCTTTCCAATGTCTGAATATAGTCGTCCAATATATCGATCTTTAAGTCTCGACCATTTCAAGACTCCTCGTCATGTCCCCGAACTCATCCGGGACTCCGAACTACCTTCGGTACATCAAAACACATAAACTCATAATACCGATCGTCACCGAACGTTAAGCGTGCGGACCCTACGGGTTCGAGAACTATGTAGACATGACCAAGACTCCTCTCCGGTCAATAACCAATAGCGGAACCTAGATGCTCATATTGGCTCCTACATATTATACGAAGGTCTTTATCGGTCAAATCGTATAACAACATACGTTGTTCCCTTTGTCATCGGTATGTTATTTGCCCGAGATTCGATCGCCGGTATCTCAATACCTAGTTTAATCTCGTTACCGGCAAGTCTCTTTACTCGTTCCGTAATACATCGTCTCGTGACTAACTCATTAGTCATTTTCTTGCAAGGCTTATTATGATGTGTATTACTGAGAGGGCCCAGAGATACCTCTCCGACACTCGAAGTGACAAATCCTATTCTTGATCTATGCCAACACCAAGAAATACCTTTGGAGACACCTATAGAGCATCTTTATAATCACCCAGTTACGTTATGCCGTTTGATAGCACACAAGGTGTTCCTCCGGTATTCGGGAGTTGCATAATTTCATAGTCATAGGAACATGTATAAGTCAAGAAGAAAGCAATAGCAGTAAAATTAAACGACCAAGTGCTAAGCTAACGGAATGGGTCAAATCAATCACATCATTCACCAATGATGTGATCCCGTTAATCAAATGACAACTCATGTCTATGGCTAGGAAACTTAACCATCTTTGATTCAACGAGCTAGTTAAGTAGAGGCATACTAGTGACACTTTGTTTGTCTATATATTCACACATGTATTATGTTTTCGGTTAATACAATTCTAGCATGAATAATAAACATTTATCATGATATAAGGAAATATAAATAACACTTTATTATTGCCTCTAGGGCATATTTCCTTCAGTCTCCCACTTGGACTAGAGTCAATAATCTAGTTCACATCGCTATGTGATTTAATATCGATAGTTCACATCGTTTTGTGAATAACACCCAAAGTTCACATCGTCATGTGACCAACGCCCAAAGGGTTCACTAGAGTCAATAATCTAGTTCACATCGCCATGTGATTAACATCCAAAGAGTACTAAGGTGTGATCATGTTTTGCTTTGTGAGAGAAGTTTAGCCAACGGGTCTGTTACATTCAGATCCGTATGTATTTCGAAAATTTCTATGTCTACAATGCTCTGCATGGAGCTACTCTAGCTAATTGCTCCCACTATCAATACACATCCAGATTAATACTTAGAGTCATCTGGATTAATGTCAAAGCTTGCATCGACGTACCTCTTTACGACGAACTCTTTATTTACCTCCATAATCGAGAAACATTTCCTTAGTCATCCAGTAACTAAGGATAATTTTGACCGCTGTCCAGTGATCTACTCCCGGATCACTATTGTACCTCCTTCCCAAACTCATGGCAAGGTACACAACAGTTTTGGTACACATCATGGCATACTTTATAGAACCTATGGCTGATGCATAGGGAATAACTTTCATTTTTCTCTATCCTCTGCCATGGTCGGATTTTGAGTTTTACTCAACTTCATACCTTATAACTCAGGCAAGAACTGCTTCTCTGACTGATCCATTTTGAACTACTTCAAAATATTTATCAAGGTATGTACTAATTGAAAATCTTATCAAACGTCATGATCTATCTCTATAGATCTAGGTGCCTAATATGTATGCAGCTTCACCGAAGTCTTTTATTGAAAAACTCCTTTTAAACAATCCTTTATGCTTTACAGAAAATTCTACATCATTTCTGATCAACAATATGTCATTCACATATACTTATCAAAAATGTTGTAGTGCTCCCACTCACTTTCTTGTAAATACATGCTTCACCGTAAGTCTGTATGAAACTATATGCTTTGATCAACTTATCAAAGCGTATATTCCAACTCCGAGATGCTTGCACCAGTCCATAGATGGATCGCTGGAGCTTGCATATTTTGTTAGCACCATTAGGATTGACAAAACCTTCTGGTTGCATCATATACAACTCTTCTTTAATAAATCTATTAAAGAACACCGTTTTGTTATCCATTTGCCAAATTTCATAAAATGCGGCATTGCTAACATGGTAAGGACAGACTTAAGCATCGCTACGAGTGAGAAAATCTCATAGTAGTCAACACCTTGAACTTGTCGAAAACCTTTCGCAACAAGTCGAGCTTTGTAGACAGTAACATTACCATCGACATCAGTCTTCCTCTTAAAATCCATTTATTTTTAATGGCTTGCCGATCATTGGGCAAGTCAACCAAAGTGCACACTTTGTTCTCATACATGGATCCCATCTCAGATTTCATGGCCTCAAGCCATTTTGCGGAATCTGGGCTCATCATCTCTTCCTCAAAGTTCGTAGGTTCGTCATGGTCTAGTAACATGACTTCCAGAACTGGGTTACCATACCACTCTGGCGTGGAACATACTCTGGTTGACCTACGATGTTTAGTAGTAACTTGATCTGAAGTTTCATGATCATCATCATTAGCTTCCTGGCTGATTGGTGTAGGAATCACTAGAACTAGTTTCTGTGATGTACTACTTTCCAATTCGGGAGAAGGTACAATTACCTCATCAAGTTACACTTTCCTCCCACTCACTTCTTTCGAGAGAAACTCCTTCTCTAGAAAGGATCCATTCTTAGCAACGAATATCTTGCCTTCAGATCTGTGATAGAAGGTGTACCCAACAGTTTCCTTTGAGTATCCAATGAAGACACATTTCTCCGACTTGGGTTCGAGCTTATCAGGTTGAAGCTTTTTCACATAAGCATCGCATCCCCAAACTTTAAGAAACAACAACTTTGGTTTCTTTCCAAACCATAGTTCATAAGGCGTCGTCTCAACGGATTTAGATGGTTCCCTTATTTAACGTGAATGCAGCTGTCTTTAATGCATAACCCAAAACAATAGTGATAAATCGGTAAGAGACATCATAGATCGCACCATATCTAATAAAGTACGATTACGACATTCGGACACACCATTACGCTGTGGTGTTCCGGGTGGCGTGAGCTGTGAAACTATTCCACATTGTTTTAAATGAAGACCAAACTCGTAACTCAAATATTTGCCTCCGCGATCAGATCGTAGAAACTTAATTTTCTTGTTACGACGATTCTCTACTTCACTCTGAAATTCTTTGAACTTTTCAAATGTTTCAGACTTATGCTTCATCAAGTAGATATACCCATATCTGCTCAAATCATTAGTGAAGGTCAGAAAATAACGATACCCACCGCGAGCCTCAACACTTACCGGTTCATATACATCAGTATGTATGATTTCCAACAAATCAGTTGCTCGCTCCATTGTTCCGAAGAACGGAGTTTTAGTCATCTTGCCCATGAGGCATGGTTCGCAAGCACCAAGTGATTCATAATCAAGTGACTCCAAAAGCCCATCAACATGGAGTTTCTTCATGCGCTTTACACCAATATGACCTAAACGGCAGTGCCACAAATAAGTTGCACTATCATTATCAACTTTGCATCTTTTGGCTTCAATATTATGAATATGAGTATTACTACGATCGAGATCCAACAAACTATTTTCATTGGGTGTATGACCATCGAAGGTTTTATTCATGTAAACAGAATAACAATTATTCTATGACTTTAAATGAATAACTGTATTGCAACAAACATGATCAAATCATATTCATGTTCAACGCAAATGCCAAATAACATTTATTTAGGTTCTACGCTAATCCCGAAAGTATAGGGAGTGTGTGATGATGATCATATCAATCTTGGAACCACTTCCAACACACATCATCAGTTCACCTTTAACTAGTCTCTGTTCATTCTGCAATTCTCGTTTCGAGTTACTAATTTTAGCAACTAAACCGGTATCAAATACCCAGGAGTTGTTATGAACACTAGTAAAGTACACGTCAATAATCTGTATATCAAATATACCTTTGTTCACTTTGCCATCCTTCTTATCCGCCAAGTATCTAGGGTAGTTCCACTTCCAGTGACCATTTCCTTTATAGTAGAAGCACTTAGTTTCAAGCTTGAGTTTAGCTTTGGGTTTCTTCACGGGAGTGACAACTTGCTTGCCATTCTTCTTGAAGTTCCCCTTCTATCTTTGCCCTTTACTTGAAAAAAGTGGTCTTGTTAACCATCAACACTTGATGCTCTTTCTTGATTTCTACCTTCGCCGATTTCAGCATCGCGAAGATCTCGGGAATTACTTTCGTCATCCCTTGCATATTATAGTTCATCACGAAGTTCTACTAACTTGGTGATAGTGACTAGAGGACTTTGCCAATTACTATCTTATCTGGACGATTAACTCCCACTTGATTCAAGCAATTGTAGTACCGAGACAATCTGAGCACATGCTCACTGGTTGAGCTATTCTCCTCCATCTTGTAGGCATGAGTATGAAATACTAATTTCAACTCTTGGAACGTCTTATATGCTCCGTGGCATTCAAAATGTTTTTGAAGTCCCGGTTCTAAGCCGTAAACCATGGTGCACTAAACTATCAAGTAGTCATCATACCGAGCTTTTGTCAAAACGTTCACAACGTTTGCATCTGCTCCTGCAATAGGTCTGACAACTAGCGGTGCATCAAGGACATAATACTTCTATGCAGCAATGAGGATAATCCTCAGATCACGGACCTAATCTGCATCATTGCTACTAACATCTTTCAACTTAGTTTTCTCTAGGAACATATCAAGAACATAGGGGAGCTATAACGCGAGCTATTGATCTACAACATAATTTGCAAATACTATTAGGACTAACTTCATGATAAATTAAAGTTCAATTAATCATATTACTTAAGAACTCCCACTTAGATAGACATCTCTCTAATCATCTAAGTGATCACGTGATCCATATCAACTAAACCATGTCCGATTATCACGTGAGATGGAGTAGTTTTCAATGGTGAACATCTTATGTTGATCATATCTACTATATGATTCACGCTCAACCTTTCGGTCTCCAGTGTTCCGAGGCCATATCTGCATATGGTAGGCTCGTCAAGTTTAAACCGAGTATTCTGCGTGTGCAAAACTGGCTCACACCCGTTGTATGTGAACGTAGAGCTTATCATACCCGATCATCACGTGGTGTCTCGGCACGACAAACTTTCGCAATGGTGCATACTCAGGGAGAATACTTATACCTTGAAACTAAGTGAGAGATCATCTTATAATGCTACCGTCGATCTAAGCAAAACAAGATGCATAAAAGATAAACATCACATGCAATCAATATAAGTGATATGATATGGCCATCATCATCTTGTGCCTTTGATATCCATATCCAAGGCACCGTCATGATCACCATTGTCACCGGCACGACACCTTGATCTCCATCGTAGCATCGTTGTCGTCTCGCCAACTATTGCTTCCACGACTATCGCTACTGCTTAGTGATACAGTAAAGCAATTACATGGCGATTGTATTTCATACAATAAAGCGATAACCATATGGCTCCTACCAGTTGCCGATAACTTTACAAAACATGATCATCTCATACAATAACGTATAACTCATCACGTCTTGACCATATCACATCACAACATGCCCTGCAAAAACAAGTTAGACGTCCTCTACTTTGTTGTTGCAAGTTTTATGTGGCTGCTAGAGGCTTAGCAAGAACCGTTCTTACCTACGCATAGAAAACCACAACGATTTTTCATCAAGTATGAGTTGTTTTAACCTTCACAAGGACCGGGCGTAGCCACACTTGATTCAACTAAAGTTGGAGAAACTGACACCCGCCAGCCACCTGTGTGCGAAGCACGTCGGTAGAACCAGTCTCGCGTAAGCGTACACGTAATGTCGGTCCGGGCCGCTTCATCCAATAATACCGACGAATCAAAGTATGACATGCTGGTAAGCAGTATGACCAGTATCGTCCACAACTCACTTGTGTTCTACTCGTGCATATCATCTACGCATAGACCTGGCTCATGATGCCACTTTGGGGAACGCAATATTTCAAAAATTTCCTACGATCATGCAAGATCTATCTACTAGATGCATAGCAACGAGAGGGGAGAGTGTCGTCCACGTACCCTCGTAGACCGTAAGCGGAAGTGTTATGACAACGCGGTTGATGTAGTCGTACGTCTTCACGATCAACCGATCCTAGTACCGAACGTACGGTACCTCTGTGATCTGCACACGTTCAGCTCGGTGCCGTCCCACGAACTCACGATCCAGTAGAGCTTCGGGGGAGAGTTCTGTCAGCACGACGGCGTGATGACGGCGATGATGAAGTTACCGACACAAGGCTTTGCCTAAGCACCACAACGATATGACCGAGGTGTGTTTCTGTGGAGGGGGGCACCGCACACGGCTAAAAGATCAATGGTCAACTTGTGTGTCCATGGGGTGCCCCCATGTGACGCCCGAAGACCGACGTCCCAGAAGATTCCAGAAGATTCCAGATGTTCCGGGTTCTCCCGTGTGTTCTTTGTGCTTGTGTTATTTTTTTTGCATTGCATCATGTCATCATGCCATCATGTCATTAATTTTGCATCTCAGCCAAATAAATTGTGTGGACCTTCGGTCCATTTAAATCGAGGGAAGAATGACTTCTCTTTATAACATATAAAAGCCTCTTAATATTATTAGGGAGCTATATTAAATATTCCATTCGTTGGAATTAACCCAACACACTTGCATAATTTCCTCATGCCTATTTCACCTCGAGTTTCTCCATCTAAACCCTCCCTATATTTCTTTTCTCGTTTATCGAGGTACCTCCTAAAATCCTCAACATTTTTTTTGACACTTCTATATTCAAGTCTTAGTTCAAACCCGTTTGGATTAAATTCAAATACGTTTGAATTATTTTTCTTTCATGCCTTTTCTATTTTCTCGGACTTTGCTCTTTTTATGATGCCCGAGAAAAATAGTCCCTTGTGCTATTTTTTTCCCTAACTTCCCTCTTCTTTCTTTTCTTCTCTCTTTTGTTTTCTGCTAAAATCAATTAAAACAGCAGAGAGCCCAGCAGCCAGGCCACCAGGCCCAGCCGGCCGCGCCTCCCTCCAGCCGGTCCGATTCCTCGCAGCCCTTTCCTCCTCCCAGCCAGGCCAGCTCCTAGGCCCAAACCCCCTCCCGAACCCTAGCTGGTCGTCCGCACCCGACCCGTGGCTCTCTCCTTCCCCTCGTCCGCCGCCAATCGCTCGAACCCCCTCCTCCCTCTCGAACTCGACCGCTCGACACCCTCGATCCCGAGCCTCTCCGCCCATCGATCGCCTCCCTCCATCGGCCCTTCAGCCCGAGCGAGCGCCTAGCTCCCCATCGCCGTCCGCCGCGCCATGGCGCTCCTCGCGCCCAGGCAGCCGCCCCAGGCCCGCGGCCTCACCTCCGCGCCCGTCCAGGTCTGCGCCGCCCCGCCTCGCCAGGTGCTCGCCGCCCCGGGCCTCTCCCTCCATCGCCCTGGCCCCGAGCCAGTGCCAGGAGGCCGGCCCGCGCCGTCCCTCGGCTGCGCCTCCAGTCCGCGAGCGCCGCGCCTCCCTGGCCCCTGCCTCGTCCCTCCAGCGCGCGGAGCCGGCGGCCCCGTCCTCCTCGCCAAGCCATGGTCCTCCCCGTGCGCCTCCTTGCTGCTGCCTCCGGCTAGCAAGAGCTCCCTCCGTCCGTCCTCGCCGACCCGCAGCCTTTTTCCTTTTGATTTGTTTTGTTGCTGATATTGTTATCTCAAGCACCCATGTAACAGCAAGCATATCTAATTTTTTGGACCCGAACAACTACCGTCTCGGAGACGCACCGTGAACCACTACTTTCAACTACCGTCGCCCGAACGTCTACCGTCGCCCGAACGTCTACCGTCGCCCCGTGTACCTCTACGGTTACGAACGCGATGCCCGAACGACTACCGTCGCCGAAGACCGCGAGTACAACTACTTCCACTACGTCCCTCTACGATCTCGAGCCGCCCCGAAACGATCTTCCCGAAGGTATAACCCCGAGACGATGACCCCGTGAGATGTATGCTTGTGTTGTATGAAATGTCTCCCGTGTGTGCTCCATGCCCGTTTCATCTTTTGTCGTGCTCCTCGGTTGCCGCGTCGCCGACTCGTGGGAACCCGGTGACGGGATCGCCCCACCTTTCATCTCGTGTGACTCGTTCACGCCATCTTTCCTTTTGCTCCGGACTCTCAACGAGTTACCGGAACCGAGATGTTGCGTGCATCATTTTCGGATCGTTGCCGTGGCACCCTTTCATTCCACCACGGTGACAATACTTCTTATCTTCTTCATGTCAACTTTTAATAAATTGCATAAACTTGATCATGTCATCCGCATCATGTTAAAAACATTATAATGTGTAAATTGTTGTTGCTTTACATTACTAAACATGCTCATGGGGATTTTCCCGGAATTGTTGTTGTTCTTCCAGCCCCATTTAAAATGTCTAAATAGGTAGTTTTATTATGCTTCACCTCTTGCCATGTTAACAAACATTTAATCTTGTCTTGTAAATAAACAAGAGTCAATTAAATAATTAAAATGTGGTGTTTCGTCAATATGCAACTCGTTGCATATTGAGCTCCACTTAACTTGTAGTTTTGTTTGTGCACTTTGCCATGCCATGCAAAATTAAACCGGACATGCATCATACTTGGATGTGCATCGTATGCCATGTTCATGATTTGTGTGTTTACCGGGTTGTTTGCTTCTTTCCGGTTGCTTCTCTTGTTAGCTTCGGTTTCGTTCCGGAGTTGTGAGGCTTCTTCTTTGTCTACTTCATGGATCCGTTCTTCTCCCTTGCGGAATCCCAGGCAAGATGATCATACCCTTGGATACCTTTACTACCATTGCCATGCTTAGTTGTCTCGATGCTATCGTTACATGTCGCGCTACGCATCTTTATGTCAGCCTCTCCTTGTTGCCATGAAATCTCTAACCTTTGAAACCTTCCTAGCAAAACCACTGTTTGGCTATGTTACCCGCTTGCTCAGCCCCTCTTATAGCGTTGTTAGTTGCAGGTGAAGATGAAGTTCGTTCCAGGAGGGAACTTGTTGTTGTTATATCACAATATCTATAATTATTATTAACACACCTATATACTGGGCATGGGTGGAAGGTTTGGCCTTTTGCTCGGTGTTTTGTTCCACTCATGCCACCTTAGGCGCCGATAAACCGGCATTATGTTCCTTGATTTTGCGTTCCTTACACGATCGGATGGGGACCCCTTGACAGTTCGACTTTGAATAAAACTCCTCTAGCAAGGCCCAACATTGGTTTTAATTTGCTCATAATAACAACTTAATTAATTAATTAAATTTGCATAGGGAGTTAGCGCTACCCGAGGATTCTTAATTCTACATAGCAGGGGGGGCCAGTGCTGATGGTGTTGGTCCCAAACGGGGGTCCTGCGGGGCCACCGCGGGGAAACTCGAGGATTGGTTTTACCTGTAGCATCGCCCATCCGGTTGTGGCCTGAGACGAGATACGCGCGGCTACTATCAGGGTGTCGGCACGCCGGGAGGTCTTCCTGGACTTGTTTTACCATTGTCGAAATGACTTGTGCTACCGGGAAGCCGAGCCTGATCGGATTTCCCTAAGATAAGGGGTGATGATATTATATTTATCACTTCAGCTAATCGTGAGAGCTTGTGATGGGCTAAGTTGGAACACCCCTGCAGGGTTATGATCTTTCGAAAGCCGTGCCCGCGGTTATGTGGCTGATTGGAATTTGTTAATGTCCGGTTGTAGAAAACTTGACAGAGGATCCTAAGTAAAACACACAACTGTGTGAGTAACCGTGACTGTCTCTTTTCACTTTGCGAAGAGAACACGGTGGGGTTATGTTTGAATCGTATGTAGTTCAGGATCCTTAGCGATCACCTCTTTTGCGACCGTTTGCGTAGATGCTCTTCTTATTCTGGTACTCGTAAGCTAGCCACCATATTATGCTTAGCCGCTGCTGCAACCTCACCACTTTGCCTCTTCCTACCTTTAAAGCTTTGCTAGTCTTGATACCCATGGTTATGGGATTGCTGAGTCCTCGTGGCTCACAGTTACTACAACACCAGATGCAGGTTCAGCCGAGTTTGATGCAGGAGATGGCTCAAGTTCTACACTGGGAGCTCGATGAAGAGTTTGGCCGTATGCTTGTTACGTTTCGACAATCAGTAGTGGTTTCTACTAGGATTCGATCCAGGCCTGTGGCTTTATGTTGTTTTGGTATCTTTCTTTTGGATCTTCACCCGTAGTCGGGCTGTGATGTTTTGAATGATGTCTTGCTTATGTAATGTATTGTGTGAAGTGGCGAGTGTAAGCCAACTATCTTCTTTTGCAATTTAATCCCTCTTTTACATGAGTCGTGCAAAGATACCAAACTTGAGATCATTCTAGGATGGGCTTATACCTTTAAGTCGTGCCTCGACACGTAGGAGGTATAGTCCCATCCTGGGCATTACAAGTTGGTATTCAGAGCCTTCTCCGATCTAGAAGCCCCCACTGATTGATCGAATCGTTGACGGTTGAGTCTAGGCACACACTGAAAATGTTTTGAGTCCTATATATATATATCGGAGAGTAGGATTTTCTTTTGCTCCTCATCTCTTTTCATTCTGGTGAGGACTCCTGACGACTACTCTTGCCTCTTCTACTTTCAAAAATTTCACCAATTTTTTTTTAGGATCTCGCGAGTATTGTTTGGATTGTTCCGATGTCTTTGTGACGAGAACATTGTTCTCGATGCCTCCTGTCATTAGGGGTTGTGGTAGTGTCCCGGGGAGTTGAGCTCCGAGGTGTTGTCGTCACAAATCCATCGCGGCAGTACTAGAATACTTAAGACGGCCGACATCGAAAACTCTCCTATGCGGTTAGTGGCAAGATAACCTCGACATCACCCAGTACTGGGGAGGTAGTTCGGGAGTATTGCCATAGCTTGTATAGTATATGCGTTTCGAAGGTCCGAGGTAAACGGTTTCCGAGAACAACTGGTTATGTGTTGAAGGATGGATACAGCTGGATGTAGGTTTAGAGTTGATTGCGCGGTGCTTCCCCTGTATCCCCAACACATGATTGCATAACTGGAAACTTTCGGAAATTAATAGGTGGGTTCATCTAGTAGTTCTAGGCATTCTTCCAACGGATGCACGATATGAAGTTCGGGGTTCTACATTGAGTGAAGTGGTTTTATGGACTTGTTCTGATCGGGAGTTGCATCTTAAAGGGTCCTTGGCTATGCTGATCCGAGGATTGCAAAACCCTTTTGTAACACGTTCCATGAGCTTTCAGCACGAATTTGTCGGACGAAGCTTCTATCTTGTCTTTGTTCTATCTGATCTTTGTTCCTTTTTATTTAACTTTTGTTCTCCAAGTGGCTTCCCGACTAGTTGATGTACCTGCGGAATTCATTCGTTCAATTCTCTGTTCGGATGATATTGTGATGATTATGTTGCATATCTATCCTTTGTTTCGTTTTGATTCTGGTATTCGAGTTGCTTCGATGTCAAATGTTGATTCCATACCTTTCCTAATCGGTGTTCGCATATTTCTATGGGAGTGCTAATTCTTCTTGATCGTCAAGATTTTCATGTTAATCCTTTTCAACCGGTGTGCCTTCTCTTCAAGTTATTCCTTAGGGACGCCATTGAGATATCTGACGATTTGTTTGTTTCATTCATCCCAAGTTGTCTTGTTTTCCCCACCCTCCCACCCTTCTTCTTCTTGGAGCAAGAATTCTCAGATGAAGTATCCATTTTATTCATGTGATGTTTCTTCATTCTTTTCCTTCAATGTTCTTATCCGGTGATTATCGTGAAGATGCTCGAGAGCTTCAAGTTCATCATTCTCCGTTCTCATTTCTTCTCCGATGGATGTAATTCAAGATTCCGGTGTTGATCTTATCCTTTTCCTCATTTCACAATGTTTTCTTATTCCGGTGCACCAATTAATCATTCTCCTCTTGCTATTCTTATCCGGAGTGCTGAAGATTCATAATTCCATTCTTAATCCGTTCAAATTATTTCGAGGATTGTCATCTTATTCAAGCCATTTAATTCAACCGGTGCAATATCTCTTAAGCAATCTTTTCCAACGGTGTTTTTTTTGAGTGGGCCATAACCCACAGGTCTTTTCCCAGGATCTTACCTGACTCTTCTAATTATTTTCTGGAGTTATACTCAAATTCTTTTCAAAGTGTGACGTAAGAATGATTTCCATCAGTCACATGCTTTCTCCAAGCTTGTTTTCAATTATTTCCATCTTTAGCTCCACCTTCCTCTTATCATTCGTCCGGAGTATCTCGAAATTCTTCATGCCATTCTCGTCTTCATTCTCAGCATTTGGAGACCGGAGAAGAGTTTCTCTTAAATTTTGACCCGTTCTCTTGATGAGTTGTGATTCTAGCTTCATGCCATCCTCATTATTGTTCAGATTGTGAGGAATTCTTTTATGCCATCCGAAGCATTTCATGAATTCTTTCCATTGTGATCCTCCGAAGGCCATCATTTCAGAATATTTCTTCGTTCTTAGTTTTCAACTTCGTCCTCCAAATATTCTTCATTGATGCCTCTTCGTTCGTCTCCATATTTTTACGGTAGTTCTTTCAAGATTACTCTTCCGTTGTTATCGTTTTAATTCAATTGTTCTTTTCATAATCCTACCGGTGGTTCGTTGAAGATTTACCCAAGCTTGTGCGAGATCTCTCTTATTCCTTTCCAACGAGAATAAGTAGTAGGTTAAATCCGTTGCTTGTCATCAATTTAATTTGATGAAGGATAAGCATACAGTAAACTTATTCTTATTTCCCCGAAGTGATTAATCTCTTTTCCGGAGCTTGTTCATCATATCATATCCTTGGTTCTAAGTTTTTCATCTTCTTTCCGGAGCTCCATGTTATTTCTATTATATCATTCCAAAGCTCCATCTAATTCATCGCAGGCCTTGAATCTTATTCTTTTCATCTTTCACTTCTCATGCTTTCATTACCGGAGTATTCATGGTGGTTCATTATGATTTAATTCATCCTCGGTCTTCATCAAGATTCTTGTTGGAGCTCAAGCATTCTTCATCATGCTTTCCAAGTGCAATTCCTTCTCCCTTATCTTTTGAGATGGTGTTATGTCATTTTGACAATTCCTTCATGTTTCATGATTCACGAGTTGTCAAGAATGAGATACTTAAACCCATCATTTTCTTGTTCAGGAGATCTTTTCAACCCTTCAACTATTCGTTGGAGTAATCTTGGGTTGTATTTCACCTAAAAGCTTTCCTTGAGAATTGTTGCGATTATGGTGCTTATTAATGACCCAAGTTCTTCATTATCATTCCGGCGAAATAAGTTTATCGTCTCCTTGTTGATCTCAATCCAATCAAATGTTTTCGTCAGTGGCTGGTTGTCACCTCATAACTTTGAGATGTTTTCTATAAGCCCACATCAAGCTTATTCTTTCGTTGTTGAATTTTTCCAACAAATCCATTCAACCTTTTTCGTAAGGATGATTTGCAATTCATTTTTGAGAGAAGTTGTCTTTTTCTTCTCCGTTCAATTCTTTCATTGAATTATATGCTATTCTTTCATTCCGGAGGCCTTGTGATGTTGCTCTCTCCAAACCATCATCTCGTTTTATCGAGATCTTGTTCTTTCCCTTGCTTATCATTTAACCGGAGTGCTGTCTGAATCTTTCTTACCTTGTGCCATTTCTTTTAATTGTTTCGGAGGCAGTATGCTGTTGAATTCATCTAGTATCTTCCATCTCCTCAAGTTCTTGCTAATTCCTTCCATTTTCAGACGGAGTGCTGTCCAAATTCTATCATTCTTATTCCTTGGCTATACCGTTGCAGTTTCATATTCTTTTGGTCCGTGAGCTATTGTTTCATGTCTTTCAACCTTCAAGGTTCTCATAATGCTCCTGGTTCCTCTTTTCTAACGGAGTGTTTTCATCTTCGTTCATCTCCGTTGCATTCTTTCTTTCAACTTGTTTAACCTCTCAGGTTCGTGGTTTCACTCGTTTGTTAGCGAAGCAACTTTGTTTTACCTCTTCCTCTTCCGTTATCATCCGGTGCTATCACTAGGATCTCGGGTCGAGATCCTCTATTAGTGTGGGAGAGTTGTGACGCCCGAAGACCGACGTCCCAGAAGATTCCAGAAGATTCCAGATGTTCCGGGTTCTCCCGTGTGTTCTTTGTGCTTGTGTTATTTTTTTTTTTGCATTGCATCATGTCATCATGCCATCATGTCATTAATTTTGCATCTCAACCAAATAAAATGTGTGGACCTTCGGTCCATTTAAATCGAGGGAAGAATGACTTCTCTTTATAACATATAAAAGCCTCTCAATATTATTAGGGAGCTATATTAAATATTCCATTCGTTGGAATTAACCCAACACACTTGCATAATTTCCTCATGCCTATTTCACCTCAAGTTTCTCCATCTAAACCCTCCCTATATTTCTTTTCTCGTTTATCGAGGTACCTCCTAAAATCCTCAACATTTTTTTTGACACTTCTATATTCAAGTCTTAGTTCAAACCCGTTTGGATTAAATTCAAATATGTTTGAATTATTTTTCGTTCATGCCTTTTCTATTTTCTCGGACTTTGCTCTTTTTATGATGCCCGAGAAAAATAGTCCCTTGTGCTATTTTTTTCCCTAACCTCCCTCTTCTTTCTTTTCTTCTCTCTTTTGTTTTCTGCTAAAATCAATTAAAACAGCACAGAGCCCAGCAGCCAGGCCACCAGGCCCGGCCGGCCGCGCCTCCCTCCAGCCGGTCCGATTCCTCGCAGCCCTTTCCTCCTCCCAGCCAGGCCAGCTCCTAGGCCCAAACCCCCTCCCGAACCCTAGCTGGTCGCCCGCACCCGACCCGTCGCTCTCTCCTTCCCCTCGTTCGCCGCCAGTCGCTCGAATCCCCTCCTCCCTCTCGAACCCGACCGCTCGACCCCCTCAATCCCGAGCCTCTCCGCCCATCGATCGCCTCCCTCCATCGCCCCTTCAGCCCGAGCGAGCGCCTAGCTCCCCATCGCCGTCCGCCGCGCCATGGCGCTCCTCGCGCCCAGGCAGCCGCCCCAGGCCCGCGGCCTCACCTCCGCACCCGTCCAGGTCTGCGCCGCCCCGCCTCGCCAGGTGCTCGCCGCCCCGGGCCTCTCCCTCCATCGTCCTGGCCCCGAGCCAGCGCCAGGAGGCCGGCCCGCGCCGTCCCTCGGCTGCGCCTCCAGTCCACGAGCGCCGCGCCTTTCTGGCCCCTACCTCGTCCCTCCAGCGCGCGGAGCCGGCGGCCCCGTCCTCCTCGCCAAGCCGTGGTCCTCCCCGTGCGCCTCCTTGCTACTGCCTCCGGCCAGCAAGAGCTCCCTCCGTCCGTCCTCGCCGACCCGCAACCTTTTTCCTTTTGTTTTGTTTTGTTGCTGATATTGTTATCTCAAGCACCCATGTAACAGCAAGCATATCTAATTTTTTGGACCCGAACAACTACCGTCTTGGAGACGCACCGTGAACCACTACTTTCAACTACCGTTGCCGGAACGTCTACCGTCGCCCCGTGTACCTCTACGGTTACGAACGCGACGCCCGAACGACTACCGTCGCCGAAGACCACGAGTACAACTACTTCCACTACGTCCCTCTACGATCTCGAGTCGCCCCGAAACGATCTTCCCGAAGGTATAACCCCGAGACGATGACCCCGTGAGATGTATGCTTGTGTTGTATGAAATGTCTCCCGTGTGTGCTCCGTGCCCGTTTCATCATTTGTCATGCTCCTCGGTTGCCGCGTCACCGACTCGTGGGAACCCGGTGACGGGATCGCCCCACCTTTCATCTCGTGTGACTCGTTCACACCATCTTTCCTTTTGCTCCGGACTCTCAACGAGTTACCGGAACCGAGATGTTGCGTGCATCATTTTCGGATCGTTGCCGTGGCACCCTTTCATTCCACCACGGTGACAATACTTCTTATCTTCTTCATGTCAACTTTTAATAAATTGCATAAACTTGATCATGTCATCCGCATCATGTTAACAACATTATAATGTGTAAATTGTTGTTGCTTTAAATTACTAAACATGCTCATGGGGATTTTTCCGGAATTGTTGTTGTTCTTCCGGCCCCATTTAAAATGTCTAAATATGTAGTTTTATTATGCTTCACCTCTTGCCATGTTAACAAACATTTAATCTTGTCTTGTAAATAAACAAGAGTCAATTAAATAATTAAAATGTGGTGTTTCGTCAATATGCAACTCGTTGCATATTGAGCTCCACTTAACTTGTAGTTTTGTTTGTGCACTTTGCCATGCCATGCAAAATTAAACCGGACATGCAGCATACTTGGATGTGCATCGTATGCCATGTTTATGATTTGTGTGTTTACCAGGTTGTTTGCTTCTTTCCGGTTGCTTCTCTTGTTAGCTTCGGTTTCGTTCCGGAGTTGTGAGGCTTCTTCTTCATCTACTTCATGGATCCGTTCTTCTCCCTTGCGGAATCCCAGGCAAGATGATCATACCCTTGGATACCTTTACTACCATTGCCATGCTTAGTTATCTCGATGCTATCGTTACATGTCGCGCTACCCATCTTTATGTCAGCCTCTCCTTGTTGCCATGAAACCTCTAACCTTTGAAACCTTCCTAGCAAAACCACTGTTTGGCTATGTTACCCGCTTGCTCAGCCCCTCTTATAGCGTTGTTAGTTGTAGGTGAAGATGAAGTTCGTTCCAGGAGGGAACTTGTTGTTGTTATATCACAATATCTATAATTATTATTAACACACCTATATACTGGGCATGGGTGGAAGGCTTGGCTTTTTGCTCGGTGTTTTGTTCCACTCATGCCACCTTAGGCGCCGATAAACCGGCATTATGTTCCTTGATTTTGCGTTCCTTACACGATGGGTGGATGGGGACCCCTTGACAGTTCGACTTTGAATAAAACTCCTCCAGCAAGGCCCAACATTGGTTTTAATTTGCTCATAATAACAACTTAATTAATTAATTAAATTTGCATAGGGAGTTAGCGCTACCCGAGGATTCTTAATTCTACATAGCAGGGGGGCAGTGCTGATGGTGTTGGTCCCAAATGGGGGTCCTGCGGGGCCACCGCGGGGAAACTCGAGGATTGGTTTTACCTGTAGCATCGCCCATCCGGTTGTGGCCTGAGACGAGATATGCGCGGCTACTATCAGGGTGTCGGCACGCCGGGAGGTCTTGCTGGACTTGTTTTACCATTGTCAAAATGACTTGTGCTACCGGGAAGCCGAGCCTGATCGGATTTCCCTAAGATAAGGGGTGATGATATTATATTTATCACTTCAGCTAATCGTGAGAGCTTGTGATGGGCTAAGTTGGAACACCCCTGCAGGGTTATGATCTTTCGAAAGCCGTGCCTGCGGTTATGTGGCAGATTGGAATTTGTTAATGTCCGGTTGTAGAAAACTTGACAGAGGATCCTAAGTAAAACACACAACTGTGCGAGTAACCGTGACTGTCTCTTTTCACTTTGCGAAGAGAACACGGTGGGGTTATGTTTGAATCGTATGTAGTTCAGGATCCTTAGCTATCACCTCTTTTGCGACCGTTTGCGTAGATGCTCTTCCTATTCTGGTACTCGTAAGCTAGCCACCATATTATGCTTAGCCGCTGCTGCAACCTCACCACTTTGCCTCTTCCTACCTTTAAAGCTTTGCTAGTCTTGATACCCATGGTTATGGGATTGCTGAGTCCTCGTGGCTCACAGTTACTACAATACCAGACGCAGGTTCAGCCGAGTTTGATGCAGGAGATGGCTCAAGTTCTACACTGGGAGCTCGATGAAGAGTTTGGCCGTATGCTTGTTACGTTTCGACGATCAGTAGTGGTTTCTACTAGGATTCGATCCAGGCCTGTGGCTTTATGTTGTTTTGGTATCTTTCTTTTGGATCTTCACCCGTAGTCGGGCTGTGATGTTTTGAATGATGTCTTGCTTATGTAATGTATTGTGTGAAGTGGCGAGTGTAAGCCAACTATTTTCTTTTGCAATTTAATCCCTCTTTTACATCAGTCGTGCAAAGATACCAAACTTGAGATCATTCTAGGATGGGCTTATACCTTTAAGTCGTGCCTCGACACGTAGGAGGTATAGTCCCATCCTGGGCATTACACCCCACCCCCGTATATAAAGGAGTGGAGGAGGAGGAGGGCCGGCCCTCACTATGGCGCGCCCTAGGGGAGTCCTGCTCCCACCGGGAGTAGAATTCCCCCTTTCCTAGTAGAACTAGGAGCCCTTCCAAGTAGTAGGAGTAGGAGAGAAGGAAAGGGAAAAGAGAAGAGAAGGAAGGAGGGGGCGCTACCCCTCCCCTTCGTCCAATTCAGACTAAGCCTTGGGGGGGGGCGCAGCCTCCCCTCTCTCTTTCCCCTCAAGCCCAATAAGGCCCATATACTCCCCGGTGAATTCCCGTAACTCTCTGGTACTCTGAAAAATACCCGAATCACTCGGAACCTTTCTGATGTCCGTATATAGGCGTCCAATATATCGATCTTTACGTCTTGACCATTTCGAGACTCCTCGTCATGTCCCCGATCTCATCCGGGACTCCGAACTACCTTTGGTACAACAAAACACATAAACTCATAATACCGATCGTCATCGAACGTTAAGCGTGCGGACCCTACGGGTTCGAGAACTATGTAGACATGACCGAGACTCATCTCCGGTCAATAACCAATAGAGGAACCTGGATGCTCATATTGGCTCCTACATATTCTACGAAGGTCTTTATCGGTCAAACCGCATAACAACATACGTTGTTCCCTTTGTCATCGGTATGTTACTTGCCCGAGATTCGATCATCGGTATCTAAATACCTAGTTTAATCTCGTTACCGGCAAGTCGCTTTACTCGTTCCATAATACATCGTCTCGTGACTAACTCATTAGTCATTTGCTTGCAAGGCTTATTATGATGTGTATTACCGAGAGGGCCCAGAGATACCTCTCCGACACTCGGAGTGACAAATCCTATTCTTGATCTATGCCAACACCACCAACACCTTCGGAGACACATGTAGAGCATCTTTATAATCACCCAGTTACGTCGTGACGTTTGATAGCACACAAGGTGTTCCACCGGTATTCGGGAGTTGCATAATCTCATAGTCATAGGAACATGTATAAGTCATGAAGAAAGCAATATCAGTAAAATTAAACGATCAAGTGTTAAGCTAACGGAATGGGTCAAGTCAATCACATCATTCACCAATGATGTGATCTCGTTAATCAAATGACAACTCATGTCTATGGCTAGGAAACTTAACCATCTTCGATTCAACGAGCTAGTCAAGTAGAGGCATACTAGTGACACTTTGTTTGTCTATATATTCACACATGTATTATGTTTCGGGTTAATACAATTCTAGCATGAATAATGAACATTTATCATGATATAAGGAAATATAAATAACACTTTATTATTGCCTCGTGGGCATATTTCCTTCATATAGATCCCTTCCGGGAGAGAGGAACAAGGCAGAAGAACTTTCGCCATAGCCCAAAATGAGCCTCGCAGCCCAGAAAGAGCTCGCAAAGAGCGACGAAGCCCGTAATATGCAGGATAGACCCCGACATAAGGTCGTGCAGTTGGAGGCCATAGAACTCTAGAATCCCCCTGAGAAAAGGGTGGATAGGAAATCCTACACCTCTTAGGAGGAAGGAGACAAAGCACACCCATTTTTCGTTGGAAGGATTTGGGAAACTCTCCGCCAGGGCTTGACCGTCGAGAGAAGTTAATCTAGCCCGGACGGGGACTAGATCCTCTGGAGGGAGATATCCCTGCGTCTGAAGTTTCCTCAGATGCGCATGAGATACGGAACAACTCTCCCAGTCGCCCGTTTGAGGGCCGTGAGGGCACGAGGAAGAGCTAGGGACACTGGCCATATTTGGAGATTTTCTGTGGCAGACTCTAGGGATCTTCATGTGGAATGGAATGGCATCTAAGATCTAGTCTCTTTAAATAGGCGCCTTCCCTATGCAGTCGAGGGGTTAGTTGTAAGAATGCCCCGGTGGTTCGCATTTGTCTGACATGTGTAATGTAAAACGACGGTGGCAAGGAATCGACAAGATATAACATTAAGTATGGAGCCGAACTATCATCTGATTCAAAGGAGGACTCACCTTGCAAGACCGAAGACATGAAGCTGGATACAACCTCGTCCTTGAAGGCGAGTCCGGGGGATACTGAGGGAGTCCTGTATTTAGGGGTCCTCAGGCGTCCGGGTCATTGATGCTGGGCCGAATTGATGGGCCGTGAAGATAGAAGCAGAAGGCCCTCCCCCGTACTCGGTTAGGACTGCAATGTGTATGGAAAGGGAAGAAAGATGCCTGGATGTAACGATTCCTTCCTCCCCAAGTCACCTTTGTAACACTAGGCCCCCTCCGGCGTGTATATAAGCCGAGGGGTTTAGTCCATAGAAGACAACAAAATCATAGCAATCTCATTGGCTAGACTTTTAGGGTTTAGCCATTACGATCTCGAGGTAGATCAAATCTTGTAACCATATTCATAAAGATCAATCAAGCAGGAAGTAGGGTATTACCTCGATCGAGAGGGCCTGAACCTGGGTAAACATTGTGTCCCTTGTCTCATGTTACCATCGATCCTAAGACATACAGCTTGGCCCCCCCTACCTGAGATCTGCCGGTTTTGACACAGACACCTGGTACTATCGATCATGTAAGGATTGGGTGTTTCTATTGAGCAGATATTGTTCTCTTAGTGGTTTTTTGAAACCACCGAGACTTTTCCTTGGGTACCACATAACTTTTATCTTGCCAAGAGCATCTTCGTTTGCTCTGGTACCTCCGAGTACGTCTAAGATTGATCTCCCCAATACTTTCGAGAAATTTACCGCCTTCACATAGAAGCTACTTCATTTTCGGCACCTCTGAGTATTTTGAATCCGATACCCCGGGTATTTTGATTTCTAAGAGGTTTACTAGACAACTGGGTACATTTGACTGCCAGTCACTGTCGGGAAAGTTTGTTTTCCTACCCGATCGTCCAAATTTTGAATGAGTCTACACTAATTACCCGACCCAACATGCGCATCTCCACTACGCCGAACCGTTGAACATGTCATCTTTTAGTCGGTTAACACTCAATGCCATACACTATTGCGGATCGAATCGCCGTCCTATAGAACCAGCCTTTTAGCTTTTGTGTCACTCTCTTGTCACGAAGAACGCCAAAAACTTGGTGCCACTTCAGCCATCTAGTTGTGATTTGATGGCTCACTATTTCATTGATATCACCATCCTTCTGTAGCATTGAACCTAAATAAATCAGATGCACCAAAAATAAAAATTGCCTAAATAACATAATTTGGCCCATAGTAGCCGACGACAACCCTTTTAATATTTATCATCATTTAGTTCATTTAAACAGTGCATAACTTCGTAACCAAAAATCTTAAATAATAGAAAATGCTTTATAGGCTCGAAGGATTAATTTTGTCGGAAAGAGCTATGACAACCCATTAAAGTACTAGCCCGGTAGAAAAATGTTCTTTAAATGATTTTTTATCTGAAGGATGAGACACTCGTGTCAGGGTTGGTTTCATAATTTGCTTCTTCGGTAGAACTGCATTGAATTGAATAGAACCCCTTCTGATGTAATCACACGACGCTCTCTCCCTCGGATACATCCTAAAAGATCTCCGTGTTAGGTTACCAAGTGTATCGTGCCCACGGGATCCTCTCATGCACACGGGCCTGGTACCATGTGCATAGTGTCCAAGACCTCGTGCCGTATATACAGAGGGGTTCTGCCCTATGCTTAGCCATACTTCTCCATGCCATGTACTTGAGCACTTCCCCTTATATTTTCTATCTATGTTGTTTCTCTCGCAGACTCCACTGACAAATGCGGGGATGCTCATCGCGAGAGTTCCAAGGCTGGGAGTGATCAATTCACAATTGTTCATCATCTGCCATTAGAGGGTCTTCACTAGAGTCCTCAGGTAGGTGCTTGTATTCATCGTGCTGCTACAAATAGGCATGTGAATGAAAATTGTGACGTTATGAGTGAACATGAGTATGACTCGCAAGAGGATGCCCGCTATGAGCAAGATGAAGATTGTAATGCCCCGGATGTAATACTTTCCCTTTTTGGATATATATAACTTTGGCTTCATCAGTTCCATTCCGGGTTCTTCGTCTTTTTGGGTTTTCGTCGTTTTGTCGTGTGCGTGTGTGCATTTCATCCATGTCATGTTGTCATGTGCATTGCATTGCATTTGTGTGTCGTTTGCATCCGGTCCCGCTCGTTCCTTCCCGTTGTCCGTTTCGAGTTCCGACGCTCTCTCACGTGCCCGTGGCTTCTCGGAGTCCTTCTTTTGTGTTTGGCCGTGTAACGTTTCCGGAATGGCGTGAGACTTGTCGTGCGATGTTGTTTTGATATGCGTAACCCGCCTGTCAAGTTTTGTCGCATTTGGAGTTTGTTTGGTACTCCAACAGTTATCCTCGTGGGCTAAAAGTACCTCCTCTTTGAGGCCCAAGACCCCCCCTCCAACAGCCCACCAACCCAGCTCAAACCCTTCCCATCATCTAGGCCGTTCAATTGTGATCGCGTGGCCGAAAACCGCTCCTCATTTGGACTCCCCTAGCTCCTTGTGCCTATATAAACGTCCACCCCCCTCCAATTTTGCGTCCAAAACCGTAGTGCTTCCACCGGCGTCGCCCAGTGCTTCCACCGCCGCCGCGCAGTGCTTCCACCGTCGCCGCGTAGTGCTTCCACCCCGCCGCTCAGTGCTCCACCCCGCCGCGTGGGCCCGTGGGGCCCAGCGCCGGCCCGCTCCCGCCGTAGATCTGGGCCAATATCCTTGATGCATTTGACTTGGCTAATATCCCTCGTCTTCCTCTCTCGGATTTTGGCCATCTTATAGATGTCCCTTTCCCCTTCCTTCGTGCCTAACCGTTGGTAGATGCCCTCATATGCCCTACCCCTTGCTTCACCGACAGCTCGCTTTGCGGCCTTCTTCGCCATCTTGTACTTCTCTATGTTGTCTGCACTCCTATCCAAGTATAGGTGTCTGAAGCACTCTTTCTTCTCTTTAATCGCCTTCTGGACATCATCATTCCACCACCAGGTATCCTTATCTTCGCTTCTCCTTCCCCTGGACACTCCAAACTCCTTCGAGGCCACCTTACAAATGCAAGTTGCCATCTTCATCCACACATTGTCTGCATCCTCTCCTTCCTCCCAAGGGCCCCCCTTAATGACCCTCTCCTTGAACGTGTGAGCTACCACCCCCTTGAGCTTCCACCACTTCGTTCTAGCGACTTTGGCATGCCTATCCCGCTGGACACGAATCCGAAAGCTGAAGTCAACAACCACCAGCTTATGTTGAGGTACAACACTCTCTCCAGGTATCACCTTACAATCTAGGCATGCATGCCTATCTTCTCTTCTCGGGAGGATGAAATCAATCTGGCTAGAGTGTTGTCCACTACTAAAAGTCACCAGATGTGGTTCTCTCTTTCTAAGGAGGGTGTTAGCTACAATCATGTCGTAGGCTAGAGCAAAGCTTAAGACATCTTCTCATTCCTGATTCCTGGTACCATAGCCAAAGCCCCCATGCACCCCTTCAAAACCTGTGTTAGATGTACCCACGTGGCCATTGAGGTCTCCTCCTATGAAGAGCCTCTCGCCAATCGGTACACTCCTAACCATGTCTTCCAGGCCTTCCCAGAACTCCCTCTTCGTGTTCTCAGTGTGGCCAACTTGTGGGGCATACACGCTGATAACATTGAGAACTAAGTCCCCAACTACCAACTTGACCAGGATAATCCGATCCCCACGTCTCTTGACGTCTACCACTCCATACTTGAGGCTCTTGTTGATCAAGATGCTGACGCCATTCTTGTTTGCAGCCATCCCGGTGTACCACAGCTTGAGGCCGGTACCCTCCACCTCCTTCGCCTTCTGTCCCCTCCACTTGGTTTCTTCGACGCAAAGGATATCAACACTTCTCCTCACCGCTGCATCGACTAGCTCCCGAAGCTTCCCTATCAGGGACCCTACATTCCAGCTACCAAAGCGGATCCTCCTAGGCTCGGCTAGCTTCCTTACACTTCGCACTCGTCGAGTCAAATGCGAAGACCCTTGCTCATTTTCCACTACATCCGGGCGCCGATGTAGCCCGCCACTAAGGATGCGACGACTCGATCCTCGCTCACTTGCCCCCGTATCCAGATCAAGATACGGCGCACCACCAAGGGGGTGATGTCCCGGCCCTTGCCCATTTGACACCACACCCGGGTTCCAATGTGGCGCGTCGCTGAGAGGGTTACGCCCCAACAAAAATCTTTAGGGTTTCATCTCCATAAGAGTAGCTGAGTTTTCACGTTGGCTTGCCAAGCCTAACACAACCCTCCTCCTTTACCCGGGCTTGGGACCAGCTATGTTGAGACAACATAGGCGGAGTTAAGTTCGAAGAACTTCACCAAAGATCAATTGCGTTGCAGAGAAAGAAGAGATACATTTCAAGATGAGATGATACCGAAACGATTGTGTGAAGGAGTTGACC
>LR738712.1:538258122-538307415 GCA_902687465.1 Secale cereale | reverse complement strand
CCCCCCCCCCCCCCGCGCAAAAAAATATTGCTGACGCAAAACATTTTTCATCCGGTGTGCCCGAAGAAGAATGACTACAGTCGAGAAGTTTGGAGGTGAAGTGAAGATGTACCATTTGTTTCATTGTTATTCTTTTTCTTATTTGAGTCACATGACCACCATACTATTAAAACGGGTATAGGTTCTCGAAGCTTAGACCTGTTGTGATGCTTAGCTAAAACCTATGAAAGATTGAGAGAAATCTCTTTGTGCACCGAATGATTACTTGCCAACTAGAGACGTTGTTCTTCTGAGCTACAAGAGATATCCTTCAGACTAAGGAGTTAACATTACTTGCTCCACAAGGAATGTTACCGTTGTGCTAAAAAATCCAACCGTTGGAAACATGTCGTTTGACCATTAGCGGGACCATGTGTGCTAAATGGCCTTTTCCCTTCAGGGAAGTGTTGGTGCAATAATTTTCCTCCTTATGTTTGGGAGATTGTTATCATAAACAGTGTGGGACTAATGTGTATGCTAGTGCACACCAAGTGACAAGTCCTTGAATTATGAGAAGTTTGGTACAAACTTTGAAGATAATCTCCTGTGTGGTAGCGAAGATTATCACTGAAGATTATGCATGTTGAAAGTGACCCCACAATTTATTGGACGTGAAGCAATTGGTTCGATGCTGTCCAAAGAAATTGACTGCAACCGACAAGATTGAAGAAGAAGTGAAGACGTAATATTTGTTTCATAGTTCCTTTTCTCTATTCCTTGAGTAATAGGACCACCAACCTATTAAGAGGGGTATAATGTTCGAAGCTTACGGTTCTGTGATGCTAAACCCGAATCATAAGTGAGATGAGGGGAATCTCTTTGAGTGCCAAATAAATACTTGTCAGCAGGAGATGATGTTCTTCTTCATTATGAGAGATTTGATTCGGACTGAGGGGTTGCCAATTCTTGCTCCACAAGCTGTGTTACTGTTGTGCTCAAAATTTCGACTGTTAGATACGTGTTAGTTCGACATTGGCCGAGTAGTCATGTCCAAAATGGTCTTTTCCCATCAGGAAGACCACGGCTATAAATAGCCCACGCCGTCCAACGTGCATCGTGGGCTACTCCGTGAGATTCTAAGAATATTAAGTGAGCACCCTCTCCCGTGTGATTTGCGTTTAAAATCCACCGAGAGAAAAACGCCATAGCAGAAAAATTACATAGTGGTTTAACATCACTCGAATCTAAGTCCAGTACGCTCCGCCTATTACTCTTGAGAGATGTGTAGACAGTTAGGTGTCAAATTCTTTAGTGACCAAGAGTGGTTGTGGTTCACGAAGAAGAAGTCTATAAAGGTTCAGAGATCACCTCAAGAATCTACCACGAGTGATCGGCATTGATCGATGAATCCGTTGTCGAGGAGAATATGGCCAAGAGAGTTTATCTTCTCTATTCAATCAAAACCCCTCCAACCAGACATAGTCCTTTTGCAGAAGGGCGAACTGGTTTACCAAATCCTCTCTCGCCATCGAGCATCACTGGTCACCTCTATCCTTGGTTTACATTCGGTACATGTTTTATGTTAAGTTTCAGTCAGTTGATTCCGTTTGATGCATGCTTTAGTTTTCACTCGTTAGTTCTTGTTAGCCCACTGTACTCTGTTTATTTTCATTCCACTACTGGGTTATGATAGATTAAGAAATATTAAATCTCCCATTCACCCCCTCTGGTAGACATACTTCATTCCTACAGGAAGGTTGCGGCTATAAATGGCCACCCACTCCAATGTTGATCGTTGGCCGCTCTGCTTGAGATTCTGAGAAGATTTATTGAGCACCCCTCTCAAGATATTTGAGTTTAAGATCCACAGAGAGAAAATCGAGAACCAAAACTTAGATACTGGTTGAGAATCACAGTAGATCTGAGTTAGAGTTCCTGTACCTATTACTCTTGAGAGCTACACACTCTCTAGACGGAAAGGTTTAGGCTTGAGTGTCGGCGAGTAATTGTCTTCACCAAGCAAAGTCTTCAGCAGCCAAGAGTAATTATGGTTCACGAAGAAGTTCATCGAAGGTTTGGAGATCACCGACAAGTATCTACCCTGAGTGAATTCAACCGAAGTTTGATCAAATTTAGGTTGAAGGAGAATACGACGGAGAGAGGTTTCCTCCTGTGTTCAATCACAAGTCCCTCCAATAAGACGTAACTCTTTTGCAGAAGACTGAACTGGTCTATCAAATCTCTTGTCACCATCGAGCACCATTGGTTCATTCTACTACACTCTAATAGCTTTCAGTAGTTTACTTTCAGTGCTGTGTACCGACTGTTTTCCATGATCATGTGTAGTTGTTCATAGTCTCGGTTACTGTCTCTGTTGTGTGAGCTACTCATTCTCTTGTAATTCATTTCATGGTTAGCATCTCTTGTTCTATCCTCACATGTTGTTCGGTCAGCTATGCTATTTATCCTAATACATTTCTATGCTACCACCGTCATAGAAACAGTGTTGTGCTACTATACCAAGAAGATCATCATATCTTTCCTTGAAATATTTGCTTAGTTTATATATATGCATTATCTTTCGGTTGTGCTCTATTTGTTTCTCTTCAGTACTATAAGGGCATGTCCCTCCCTAAGTGGTTTTGGTGATTCATGACAATGCGTTTGCGGACTAATCGTGTGTGCTAAGTATTTCAGAGATTAATCCTTTGGCACGAAATGGTTATTTCCCCTCGAAGCTTTAAGCAGAAGACGTGTCATCTCCCTCGGTTTTTGTTTGGTGGACTTGAGTCGTAGGAGACACCGTACTATCAAGAGGAGGTCCGCAGTGGAAAGGCCAGGGTGGACTCATCACGTACAATTATTTTCGTCACCCTTAGCTCCTTTCCTTGTCTTGGAGCTTTCCGTTTTCTTCCGAAGTGGAGGCTAGTTGGTGGGAGCGGTAGTACCGCCGCTGGCGTGGTAGTACCACTTATGGCCACCAAGCGGTAGTACCGCTGCTCACCGCGGTAGTACCACTTGGGGACATATGCGGCAGTACCGCCTCGGTCTGGCTCAGCTATCGCTTCGACTCGAGGGAGCGTTTTCTCGTGTCGGACTTTGCAGTAGTAGTAGTAGCAGTAGTAGCGGTAGTAACGCTGCAACCACCGCAGCTACTACCACTCCCCTCTCCTCCGCCTTAGTATTTCTTCAGTGCGGTAGTACTGCTAGGGGTCACGATAGTACCACTGCGACCTGTGGCAGTACCGCTCTGTGCGGGCAGAAATGGGGGTAATGGTTCACTCATTCCCCCCACTATATAAAGATGGTCTCTCCCAAAGAACCCCCAAGCTCCATTGTTGCTCCAAAAGCTCATTTTTTGCCCGATCTCTCTCCCTAGCCAATCAAACTTGTTGATTTTCTAGGGACTGGTTGATGATGTCTACTACGCAACCTTCTTCTTGTAGACGTTGTTGGGCGTCGAAGTGCAGAGGTTTGTAGGACAGTAGCAAATTTCCCTCAAGTGGATGACCTAAGGTTTATCAATCCGTGGGAGGCGTAGGATGAAGATGGTCTCTCTCAAAGAACCCTGCAACCAAATAACACCGAGTCTCTTGTGTCCCCAACACACCAATACAATGGTAAATTTTATAGGTGCACTAGTTTGCCGAAGAGATGGTGATACAAGTGCAATATGGATAGTAGATATAGGTTTTTGTAATAAGAAAATATAAAAACAACAAGGTAACTAATGATAAAAGTGAGCATAAACGGTGTTGCAATGCTAGGAAACAAGGCCTAGGGTTCATACTTTCACTAGTGCAAGTTCTCTCAGCAATTATAACATAACTGGATCATATAACTATCCCTCAACATGCAACAAAGAGTCACTCCAAAGTCACTAATAGCGGAGAACAAACGAAGAGATTATGGTAGGGTACGAAACCACCTCAAAGTTATCCTTTCTGATCGATCTATTCAAGAGTCTATAGTAAAATAACATGAAGTTATTCTTTCCGTTCAATCTATCCTAGAGTTCGTACTAGAATAACACCTTAAGACACACATCAACCAAAACCCTAATGTCACCTAGATACTCCATTGTCACCTCAAGTATCCGTGGGCATGATTATACGATATGCATCACACAATCTCAGATTCATCTATTCAACCAACACAAAGTACTTCAAAGAGTGCCCCAAAATTTCTACCGGAGAGTCAAGACGACAACGTGTGCCAACCCCTATGCATAAGTTCACAAGGTCACTGAACCCACAAGTTGATCACCAAAACATACATCAAGCAGATCACGTGATATCCCATTGTCACCACAGATAAGCACATGCAAGACATACATCAAGTGTTCTCAAATCCTTAAAGACTCAATCCGATAAGATAACTTCAAAGGGAAAACTCAATACATTACAAGAGAGTAGATGGGGAGAAACATCATATGATCCAACTATAGTAGCAAAGCTCGCGATACATCAAGATCGTGCTATCTCAAGAACACGAGAGAGAGAGAGAGAGAGAGAGAGAGAGAGAGAGAGACCAAACACATAGCTACTGGTACATACCCTCAGCCCTGAGGGTGAATTACTCCCCCCTCGTCATGGAGAGCGCCGGGATGATGAAGCTGGCCACCGGAGAGGGATTCCCCCCTCCGGCAGGGTGCCAGAATGGGTCTAGATTGGTTTTCGGTGGCAACAGAGGCTTTCGGCGGCAGAACTCCCGATCTAGGTTATTTTCCAGAGGTTTTTGTATTTATAGGATTTTTTAGCATAGGGCACAAGTCCGGGGGGGTCTATGTTTGATATTCCTTTTCTGCGATAATCTAAACTAGGAGAAAAACAGAAACTAGCACTGGGATCTGGTTTAATAGGTTAGTCCCAAAAATCATATAAAAGTGTATATTAAAGCCCATAAAACATCCTAGAAGGATACTATAATAGCATGGAACAATAAAAAATTATAGATATGTTGGAGACGTATCAGTTGAGTGTCACACCCTACATTTTGTAACATGTTATTTGCATCAATGTAGCATGAAAATTTGGACCAACAAATTTTTTTGGCATCATTTGGCTTTTATTTGGAATTGAGTTTTTCTTCATGTGCTTTGCATGTGCTCATTAAAGTCAACTATTACCTCTTGTAGAATTCATCTCCATACCCAAAACTTCTGCCCAATGATCATGCCAAGTGTTATATAGCAGTATAGTATTTTCTTACAAAATTAATTTGGCCAAAATGTATTTTATAAATTTAGTATTCCAAAAACCCCTGAATTAAGGTTTGCACTACAAGTGCTTGATTTAGGGTGAGAAAATTATTTCAAAAGGTACATTTGAGACCTAGTAGTCATAGGACTCCCAGAAACCACAAAAGTATAATTTTAAAAGTTATTTTCCTATTTTATTTAAAAGCTTTGTCTTAAGGCCAGAAATGGTCTTTAATAGGGGAAAATTATTTAAGTATTTCAAAAATATTTGCCAAAATCCAGGGAGACTCATAGGACATATATTGTCCATATATAAGAGTTTCAACACTTGGTCATGTTCAAAATAATGGGCTAATCCCTCTAAAACCCTTTCTGGATATTTCAAGCTTTTCAAATATTTACAAAGGAAATATTCTCCAAAAATTCCAGGGAAATTCTATCATGTCATATATGACATATTTGATGATCTTGCCAAGTCCCATGCCTTGGGAAGCAAGAAAACATCATCAAAACCCTTCATAACCATTCTGTCCATATTTGAAGTTTGAGCAACTTTACATTGCCAAACTTGTCCAAATGCTCTCAAACCTGGTGCACATGCTAGAATGGCCTAATAAGGCATCTAGACCAAATGGCACAAGATTTTGAGTAGAGCAACTTGATCAGAATACCCCCAAACCCTTTCTGTTCAAATGTAAATTTGAACAACTTTACATTACCAACTTTTTACCTGGTGCTTCAAACTTTGTGGGCATGATCAATACCCCAAATGATGAAACTACACCAAATGGTGCATCAAGGGGAGATGATTAGTTTGACTCAAACAAGATGAAGCCATTTCTGTTGATTTCTAGGGTTCACCAAATTTACATTGGCTAGTTTCTTCAAATGAGCCCAAATTTGGTGAAACACCCTATTTTCTTATAGCATTCAATACTGTTAAGTGTGATGGCAAGTGGAGATCATTTGGTTGACCAAACACTGATCAAACACCTTCTGCAATTTTACCAAAACTACCATCTTGACCACTTTTACTATTTACCTTGGCCTCAACTTTCTACCACAGCTTCATCTGGTTACTACCTACCTCCAGTAACTCCCCCAAGTCCCCAGCTCCATGATTGAGGGGTAAAAACCCTAGTTCACCCTGCTGGACAGCCATTTTCTACCAAGTCACTAGCTTCTTTTCTCTCTCACAGCATCTTCAGAGCATCCAAAGCCACAGACGAGCTGCTTGCATCACCCTGGACCCCCCAGACACGGTGGACGCGCCCAGAGGGCCAATGGCATGCCATGGCATGCGATAAGGCCGCTCCAGAGCGCGCTACAGTGCGCCCTCGCACTATAGCTTCGCCCAATCCAGCGTAGCCGACAGCCTCAAGCTCTCCCCTCGCGCCTCCCAACGCCCCTCGACGTCCGCAACCTCCACCAGTGATGTCCCCCTCCTCCTACGCCCTCCAGTGGCCGTCTCCACACGCGCGCCGGCCGCCAGCAGCCTCCACTCGCCGGGCTCACACGCGCGCGTTGTCTGGAAGCCTCCCCGCTCCTCCTCTCTCCTCTACTAGGCGTAGGGCTCGTCCAGCAACGCCACAGACACACTCCCGTCGCCTCCCGTGCGTTGTGGCGTCCAGCAGAAGCTCGCCGGCGCACAGGTCCACGGGACCTCGCCATTCCCCAATAAATAGGACCCCCGAGCCCTCTACTCTACACCAACAGCCTCCCCTCATCCCCTTTAGCCCTCCAGCACCACTAGTTCGTCCCCGAAGAGCCCCAGTGCTCGGGATCGACCGGAGCTCCGCCGCGTCGGGCAGCCGGTGATCTCGAGGTACAGGCCCTCTCAGCCCCTCCTTTTGCTTGATTCGGAACCACCGCACCTCGCTGATGCATTCCCCTCCATTTTCCCCTTCTGCAGCTGCCGGAAACGAGCTAGCCAGCAGCTTCCCGACGACCCTCCGCCATCCCACCTCGCCGCCGACGAACCCGACCTCCCCGGCGAGTCGCACCACCACCACTGCATCCGCGACTCGCTGCTGAGTCCGTCCCTGCCCTCCGTTGGCTCCGCCGTGCCCGGATTTGCCGCCGGTGAGCTCGCCGTCGCCGTGGCCGAGAGGTTGAAGATGACAGGCGGGCCCCGCCTGTCATCCTCACCACTCTCTCTCTCCCCTCGCAGCCGCTGACCGCCGGGCCCCGCCCGTCAGGTTTGAAAACCTGACGCGCGCGCGCTGGCGCCCGTGCGGCTGGGCTGTTAGCCCTGGGCCGTGCACTGTGGCCGTCCTGGCCCAGTTGCACAGGGCTTTTTCTTCTTTTCTTTTCTGTAAAAACTTCAATTAATTTTACAGAAATGAATATTTATCCAAATAAATTAATTCCAACTCCTAATTTTTTGTAATATTCCAACCTATTTAATGGTGTCACTTTCACACATATCCATGAAACTTTTCTGTTCTGTTCAAATTTAAATTCAAATTTGAGCAATAAAACTCCTGTTCCAAAATCCCTAGATTCCATTCTGTAACTCCAAAACTCCAACTAAGAATTTTCTCCATCTTAGTTTTCCCTCTAGTATTTAACAAAAATAAGTTGACATTTTTCTGAGCACTTTGATTTTTCTGTTTTCATTGTGGTCTTATTTTCCCGTTGTTATTTTGCGACGATTAGATCACGTATTTGACGAAGTTGCTGAAGAAGGAGAAGGAGAAGGATTTGAAGACTTTGAAGACCAAGCCAATCAAGGCAAGCAGCCCTTTGACCATGATACACTTGTTCTTCGGAACCCGTTTGTTTCCGATGCATGATGATAGAGTTACGGTGGTGACCTAGTTGAAACCACCACATGATGCATGCTTTGCTCATGATCTTGCTATGTGCTAGGTGTTATACAAATGGTTAGTAGTGATGCTTAGTGATGCATGTGTGCCATGAAACCTTCGTGGTTGCATTCTTTTCGAAAAAAACCCGTCGGGTGCCATTCATGCCCGAGGGAGATGACGAGATGGGTAACCACTTGATGACAAAGTGGTGTACTGAGACAAGTATGTGTGATGTTTTTCAAACGGATTGGTTTAAGTTGCGACCGTTATTCCAACCATACATGTGCAACCACTCTACCCCTTATGGGACGGGGCATTATTAATTACTTAGGCCGATACTAGCATGGTGCCCGCATTACTAGTGACGGGAAGACTTGAGGTCTTTCCCGGGACGGGGTCGTGCTTGGATAGACGACCATGACTGTTTTCACAGGGCACCGGACACACCGTTGGTCCCTTCGGGTACGCGTGACATTGAAAATTAGGGCAAGTCCCGTGATCTATTGTTTGTACTCGAGGGCCGTGTACCAACGAGTGGACTCTATGTTAGTGTCGTCTAAGGAAAGATAATGACCGGGTGCTTCCCATGGGTACTTGAGGTACTGCGGGATCGTGTGTGACACGAAAGCTTCCCGGATCTTGTGGGTAAAGTGCGCAACCTCTGCAGAGTGTAAAACTATTCGAATAGCCGTGTCCACGGTCAAGGACAGTTGGGTAACCGCACTTGGGCTACGTCCAATGTTTGCGAAACCTTGTGTGTGTGTATGTTGAGTCAAGGTGGTGACTTGACTCGATGAGATGAATCATATCCATGTTGATATCGGTAACCTGTCTTCGAGGTTGCGTGAAGTTATTGATGCATATACTTGATGGTAGAATATTTATTCTAGCCCATTGCTAGATTGCTCATTGTTGTTCAATTGCATTGTTACTTTGAACCAAATCATGGGTTGCTTGCGAGTACATTCAAAGTACTCATTGGCTTGCCACTGGTTATTTAATTGGCCAAGCATGGAGGAACAGGAATATGATGAAGAGTTCTTTGGAGACGAACATGCGAACTAGGACGCTATCCCAGTCAGAATGCCTGTAGGGTTAAGGCAGATGGCATGGGTTCTACCTATCATCAAAGACTTCCGCTATTTGTGTTATTTGCTATTCAGCCCATGAGGCTTTATCTATGTAAGACTTGGCCATAATGGCCATAATTTGTGTAAGACGATATGTATGGATGTAAGACTCTTGTTATTCAACTTCTCTGTGTTCAGTGAGCATTGATCTCTGGGATCACTGTACACGTGCATTCGGTGATCTCGACTTCTAAGTCGGGGTCCCCACAGAGCTGGTATCAGAGCCATCCTGACTGTAGGAAGGCTTAGTTAGCATGGGCGTTAGTTAGATGAGACCCCTTTTCAAAAACCTTCTGAACCTCTCTTCTTTTCTAAACCTGAGATTTCATCAGCTTATTAACCTCTCCTATTCCACCTTTGTAGATGGCCGCTGTACCCGAAGAGCACCTGACCACTGGGTTTCCCTTGCTTCTCGAGGATAGCCTCCAGGAGTGTCAGTTCCACCGAGCGCCCATCCTCACATAGCTTGAGCATTGGGTTAGCGACACTGAGGTGGAATACCATGTGGAAGTGATCGTGAAGGCAAACGATCCTCCCACAAGTTGGTTCTTCAAGGGACCCCACATGGCAACACTACCACTCGCTATCGAGGCTGCTGCACTCAAGGAACTAACCCGTCTCCGTGAGCTTCTTCTGGAGATGGCAGCCAAGATCACAACCCGCTTCTTACCTTACCGGAAGGAAGGTGAAGATGAAAGCAGCGCACTAGCCCCTCCACTGAAGGAAGGACTCTCGCTTCGATTCAAGACCTACTTCAGTCTATGTGCCGACAGCTTGGCACAAGACTTGGCCGCGGAATCAATAAAGCTCCGAGAAGAACTTCACAAGACCAAGGCACTTCTTCGCCGAGCTCAAGAGAAGACAAATAGGATCAAGAAGGAAGGAGCACCTTCCGGACAATCCGCTATCGCATATCGAGGCGGAAGGCCCTCCGAAGATGTATCTTCCAAGAATGAAGAACCACCTCGGCGACGCCGGATGACGGCAAGGGAATATCGCAAGCTTTTCCCTGCACCACCGACGAAGCACCGTCGTATCCAACTCCTCCACTCCCCCACACCCTCAAGTGACAAGGGGGCCCAGACAGATGAATACAAGGAGGAAGACCCAGAAGAGCCGGAATACGCGATCGAGCATTCCGCCGCTTAGGCATTATTCGCTACTCGGATATGCCAGTTGTGACCTCTACGGTAGGATAGGTCGTGTAACCCCTATGCGCAGTCGAGTCCTTGTATGGTTCATATGAAACAATCTATGTTTTTGTCGTGTTTGGATGTATGTCGTATTCTTCCTTCGGGAATGTGTAAACGACTGCATCACCCATTTGGATTTTAATGAGTGTGTTTTGGCCTTTCGGCCCTTGCATGATTTGATTAGTGTCACACCCACCCCCTTACTAGGCACCCATCTATCTTGCTTTCCCTCTTCCAAGTCATGAGACCTTTTACCTGTCCAACAGGATGCCTGTTGTAACTCGTACTGGTACCTCTACCCAGCAGCCTGAAGCCGGAGCATCCGCTTAGTCAGAGGCAGGCCACGACCAAACCAACGACCAAGCTCCACCACCACCACCTCCTCCGAACATGGACATGGCTCAGCTTCTCCAAGCTTTCCGAGAGGAACGCCAAGCCAACACCGCAGCCCTTCAGTTGATTGCTCAAGCTGTCACCAACAACCGCCAGCCGGCGGGGAATGGCAATGGACGTTCCACGTTGGCAGAGTTCAAGAAGCATGCACCGCCAACCTTTATCGAGACTGCCGAACCCCTGGATGCAGACGGCTGGGTCCGCACCATTGAGGACATACTGGAACTAGTCGGATGCACCGAAGACCGCGAGAAGGTGGCTCATGCAGCCCATTGCCTCGGGGGAACTGCTAGAGCTTGGTGGGATGGATTCAAGGTCATGCATGCTGAACAAGACATCACTTGGGTCAACTTCAAGGCAGAATTCCGCAAGGTCCACATTCCTTCCGGAATCATGGCTATCAAAAAGCGTGAGTTCCGAGCCCTGAAGCAAGGAAGTGGCACTGTCAAGGAGTACATGCAGAAGTTCAGTGTTCTGTCATGGTATGCCCCTGAAGATGTCAGCACTGATGCTGCAAAAAGGGAGCGCTTCATGGAAGGCCTCAACCAGACTCTGCAGTATTCGCTTGTCGTGTGCGACTGCCCAACCTTCCCTGACCTGGTGAACAAAGCACTTATGCTTGAAGACAAGTGGCGTGCTTTGGAAGACACTCGCAAGCGCAAGATGGTCAGCAAGGGAAGTTCCAGCAACCAGAAGCCTCGTCCGTGGCAGTCAGCCCAGGCCAAGCCAACCTATCAGCAACCAAGAGCTCCTGCACCTCGCACCAACTATCAGCCTCAGCAGTATGCCAACCCAAGGCTAGCTTTCAACCCCAATACCAGTGGTGGCAACAAGATCAACAATCCAAACCAAGTCACTTGCTTTGGATGTGGTCAGTCAGGACACATCTCAAGGGTGTGCCCCAACAAGAAGCCTGATGCCCCGCGCCCCAATGCGGGGAACCAAGGACAAGGCCGCGGGATGCCACCAAGGAACCCAGCTCCTCGCAACCCGCCTAACCATGGGAAGGGGCGTGTGAATCACGTCACTGCTGAAGAAGCACAGGAAGACCCGGACGTCGTGCTGGGTACGTTCCTTGTCAACTCAGCACCTGCAACTATCTTGTTTGATTCTGGAGCAACGCATTCATTTGTCACTCAAAGATTCGCATTAAAAAGTGGCATGACCCCTACACCCCTGAGTAACCCTATGGTGGTACAAACCCCCGGAGCAGAGATGAGAGCCAAGATAGGCTGTAAAGGAGTCAGTATTACCATTAATGGTGTAGACTTCCTAGCAGACCTTATCATCCTAAGATCGCAAGGCTTGGATGTGATCTTAGGGATGGATTGGCTCAGTAAGCACCAAGGCTTATTAGACTGTGCCAATCGGACAGTCACTGTGACCAATGACCAAGGAGTCGAAGTCAAGTTTGCTTCCAACTCCTCTTCCGCTCAAGCCGCTCAAGTCAACTGTCTATCTGAAGTTGGGCTAGAGAAAGTACTGGTGGTGTGCGAATATCCTGATGTCTTTCCGGATGAACTACCGGGAATGCCCCCTGACCGTGACATTGAGTTCATCATCGAGCTCGTGCCCGGAGCAGGACCCATCTATAAGAAGCCTTATAGAATGGGGATGGAAGAATTAGCCGAGTTGAAGAAGCAACTGGAAGAGCAGCTGAGGAAGGGATTTATCCGCCCGAGTGCCTTCCCTTGGGGATCTCCTGTTCTGTTTGTGGCAAAGAGGGACGGTACCATCCGCTTATGCATTGACTATCGTTCCCTCAATGAAGTTACAATCAAGAACAAATATCCACTTCCCAAGATCGAAGATCTGTTTGATCAGCTCAGCGGAGCCAAGGTGTTCTCCAAGATTGACCTCAGATCTGGGTACTACCAGCTGAAGATCAGACCCCAAGATATTCCGAAGATGACATTCGTAACCAGATATGGCCTGTACGAGTGCACGGTCATGTCCTTTGGGTTAACCAATGCCCCAGCTTACTTCATGTATCTCATGAATAATGTCTTCATGGAATATTTGGACAAGTTTGTTGTTGTCTTCATCGATGACATTCTTGTCTTCTCAAAGACGGAGGAAGAACACGAGCAGCATTTGAGGATGGTCCTAGACAAGCTTCGGGAGCACCAACTATATGCCAAGTTCAGCAAGTGTGAGTTCTGGCTGCATAAAGTTGGATTCTTAGGTCATGTCTTGACCGAAGAAGGATTATCAGTTGATCCCGTGAAGATCGAAGCTGTGACCCAATGACAATCTCCAACGACCGTCAAGGAAGTCAGAAGCTTCCTCGGACTTGCGGGCTATTACCGCAAATTCGTGGAAGGATTCTCTAGCATTGCCCGGCCAATGACTCAGCTCCTCAAGAAGGACAAAAAGTTCGAGTGGACGCCAAAATGCGAAGAGAGCTTCCAAGAGCTCAATAAGAGATTGACCACCGCCCAAGTTCTGGCAACACCTGATATTCACAAGGAGTTACCTCCTAGGGAAACGGTGTGAGATATACACAGACCACAAAAGTTTGAAGTACATTTTCACCCAAAAGGAATTGAACATGAGGCAGCGAAGATGGTTGGAACTCATCAAAGACTATGACCTCAGTGTTCAATATCACCCCGGGAAGGCTAACGTGGTGGCCGATGCCTTAAGCAGGAAGGCTTGCTCTTTGAATGCCATTATTCAAGAGAGGCAGCCAGCCTTGTTTAAGGAACTCGAACAATTCGGTTTGGAATTGGTCACCCCTGGATTTCTGGATCATTTGGAAGTCAGACCAACCCTGATGGACGAAGTCAAGAAGGCACAAGATGGACACGCAAGCATCGAAGGCATCAAGAAGAAGATGAAGCTAGGCAAGGCCCCAGGATTCTCTGAAGACGAGCACGGGATTGTTTGGTACAAAGGCCGCATCTGCGTACCAAACAAGATGGAGCTGAAGAACCTGATCCTGCAAGAAGCCCACGACACTCCGTATTCCATCCACCCCGGAGGAACCAAGATGTTCCAAGACTTGAAGGCACGATTCTGGTGGCACGGGATGAAAAGGGAGATTGCAACCTATGTTGCAAAGTGTGATGTGTGCCAAAGGGTCAAGGCTGAATATCAGCGACCTGCTGGATTGCTTCAACCACTCAAGGTTCCCGAGTGGAAGTGGGATAAAGTCGGAATGGACTTCATCACTGGACTACCAAGGTCGAATAGAGGACATGACTCCATCTGGGTCATAGTCGACCATTTGACCAAGGTGGCCCATTTCATTCCTGTCAAGACTACCTATTCCGGCAACCAGTTGGCAACTCTCTATATCAACCGAATTGTGAGCCTCCATGGTGTTCCACAAAAAATTGTGTCAGATCGAGGCACCCAGTTTACCTCAAGGTTCTGGAGAAGATTCCAAGAAGCCCTGGGAACCAAGTTGTCTTTCAGCACAGCCTTCCACCCATAGACCGGAGGTCAGACAGAACAAGTAAATCAAATTCTCGAAGACATGCTCCGAGCCTGTGTCTTGGCATATGGAGCCAAGTGGGAAGATTGTCTCCCTTTTGCCGAGTTCTCCTATAACAACAGTTACCAGTCGAGCCTTCAGATGGCACCATTTGAGGTGTTGTACGGACACAGATGTCGCACACCCCTCAACTGGTCAGAGACTGGAAAAGGGCTAGTATTTGGACCGGATTTTCTCCGCGAAGCAGAAGAGCAAGTCCAACTAGTCAGAGAACGTTTGAAGGCAGCCAAGTCAAGGCAGAAGAGTTATGCTGACACTCGATGCCGAGACATGAGTTTCCGTGTCGGAGATCATGTGTACCTGCGGGTAACCCCTCTAAAGGGAACCAAGCGTTTCCATGTTAAAGGGAAACTTGCACCAAGATTCATTGGCCCTTTCAAGATCATCGACCGACGAGGAGAAGTGGCTTACCAGTTGGAACTACCACCTGAGCTATCCGATGTGCACAATGTATTCCACGTGTCACAACTTCGGAAATGCCTCCAAGTTCTGAACAAGCCTAATCTCTACAAGGATGTTGATCACCAAGCCATTGATCTGCAGCCTGATTTGACCTACCGCGAGAAGCCCATCCGCATTCTGGATGAAGCAGAACGACGGACGCGAAGCCATACCATCAAGTACTTCAAGGTCCAGTGGAGCAACCACACCGAAGCAGAATCAACCTGGGAGCGTGAAGACTATCTCAGATCCGAGTTTCCCGATCTCTTTTAAGACCTAGTTTAGGAATCTCGGGGACGAGATTCTTGTAAGGGGGGTAGGTCTGTCACACCCTACATTTTGTAACATGTTATTTGCATCAATGTAGCATGAAAATTTGGACCAACATTTTTTTTGGCATCATTTGTCTTTTATTTGGAATTGAGTTTTTCTTCATGTGCTTTTCATGTGCTCATTAAAGTCAACTATTACCTCTTGTAGAATTCATCTCTATACCCAAAACTTCTGCCCAATGATCATGCCAAGTGTTATATAGCAGTATAGTATTTTATTACAAAATTAATTTGGCCAAAATGTATTTTATAAATTTAGTATTCCAAAAACCCCTGAATTAAGGTTTGCACTGCAAGTGCTTGATTTAGGGTGAGAAAATTATTTCAAAAGGTACATTTGAGACCTAGTAGTCATAGGACTCCCAGAAACCACAAAAGTATAATTTTAAAAGTTATTTTCCTATTTATTTAAAAGCTTTTTCTTAAGGCCAGAAATGGTCTTTAATAGGGGAAAATTATTTAAGTATTTCAAAAATATTTGCCAAAATTCAGGGAGACTCATAGGACATATATTGTCCATATATAAGAGTTTCAACACTTGTTCATGTTCAAAATAATGGGCTAATCCCTCTAAAACCCTTTCTGGATATTTCAAGCTTTTGAAATATTTACAAAGGAAGTATTCTCCAAAAATTCCAGGGAAATTCTATCATGCCATATATGACATATTTGATGATCTTGCCAAGTCCCATGCCTTGGGAAGCAAGAAAACATCATCAAAACCCTTCATAACCATTCTGTCCATATTTGAAGTTTGAGCAACTTTACATTGCCAAACTTGTCCAAATTCTCTCAAACTTGGTGCACATTCTAGAATGGCCTAATAAGGCATCTAGACCAAATGGAACAAGATTTGGAGTAGAGCAACTAGATCAGAATACCCCAAAACCCTTTCTGTTCAAATGTAAATTTGAACAACTTTACGTTACCAACTTTTTACCTAGTGCTTCAAACTTTGTGGGCATGATCAATACCCCAAATGATGAAACTACACCAAGTGGTGCATCAAGGGGAGATGACTAGTTTGACTCAAACAAGATGAAGCCATTTCTGTTGATTTCTAGGGTCCACCAAAGTTACATTGGCTAGTTTCTTCAAATGAGCCCAAATTTGGTGAAACACCCTATTTTTTTATAGCATTCAATCCTGTTAAGTGTCATGGCAAGTGGAGATCATTTGCTTGACCAAACACTGATCAAACACCTTTTGCAATTTTACAAAAACTACCATCTTGACCACTTTTATTATTTACCTTGGCCTCAACTTTCTACCACAGCTTCATCTGGTTACTACCTACCTCCAGTAACTCCCCCAAGTCCCTAGCTCCATGATTGAGGGGTAAAAACCCTAATTCACCCTGCTCGATAGCCATTTTCTACCAAGTCACCAGCTTCTCTTCTCTCTCACATCATCTTCAGAGCATCCAAAGCCACAGACGAGCTGCTTGCATCACCCTGGACCCCCCAGACACGGTGGACGCGCCCAGAGTGCCAATGGCATGCCATGGTGATACGTCCCAAACGTATCCATAATTTTTGCTTGTGCCATGCTTGTTTTGCATCATTGTCTCATGTTTCTATCAAAGTTTTCTATCTTTTTAAGCATTTATTGGACTAACTTACTAATGGTTGCAAAAGTGCACAATGTTCTTGTTTTACACTTTATTGTGTAGGAATTACTTGGAAATTGACAAAACGCAAAAGGAGTCGTATTGGAGTAGGACTCTGACTTTCCTGAAATCTGTCTGAGAACGTTTTTAGAAGATGGTCACATTCCGGCCCGAAGACGACATCAAACGGAAAAAACCTAGTTGTGAAAGTTGTGGGGAATTTCGAGAGGATGCTTCTGGATATAAAATTCGTCCAAATCGGAGTCAGGACGGCCGAGAAAAGCCCGTTTTACTGAAGCCCAAAATCTGATGACGGGAATCCGAGAGTCTGTATAAAGAGAGGAAACCTAGGTCACCAAGGGCCACGAATTTTCCTCCTCCCAGTCCGCCGTCTTGGAGGGGAGGACCAGCACCATTGCAGCACCATCCACAAAGAAGAAGGGGGGCCAAGGAGCCGCTGCCCCGCTAGGGCCGCCGCTGCCCCGAGGGCCGCCGCCACCCCGGAGGGCTGCCGCCGCCGCCACGGCTGCCGCCGGCCGCCTCCTCCTCTCCGGGCTGCACCTCTCCATCAAAACCACCATCAATCTCTTGCTCACCATGGCCATGTGTGAGCAGTCTTCTCCGGGGCTGAGGGCTTCTACGTGTAGCTATGTGGTTATCTCTCTCTCCCATGATGTGATCTTCGTTGTGATCATAGGCTATGTTAATCTAGGGTGATCCAATGATATTTCTCCTTCCTCTATGTATTGAATTGTTGTAATCACTTGTCTTTATCTAGTATAATCCCCGAGACCAAGGTGACAGCGGTCTATTGGACATGGATTAGAAGAATATTTTCATGAGTGATTTCCTCTTTTGTGTGTTGATTGAAGATTGAGAGTCTCTTGGTGCTTGTCTTTGACTATCCTGGAGATATGTTGTGGTGATTGTGGTACTCTCTTTGGATGGACGCGCTGACATTGAGAAATCCATAGATTGAGAACTATGAACTTTGAGGTGTGCTTTTGTAGCCCTACATAATTCTCGTCCTCTCTTGACCACAAAGGAATGACCTCCGAGTGCGTCTCCATTGCATGTTTTATGGGTAATATCATGTGATTAGACTATGCCAATGTTGTTGAGAGAGTCCACTAGTGAAAGTATGATCCCTAGGCCTTGTTATCATCAATTGAACACCGTTTACTTTCAGTTCTGTTACATGTTTGCTTGCTGCCATTTTTATTTCAGATTTACAAATACATCTTTTGCCATCCATATCACTTGCCATTTAACATCTCTTCGCCGAACTAGTGCACCTATACATCTGACAAGTGTATTAGGTGTGTTGGGGACACAAGAGACTTCTTGTATCTTGATTGCAGGGTTGCTTGAAAGGGGTACGTTCAACCTCCACTTCCCTGAGTTCGATAAACCTTGGGTTACTCACTTAAGGGAAATTTGCTGCTGTCCTACAAACCTCTGCTCTTGGAGGCCCAACACTATCTACAGGAATAGAAGCGTGTAGTAGACATCAAGCTATTTCTGGCGCCGTTGCCGGGGAAGTGAGGTAAGTGAAGGTACCTTCTCTAGATCTTGCAATTAAATCTTTTTGTTTCTTGTTTTTATTTTCACTAGTTTTGCTTAATGGAAAACAACAAAAATATGGGAGAGCTTTATAAGCTCTACCTTGAACTTGGACATGATGTGTTCGAAGAGAAAATTAAAAAACCTTTGGAACTTTATTATTTGCATAACAATCATGATGGTGGTGATGTTATTAGTATGTTTTTTTATCAATATTGCTAATGACATGGAAAGCTCTAAGCTTGGGGATGACACGTTTGATGAACATGATATTTTTAGTCCCCCAACTTTTGAGGAGAAAATTTACTTTGATGATACTATGCCTCCTATATATGATGATTACAGTGATGAATATGATATTTTCAGTCCACCTACTATTGAGGATAAAATTTATTATGATCATACTATGCCTCCTAAATACGATGATTACCATGATGGTTATGATAGTCTTACTCTTACTATTCCTAATAAGAAAGATTTTGCTTATATGAAGAGTAATGACACTTTTATGCTTTTGGATCATGGAAATAATGCCTTATGTGATAGTTATATTGTTGAGTTCATCCATGATGCCACTAAAATTTATAATGAGAGAGGGAGACATGGTTCTAAATATCTTAATAATAAGAAGTTTCCTCTCTTTATGGTGAATATTTTGAAGTTATGCTTGTTTTGCCTTCCTATGCTAGTTGCTTTGTGCTTCAATGAATTATTCTATTGCAATATTCCTATGCATAGGAAGCATGTTAGGCTTAAATGTGTTTGGTATTTGCTTCTTGATGCTCTCTTTTGTTCTTCAACTCTTATTCCTACGAGAGCATCATTAAAGTCTTAAGCCTATCTTTATGGCTATAAAGAAAGAGCTCTAGGGAGACAACCCTTGTTATATTTGCTTTCAGTTTGTTCTTTCAGTTTTTAGTGGTCTTGATGTTGGTTACTACTGTAGCAACATCATTGTATCTTTACTTTTCAGCTTTGGGCCTAGTTTAGCCTCTGATTGCAAGAAAGTTCAAAAGTTGTGACATGCTGTCCAGAAAACAGATTCTGTCCTTGGAAAGAAAAATTCGAATAAAATCACTAGATCATCTTTTTGATCTGAATTTTTTTGACAGCATGATCTATACAATTGGCTTTCGAGCATCTGTTCTGAGTTTTTTGATTTGAGTTGCAGAAGAGCCCCGAAAAAATTATTTACTACCTGCTGGTCTGTTTTTCACAGATTCTGTCCCGTTTTGCCTTTTCTTCGTTTTGCAAACCTTGAGCTTGCTTTTTCTTTGCAAAAACCTTTTGGCAATCTTGAGAAACAGTAGCTCTTCAAGATTATCCTTATTTCCAGTAGGGAAAAATTATTTCATTGTGGGTACTAACCTCACTAATCAGATTATGATGAGTTATGTATGAAGGGAGTTTTCAAGTGTGCAAGGGAAGATGATAAACGAAGATTCAGGAGGGTCAAACGCTCAAGCTTGGGGATGCCCCCGTGCACCCCCAAGAAATATTCAAGAAGACTCAAGCGTCTAAGCTTGGGGATGCCCCCATGCATCCCCTTCTCCATCAACAATTATCAGTTCGTCTTTCGTTCCACTATAATTATCACTTCATGTGTTATGTGCTATGCTTGGAGCGTCTTGCTCTTTTGTGACGCCCGAAGATAGATGTCCCAGAAGATTCCAGAAGCTTCCAGAAGATTCCAGATGTTCCGGGTTTCTCCCGTGTGTTTCTTTTGTCTTGTGTTATTTATTTTTGCATTGCATCATGTCATCATGCCATCATGTCATATTTATTTTTTGCATCTCAACCTAAATAAATTGTGTGGACCTTCGGTCCATCTAAATCGAGGGAAGGTGACTTCTCTTTATAACATATGCCCTCCCGATATTCAGGGAGCTATATTAAGAAATATTCCATTTGTTTGGAAATAACCCAACACACTTGCATATATTTTCTCCATGCCTCTTAATTCAAGTTTCACCGTCAAAACCTCCCTATAATTCTTTTCCCTTTTATCGAGGCTCCTCCTAAAATCTAGACTCCTTTTAAACTCCTTTAAGGCAAGCTATTTATTTTAGTTTGTTTTTCCCTATTTTTTGTTGGAACTATTTTTGTGGGGTTGGTTTATTCCATAAAGCCTTACAAAAATGTTCCATCATTTTTTTCCTGTTCTGGCCTCTTTTCTTAATATTTTGGATCCCTCTCTATTTTATTTCTGCTGAAGAAATAAAATAAGTGGAGCAGCTAGGACTCCCTAGGCCATCTGGGCCTCAGCCTCCCCCCCCCAACCGGCCCATCTAGTCCACTGCAGCCCATCCTCCCTCCACCTCCTGGCCCATTCGACCCAAGTCTCCCTAAACCCTAGCCCGTCCCTCTCCGTGCATCACTCCCTCATCTCGCTCTCCCTCCGCCGCCAGGATGCCCGAAACCCATCAGACCGATTCCCTTTCTCCCCCTTCGCCCACACCTTCCCTCTTCCCTCTCGATCTCCCTCGCAGCTCCAGCTCGCCAGGCCCACGGCCACGAGCCCGAGCGCCCCGAGCAGCTCCTCCCGTCGCTCCTGCCTCCGATCCCAGCACGCGCCGCGCCACTTCTCCAGCCCTCCAACGCTGAGGCCAGCGCCTCGCCACCCCTCTCGACCTCCGCGCGATTCCCGCGTCGGCCAGAGGCCCGTGGCCTCCCTTCCTCGCCGGCCAGAGCGCCCTCGCTCTCTCCTCCTCCGTCGCCGCCCCGGATTCGCCGTCCGACCTCTCCCTCCATGCTCCTCTGATGCCTCAAGCCCTGCCTCGCCATGGCGTTCCGCGAGCCGCCCCGCAGCGCAAGGCCACCGGCGCGCCAGGCCGCCGCTCCACCTCGCCTCTTCCCTCCAGGCCGCGCGCCGCGTCCGGCCGCCCCAAGCCCTTATGTCTCCTCCAGCAGACCCCGAGCGCCCGTCTTCTGGCCCTCCAGCGCCGAACCCGCTCCCTCCTCTCCGACCTCGGCGACCCAGGCCCGCGCCCCGTCCTCTCCGGCGAGTCCTGCCGGTGATCAGCAACAGCACCGGCGCCGTCTAGTTTGCTGCAGGGGACGTTCCATCAGTTGCAGAACGCCAAGTTACGTACGGTCGTCTTCGGTACGGTGGTTCCAGTCAAGACTCGCCGACAGCCCGTAAAGTTCGACTACAACGAGAACCCGACCAAGTTCCACTACGTCCACGACGACCTTATGACAAGTACCACGACGACCGAACGGCTACGATGACAAGTACATCTACGAACGGGAACGCCTACACGACGACACTACACGACGCGTCAAGTACCCCTTCGGATGCGTCAAGTTCGACTACACATGGAGATCCCGTGTACCCCGACGTCGCAAGTACCACGACACGTAACGTGAACGTCTACAGTCGCCGAAGACCCGTGAACAACTACTTCCTCTTCGGCCGTGTACCACTACTTCCCTCTTCCCTGTACGTAGCGCTCATCCGGACGTGGCCTGAGACGAGATGCGCGCGGCTACCATCAGGGTGTCGGCACGCCGGGAGGTCTTGCTGGACTTGTTTTACCATTGTCGAAATGACTTGTGCTACCGGGATGCCGAGCCTGATCGGATTTCCCTAAGATAAGGAGTGATGATATTATATTTATCACTTCAGCTAATCGTGAGAGCTTGTGATGGGCTAAGTTGGGACACCCCTGCAGGGTTATGATCTTTCGAAAGTCGTGCCCCCGGTTATGTGGCAGATTGGAATTTGTTAATGTCCGGTTGTAGAAAACTTGACAGAGGATCCGAAGTAAAACACACAACTGTGTGAGTAACCGTGACTGTCTCTTTTCACTTTGAGAAGAGAACACGGTGGGGTTATGTTTGACTCGTATGTAGTTAGGATCTTTAGCGATCACTACTTTTGCGACCGTTTGCGTAGATGCTCTTCTTATTCTGGTACTCGTAAGTTAGCCACCATATTATGCTTAGCCGCTGCTGCAACCTTCACCACTTTACCTCTTCCTACCCATAAAGCTTTGCTAGTCTTGTTACCCATGGTTATGGGATTGCTGAGTCCTCGTGGCTCACAGATACTACAACACCAGATGCAGGTTCAGCCGAGTTCGAAGCAGGAGCTGGTTCAGTTCTTCACTGGGAGCTCGATGAAGAGAGTGGCCGTTAGCTTGTGACGTTTTCGACGATCAGTAGTGGATTCTACTAGGATTCAATCCTGACTAGTGGCTTTATGTTGTTTTGGTATCTTTCTTTTGGTTCTTTGCCTGTAGTCGGGTTGTGATGTTTGGAATGATGTTTTGCTTATGTAATGTATTGTGTGAAGTGGCGAGTGTAAGCCAACTATCTCATTTTGCAATTTAATCCCTCTTTTACATGAGTCGTGCAAAGATACCAAACTTGAGATCATTCTAGGATGGGCTTATACCTTTAAGTTGTGCCTCGACACGCAGGAGGTATAGTCCCATCCTGGGCATTACAAGTTGGTATTCAGAGCCTTCTCCGACCTAGAAGCCCCCACTGATTGATCGAATCGTTGACGGTTGAGTCTAGACACACACTTGAAAATGTTTTGAGTCCTATATATATATCGGAGAGTAGGATTTCTTTTGCTCCTCATCTCTTTTCTCTCTGGTGAGGACTCCTGACGACTACTCTTGCCTCTTCTACTTTCAAAAATTGCACCAAATTTTTTTAGGATCTCGCGAGTATTGTTTGGATTGTTCCGATGTGTTTGTGACGAGAACATTGTTCTCGATGCCTCCTGTCATTAGGGGTTGTGGCAGTGTCCCGGGGAGTTGAGCTCAGAGGTGTTGTCGTCACAAATCCATCGCGGCAGTACTAGAATACTTAAGACGGCCGACATCGAAAACTCTCCTATGCGGTTAGTGGCAAGATAACCCCGACATCACCCAGTACTGGGGAGGTAGTTCGGGAGTATTGCCATAGCTTGTATAGTGGATGCGTTTCGAAGGTCCGAGGTAAACGGTTTCCGAGAACAACTGGTTATGTGTTGAAGGATGGATACAGCTGGATGTAGGTTTAGAGTTGATTGCGCTGTGCTTCCCCTGTATCCCCAACACCTGATTGCATAACTGGAAACTTTCGGAAATTAATAGGTGGGTTCATCTAGTAGTTCTAGGCATTCTTCCAATGAGTGCATGATATGAAGTTCAGGGTTCTACATTGAGTGAAGTGGTTTTATGGACTTGTTCTTATCGGGAGTTGCATCTTAAAGGGTCCTTGGCTATGCTGATCCGGGGATTGCAAAACCCTTTTGTAACACGTTCCATGAGCTTTCAGCACGAAGATGTCGAACAAAGCTTCTATCTTGTATTTGTTCTATCTGTTCCTTGTTCCTTTTTTTATTTACTTTTCTTCTCCCAGTGGCTTCTCGACAAGTTGATGTACCTGCGGAATTCATTCGTTCAATTCTCTGTTCGGATAGATGTGTTGCAACAGAATCTTCTTCATAAACATATCTATCCTTTGTTTCGTTTTGATTCTGGTATTCGAGTTGCTTCGATGTCAAATGTTGATTCCATACCTTTACTAATCGGTATTCTCATATTTCTATGGGAGTGCAGGTCCTTCGTGATCATCAAGATGGTTATGTTAAATTCTTTTTCAAGCGGTGTCCATTTTGTTCGTCTCAAATTGTCTTTGTTTTCCCCACCCTCCCACCCTTCTTCTTCTCGGAGCAAGAAATTCTCAGATGAAGTATCCATTTTATTCATGTGATATTTCTTCATTCATTTCCTCTATGTTCTTATCCGGTGCTTTATCGTGAAGATGCTCAAGAACTCCAAGTTCATCATTCTTTTGTTCTCATATTCTGCCGGTGGATGTAATTCAAGATTTCGATGTTGATCTTATCATTTTCCCCATTTCACAATGCTCTCTTATTCCGGTGCTTCAATTAATCATTCTCCTCTTCCTATCCATATCCGGAGTGCTGAAGATTCATAATTCCATTCTTAATCCTTTCAAATTATTTTGAGGATTGCCATCTTATTCAGGCCATTTAATTCAACCGGTGCAATATCTCTTAAGCAATCTATTTCAACGGAGATTTCTTTAGTGGGCCCTAACCCACAGGTCTTTTCCCAGGATCATACCTGACTCTTCTAATTTTTCTGGAGTTATACTCAAATTCTTTTCAAAGTGTGACGTAAGAATGTTTTCCATCAGTCATATGCCTTCTCCAAGTTTACTTTCAAATTCTTTTCATCATTGGTTCAACCTTTTTAATTCTTCATTCCGGAGTGCTCAACAATTCTTATGGCATTTCTCATCTTCATTCTCAACATTTGGAGACCGGAGAAGTGTTTCTCTTAAATCTTGACCCGTCTTCTTGAAGATTCGTGGTTCTAGCTTCATGCCATCCTCATTATTGTTCCGTTTGTGAGGAATTCTTTTTATACCCATCCAAAGCATTTCATGAATTCTTTTCTTTGTGATCCTCCGAAGGCCATCAATTCAGAATATTTCTTCGTTCTCAGTTTTCAACTTCGTTCTCCAAATATTCTTCATTGATGCCTCTTCGTTCGTCTCCCTATTCTTACGGTGGTTCATTCAAGTTTACCCTTCCGTTGTTATCGTTTTAATTCATTTGTTCTTTTCATAATCCTACCGGTGAAGCGTTCAAGATTATTTCTCAAGTTTGGCTCTATCTCTCTCCAATCCATTTCAAGAAGAATAAGTAGTATGCCAAATCCTTTGGTTGTCATCAATTTAAATTGGTGAAGGATATGCATGACATAATTCTTATTATTATCCCTTCAAGGTGATTAATCTCTTTTTCCGGAGCTTGTTCATCATATCATATTCTCGGTTCTAAGTGTTTCATCTTGTTTTCCGGAGCTCCAAGTTATTTCAATTATCATTTCAAAGCTCCATCTAATTCATCACAGGCCTTGAATCTTATTCTTTTCATCTTTCACTTCTCATGCTTTCATTACCGGAGTTCTCATGGTGGTTCATCATCATTTAATTCATCCTCGAAGTCTTCATCAAGATTCTTGTTAGAGCTCAAGCATTCTTCATCATGCTTTCCAAGTGCAATTCTTTCTACCTTATCTTTTCAGATGGTGTTATGTCATTCTTGTCAATTCCTTCATGTTTCATGATTCATGAGTTATCAAGAATGAGATATTTAAACCCATCATTTTCCTTGATCTGGAGATCTTTTCAACCCCTCAATTATTCGTTGGAGTTATCTTGGGTTGTATTTCACCAAAAGCTTTCCCTGAGAATTGTTGCTATTATGGTGCTTATAAATGACCCAAGTTCTTCAATTATCATTCCGGTGAAATAAGTTTTTCGTCTCCTTGTTGATCTCAATCAAATCAATTGTTTAAGCTAGTGGCTGGTTGTCACCTCTTAATTTTGAGATGTTTTCCATAAGCCCACATCAAGCTTATTTTTTTGTTGTTGATTATTTCCAACAACTTTATTCAACCCTTCTTCGTAAGGATGTTTTTCATATTCATTTTGGGAGAAGTTGTCTTTTCTTCTCCGTTATTTCTTCCCAACGATCTTGCGTCTATTCTTTCCTTGATTTATATGCTATTCTTTCATTCCGGAGGCATTGTCATGTTGCTCTCTCCAAACCATCATCTCGTTTTTTTTATCAAGATCATATTCTCACTTGCTTGTTTATTTAACCGGAGTGTTCTGTTCTCCATTCTATTTCTCTCATCTTATCAAGTTTTGCCTATCTTTTTAACCGGAGTGCTGTCTGAGTCTTTCTTAACCTTCTGCCATTCTTTTAATTGTTTCGGAGGCAATGTGTTGTTGATTTCATCTACTATCATCCATCTTCTCAAGTTCTTGTTCTTTTCCTTCCATTTTCAGTCGGAGTGCTGCCCGAATTCTGTCATTCTTATTCCTTGGCTATACCGTTGCAGTTTCATATTCTTTTGGTTCGTAAGCTCTTGTTTCATGTCTTTCAACCTGCAAGGTTCTCATTATGTTCTTTGTTCCTCTTTTCTAACAGAGTTTTCATATTTGTTCATCTCCGTTGTATTCTTCTTTCAACTTGTTTAACCTCTCAAGGTTCGTGGTTTCACTCGTCTGTCAAAGAAGCAACTTTGTTTTACCTCTTCCTCTTCTGGTTTTTACCCGGTGATATCTCTACGATCTCGGGTCGAGATCCTCTGTTAGTGTGGGAGAGTTGTGACGCCCGAAGACCGACGTCCCAGAAGATTCCAGAAGCTTCCAGAAGATTCCAGATGTTCCGGGTTTCTCCCGTGTGTTTCTTTTGTCTTGTGTTATTTATTTTTGCATTGCATCATGTCATCATGCCATCATGTCATATTTATTTTTGCATCTCAACCTAAATAAATTGTGTGGACCTTCGGTCCATTTAAATCAAGGGAAGGTGACTTCTCTTTATAACATATGCCCTCCCGATATTCAGGGAGCTATATTAAGAAATATTCCATTTGTTTGGAAATAACCCAACACACTTGCATATATTTTCTCCATGCCTCTTAATTCAAGTTTCACCGTCAAAACCTCCCTATAATTCTTTTCCCTTTTATCGAGGCTCCTCCTAAAATCTAGACTCCTTTTAAACTCCTTTAAGGCAAGCTTTTTATTTTAGTTTGTTTTTCCCTATTTTTGTTGGAACTAGTTTTGTGGGGTTGGTTTATTCCATAAAGCCTTACAAAAATGTTCCATCATTTTTTTCCTGTTCTGGCCTCTTTTCTTAATATTTTGGATCCCTCTCTATTTTATTTCTGCTGAAGAAATAAAATAAGTGGAGCAGCTAGGACTCCCTAGGCCATCTGGGCCTCAGCCTCCCCCCCAACCGGCCCATCTAGTCCACTGCAGCCCATCCTCCCTCCACCTCCTGGCCCATTCGGCCCAAGTCTCCCTAAACCCTAGCCCGTCCCTCTCCGTGCATCGCTCCCTCATCTCGCTCTCCCTCTGCCGCCAGGATGCCCGAAACCTATCAGCCCGATTCCCTTTCTCCCCCTTCGCCCGTACCTTCCCTCTTCCCTCTCGATCTCCCTCGCAGCTCCAGCTCGCCAGGCCCGCGGCCACAAGCCCGAGCGCCCCGAGCAGCTCCTCCCGTCGCTCCTGCGTCCAATCCCAGCGCGCGCCGCGCCACTTCTCCAGCCCTCCAGCGCTGAGGCCAGCGCCTCGCCACCCCTCTCGACTTCCGCGCGATTCCCGCGTCGGCCAGAGGCCCGTGGCCTCCCTTCCTCGCCGGCCAGAGCGCCCTCGCTCTCTCCTCCTCCGTCGCCGCCCCGGATTCGCCGTCCGACCTCTCCCTCCGTGCTCCTCTGCTGCCTCAAGCCCTGCCTCGCCATGGCGTTCCACGAGCCGCCCCGCAGCGCAAGGCCACCGGCGCGCCAGGCCTCCGCTCCACCTCGCCTCTTCCCTCCAGACCGCGCGCCGCGTCCGGCCGCCCCAAGCCCTGCTGTCTCTTCCAGCAGACCCCGAGCGCCCGTCTTCTGGCCCTCTAGCGCCGAGCCCGCTCCCTCCTCTCCGACCTCGGCGACCCAGGCCCGTGCCCCGTCCTCTCCGGCGAGTCCTGCCGGTGACCAGCAACAGCACCGGCACCGTCTAGTTTGCTGCAGGGGACGTTCCATCAGTTGCAGAACGCCAAGTTACGTACGGTCGTCTTCGGTACGGTGGTTCCAGTCAAGACTCGCCGACAGCCCGTCAAGTTCGACTACAACGAGAACCCGACCAAGTTCCACTACGTCCATGACGACCTTATGACAAGTACCACGACGACCGAACGGCTACGATGACAAGTACATCTACGAACGGGAACGCCTACACGACGACACTACACGACGCGTCAAGTACCCCTTCGGATGCGTCAAGTTCGACTACACATGGAGATCCCGTGTACCCCGACGTCGCAAGTACCACGACACGTAACGTGAACGTCTACCGTCGCCGAAGACCCGTGAACAACTACTTCCTCTTCGGCCGTGTACCACTACTTCCCTCTACGGAATGACCTGCTTCGTTGACGACCTCGTGAACCACTACTTCCTCTACGTCCCTCGACGAATCGAACCCCTCCGAGAACGATGGTTCTGAAGGTATAACGAGACGATGACCTGTGAGATGCTTGTGTTGTATGAGATGTTTCACTTGTGCTCCGTGCCGTTTCGTCCTTTTGTCATGATCCTTGGTTGCCTCGTCGCCGACTCGTGGGAACCCGGTGACGGGATCGCCCCACCTTTCATCTCGTGTGACTCGCTCACGCCATCTTTCTTTTGCACCGGTCTCTCAACGAGTTACCGGAACCGATATGATGTCGTTGCATCATTTTCAGATCTTTGTCGTGGCACCCTTTCCTTCCACCACGGTGACAAATGCTTCATATCCTCTTATGTCAACCCTTTTAATAAACTTGCATAAACTTGATCATGTCATCCGCATCATTTAACAACCTTTGAATGTTTAATTGTTGTTGCTTATAATTATTAAACATGCTCATGGGGATTTTCCGGATATGTTGTTGTTATTTCCGGCGTCATTTAAAATGCCTAAATAGTGTAGTTTTATTATGCTTCACCTCTTGCCATGTTAAAAACATTTAATCTTGTCTTGTAAATAAATGAGAGTCAATTAAATAATTTTAATGTGGTGTTTCGTCAATATGCAACTCGTTGCATATTGAGCTCCACTTAACTTGTAGTATTGTTTGTGCACTTTGCCATGCCATGCATATTTAAACCGGACATGCATCATGCTTGCTTGTGCATCGTATGCCTTGTATATGCTTGTGTGTTTACCGTGTTGTTTTGCTTCTTTCCGGTTGCTTCTCTTGTTAGCTTCGGTTTCGTTCCGGAGTTGTGAGGATTCGCTCGTCTATGTTGCTCCGTCTACTTCGTGGATCCGTTCTTCTCCCTTGTGGAATCCCAGGCAAGATGATCATACCCTTGGATACCTTTACTACCATTGCCATGCTTAGTTGTCTCGATGCTATCGTTACATGTCGCGCTACCCATTTTTATCTCAGCCCTCTCCTTGTTGCCATGAAACCTCTAAACTTGACACCTTCCTAGCAAAACCACTGTTTGGCTATGTTACCCGCTTGCTCAGCCCCTCTTATAGCGTTGTTAGTTGCAGGTGAAGATGAAGTTTGTTCCAGGAGGGAACTTGTTGTTGGATATATCACAATATCTATAATTATTATTTAACACACCTATATACTGGGCATGGGTGGAAGGCTTGGCCTTTTGCTCGGTGTTTTGTTCCACTCATGCCACCTTAGGCGCCGATAAACCGGCATTATGTTCCTTGATTTTGCGTTCCTTACACGATGGGTGAAATGGGGACCCCTTGACAGTTCGACTTTGAATAAAACTCCTCCAGCAAGGCCCAACATTGGTTTTAATTTGCCTCATAATAACAACTTAATTAATTAATTAAATTTGCATAGGGGGTCGCGTCCCCGAGGATTCTTAATTCTACATAGCAGGGGGGCCAGTGCTGATAGTGTTGGTCCCAAACTAGAGCCACTTGCGGTGCCACCCAGTTATCTGGGGTCTTCGGTTACTGTACGTAGCGCTCATCCGGACGTGGCCTGAGACGAGATGCGCGCGGCTACCATCAGGGTGTCGGCACGCCGGGAGGTCTTGCTGGACTTGTTTTACCATTGTCGAAATGACTTGTGCTACCGGGATGCCGAGCCTGATCGGATTTCCCTAAGATAAGGAGTGATGATATTATATTTATCACTTCAGCTAATCGTGAGAGCTTGTGATGGGCTAAGTTGGGACACCCCTGCAGGGTTATGATCTTTCGAAAGCCGTGCCCGCGGTTATGTGGCAGATTGGAATTTGTTAATGTCCGGTTGTAGAAAACTTGACAGAGGATCCGAAGTAAAACACACAACTGTGTGAGTAACCGTGACTGTCTCTTTTCACTTTGAGAAGAGAACACGGTGGGGTTATGTTTGACTCGTATGTAGTTAGGATCTTTAGCGATCACTACTTTTGCGACCGTTTGCGTAGATGCTCTTCTTATTCTGGTACTCGTAAGTTAGCCACCATATTATGCTTAGCCGCTGCTGCAACCTTCACCACTTTACCTCTTCCTACCCATAAAGCTTTGCTAGTCTTGTTACCCATGGTTATGGGATTGCTGAGTCCTCGTGGCTCACAGATACTACAACACCAGATGCAGGTTCAGCCGAGTTCGAAGCAGGAGCTGGTTCAGTTCTTCACTGGGAGCTCGATGAAGAGAGTGGCCGTTAGCTTGTGACGTTTTCGACGATCAGTAGTGGATTCTACTAGGATTCGATCCTGACCTGTGGCTTTATGTTGTTTTGGTATCTTTCTTTTGGTTCTTTGCCCGTAGTCGGGTTGTGATGTTTTGAATGATGTTTTGCTTATGTAATGTATTGTGTGAAGTGGCGAGTGTAAGCCAACTATCTCATTTTGCAATTTAATCCCTCTTTTACATGAGTCGTGCAAAGATACCAAACTTGAGATCATTCTAGGATGGGCTTATACCTTTAAGTCGTGCCTTGACACGTAGGAGGTATAGTCCCATCCTGGGCATTACAAGTTGGTATTCAGAGCCTTCTCCGACCTAGAAGCCCCCACTGATTGATCGAATCGTTGACGGTTGAGTCTAGACACACACTTGAAAATGTTTTGAGTCCTATATATATATATCGGAGAGTAGGATTTCTTTTGCTCCTCATCTCTTTTCTCTCCGGTGAGGACTCCTGACGACTACTCTTGCCTCTTCTACTTTCAAAAATTGCACCAAATTTTTTTTAGGATCTCGCGAGTATTGTTTGGATTGTTCCGATGTCTTTGTGACGAGAACATTGTTCTCGATGCCTCCTGTCATTAGGGGTTGTGGCAGTGTCCCGGGGAGTTGAGCTCCGAGGTGTTGTCATCACAAATCCATCGCGGCAGTACTAGAATACTTAAGACGGCCGACATCGAAAACTCTCCTATGCGGTTAGTGGCAAGATAACCCCGACATCACCCAGTACTGGGGAGGTAGTTCGGGAGTATTGCCATAGCTTGTATAGTGGATGCGTTTCGAAGGTCCGAGGTAAACGGTTTCCGAGAACAACTGGTTATGTGTTGAAGGATGGATACAGCTGGATGTAGGTTTAGAGTTGATTGCGCGGTGCTTCCCCTGTATCCCCAACACCTGATTGCATAACTGGAAACTTTCGGAAATTAATAGGTGGGTTCATCTAGTAGTTTTAGGCATTCTTCCAATGAGTGCATGATATGAAGTTCGGGGTTCTACATTGAGTGAAGTGGTTTTATGGACTTGTTCTGATCGGGAGTTGCATCTTAAAGGGTCCTTGGCTATGCTGATCCAGGGATTGCAAAACCCTTTTGTAACACGTTCCATGAGCTTTCAGCACGAAGATGTCGAACAAAGCTTCTATCTTGTATTTGTTCTATCTGTTCCTTGTTCCTTTTTTTATTTACTTTTCTTCTCCCAGTGGCTTCTCGACAAGTTGATGTACCTGCGGAATTCATTCATTCAATTCTCTGTTCGGATAGATGTGTTGCAACATAATCTTCTTCATAAACATATCTATCCTTTGTTTCGTTTTGATTCTGGTATTCGAGTTGCTTTGATGTCAAATGTTGATTCCATACCTTTACTAATCGGTATTCTCATATTTCTATGGGAGTGCAGGTCCTTCGTGATCATCAAGATGGTTATGTTAAATTCTTTTTCAACCGGTGTCCATTTTGTTCGTCTCAAATTGTCTTTGTTTTCCCCACCCTCCCACCCTCCTTCTTCTCGGAGCAAGAAATTCTCAGATGAAGTATCCATTTTATTCATGTGATATTTCTTCATTCATTTCCTCTATGTTCTTATCCGGTGCTTTATCGTGAAGATGCTCAAGAACTCCAAGTTCATCATTCTTTTGTTCTCATATTCTGCCGGTGGATGTAATTCAAGATTTCGATGTTGATCTTATCCTTTTCCCCATTTCACAATGCTCTCTTATTCCGGTGCTTCAGTTAATCATTCTCCTCTTCCTATCCATATCCGGAGTGCTGAAGATTCATAATTCCATTCTTAATCCTTTCAAATTATTTTGAGGATTGCCATCTTATTCAAGCCATTTAATTCAACCGGTGCAATATCTCTTAAGCAATCTATTTCAACGGTGATTTATTTAGTGGGCCCTAACCCACAGGTCTTTTCCCAGGATCTTACCTGACTCTTCTAATTTTTCTGGAGTTATACTCAAATTCTTTTCAAAGTGTGACGTAAGAATGTTTTCCATCAGTCATATGCCTTCTCCAAGTTTACTTTCAAATTCTTTTCATCATTGTTTCAACCTTTTTAATTCTTCATTCCGGAGTGCTCAACAATTCTTATGGCATTTCTCGTCTTCATTCTCAACATTTGGAGACCGGAGAAGTGTTTCTCTTAAATCTTGACCCGTCTTCTTGAAGATTCGTGGTTCTAGCTTCATGCCATCCTCATTATTCTTCCGTTTGTGAGGAATTCTTTTTATACCCATCCGAAGCATTTCATGAATTCTTTTCTTTGTGATCCTCCGAAGGCCATCAATTCAGAATATTTCTTCGTTCTCAGTTTTCAACTTCGTTCTCCAAATATTCTTCATTGATGCCTCTTCGTTCGTCTCCCTATTCTTACGGTGGTTCATTCAAGTTTACCCTTCAGTTGTTATCGTTTTAATTCATTTGTTCTTTTCATAATCCTACCGGTGAAGCGTTCAAGATTATTTCTCAAGTTTGGCTCTATCTCTCTCCAATCCATTTCAAGAAGAATAAGTAGTATGCCAAATCCTTTGGTTGTCATCAATTTAAATTGGTGAAGGATATGCATGACATAATTCTTATTCTTATTCCTTCAAGGTGATTTAATCTCTTTTTCCGGAGCTTGTTCATCATATCATATTCTCGGTTCTAAGTGTTTCATCTTGTTTTCCGGAGCTCCAAGTTATTTCCATTATCATTTCAAAGCTCCATCTAATTCATCACAGGCCTTGAATCTTATTCTTTTCATCTTTCACTTCTCATGCTTTCATTACCGGAGTTCTCATGGTGGTTCATCATCATTTAATTCATCCTCGAAGTCTTCATCAAGATTCTTGTTGGAGCTCAAGCATTCTTCATCATGCTTTCCAAGTGCAATTCTTTCTACCTTATCTTTTCAGATGGTGTTATGTCATTCTTGTCAATTCCTTCATGTTTCATGATTCATGAGTTATCAAGAATGAGATATTTAAACCCATCATTTTCCTTGATCTGGAGATCTTTTCAACCCCTCAATTATTCGTTGGAGTTATCTTGGGTTGTATTTCACCAAGAGCTTTCCCTGAGAATTGTTGCTATTATGGTGCTTATAAATGACCCAAGTTCTTCAATTATCATTCCGGTGAAATAAGTTTTTCGTCTCCTTGTTGATCTCAATCAAATCAATTGTTTAAGCTAGTGGCTGGTTGTCACCTCTTAATTTTGAGATGTTTTCCATAAGCCCACATCAAGCTTATTCTTTTGTTGTTGATTATTTCCAACAACTTTATTCAACCCTTCTTCGTAAGGATGTTTTTCATATTCATTTTGGGAGAAGTTGTCTTTTCTTCTCCGTTATTTCTTCCCAACGATCTTGCGTCTATTCTTTCCTTGATTTATATGCTATTCTTTCATTCCGGAGGCATTGTCATGTTGCTCTTTCCAAACCATCATCTCGTTTTTTATCAAGATCATATTCTCACTTGCTTGTTTATTTAACCGGAGTGTTCTGTTCTCCATTCTATTTCTCTCATCTTATCAAGTTTTGCCTATCTTTTTAACCGGAGTGCTGTCTGAGTCTTTCTTAACCTTGTGCCATTCTTTTAATTGTTTCGGAGGCAATGTGTTGTTGATTTCATCTACTATCATCCATCTTCTCAAGTTCTTGTTCTTTTCCTTCCATTTTCAGTCGGAGTGCTGCCCGAATTCTGTCATTCTTATTCCTTGGCTATACCGTTGCAGTTTCATATTCTTTTGGTTCGTAAGCTCTTGTTTCATGTCTTTCAACCTGCAAGGTTCTCATTATGTTCTTTGTTCCTCTTTTCTAACGGAGTTTTCATATTTGTTCATCTCCGTTGTATTCTTCTTTCAACTTGTTTAACCTCTCAAGGTTCGTGGTTTCACTCGTCTGTCAAAGAAACAACTTTGTTTTACCTCTTCCTCTTCCGGTTTTTACCCGGTGATATCTCTAGGATCTCGGGTCGAGATCCTCTGTTAGTGTGGGAGAGTTGTGACGCCCGAAGACCGACGTCCCAGAAGATTCCAGATGTTCCGGGTTTCTCCCGTGTGTTTCTTTTGTCTTGTGTTATTTATTTTTGCATTGCATCATGTCATCATGCCATCATGTCATATTTATTTTTTGCATCTCAACCTAAATAAATTGTGTGGACCTTCGGTCCATTTAAATCGAGGGAAGGTGACTTCTCTTTATAACATATGCCCTCCCGATATTCAGGGAGCTATATTAAGAAATATTCCATTTGTTTGGAAATAACCCAACACACTTGCATATATTTTCTACATGCCTCTTAATTCAAGTTGCTTGCTAATTCTCTTGTACCAGTAAACATGTGCTTGCTAAAAATTTGCTAAACCAAAAACTCTGTACTGAGCGGGAATGCTGCTCGTGCATCCAAATTCCATAGCCAAAATTTTGCCATATGTGTCCACCATACCTACCTATGCATGGTATTTAATAGCCATTCCAAGTAAATTGCTCATGTGCTACCTTTAAAACCTTCAAAATTTATCCTTATTTGTGTCTCTGTTTTAGCTCATGAGGAAGTGGTAGATAGTTCATTATTACTTGTGTTGGACAGAACGACCCCTGACGTGCATGTCCTTAATTTTGCAAAAAGAGCTGGCAAAAGGGTATGCCCAGCCCGCTTTACATGTCATCAATATCAATATCAAAAACCTCCTTCACACATCGTACCTGAGAAATCAGACAAACTTTGGCTAGTGATAAACAAAGGAGAAAGGGGAGTGTTATCATTCCTCTATGAGAGCCGCTCTTAAGTTCTGTTTGGCATGAGTAGTAGTGCATTGTTTATTACCATTCGTTGACATAAGCATACATCTCTCAAAATTGCTTTTACATCTCTATGTTTTCAAAAATAAAAAGCTCTAGCACATGAGTAATCCATGCTTCCCTCTGCGAAGGGCCTATCTTTTACTTTTAAATGTTGAGACATTTTTCCTATGTTCTAATCTTCTTCCTCCACCATAACCAAGCATCTAGTGTTAACCTTGGTTTCAAGTTGATTATGTTCAAAATTTCTGCTTAGTTATATATAATCTTTGTGCATTGAACTTATCCATGAGATAAATATGTTGAAAAGTGGAAAGCATTGCTGAAACTTTATCTTCCTTTGTGTTGGCTAGAATGCTTTTGATGAGAGAACTCCTTTGGGGCTAACAGTTGTGCTTAACTTTATAGTTTCATGTCTTCAATTGTACTATTCATGATAAGAATTTACTTAGATGATCACTTGGTTATTCATTGTTTACTTGCTTCCAACTATAGACAATTGGTTTGGTTCACCTTATTTCAGTCCATATGCTTTACCTTATTACTTGATCAAGATTGTGTTAGTAGCATGTCACCTCAAAAATTATCTATGTTATCATTCTACCTACTCGAGGACGAGTAGGAATTAAGCTTGGGGATGTTGATACGTCCCAAACGTATCCATAATTTTTGCTTGTGCCATGCTTGCTTTGCATCATTGTCTCATGTTTCTATCAAAGTTTTCTATCTTTTTAAGCATTTATTGGACTAACTTACTAATGGTTGCAAAAGTGCACAATGTTCTTGTTTTACACTTTATTGTGTAGGAATTACTTGGAAAGTGACAAAAACGCAAAAGGAGTCGTATTGGAGTAGGACTCTGACTTTCCCGAAATCTGTCTGAGAACGTTTTTAGAAGATGGTCACGTTCCGGCCCGAAGACTACGTCAAACGGAAAAAACCTAGTTGCGAAAGTTGTGGGGAATTTCGAGAGGATGCTTTTGGATATAAAATTCGTCCAAATCGGAGTCCGGACGGCCGAGAAAAGCCCATTTTACTGAAGCCCAAAATCTGATGACGGGAATCCGAGAGTCTATATAAAGAGAGGAAACCTAGGTCACCAAGGGCCACGAATTTTCCTTCTCCCAGGCCGCCGTCTTGGAGGGGAGGACCAGCACCATTGCAGCACCATCCACAAGGAAGTAGGGGGGCCAAGGAGCCGCTGCCCCCTAGGGCCGTAGCTATGTGGTTATCTCTCCCTCCCATGATGTGATCTTCGTTGTGATCATAGGCTATGTTAATCTAGGGTGATCCCATGATATTTCCCCTTCCTCTATGTATTGAATTGATGTAATCACTTGTCTTTATCTAGTATAATCCCCGAGACCAAGGTGACAGCGGTCTATTGGACATGGATTAGAAGAATATTTTCATGAGTGATTTCCTTTTTTGTGTGTTGATTGAAGATTGAGAGTCTCTTGGTGCTTGTATTTGACTATCCTGGAGATATGTTATGGTGATTGTGGTACTCTCTTTGGATGGCCGCGGTGACATTGGGAAATCCATAGATTGAGAACTACGAACTTTGAGGTGTGCTTTTGTAGCCCTACATAATTCTCGTCCTCTCTTGACCACAAAGGAATGACCTCCGAGTGCGTCTCCATTGCATGTTTTATGGGAAATATCATGTGATTAGACTATGTCAATGGTGTTGAGAGAGTCCACTAGTGAAAGTATGATCCCTAGGCCTTGTTTTCATTAATTGAACACCGTTTACTTTCAGTTCTATTACATGTTTGCTTGCTGCCATTTTTATTTCAGATTTACAAATACATCTTTTGCCATCCATATCACTTGCCATTTAACATATCTTCGCCGAACTAGTGCACCTATACATCTGACAAGTGTATTAGGTGTGTTGGGGACACAAGAGACTTCTTGTATCTTGATTGCAGGGTTGCTTGAAAGGGGTACGTTCAACCTCCACTTCCCTGAGTTCGATAAACCTTGGGTTACTCACTTAAGGGAAATTTGCTGCTGTCCTACAAACCTCTGCTCTTGGAGGCCCAAAACTGTCTACAGGAATAGAAGCGTGTAGTAGACATCACATGGCATGCGATAAGGCCGCTCCAGAGCGTGCTATAGTGCACCCTCGCACTGTAGCTTCGCCCAATCCAGCGTAGCCGACAGCCTCGAGCTCTCCCCTCGCGCCTCCCAACGCCCCTCGACGTCCGCAACCTCCACCGGTGCTGTCCCCCTCCTCCTAAGCCCTCCAGTGGCCGTCTCCACACGCGCGCCGGCCGCCCGCAGCCTCCACTCGCCGGCCTCACACGCGCGCGTTGTCTGGAAGCCTCCCCGCTCCTCCTCTCTCCTCTACTAGGCGTAGGGCTCGTCCAGCAACGCCACAGACACACTCCCGTCGCCTCCCGTGCGCTGTGGCGTCAAGCAGAAGCTCGCCGTAGCACAGGTCCACGGGACCTCGCCGTTCCCCTATAAATAGGACCCCCCCCCCGAGCCCTCTACTCTGCACCAACAGCCTCCCCTCATCCCCTTTAGCCCTCCAGCACCACTAGTTCGTCCCCGAAGAGCCCCAGTGCTCGGGATCGACCGGAGCTCCGCCGCGTCGGGCAGCCGGCGATCTCGAGGTACAGGCCCTCTCAGCCCCTCCTTTTGCTCGATTCGGAACCGCCGCACCTCGCTGATGCATTCCCCTCCATTTTCCCCTTCTGCAGCTGCCGGAAACGAGCTAGCCAGCAGCTTCTCGACGACCCTCCGCCGTCCCACCTCGCCGCCGACGAACCCGACCTCCCCGGCGAGTCGCACCACCACCACTGCATCCGCGGCTCGCTGCTGAGTCCGTCCCTGCCCTCCGTTGGCTCCGCCGTGCCCGGATTCGCCGCCGGTGAGCTCGCCGTCGCCGTGGCCGAGAGGTTGAAGATGATAGGCGGGCCCCGCCTGTCATCCTCACCACTCTCTCTCTCCCCTCGCAGCCGCTGACCGCCGGGCCCCGCCCGTCAGGTTTGAAAACCTGACGCGCGCGCGCTGGCGCCCGTGCGGCTGGGTTGTTAGCCCTGGGCCGTGCACTGTGGCCGTCCTGGCCCAGTTGCACAGGGCTTTTTCTTCTTTTCTTTTCTGTAAAAACTTCAATTAATTTTACAGAAATGAATATTTATCCAAATAAATTAATTCCAACTCCTAAATTCTTGTAATATTCCAACCTATTTAATGGTGTCACTTTCACACATATCCATGAAACTTTCCTGTTCTGTTCAAATTTAAATTCAAATTTGAGCAATAAAACTCCTGTTCTAAAATCCCTAGATTCCATTCTGTAACTCCAAATCTCCAACTAAGAATTTTCTCCATCTTAGTTTTCCCTCTAGTATTTAACAAAAATAAGTTGACATTTTTCTGAGCACTTTGATTTTTCTGTTTTCATTGTGGTCTTATTTTCCCGTTGTTATTTTGCGACGATTAGATCCCGTATTTGACGAAGTTGCTGAAGAATGAGAAGGAGAAGGATTTGAAGACTTTGAAGACCAAGCCAATCCAGGCAAGCAGCCCTTTGACCATGATACACTTGTTCTTCGGAACCCGTTTGTTTCCGATGCATGATGATAGAGTTACGGTGGTGACCTAGTTGAAACCACCACATGATGCATGCTTTGCTCATGATCTTGCTATGTGCTAGGTGTCATACAAATGGTTAGTAGTGATGCTTAGTGATGCATGTGTGCCATGATACCTTCGTGGTTGCATTCTTTTCGAAAAACCCCGTCGGGTGCCATTCATGCCCGAGGGAGATGATGAGATGGGTAACCACTTGATGACGAAGTGGTGTACCGAGACAAGTATGTGTGATGTTTTTCAAACGGATTGGTTTAAGTTGCGACCGTTATTCCAACCATACATGTGCAACCACTCTACCCCTTATGGGACGGGGCGTTATTAATTACTTAGGCCGATACTAGCATGGTGCCCGCATTACTAGTGACGGGAAGACTTGAGGTCTTTCCCGGGACGGGGTCGTGCTTGGATAGACGACCATGACTGTTTTCACAGGGCACCGGACACACCGTTGGTCCCTTCGGGTACGCGTGACATTGAATATTAGGGCAAGTCCCGTGATCTATTGTTTGTACTCGAGGGCCGTGTACCAACGAGTGGACACTATGTTAGTGTCGTCTAAGGAAAGATAATGACCGGGTGCTTCCCCCAGGTACTTGAGGTACTGCGGGATCGTGGGTGACACGAAAGCTTCCCGGATCTTGTGGGTAAAGTGCGCAACCTCTGCAGAGTGTAAAACTATTCGAATAGCCGTGTCCACGGTCAAGGACAGTTGGGTAACCGCACTTGGGCTACATCCAATGTTTGCGAAACCTTGTGTGTGTGTGTGTGTATGTTGAGTCAAGGTGGTGACTTGACTCGATGAGATGAATCATATCCATGTTGATATCGGTAACCTGTCTTCGAGGTTGCGTGAAGTTATTGATGCATATAATTGATGGTAGAATATTTATTCTAGCCCATTGCTACATTGCTCATTGTTGTTCAATTGCATTGTTACTTTGAACCAAATCATGGGTTGCTTGCGAGTACGTTCAAAGTACTCATTGGCTTGCCACTGGTTATTTAATTGGCCAGGCATGGATGAACAGGAATATGATGAAGAGTTCTTTGGAGACGAACATGCGAACTAGGACGCTATCCCAGTCAGAATGCCTGTAGGGTTAAGGCAGATGGCATGGGTTCTACCTATCATCGAAGACTTCCGCTATTTGTGTTATTTGCTATTCAGCCCGTGAGGCTTTATCTATGTAAGACTTGGCCATAATGGCCATAATTTGTGTAAGACGATATGTATGGATGTAAGACTCTTGTTATTCAGCTTCTGTGTGTTCAGTGAGCATTGATCTCTGGGATCACTGTACACGTGCATTCGGTGATCTCGACTTCTAAGTCGGGGTCCCCACAGAGCTGGTATCAGAGCCATCCTGACTGTAGGAAGCCTTAGTTAGCATGGGCGTTAGTTAGATGAGACCCCTTTTCAAAAACCTTCTGAACCTCTCTTCTTTTCTAAACCTGAGATTTCATCAGCTTATTAACCTCTCCTATTCCACCTTTGTAGATGGCCGCTGTACCCGAAGAGCACCTGACCACTGGGTTTCCATTGCTTCTCGAGGATAGCCTCCAGGAGTGTCAGTTCCACCGAGCGCCCATCCTCACATACCTTGAGAATTGGGTTAGCGACACTGAGGTGGAATACCATGTGGAAGTGATCGTGAAGGCAAACGATCCTCCCACAAGTTGGTTCTTCGAGGGACCCCAGATGGCAACACTACCACTCGCTGTCGAGGCTGCTGCACTCAAGGCACTAACCCGTCTCCGTGAGCTTCTTCCGGAGATGGCAGCCAAGATGACAACCCGCTTCTTACCTTACCGGAAGGAAGGTGAAGATGAAAGCAGCGCACTAGCCCCTCCACTGAAGGAAGGACTCTCGCTTCGGTTCCAGACCTACTTCAGTCTATGTGCCGACAGCTTGGCACAAGACTTGGCCGCGGAATCAATAAAGCTCCGAGAAGAACTTCACAAGACCAAGGCACTTCTTCGCCGAGCTCAAGAGAAGACAAATAGGATCAAGAAGGAAGGAGCACCTTCCGGACAATCCGCTATCGCATACCGAGGCGGAAGGCCCTCCAAAGATGTATCTTCCAAGAATGAAGAACCACCTCGGCGACGCCGGATGACGGCAAGGGAATATCGCAAGCTTCTCCCTGCACCACCGACGAAGCACCGTCGTATCCAACTCCTCCACTCCCCCACACCCTCAAGTGACAAGGGGGCCCAGACAGATGATGACAAGGAGGAAGACCCAGAAGAGCCGGAATACGCGACCGAGCATTCCGCCGCTTAGGCATTATTCGCTACTCGGATATGCCAGTTGTGACCTCTACGGTAGGATAGGTCGTGTAACCCCTATGCGCAGTCGAGTCCTTGTATGGTTCATATGAAACCATCTAGTGTTTTTGTCGTGTTTGGATGTATGTCGTATTCTTCCTTCGGGAATGTGTAAACGACTGCATCACCCATTTGGATTTTAATGAGTGTGTTTTGGCCTTTCGGCCCTTGCATGATTTGATTAGTGTCACACCCACCCCCTTACTAGGCACCCATCTATCTTGCTTTCCCTCTTCCAAGTCATGAGACCTTTTACCGCTTCAACAGGATGCCTATTGTAACTCGTACTGGTACCTCTACCCAGCAGCCTGAAGCCGGAGCATCTGCTCAGTCAGAGGCAGGCCACGACCAAGCTCCACCACCACCACCTCCTCCGAACATGGACATGGCTCAGCTTCTCCAAGCTTTCCGAGAGGAACGCCAAGCCAACACCGCAGCCCTTCAGTTGATTGCTCAAGCTGTCACCAACAACCGCCAGCCGGCGGGGAATGGCAATGGACGTTCCACGTTGGCAGAGTTCAAGAAGCATGCACCGCCAACCTTTATCGAGACTGCTGAACCCCTGGATGCAGACGACTTGGTCCGCACCATTGAGGACATACTGGAACTAGTCGGATGCACCGAAGACCGCGAGAAGGTGGCTTATGCAGCCCACTGGCTCGGGGGAACTGCTAGAGCTTGGTGGGATGGATTCAAGGTCATGCATGCTGAACAAGACATCACTTGGGTCAACTTCAAGGCAAAATTCCGCAAGGCCCACATTCCTTCCGGAATCATGGCTATCAAAAAGCGTGAGTTCCGAGCCCTGAAGCAAGGAAGTGGCACTGTCAAGGAGTACATGCAGAAGTTCAGTGTTCTGTCAAAGGGAAGGAACTTCGGTAACACATCTTGGGGAGCATTGTGCCTCCACACCGCTCCAGTGGAGACGTGCTTCCTCTCAAAGGGAAGGAACTTCGGTAACACATCCTCGTCTCCACCGGTTCAACTCTTGGTCATCTCTTACCTTTACTTGTGCAAGATTTATTGTGTTAGTTCCTTGCTTGCTTGTGTTCTTGTTATTGTTGCATCATATAGGTTGCTCACTTAGTTGCACATCTAGACAACCTATTTTGTTGCTAAGTTTAATTTGGTCAAGAAAAGCTAAAAATTGTTAGTTGCCTATTCACCCCATCTAGTCAACCATATCGATCCTTTCAATTGGTATCAGAGCCTCGTCTCTTTATTAAGTACTTTACCGTCCAAAGAGTATGGGAGAAACCATAGTCGAGATAGAGGAGCACTCCTATGGGAACCCATCTCTGTCTACGGCCGATGGGGGACCCTCGGTCTCTCATGAAGAGTTCAATGTGGCTTTGGATACATTGAGAACCTCTATGATGACCGAGGTCAAAGGCATGTTCAAAGAAGTTCTTGATGGGCTGAAATTATCCACCGCACTGTTGGAAGTAGCTCGTCTTACTAACAACGTGTCGGATGCTCTTCCCGATAAGGGAGAAGCTAGTAGTGATCAAGCCCCCGTGAGTAAGAATGGGAGTGGCATCTTTGCTCATGTAGCACCTCCCATTACTTATGGAGGGCCCGTTCCCTCCCCGCATCTAAATTCTGTTGGTCCTCCCCCTAAGTATGTGAAAAATGCTGATTTTGCTACTTGGACTTTTTGTTTTAAACATCATTTAAATCATTGTTCTACTAATCTTTGGAGAATCATTGAGCAAGGTTTCTACCCGCATGATCCATACAACTTAACTCCAAGAGAAGCCGTGGATCATCAATTCAACGAGTCTGTCCTTTGCATTCTTCAAGAAGCCACCCCCCGAAGATATTGCACATCTCCGACCCTTCTCCATGGCCAAGGAAGCATGGGAGCATGTTGTCTCCTTGTACAAGGGAAGTGCAAGCATTCAACGCTCAAACTATAAAGTTGTGCAAGATGAAGCCGATGAGTTTGCCAAGATCGAAGATGAAGAACCCCGTGGACTTTATCGGAGATTAACCACTCTTGCGGTTTCACTCCGAGATCATGGGAGCAAGGATACAAGTGACAATTGGATCAAGCACAAGTTTCTCAAGGCCATGATGCCTTACCACAAGGCCATGATGCACTTATTCAGGATTACATTGATGGGTTGCCTTTTACCGTTACACATGATGACTTTGATGAGTATAATATGCATGTGCTTTCTGCTCCTACTTGCAATTATTATGAGAGATGAACTATATCTCCACCTCTTTATGTTTCCAACACAACAAAATTGCAAGAAACTTCTTATGCTATGTATTGGCCTTTATTTGATGTGCATGAATTGTTCTTGTATGACATGCCGATGCATAGGAAGAGAGTTAGACTTTGTCATTGCATGATATATGTTGCTTTGTGCCCACTACTAAATGCCAAATCATTGCTAGTTAAAATTGGGTTTGACATACCTTGGGACCCGGGTGGATTCATTACTTGAGCAATTTATGCCTAGCTTAATGGCTTTAAAGAAAGCGCTTCCAGGGAGACAACTAAGAAGTTGTAGAGTGTCATTTATTTCCGTTGAGTGCTTTTATATAGTTTAAAAACAAAACAAAAAATTTAGAGGGGAACCTAAAACTTTTTCAAAAAGAAAAGTGAAAGTAAGAAGGACGAGCACCGTTGAAGGGGGGGGGGGGCGTCCTTGAACTTTGTTCATTGATACGTCCAAAACATATCTATAATTTCTGCTTGCTCCATGCCACTTTTGGGTGATATTGCTATGATATTCATACACTTCCATACACTTTTGATCATATTTGGACTAACTTACTAATCCAGTGCACCCCAGTGCCAGTTTCTGTTTTCGGCTGTTTTTGTATTTCAGGTTTTCACGTTACGAGAATTGCCAGGAAAAATCCAGAAAAATTATATAAAAAATCAGCGTTCCAGAAACTACCGTGCGTTCGAAGGGCAGCCGGGGGGGGGGCACCAGGGCTCCAGGCGCCCTGGCGGGGGCCCCCCCCCTCGGCCGCGCCGGGGGGGCGCCTGGGCCCCCCGAAGCTTCCCCGATGCTCCCCTTTGGCATATATTTAAAGCGTCCTCCGAAACCCTCAGAAAAGAAACTCTTTTCGCGATCCCATCTCTGTTCCGCCGCCGCCGCCGCTTCCAAGATCGGGAGCACCAGGAGAACTCTTCCCGGCACCCTGCCCGAGGGGAGGATCACCACCGGGAGCTTCTCCACCACCATGGACGCCTCCCGGATGAATCGTGAGTAGTCTCTCTTGGACCATGAGTCCATGACCAGTAGCTATGTGATGTTCTCCTCCCGTTCTTGTGCTTCACTAATTAGTCCTCGTGAGCTGCCCTACATGATCGAGGCACATATGTACTCCTTATGCTGTTGCTACGTTGAGTTTGCTGGGATCCGATGGATTATGTGATTATGTTCAGATTGATCTTGAGTAATATATTTGATCTACCTCTTTTATATTTATGTTCATAAGTAATTCTTGCATGTTCTCCGTTGTTATTTATTGCTTTGGCCAAGTAATACGTAGTGACTCCAAGAGGGAACGTTATGCTCGATTGTGGGTTCATGCCCCTCGATGACTAGCTTGAGTGACAGAAACATGAGTCTAGGGGATGTGCTGTTGCCACAAGGGGGAAAACAACGGTGCTTGTGCCCGCGGGTGCAAGGATTGGTTACTTTACGCAAAGTTCTTTTAATGCAGTTGTCTGTAGCATTGAGTTTACACTATGGGTGGGACTCGCAACTTAATACCAGCGAGATGTTCTGGATAGATATCTCAACGTGGATGATTAGTAGTAGATATTGATGGATTTCGGTCTACTTACTTTGGCGTACCGCCCATGCTTTGAACCTCAACCTTTCTTGCAATGTAATCAGCATTGGTTTGCGTTCGTGGTCCTGTCAATTGCCCAGCTGTAATTTGTTTACCTCACATAGCTGTTTTATCGTCTTTTGGGAGAGAGACATAACTAGTGAACATCATGAGACTCCGGTCCATATTACCATCATTGATCACATACGCTATTTACTTTTCGCTATTATTTACTATTGCGAAACATTATCTATCACTACTATCATTTGCTTTTAACCCTTTGTGAACTACAAGGCCGGAGGGATTGACAACCTCTCTGTACTCGTTGGGAGCGAAGTTATTTGTATCTGTGTGCAGGTCCACGTTGATTGCTAATCTGCGCCGTTAGAAGTTGACACCTACTTGTTGAACCTAGGAGTCTCTGGGGATTCGATCCTTGGCATCTTTGCTAAGGGAAAACACTTCTACATACTGCATCTTACACCTTCCACTTGGGGTAACCAACGAGGGGTTCGAGGCCGTTGCCGGGGACTCCACTCTTTAGGATAGGGGAGTTGCACGCTATCTTTTACCTTTGCTTTTTAGTCTTGTTAGTTTACCTTTTAGTTTTTGCTTTAGTATCTTTTATCAAAAATCACAAAAAAATTATTTACCTTTCTGTTAGTAGTCCTTTCTGTTTAGCCAAACATGTCAGGATATGGTGCTTTGAGGGAATCAGAAGTTCTAGATTTCCATCAAAGGGATGGAGAAAATATGAAGAAGGCATGGGACAGAATTTCTGATGCACATAGGAGAATTATGCCTTGGATACCTATAAAAATTATGCTTAGGAATTTTTACCAGGGTCTTTTTAAATGGTGTAAACACTCTCTTGACATTATAGCAGAGGGAGATTTCCTGGAGTGTGATGAAGCTAGAGCTCTTGAAATTATACATGGTCTATCTAGTTACTTTGTTTATGATCATAATCTTGATGCTGTCATAGATAGACTTGCTACTATTGAAAAGAGAATGGATGCTCTAGACTTAATGAAGGTAGAGAAACCCAAACCCAATAAGAGAGATATTTTGGAAATAGATAATGACTAGGAGCCTCTTGTTAGGATTAGCATCTCTAATCAAGACTTCCTTGCTTATTGTGATATTGGATCTATGGTTTCTATTATGCCAAAAATTGTTCATGATTCTTTAAAATTTAACATGGATAGATTATCATCTTATCATGAACACACTAATAGAAATATTTCTGAAATCCAGGGAAGAATAAAAGACGTGCCAGTTAAATTCCTTAAAGGGATTGCAATGATTGATTTCTTCATCATGGAGCCAAACCAAGGAAATATAGTGCTTGGAAGGGACTTCCTCCGAGCGGTAAAAGGCTTCATCGATATAGGTAAGGGACAAATCCGCTTATGCGGGAAGGCAAAAGGTGTGTACCCCTTTCCTAGAAGGAACAAGAGTGAACTTGTTGAGGAACCTTATGAATCAATTTATAACTCCGATTATTATGATGGTTATTGATTCCTCTATGCATTATGCCTAGCTTAAAGGCATAAAAGAAAGCGCTTTTGGGAGGCAGCCCACATGAATAAATTTATTTTGCTTTTGTTGTGTCTTGATGTTGTTTACTGTTGTAGCATCATCATTGTATCTTTGCTTTTCATATTTGTGCCAAGTATAGCCTCTGTTTGCTAGAAAGTTCAAAAGTTGTGAGGTGCTGTCCAGGAAACAGATTCTGTCCTTGGATAGAAAAATTCGTATAAAATCACCAGATCATCTTTTTGGTCTGAATTTTTTCGACAGCGTTCTATATATAATTGTATTTCGTGCGTCTGTTCTGAGTTTTTTGATTTGAGTTGCAGAAGTGCCCCGAACAAATCGATTACTACCTGCTGTTCTGTTTTTCACAGATTCTGTCATGTTTTGCCTTTCCTTCATTTCGCAAACCAAGAGCTTGCTTTTTCTTTGCAAAAACCTTTTGCAATCTTGAGAAACAGTAGAACTTCAAGAATATCTTTATTTCCAGCAAGGTATAATTATTTTATTAAGGGTACTAACCTCGCTAATCAGATTATGATGAGTTATGTATGAAGGGAGTTTTCAAGTGTGCGAGGGAAGATGATAAAAAGATTCAGGAGTGTCAAGCGCTCAAGCTTGGGGATGCCCCCGTGCACCCCCAAGAAATATTCAAGGAGACTCAAGCGTCTAAGCTTGGGGATGCCTCCGTGCATCCCCTTCTCCATCAACATTATCAGTTCGTCTTTCGTTTCGCTATATTTTTATCACTTCATGTGTTATGTGCTATGCTTGGAGCGTCTTGCTTTTAGTTTTCTTTTTAGTTTTTCATAACGAGTCGGAACTCAGCATTCTTTATGTGGGAGAGAAACACGCTCCACTTCTACCTAGAACATAGCATAGAATTTTCATGTCTATCTTTGTTGTGTGTGTTCTTTGTCTTTTAATAGCTACTATCATGCTCTGCTCTTAGTATTCATGCTTATCTTTTCAAAGAGCTTTTGTTTAGTTGGTTGCTTGAACTCTCTTTAATTATCATGCTCACCTTATTAAGAGAGTTTGCTTCCGTTGCATTGGTTAATGAGTCTATGATAAAGATGCTACGTGCATAATGGCACTTAGTAGTTCAGGTTTTCTTATGGTTAGTCTCAAGTAGCTGGGGGATTCCCAATGTGTTATTGGAGTACCAACTTGATTTGTTTGCCAATGATGTGGTATGGTTTAGTAATATCTTCCTTCGAGAATTTATTTTGATTGACTTGGCGTATGCTCACGCATATTTAAGACTGTAAAGAAAGTCTGTCAAGCCTTGATGATCTTTTATTTCTGAGTAGCGATATAACTACCATGCCTGATTCAATATTGCTTTGTCGCTCTGCATGATTATGACCGTCATTGCTCTCTTAGTTGGTCGCTTCCAGTCTTTTGCTAACCTCCACCTGTACTAAGACTAACCTTGCAATACATAGCTCATGGGAAAGTAGCTTAAAAACTATTGTGTTAAAGAATATGTTGCCTATGTATCTTATTTCTTATAAGTTGCTTGCTGAGCGGTAACCATGTTTCTGGGGACGCCATCAACTGTCACACTTTTGTTGAATATCATGTGAGTTACTATGCATGTTCGTCTTGTCTGAAGTAAGGGTGATTTGCCATGGGTTGAATGAGTATGCATATTGTTAGAGAAGAACATTGGGCCGCCAACCAAAGCCATGTATCATGGTGGAAGTTTTAGCTTGGACGCTAATCCTCAATCTCTTATGAGAATATGCTTATGCATTAAAGAGGAGTCCATCATCTATTTTCTATGTTGTCCCGGTATGGATGTCCTCAAGTTGAGATCTATCAAAAACGAGAAATCAAATGCGATTTATCTCCTTGGACCTTTGTACAGGTGGCATAGAGGTACCCCTTTGTGACACTTGGTTGAAACATATGTAATGCAATGATAACCCATGGAAATCCGAGCTAATTAGGACAAGGTGCGAGCACTATTAGCATTCGATGCATGAGGCTTGCAACTTATAGGATGTCTTATACATGACACATATGAAGTACTACTACCGTTGACAAAATTGCTTCCATGTTTTTAAAATAAAAAAACTCTAGCACATAACCATTTATGTTGAGTCTCCACCTTCTTTCTTCAAGCACCAACTACCGAGAGCATGATTGTCATTCTGAGTGTAATGTGCATTGTCCCAAAGTAGCATTGTATTTTGCATGATTGTGATATCGTTTATTTTGAAATCATCGTATCTAGTCATCACTTAAACCTTGAAGGTGCCCCTGCATTTATGTTTTGCTTCACTAAAGGGGGCAAGCTAGATATCACTTTATCATATTTGCATGTCATGTCCATTGCAAATCTATTTGATGCTTCAATGTCATGTTGTAAAACTTTCAGTCATTTGTGATTTTCTCATGAGGCAACTTAATTACTATAGAATCATTGTCTCAGTAAGCTTTTGTCATATGACTATTAAAAAGTCCTATATGGTTAATAGCATGTCACCACAGAAATTATTCTTGTTATCATTTACCTACTCGAGGACGAGTAGGAATTAAGCTTGGGGATGTTGATACGTCCAAAACGTATCTATAATTTCTGCTTGCTCCATGCCACTTTTGGGTGATATTGCTATGATATTCATACACTTCCATGTACTTTTGATCATATTTGGACTAACTTACTAATCCAGTGCACCCAGTGCCAGTTTCTGTTTTCGGCTGTTTTTGTATTTCAGGTTTTCACGTTACGAGAATTGCCAGGAAAAATCCAGAAAAATTATATAAAAAATCAGCATTCCGAAAACTACCGTGCGTCCGAAGGGCAGCCGGGGGGGGGGGGGCACCAGGGCTCTAGGCGCCCTGGCGG
>LR738712.1:538247324-538258112 GCA_902687465.1 Secale cereale | reverse complement strand
GGGGCGCCTGGGCCCCCCGAAGCTTCCCCGATGCTCCCCTTTGGCATATATTTAAAGCGTCCTCCGAAACCCTCAGAACAGAAACTCTTTTCGCGATCCCATCTCTGTTCCGCCACCGCCGCCGCTTCCAAGATCAGGAGCACCAGGAGAACTCTTCCCGGCACCCTGCCGGAGGGGAGGATCACCACCGGGAGCTTCTCCACCACCATGGACGCCTCCCAGATGACTCGTGAGTAGTCTCTCTTGGACCATGAGTCCATGACCAGTAGCTATGTGATGTTCTCCTCCCGTTCTTGTGCTTCACTAATTAGTCCTCGTGAGCTGCCCTACATGATCGAGGCACATATGTAATCCTTATGCTGTTGCTATGTTGAGTTTGTTGGGATCCGATGGATTATGGGATTATGTTCAGATTGATCTTGAGTAATATATTTGATCTACCTCTTTTATATTTATGTTCATAAGTAATTCTTGCATGTTCTCCGTTGTTATTTATTGCTTTGGCCAAGTAATACGTAGTGACTCCAAGAGGGAACGTTATGCTCGATTGTGGGTTCATGCCCCTTGATGACTAGCTTGAGTGACAGAAACATGAGTCTAGGGGATGTGTTGTTGCCACAAGGGGGAAAACAACGGTGCTTGTGCCCGCGGGTGCAAGGATTGTTTACTTTACGCAAAGTTCTTTTAATGCAGTTGTCTGTTGCATTGAGTTTACACTATGGGTGGGACTCGCAACTTAATACCAGCGAGATGTTCTGGATAGATATCTCGAGGTGGATGATTAGTAGTAGATATTGATGGATTTCGGTCTACTTACTTTGGCGTACCGCCCATGCTTTGAACCTCAACCTTTCTTGCAATGTAATCAGCATTGGTTTGCGTTCGTGGTCCTGTCAATTGCCCAGCTGTAATTTGTTTACCTCACATAGCTGTTTTATCGTCTTTTGGGAGAGAGACATCACTAGTGAACATCATGAGACTCCGGTCCATATTACCATCATTGATCACATACGCTATTTACTTTTCGCTATTATTTACTATTGCAAAACATTATCTATCACTACTATCATTTGCTTTTAACCCTTTGTGAACTACAAGGCCGGAGGGATTGACAACCTCTCTGTACTCGTTGGGAGCAAAGTTATTTGTATCTGTGTGCAGGTCCACGTTGATTGCTAATCCGCGCCATTAGCAGTTGACACCTACTGGTTGAACCTAGGAGTCTCTGGGGATTCGATCCTTGGCATCTTTGCTAAGGGAAAACACTTCTACATACTGCATCTTACACCTTCCACTTGGGGTAACCAACGAGGGGTTCAAGGCCCATCATTCATGCTCACGGAAACTTTGTGAATCTTAATTACATAAACTTTTAAAGAAAAATAATAATCCCCTTGTACAATTCCATTGTATTATAAAAATAATGTGCCAAGAGTTTGCCTTTAGGATGATTAGATTGCTTGTTGGTTTGTGCGGTGCAAAACGGAAACTTTGGCTGTAGTGCGCGATTTTACATTTTTTACTAGAACGTTAAACGGTTGTGAATTTTTTTGCACAATCTTGCTATACAAAATGTTTATTTTCCTATTTTTTCAGAATTCCCAGAGTTACAGAAGTATGGTGAATGTTCAAATCTTTACAGACTATCATGTTTTCACAGATTGATGTTATAGCTTCATTATCTGCATATGTTTGAATTCTTGTTGAAGCCTCCTTGATTTGCGGCCATAGAATTGTGATAGCATACAGTGGGTAATGTTAGTTTATAATTATACAATAATGTTAGAGCAGTACATGATGGGATTTCATTGATCATATGCACTAACCCCGCTAAAAGTTTGGTTAAGTTATGTGTGGATGAAGTGTTCGAATATCGAGAAGGTCTCGATGTGAGGAGAAGGAGGAGAGGCAAGAGCTCAAGTTTGGGGATTCCCAAGGCACCCCAAGTAAATATTCAAGTAGACTCAAGCATCTAAGCTTGGGGATGCCCCGGAAGGCATACCATTTTTCTTCAACAAGTATCGGTATATTTTCGGATTCGTTTCGTTCACATGATATGCGTAAATTCTTGGAGCGTCGTGTGCTTTTTATTTTTATTTTAATAATGCACCATGATGGTATGAGATAGTACTTGGTCAATTTGTGGAATGCTCTTTGCACTTCACTTAAATCTTTTGAGTATGGCTTTATAGAATGCTTCATGAGCTTCACTTATATCATTTGAAGTTTGGATTGCTTGTTTCTCTTCACATAGAAAACCGATGTTCGTAGAATGCTCTCGTGCTTCACTTGTATTTGTTAGAGCATGATCTTTTGTAGAAATAATTAAACTCTCATGCTTCACTTATATCTATTTAGAGAGACAAACAAAATTTGTCAATTGCATGGTTAGTCATAAAATCCTACATACAACTTTTGGATCACTGAATATGGTATGTTTGATTACTTGCAATAGTTTTGCAATATAGAGATGATAATATGTGGGAGGTACTAGTGGATGATTGTGTTTAGTAAGATATTGGTGTTAAGGTTTGGATTCCCGAAGCATGCACGTATAGTCTCTCGTTATGCTGAGAAGTTGGAGCACAATTTATCCTTGATTATCCTATCTTTGTGTGAAGGTCGGGGGCGTGCGAAGGTTAACTCCTACCAACCTCCCCCCTAGGAGCATGCGTAGTATTACTTTGCTTCGAGGGCTAATAAACATTTGCAATAATTATATGAGTTCTTTATGACTAATGTGAGTACATGGATTATACGCACTCTCACCCTTTCATAATTGCTAGCCTCTCTCGTGCCGCACAACTTTTGCCGGTGCATAAACTTTATTATACCTTCCTCAAAACAACCACCATACCTACCTATTATGGCATTTCCATAGCCATTATGAGATATATTGACATGCACTTCCATCATATAGTTGACTTGAGCATTCATTTTCATATTGCTTTGCATGATCGTAAGACAACTAACACGATATTTTCATGGCTTGTCCGTTTTTTTGATATCTTTGCTATGCTAGATCATTGCACATCCTCGTACACTGCGAGACGCATTCATTTAGAGTCATACTATGTCATAGGTATCGAGTTGTAATTTTTATTTTTTGGGTTATAAGTAAATAGAAGTGTCATGATCATCATTATCCATTATTAGAGCATGCCCCATGATGATAGGATGATGGAGACCATGATTCCCCCACAAGTCGGGATGAGACTCCAAAAAAAAAGAAAAAAAAAGAAAGAAGAAAAAAAGAAAGAAAAAAAGAAAAAAGAAAAAATGAATGAAAATAATATAGAAGGAGCATGCAAATACCACACTTGTGCTTCAAAGTAGCACCATGTTTTTCATGTACAGAGTCTCCTATGCTTTCACTTTCATATACTAGTGGGAAGTTTTCATAGTAGTTTGATGCATACCCACTTAGTTTCATACTGAGCTTTCATACACTTATAGCTCTTAGTTGCATCTGTTGCATGGCAATCCCTACTCCTCACATTGATATCGATTGATGGACATCTCCATAGGCCATTAGTTTGCCTAGTTGATGTGAGATTTTCTTCCCTTCTTTTGTCTACTACCACTGCATTCTATTCTACCTATATTGCTATATCCATGGCTTGCGCTCATGTATTGCATGAGAGTTGAAAATGCACAAGCGCGTTAAAAAGTATGAACCAATTTCTTGGCTGACACCGGGGTAGTACATGATTTATACTTTGAGCTGGGAAGACAGAGCATGACAAGACTATATATGATTTTGTAGGGATAACGTTCTTTAGCATTTTATATTCCGAAAGACATGATTGTTTGTTGGGATGCCCGAGTATTGATGTCTTTATGTCAAATTATAGACTATTGCTTTGAATCAGTCATGTCTGAACTTTCATGCCATGACTAGATATATGATCAAGTTTATGCTAGGTAGCATTCCACATAAAAAATTATCTTTTTTATCATTTACCTACTCGAGGACGAGCGGGAATTAAGCTTGGGGATGCTGATACGTCTCCATCGTATCTATAATTTTTGATTGTTTCATGCCAATATTATACAAGTTTTACATACTTTTGGCAATTTCTTATATGATTTATTGGACTAACCTATTGATCAAGTGCCAAGTGCCAGTTCCTGTTTTTTGCATGTTTTTTTGTATCGCAGAGTATCCATATCAAACAAAGTCCAAATGCAATAAAATTTCACGGAGAATCATTTTCGAATATATTGGATTTTTGGGAGGTGGAAGCTATGTAAATGGGGGCCCGTAGGCCCCACAACCCACCAGGGCGCGCTAGAGGTGCCTGGCGCGCCCAGGTGTCTTATGCCCACCTGAAACGTCGGTTGGAGCTGTACTTCGGGCACAAGGAAGCTTATATCTGGAAAAAATCTTGTAAAAATCTCACTGCAATCGGAGTTACGGATCTCCGAGAATATAAGAAACGGTTTTTGGCCAGATCTGGGGAACGGGAAACAGAGAGAGACAGAGAGACATATCCAATCTCGGAGGGGCTCTCACCCCTCCCATGCCATGGAGACCAAGGACCAGAGGGGGAACCCTTCTCCCACCTAGGGAGGAGGCCAAGGAAGAAGAAGAAGGAGGGGGGCTCTCTCCCCCTCGCTTCCAGTGGCGCTGTAGTGCCACCGAGGCAACGATCGGGACGGCGATCTACATCATCAATCTTGCTACCGTCCACACAAACTCTCTCCCCTCATTGCAGCGGTGTAACACCTCTTTCCCCCCGCTGTAATCTTTACTTAAACATGGTGCTCAACTCCATATATTATTTCCCAATGATCTATGGTTATCCTATGATGCTTGAGTAGATCCGCCTTGTCCTGTGGGTTAATCATGATCTTGGTTGGTATGATTGTATATTTTATTTATGGTGTTGTCCTATCCCTCCGTTCTCACGCAAACGTGAGGTGCCCCCGATGTAGGGTGTTGCAATATGTTCATGGTTCGTTTACAGTGGGTTGCAAGAGTGACATAAACTTAAACCTGAGTAAGGGGGGTATGACGTATGGGAGTAAAGAGGACTTGATACTTAATGCTATGGTTGGGTTTCACGACCTTAATGATCTTTAGTAGTTGCGGATGCTTGCTAGAGTTCCAATCATAAGTCCATATGATCCAAGTATGGAAAGTGTGTTAGATCATGCCTCTCCCTCATATAAAATTACCGGTACTTGTTATCGATTGCCTAGGGACAAATAACTTTCTTGTTGACAAAAGCTATCCACTTTTATTATCTTGCAAAGTACTTCTAGTTTTATTCTTGCAAAGTAGTTCTAGCATCATTCCTACAAACTAGTTTCATACTTGTTTTCGGTAAAGCAAACGTCAAGTGTGCGTAGAGTTGTATCGGTGGTCGATAGAACTTGAGGGAATATTTGTTCTACCTTTAGCTCCTCGTTGGGTTCGACGCTCTTACTTATCCAAAAAGGCTACAAACGATCCCCTATACTTGTGGGTTATCAAACTTTAACAAGAACAATTCAAGTGGTTTCAAGGGCAAGAAACGAGTGAGGACGTGCTACAATTGTTGCTATGTGAGTCATTTTGTTGTGGATTGCCCATATGAGAAAAGGGAAGACAATGGAGGCATGCTTATCCGAAAGGACAAGACCAAGTCTTTCCCCAACAAGAACAACTTCACCAAGAATACTCCTCCCAAAGGATTGGTGGCACAAGAAGTGTATGATGAGGATGAGGATGAGGATGAAGATGACAAGATGGTTACCATGGCCATCGTTGCCATTGCAACAACTCCATGGTCATCCCTCTTCGATTCACCCAATGAGAACATCACCGCCAAGTGCCTCATGGCCAAAGCCACCAACAAGGTAACCCCCAACGTCAAATCTACCATCACTACTAATCCTTCATTGACGGATTGCATTAATGAAAGTGGGGGGGGGGCGGAGGAGGAGGAAAATGAATTTGAGGCTTTTATGAGTTAACTCAAAGGTAAATCCAAGAAGAACTTCGGTGCTCTCTTGGAACAACTTGGTGAAGCCAATGACATAATCGATGCTCACGAAGAGACCATCTCTAAGATGGAAGGACATAGTCGTGACTATGCCGATCAGATATCGGATCTCTCTAATGCTCTTGAGGAAGAGCGTGGTCATCGTTAGGCTCTTGAGGAGTCATACAACGATGATCATGCTAAATTAAAGAAAGATTTCGATCATGCTCTTGTTGTTTCTCGTGTGCTCAACTCCGAGAAGGCCAAACTTGGGGTTGACCATGATAGACTCAAAGAGGAATTTGATACATTTGACAAGGCCCACAAGGTCTCAAAGAGTGTTCATACTAGCCTCAAGGAGTCTCATGATCAACTCCAAGTATCGCTAACCAAGGAGAAATCCACTTTTCCTCATATGGTCTTAATTGATAATGCAAATGCTACTAACCCTTGTTGTGAGCATGTGCATCTTGTGGAGGAGAATGCCAAGTTGAAGAAGCAACTTGAGAAAGGCCTTGTGTCTTGCATACAAGGTGATAAGAACCTCAACGACCTTTTGAGCAATCAAAAGGAAGTTGTTGCCAAGGAAGGGATTGGGTTTGCACCCAAGCCCAAGAAGAAGAAGAATGACAAGACCAAGCAACCTCTTCCTCTCAAGCAAACCTTTGTGAAGGAGGGAGAGGGTACTCCTAAGGAGAAGAAGAACAATGTGAAGGGTGGTGGAATCAACAAGGACATCGCCACTCCTTCCAACAAAGCCGACGACTTTAACCCGTCTTATGTGTTATGTCGTGCTAGTGATGGACATGTTTATGCTAAATTTGTTGGTTCTTATTATGAGTACATTGAATGGTCTATTTGGGTTCTTAAGACCCTTGTTGATAACATCAAAGGACCCATTACAAAATGGGTACCTAAAACCAAGCATTGATTTCTTGTAGGAGTTTGCTTCCGGTGGGGGATCATGGTTGCTCGATAGTGGAGACACAAATCATATGACCGGAAGCAAAGACTTGGTGGTGGACGTGGGCAAAGGTTCATTTATGCCCACCAATGTCTAATGGGGTGATGTTTCATCTTCTAAGGTATTGGGTCTTGGCAAGGTAGTCGTTTCTCATGATCTCACGATCGAGAAAATCATGCTTGTTGAGTCCCTTGCATACAATTTACTTTCCGTTCGTCAACTTGCACTCATGGGTTTTGATACTTTCTTTGATATTGATTCCGTGGCCCTCTTGTGGAGCAAGACTCTTAAAGTAGCCTTTGTTGGGCATGTCGAGAACGGTCTCTATGTGGTCAACTTCTCGGAGCGACCCACTAAGACCGCGACATGGCTAATGGCTAAAGTTGACGTGGGATGGCTTTGGCATCACCGTTTAGCCCATGTCAATATGAGATCTTTGCAAAGTCTTCTCAAGGGGACCCATGTCCGTGGACTAACAAATGTTAGTTTTGCCAAAGATCATGCTTGTAGTGCTTGTATCGAAGGAAAGCTACATGAGAAGGGTCATCCTCCCATGACTATCATCTACTCGACGAGGCCTTTAGAGCTCCTTCACATGGATCTCTTTGGGCCTCCATCCTTTGATAGTCTTGGGGGTAGAAAGTATTGCTTGGTGATTGTGGATGATTATTCAAGATACACTTGGGTATATTTCTTCAAGGGGAAGAGTGAGACCCAACAAACCGTCATCAACTTTGCAAATGAAGCTCAACGTCAACATGATGCAAAGATCTTGATGATTCATAGTGACAACGGCACCTAGTTCAAGAACTACACCTTGGATGAGTTCCTTTGTGATGAGGGGATCAAGCATCAATATGTCGCACCTTATACCCCTCAACAAAATGGTGTGGCGGAGAGGAAGAACAGGACATTGATGGACGCAGCAAGGACCATGATGGCGGAGTTCAAGTCTCCGTACAACTTTTTGGCTGAAGCCATCAACACCGCTTATCACACATCCGATCGGCTCTATCTCTGCAAAGGCTTGAACAAGACTCCATATGAGATACTTACCGGTAACAAGCCCAACCTCAAGTACTTCCGGGTGTTCGGGTGTAAGTGTTTCATACTCAAGAAAGGTGTTTGTTTGTTTAAATATTAGGCTAGAGCTCATGAGGGCATATTTGTTGGTTATGCTACAAACTCTCATGCTTACCGTGTGCTCAACAAGTCCACCGGACTCATTGAGGAGATGTGTAACATGGAGTTTGATGAGAATAACGGCTACCAATTGGAGCAAAGTGGTACTTGTGATGTAGGTGATGAAATTCCTCCCCAAGCCATAAGAAGAATGGGTACTGGTCATATCCTACCCACTGAGGAACCCCTTGTGGCTGAAGGAGAAGGACAGTGTTCCACTCAATTGGAACCATCACCAACTCAAGACCCACACGCTTCCGAAGAACAAAGTGAAGGCCCTCAACCCAATGAACAAGGCCAAGTGTAAGATCAACTGCAAGATGGTGTTGATCCACCAAGTGATGCACAAGGCCAAGTTCCCTCTCCCGAGCAAGTTCAAGATCAAGAGCAAGCTCAAGATCAAGAACAAGCTCATGATGACACTCATGATGATCAAGTTACCGCTCCTCAACTCTCACTTGAGGAGCAATTGGAGCATCGTGCCGCCAAAGTTGCTTCCAGGCTCGCTTCTAGAGAACATCACATGGACAATATCCTAGGAAGCATTACAAAGGGGGTAAGCACTCATAGACAATTAGCAAACTATTGTGCTCATCATGCGTTTATCTCTTGTGAACCCCAAAAGGTCTATGAGGCGCTCGAAGATCCCGATTGGCTCAATGCCATGCATGAAGAATCCATAACTTCGAACGCAACAAAGTGTGGCGATTGGTGCCAAGGCCGGAGTAGAACCATAGTGTCATTGTAACCAAATGGATCTTTAAGAAGAAGCAAGATGCTCACGGGATTCTTATTCGCAACAAGGCTCATTTGGTGGCACAAGGCTACTCCCAAGTCGAGGGTATCGACTACGGTGAAACCTTTGCCCCCGTTGCTCGCCTTGAATCTATTCGTTTGTGGCTAGCTTATGCCTCTCATCATAACTGTAAATTGCAACAAATGGATGTAAAGAGTGATTCTCTTAATGGTCCTCTTAATGAGTTGGTGTATGTCAAACAACCCCCGGGGTTTGAGGATCCTAAGTTCCCCAGTCATGTGTATCAACTCGATAAGGCGCTCAATGGCCTTAAACAAGCCCACATGCATGGTATGAGCATCTTATTGAGTTGTTGCAAGATCGTGGGACTGAAATTGGGAAAATCGACCCCACACTTTTTACTAAGAAGTCAAAGGGGAGTTGTTTGTATGCCAACTATATGTTGATGATATTATCTTTGGTTCTCCTAAGAAAGCTTTCAATGATGAGTTTGCAGCACTAATGACCGCGGAATTTGAGATGTCCATGATGGGAGAGTTAAAGTTTTTTCTCGGGTTCGAAGTCAAACAAAGAAGAGAAGGAATATTCATCAACCAAGCCAAATATACTCAAGACATGCTCAAGAGATTCAACCTAAGTGATGTCAAGCCGACCTCCACCCCAATGCCTACCAAATGCCAACTTGACAGTGATCCCAATGGTAAAGCGGTGGATCAAAAGGTATATCGTTCTATGATTGGGTCCTTGCTTTATCTTTGTGCATCTTAACCGGATATCATGTTAAGTGTGGGAATTTGTGCACGGTTTCAAGCCTCACCTAAGGAAAGCCACTTTGTGGCAGTCAAGCGAATCTTTCGATATTTGGCTCATACCCCAAACTTTGGCTTATGGTACGCAAGAGGAGCAAACTTTGATCTTGTTGGTTTCTCGGATTCGGATTGGGCGGGAGACAAGGTGGATAGGAAGTCAACCTCCGGAGGATGCCAATTTCTTGGTTGCTCTTTGGTAAGTTGGTCTTCCAAGAAGCAAAGTTGTGTATCTCTCTCCTCCATCAAAGCCGAGTATGTGGCCGCTGGTAGTTGTTGTGCTCAACTTTTTTGGATGAGGTAAACTTTAAAGGATTACAGTGTCATTTGTGACAAAGTGCCTCTTTGGTGTGACAATGAAAGTGCCATCAAGATTTCTCTCAACCTGGTGCAACACTTCAGTATGAAGCATATTGAGATTCGGTATCACTTCATCCAAGACCATATCAGACGAGGCGAGATTGATCTTCACTATGTCAACACTCATGATAACCTTGCAGATATCTTCACGAAGCCCTTGGATGAAGCAAGATTTCGCGAGTTAAGGCATGAGCTAAATATCATTGATTTGAGCAATGTGGTTTCAAACTGTGCACACCTACTCACACTCATCATGCTATCTTGTTTAGGTGTAGGCATGGACATAGGGGGAGTGTTGTTCTCTCAATGAACTTTCCCTCCCCCCATTATGCATAAATCGATCAACTCTTTCACATTCACCATTGTTGATGGTATATGTGCTTCAAGGATGAGTAATGGTCATGGGCCCAAGGTTACAATCTTTGCGGTGCCATACCACTTCACTCAAAGATAGGTGGCCTCGGCCACCGCCCTCTCCTTTGAGAGGTGTGTGTTTGTTGTTCCGTGTTCTCTCTTTCCTTGTGGTTGAGTCCGTGTTTGTGTTTTGTTCACTTCTCTCGTGTTCTTCTGTGTTTGAGCTAAGTTTTTCCTTTCTAAAGAAATTTTGAGAAAAAGAGAGTTTAGTGCTCGAGTTTCTGGCTGGGCGGTACTACTGCTGGGTGCGCGCGGTACTACCGCTTACTGACTTAAGCGGTACCACCGCCCGCCCGAGCAGTACTACCGTTGCGGGGCGGGAATGCGGGGTTAAGT
>LR738712.1:538215351-538247265 GCA_902687465.1 Secale cereale | reverse complement strand
CTCCCCATACCCATTCGCCCTTGTTTTCTCTTCGTGCTCCATCGATTAACCCGTCGCGAGGGGACGCCGGTGGGCTGCCTCCTCCGGGCCGTTCTTCACCTTTTCCTTCAGTGGGATCGATCCCCACCCCTTCCCCAAGCCATGGATGCTGGTATTGCCCCCCGTCTCTTCGTCTTTGCTTCTAGATTTCAGATCTATGATTTAGGGGCAATAGGTTTGCATTCTTTGATTTTTGGCCAAATCAAGGCTTGAGTAGGATGGTGAAGACTTCTAAACTGCTAGGATTAATATTTCGTAGGATTATTTTTGATTTGGCCTCCCGATAGTACCGGAGTTGGTCATGGCTGCAAGGGAACCGCCGTTCCCCGCCTGGAGCGGTACTACCGCTTGAAGCGGCACTGCCGCCTATCCAGTGCGGTACTACCGCCGGGTGCCAACATCCACAATATGCCTACTAAACATTGATCTATGTTTCTTTTTCTCTTGACTTATGCTCGTTCCTTCGTGTTGCTCTTCGTGTTTGTGTGTTTGGCTCCAGGTGATGGCCCTTCGGAACATCCCGCCCGTCCTATCAACCCCGGGCGCACTAGGTCAAAGCACTATCGCACCTCTGAGGCAGCAAGTGGTTCCGTCAGTGGTTCTGCAAGTATTCCTTCCTCAAGTGTTCCGCCAACTCAGTCTCCATAGCCGTCCAAGAATACTACAAAGAAGCCCAAGGTGAAGCCCAAGATCGCCACTGAGATGTCTAACAAGGAGTTCTGGGAGAGGCTTCGACGCAATCCCTATGAGCATGAGCAAGAGCCCAACCTTGTCAATCATCCTTTCTGGAACTGTTTTCAGTACGCAACCTACTTTGATGTGATCAATGCCAAAAGGAATCTCTTTGTGGATGTCCGCTCCGTCGACATTGCTCATTTGGAAAAGGATCCTGCCTATTTTGGCGAAGCTCTGGAGATGTGTCCTCAGTAGAATATTCTCGGCATCATGACATTCAACAAGGACTTTGATGCGGACTTGGTGGCTCAGTTTTATGCCACGGTCCATCTTGGCACCGATGCAGAAAGAACTTTGACATGGATGACCAATGGCAGACGTCTTGCGGTCAAATGTAAAGCATTCATGGAGCTTCTTAGTGTTAAAGATCAAGGGCTTGAGAATCCGGTTGGATTTTGACCTCACCACAATGCCACTTCCACTCACAAGCAATCCCTCTGGACTTATGAGCTGCCTATTTTTCTGGACATCCTTCATCGCATCTTCAGGGAGACTCTCTTTCCTCGCATTGGGAACCTGGATATGGTTCACTCATACCTTGTGGACATGCTACTTTTCTGACAACGTGAGAAGGAAGAAAACACTGGAGAAACCCTAGATATCTCTCATGTCATGTGGTCTGAGCTTTTGTTTGCCATCTCTGAGCGCAAGTGTCCGATCTATGCTTCTTTTATCATGCCGCTGATTGAGAAGGCTTGGGAGGACACCTATACTGGGTACAAGCTGGAGACTGGCGAGTTGGTCTCTCACGAGGTTAAGAGGCTAAGGAAGAAGGATATATAGAACAGTCCGATCTCTCGGTCTGGTGTTCCGTCTAGGGCTGATGAGGTTGAGGCAGAGGCTGATGCTTATGATGATGAGGATTATATGCCCTCTGGAGTGGAGTCCTCTTGGGCAAAGAAGCTCAAGCACAAAATGAAGAAGCTTTTATGCATGGAGTCTCACGGTCAGTACTTGGCTCATGTGTCTGAGAAAAAGGCCAGGAGCCGTCATAAGGATCTCATGCATTAGGTTGGTGCAACGGTTGTCAGCGGCTCTGAAGGCCGGATCACCGATGAGGAGGAATGGGTTCAGCAGCACTATCATTGGACTGACTCTGACCCCGAGAAGCCCCCAGCCGATGATGGAGGTGTGGACGATCACGCGGGGATGTGATGATGGAGTGCGTCAGATCTGCTATCACCTGTGCGTGTAGCTGCTCTCTGTTCCTGTTTCGGTGTCTCGATGCTAAAGGGGCAGAGAGTTTAGGAATTTGGCGAGTTGCAAGTGTGTGTTCTTTTGTTTACCTTGTCTTTCTTTCTCAGAAACTATCTTCTAGTTGTCTGTTTGGTTTGGTTTGTGCTCGTGAGACCCGGTTACCTTTATATTGTGTGAGACTTATGCTACCTTAGGAATGACAAGTACTTTAGTAGTATGTGAGTTGCATGCTTATTTCCCGTTTCATCTTTACTCACTTACTACTTTTCTTTCTTACGTGTCTCCTCACTGTTAGATGTTTTCGGACTATAAAATATAGGGGGAGTGTTGATCCTAGTGTGTGTGCTAAGGCAACTCATTTAAATGCACACATCTAGGGGGAGCCCGTCTATATTTTATAGTCTTTGGGGGTTTGCTTACTCTTTTGTTAATATTTTGTGCAAATACCGTATTGTCATCAATCCACCAAAAAGGGGGAGATTGTAAGGCATGTCCCTCCCTAAGTGGTTTTGGTGATTGATGACAATGCGTTTGCAGACTAATCGTGTGTGTTAAGTATTTCAGAGATTAATTCTTTGGCAAGAGACGGTTATTTCCCCTCGAAGCTTTAAGCAGAAGACGTGTCGTCTCCCTCGGTTTTGTTTCGTGGACTTGAGTCGTAGGATACACCGTACTATCAAGAGGGGGTCCGCAGTGGAAAGGCTAGGGAGGAATCATCACATACACTTCTTTTCGGCACCCTCAGCTCCTTTCCTTGTCTTGGAGCTTTCCGTTTCTTCCGGAGTGGAGGCTGGTTGGTGGGAGCGGTAGTACCACCGCTGGCGCGATAGTACCGCTTATGGCCACCAAGCGGTAGTACGGCTACTCACCGCGGTAGTACCGCTTGGGGGCATATGCGGTAGTACCGACCCGGTCTGGCTTAACCACTGATTCGACTCGAGGGAGCATTTTTCTCGTGTCGGACTTTGAGGTAGTAGCAGCAGCAGCAGTAGCAGCGGTAGTACCGCTGCCACCATTGCGGCTACTACCACTTCCCTCTTCTCCGCCTCAGTATTTCTTCAGCGCGGTAGTACTGCTAGGGGTCACGACAGTACCGCTTTGCCCAGCGATAGTACCGCTTTGCCCAGCGGTAGTACCGCTCTGTGCGGGCAGAAATGGGGGTAACGGTTTACTTATTCACCCACTATATAAAGATGTCTTCTTCCTCAAGAAGACCTACCTCTTCTCCCCCAAGCTCCATTGTTGCTCCAAAAGCTCATTTTCGCCCGATCTCTCTCCCTAGCCAATCAAACTTGTTGATTCTCTAGGGATTGGTTGAGAAGTCCCAGATCTACACTTCCACCGAGAGAAATTTGACCCCCCCCCCACTAATCCCTTGTAGATCTTATTACTCTTGAATGTTTGAGCACCCTAGATGGTTGAGGTCACCTCGAAGCCATATTCCATGGTGGTGAAGCTTCATGGTTTCGTTGGGAGCCTCCAATTAAGTTGTGGAGATAGTCCCAACCTTGTTTGTAAAGGTTCGGTCGCCACCTTGAAGGGCACCAATAGTGGAATCATGGCATCTTGCATTGTGTGATGGCGTGAGGAGAATACGGTGGCCCTAGTGGCTTCTTGGGGAGCATTGTGCCTCCACACCGCTCCAACGGACACGTACTTCCTCTCAAAGGGAAGGAACTTCGGTAACACATCCTCGTCTCCACTGGTTCGACTCTTGGTCATCTCTTACCTTTACTTGTGCAAGCTTTATTGTGCTAGTTCCTTGCTTGCTTGTGTGCTTGTTATTGTCGCATCATATAAGTTGCTCACTTAGTTGCACATCTAGACAACCTATTTTTTTGCTAAGTTTAATTTGGTCAAGAAAAGCTAAAAATTGTTAGTTGCCTATTCACCCCCCTCTACTCAACCATATCGATCCTTTCAAGTACTCTGTCTACTTAGTCTATTCTGCTGCAGTTATTGGTTTTGATTTGAAGTTTCGAATTTTTTTGAATCTCCCATTCACCCCCTTTGGTCGATATAATCTTGGTCCTACCAATATGCATTATTGTGTTAGCGAGGAAAAGTATCTGATATATGCTCCATTTATTCAAGCACAGACTAGGGAGGTGTATCTTGCCAGGTACATTACTTAGTATCGCATTGTAGTCCCTAAGCGTTCTGCTAATTGGAATCCGCGTTCTCATGCTCCATATGCGCCTCCCAAGAAGGGGCGCAACCCGATGCCTGACAGTGCCACTTATATTGTTGGGTGCTCTTCCACCGCTTGCATTCCACGTGGGAAATCTTCCCATGTGTCTGCTTAGGTCATTTTCACCAGGGAGGAGAAGAAGTCATTGTTCAAGTATATTGGGAGTCTCTTCAAGATGTGTATTTCAATTCATAGGTGTTAGATCAAGGACATCAACATAGGAAAGATGTACATGCACCACAAGAAGGCATATCAGGCAGTTGTGGGGATGCACACTTAGCCAAGTTCCGACGACAAGGACAATATGGCCACCACATGGTCCAACCCGCTGGAGGGTTGGTGTTTTGATGATGATGATGCTTTGAGCACCCCACCACTTGTCTAGTTTTTCCTAGCATCACATTTCCCCTTTTTGGCATCTTGATGACAAAGGGGGAGAAGAGTTTTATTTAGGATCATATGTAGTTGAGATCACAAACATTGTTCTTATTTGGTCGTGTTTCTATTGTCTTAGGACATTTTTACTATTCCATCATGTGGTGTGAGGTTGTGAGCTACTTCTTATTTATGTGTGTGAGACTTGGTTTGCTTATTAAGTTATGAGTCTATGCTTTGCTTAACTTCCATATGTTGCCATATGTCATATCTATTTATCCTTGCCTCACATTATATTTTGCTCACCACACCTCTTGCATATGATATATGCACCAGTTGCTTCTTTTTCTTGTTTGATCACATGTCAATTTTTTGTGCAATGAATTCTTTAATTGGCTATTCTCACACATCACGTGACGTTTCTATTGATCTAGGGAGAGCATTCTATGTGTGTGTGCTTGTGGCATAATCAAGAAAATTTGTATCTCTATGCACACACCTAGGGGGAGCTCTTTTGATCAATAATTTTTCATGGCCTGTCTTATTGATTATATCTTTTGCCATGCTCTAACCATATCGTCATCAATATACCAAAAATGGGGAGATTGAAAGTGCAGTATGTACTTAATGGTATTTTGGTGTGATGACATTATGGTTAATGGACCTAATAATAGGTGCTAAGGTTTATCTCAGGTTATTGGTTCCTTGTGCGTTTATTGTGGAGACGGTTGACCCCCCTCTTCAAAAAGACCAAAGACGCGTTTTTCCGGCAACTTGTAGGACTGCACTATTAAGAGGGGTCAAGGTGGATGAATTTGGTGCGGGAACACTCTAAACATATCCACTAACCCTCCTACACCTACCACAAGGAAGTACCAGTCCACCCTTTATTTAGTGTTGGTGTGGAGTGTCCATATAGCCATGTGAATAAAGTAGTAGGACACCCCGTGCGCACGGGGTAGTGGTTTTCTCTGTGGACACCTAGTGCGCCCACGGTCCATGACCTCCATGCGCCTGGGGTCGAAGACCCTGTGCGCGTGGGGTATCCAATAGGTCACGCACTACCCAACACGCACGGGGTACTGTTTTGCTCTCTGGACACCTTGTGCACGTGGGGCTGACTAAGCCCATGCGCACATGGTCCAGCGAGCAGAATAATCTCACACACCTTTCATTATAAAATGAGACCTTCTTCCACCTCTAACCCTAACCCTTTTTCCTTGTTGAGCTGCACCATTGCCAAACCTTGATTTGCTCATTCCTCTCAATGCCCTCACCCAAACTTGTTGAAACTTTGGGGATTGAGGGAGCAAGGCCCGATCTACATGTTCCCAACAAGATTTCTTCGCCACTGACTTATTACTCTTGGAGCTTGGGATCCTAGGCAGTTAGGGTTCCTCTAGAGGCTTTCTTGCTTGTGGTGTGCTCCGAAAATGTATGTAAATGTGCGACAGTCACTTTCAATACCAACCTGAGTGATTTGAGGCTCATTTGTTGGGGGTGACACGAGGAGAATACGGTGAGCCTCCCTTGGCATTCTAGAAGCCTTGCTTCAGCACCGCTCCAATGGAGATTGGCACTTACCCAAGAAAGTGTGATCTTGGGGATAAAATCCATGTCATTGGCTCACTTGTGGTTAATCCCTTCATGCACTTTAATTCGCCTTGTATGCTCGTGGGCTTTATAATTATATTGTTGCCTAACTTACTTTGCTTTGAGCATGCTTGCCACATAGGATTGCTCATCTAGTTGCATATCTAGAGAACTCTATTAATCCACTTTTTCCCTAAAATCGACAACTGAGCTTAAAATGCGTAGTCTCCAATTCACCCCTTCTAGTCGACCGTATCGATCCTTCCACCAAGCTTCCTCCAGCCCTCCGTCCGCACCATCGACTGAGACGGCTCATCCGCCCTAGGTGGCGCAATGCCTCCCAAGGACGAACGGGGGGATCTAGGTGACTCTGGGAGGCCTAGACCAGAGACCACCAGATGCTGACATGGAAAGGCTGAAGAAACCGATGCTAGCCTGGTCGAAATAGGGGCCATGGCAGCTAAGGGGGGATCGAAGGTAGACATACTTGGTGTTTCTTAAAAATGGGACCACAATATATGGTAGACATCATATCAAAAAGCACCCACCAGCAAACAACTCGTTCGCTAGAATAGGGACGATTGAGCAAACATTTTTAGTTTGCCACAGGAGTGTTTCCGTGTGAACCTCAAGCCGACATAGATAATTGTGGTGGAGGAGAACAAAGGGCTGGCCCAAATAGTTGGTATTTTGAGAAAAATTGCCATCAACCAAAAATGGAATATTTTCTCGTACTCAAAAAGGCATAGACAACATAATTTACAAAATGCAAACAAAAAAGATGCCATGGTAGACTACCAAAAAATAGTGTAGACTACCAAAAAATAGTTACATGGCAAAAAGGCCAAAGTGAATGTAAAAAATTAACCAACAAAAACAAAAAAACCGTGGTCCAAATTGCAGACAAAAGAAGATCATGCATGTAAAATATGCATATTATTTAAAAAATATGTACAAAGAATTTGCCATGCTTTATATTTATATTTCGAGAAACACATAGAAATCGCAGATAGGAAACTGGCATGACCCAAAAATATATAATATTGCCATGCTCTCACTAATAAAATTTCCATGCCTTATAGTAGTAAAGTTGCCATCTAGCTAGTAATAAAATTTCCATGCGCGAAAGTAGACAAACAAATTCCAAAATTGGCGTGAAAATAATTGATAAAACTTTCCAAAGCTTGCCATGGTAGCATTACAAAAAGACTAAATTTGCCATGTTTGGAAGTAAAAAATGTTATGAATTTGTCATCGGACCATGAGAATTTGTTTGTTAATTTTTCCATGTGTACAAAACAAAATTATCATGTGAAAATTTAGAAAAAAAAGTTTAAAAATTCGTGAGGTGGCAAGTTAAAAATATTATAAATCTGCCTTTTTTTTGAAAAATTACCATGTACCGAAACCTACAATTTGCATATTTTTGCCACCTTGTAAAAGTAAAAATAAAATAAAAGGAGGATCTGGGATTCAATTATGGGTTTCCCACTTGGAGGCTTTACACACTAGCCAATTCGATGGCTCTGCTTGGTTAGGATAGCGTTCGCACAATTTTTATGTCCTTCTTACAAGTTTTGAACGTGATGTGAAGACATTTTGTGTCAAGATTTGTGCATGTGATTTGGTGGCAGGCTAGAGCGTTCGCTGGAACTTGCTACAAATATGACGTCGCCCAATAGTATATTGTCTTCTAAAATAATCAGTTTTGTTAAAGCACATCTAGATGTGCTCTAAGTATTGCACATCTAAATCTTATGTCATTGATTTTACGCTAAGATTCGTGCAAGCATTTTCTTTTGTCTTTTTTCTTTTTATTTTTAGTTTGATTGTGCCACTTATATGTGTAACAACTAGAGCACATGTAGATGTGCCCTAAACAAACCCATAAATAAAAGGTAACATTGGATTTTATGGGTTATTATACAAAGATGGATTATGTACACTTAACACTGTTTTATAGTACGATTACTTCATATTTAATTTCGGATGGTATTTAGGAGCCTTGTATAAGCTGAAGTGTAGAGTTTATAGCATACTAAACACTCTTATTAGGTTGACACTGTATTGGCACATAAGCAATGCACCTGTCTGTTGCTTGCATGTGAGTCTACCAAAATACAGTATACAGTATGACCGACGACATCAAACGGTAGGAATTCTTCGCAAAAGTAGTCCAACTCTGAAAAGCAAATCAGTCGTGTCCGACGTAGCTTAGCAGATCAAAAGTTTGCACCATCCATGTCGCCCTAATCGTATATCAAGCAGCACGAATCGTAAAGCTGTAGGCTCCAGATCTTGCTGGAAGGCTCGAGAGCCCAGCCGATCCGTCCAGAACCTTCTAAACCCGTTTCCCCATCCCCTCCCCCAAGAAAGCTCCCCGCGCCCGATTTACAAAACCCCCTCCATTTCTCACCCCGTCTCGCTCACCACAAGAATCCAAAATCATCACAGCAGAAGAGAGAGGGAAAGAAGAGAGGAAGAGAAAGAGAAAGAAGAGAGAGACCATGGCTTCCGCCGTCGCTTGCAAGGCTGCCGCGCCGGCCGGCCTCCTCAAGTCCGGTGCTCCCGTGGCCTTCTGCGCGCTCCAGTCCCCCGCCGTCAACGCCGCCGCCCGCCCGTACAGCACCCAGGTCAAGGAGGTCAACCGCTACGACGACGACGACGACGACTACAGCGGCCGCGACCTCGTCGTCCCCGGCTTCCTCTCGCAGGGTATGCTTCCGTTCCCCTCCCGTGGCGCGCCGTTTCTTTGCGTTCGTTCTCAAGTCTCAACATCGTGAGTCAAATCGGGCTTCTGATGAGCTTTTGCCGTCCTTGATGTTGATTCCGCAGACGTGCTCGACCCGCTCGGCGCGCCGACCAGCATGGCCCGTCTGCTGTCTCTGATGGAGGACGTTGCAACTCAGACCGGCCTCTCCTCCACTGCTGCGGCGTCGCGTCTCGAACGCTGGGTGGCCAAGGAGGACGACGACGCGGTGTACCTCAAGGTGCCGATGCCCGGGATGACCAAGGAGCACGTGAAGGTGCGCGCGGACAAGAACATCCTGGTGATCAAGGGCGAGGGAGAGAAGCAGCCCTGGGACGGCGACGACGACTACGCGGTGCCGAGGTACGATCGCCGCATCGAGATGCCCGCTGACGCGTACAAGTTGGACCAGATCAAGGCCGAGATGAAGAACGGCGTGCTCTGGGTGGCCCTGCTCAAGGTGAAGGAGGACGAGCGCAAGGACGTGTTCCACGTCAAGGTCGAGTAGGTAGTGGTCGTGGTAGTGCTCATGCAGGATGGCTGGTGCGAGAGTGTGAGAGACGCCTTGTTGATCTGGTCATGTTTGGTGTCTTTCTTCCTTGTTTTGCTTCGTTGATCGTCTTGGATCGAGTTGGTAGTGGTCTGGTGGTGAAGTTGGTCGCCAGGTCTGTTAATTTCCTCTAGTTTGGCATATGATGAACTTACTTTGCTGGTGAAATTGGTCATGAAATTCTGTTGATTTCCTCAATTTGGCATATGATGAACTGATTTGGTGGCGAATTTGGTCATGAAAGCTTGTTGATCTCCTTAAGTGTGGCGTGCTGGGCTAATTTCGTGGCGAAATTGGTCATGAACTTTGTTGATTGTCTCCAATTTGGCCTGATGAGCTGCATTGATTATCCTAAGCTAGTCTTGCCTGTCTATCTTTTCTCGTTCTTGATCTGTATTGCTTTAAGCTTTATGTAAAAAGCTGGTCATTTATGCCTACTCTCTGAAAAATTGATTGATCTCCTCGAGTTTGACGTCATTGAGTTGGTGAACGGGCAGTTACTGATTGATGATTTTTGCTTGCTTTTCCGTGAATTTTGTGTGCTTATCCTTGAGTTTAATTAACTTCTGGTAAGAACTGTAAATGTTCCGGTTTGTAGTTGCCACATGAGATAGGCGTTTGTTTGTTTATGTCCTGCTTCGTTGATTTTCTCAAGTTTAATGCGATTAACTGATTTGGTGGTTCCCTGAATGTTTTGTGTGTGTCCTCTCTGTTTACTTATTGTAAGAACAGCAACCGTTTCAGAGGTCAGGGGTCATCCTTCTTTTCTAAAAAAAAAACAGCAACCGTTTCAGTATGTAGTTGTAGCGTTATCGTGCGAGCAGCCGTATGAAATGGGCATTTGCTTGTTTATCTCATGCTTTGTGATTTTACTTTATTTTTTGTTTTATGCTTTGTGATCACCGCACCTTGGCCGTGTGCCTGAGATACATTCTAAGGTTTTTGCCTTGGGTTATGGTCTTATGGGGCCTTATGAAGATGTCACAAATGAGGTCCAACTAAAAGGAAAATATATATGAAAAAAGTCGAATAACTTGTCGCTTACCTTCCACTTGATGCCCTTTCGTCCTCCTCCACAATGAGCTCGTCACCTTTGCCATGGCCCATAAAGAAAAATAAAATGAAAAAGGCGAATAAATTGTCGCTCACCTTTCACTTGATCCGCTAGCACGGTGAGCTCGTCACCTCTTTCATGGCCCCCTTGCCAACTTTTCTTGGAGTCTATGCACGACCCTATAGTCCAAACGAGTGTCAACAACCACCTAACTTGTTGACTCTTCATCCGACCCATGAGGGGGTGCAACGACAACACGAAGCGAGCCCCATGGAGCATGATTTTGCGGTAGCTTGCCTCGACGATGAGCAAGACGCGAAGGATAGCTCGTGACTCCATCAACAAGAGGAGAAGGGGGAGGTGTGTGTTCACTCGTATACCTTCGTTGTCGCCGCCGTCACGAAAGGAAAGAGGATTTTACTGGCACCAACATCCTAACCTAAAACAACGACAATAGCGTGCTTCATGGCCAATCATGGTACAAATGCAAGCGGGGCCTCCTCTCAACATTCATGAAGGCTATTAACTCGAACATAAACATAACATATTCGATCGCTTAGGAAATTCTTATCATAAGGCGTTCATCCATATCCCCGAGAATAAGTACAGCTATTCAGACATAATGACGGAAAACATAGAGGAGAGGGTCAAGTTACAAGCGGGCATCAGGTCGGGGAAGGGAGAAGGCATGGCGGCGTTGGTGGAGATGATGGTGATGAAGGCGGCGTTGGTGGAGATGGTGGTGCTGAAGGCATCACGGTGGAGATTGCACTGCACGAAGGCCAGTGTGCATGGTGGTGGTGGCTCCCCTTCTTACTTCTTTTCTTCACCCTTCTTGTTCTATGGAGGTGGTTTTGGAGGAGCAATGGAGGTGTTGCGATCTTATCTTGGATGCATGAGGGCTCGATACCGGCAACTGGGGTTGAAGGTATATATGAGGGGCTCCTCCATAGATGTGACTTCCTCCTCCTTCATCCAAGGGCTCTAGTGGAGCCAAATCCTCTCTCAAAACTATAACGCCCATGTAATTGAGCTACAATGATTTCCCTCTAATTATGCCAAGTCATAATGTTTTGCAAAGTTTAACTCCACTTGTCCCAAATCAAACTCAAATTCAAACTGCAAGACAAAATATATTTCTTCAAATAGAGAAACAAAAAATGTTGATATTATACCCAATAATTCCTAAGTAATTATGTTAAGGAAAACAACATCACCCAATTACCCAAATTGACCCTAGCATCAGTTAAACAGGGCCAAGAACAACTATTAAGCCAATTAAATATAAACCCAAATTAAAATGTTTGCAAATGGCCTGAAACTTTCTATGACTTCTCAATATATTGCATTGTAATTATATAACAAGTTTCATATTTAAATAAATTCATTTAGTGGCTAAAATAAACATAAAACCGAAAAGAAAACAAAAAAACAAAAAAAGAAAAAGGAAACAAGCTATTGCACTACTGGGCCTTGAGTGCACAATGCACGGCCCAGCCCGTCTTCCCCTTTCTTCTCCCCCTGTTCACCGAGGCTCGCTGGACGCGCCCGTGGCCTCCAAGGCGCCGATAGCCACACGGCGGCCATCCGCCATCTCCCTGTGTGAATAAGGTCATCCCCGCATCCCACGAACAAACCCTAGGCCAACTTCCCTCCTTTACTCTCGCCCCTCTCGCTCGATCTCGAGCTCACCCGCCACCGTCGTCGCTATGCATGGACGAGCTCATTGCTGTGGCCACCGTTGTCCCCGTGACCTACATCCTTGTTTGTGAGCTGCGACGTCGTCCCGTGCATCCTCTACACTGACAAGTTCAAGCTCTACGCCACCGCATTGACCAGATCGAGATCTTCTTCCACAATTGGTCGCCGTCGTCCACAGATTTGATCTGTCATCGTCTGCTGCTCCTAAACGCCCGACGAGCAACCGTGAGCATCCTCTGTGAGCGCCGCGTCTTCCCATCTGTTTCCCCCTTGATCCGCTGTCTCTAGCCACCATTGCCATCACTATCGGAGCTTAGCTCCACCGATGCTCTTGCTATTATCGAATGTTGCTTGGGACCATGGTCCACCCGAACCTACGCTCAAAACCACTCATCTCAGGACTCCGCGTGTGGGGATATGTGCATGGTTGTTAAACTATTACATGGCGGGAATAGTTTAGGGAGATGGCGGGGAACAATTTAGTGAGGGTTAGAAGCACTAGATGTGCTAAATAATCCTATTTGATGCTAGTAGCTAATAAAATACTGATGTTTTGGAGTAGTAGTGATGTTACATCGGACAATGAAATTTTGTCTACCATGCACAAGCACTGTTCACTATTGTTTATTGCCTCATTATGCTCGTCAAGCTCTGTTCATGGAGTAGTCAGACATGAAATGCATAGATAATTCGTGAATATATAATTTTTTATAGTTTCCTTCAGTTTTGTATCCCATCAAACTTACTATTTTCATGTACATGATTGATGACCTGCTGATCAGACATATAACAAAGCCAATAGTATCTTTACTTGTTGAATAGATAATTTTTCGTAGTTAATGTGTGTACATCTCTTTCTCCAAAACATCAGTACTAATTTCCTACTTAATATTGTATTGAAAGTATTATATAGTTACATAACTTACTGCTATTCAACTTTTGAAAAATCTAGACATTTTCAGAACACATATGCTTATCGAAGACTTTAAAAAAAGCTAGCCCACGCAGGCCTAGGGTGTGCTTATAAGCATATAGGTTAACGTGAGCCTAGAGAGGTTAAGATTTAACAGAAAATTTGAACGCCAAAGAGGCACAGATCCACATGTGGAACGGTTGGAAATCGTATGGTCCGGACCATGGATTCGGACGAACCATGGTTTTGAAAATCGCCTCTCTGCTATTATTGCTTCAATCGTTTTCAAAGCCGGACGACCACACAGCCGTGCTCAGCGCACCTCCAGCAAGCCGAAGCCCCCTTCAGCTCGTCCTCACGTGCCTCCTGGTGCCGAACTCGAGCTCACCCGTGCTCCGACCTCCGCCTCTGCTCGACGCTGGTGTCGTTACAGTCCACCCCAGGCGTCGCCGTTTGTTCTGTTGGACGCGCGCGAGCACCAACAATCTAACTCGCCTAGTCACACTCCAAATGGCGGCCTGTAGCAAATTTCCGATGAAGTCCGGTGCTCTCCGCTGTAGTTTTGGTCGCCGATGCTCACACCATTGCGGTTGAACTCCGGCTGGGCAACTAACATGCAGGCACATGCCATTAGGATTAGATCAGGCACTAATCCGGCCACTAACAGCCACTGACTTGTGGCCCCACAACTGTAGAGCTTAATTAACCCTTGAGACACTGACAATAGGGCCCCACCTCCGTAGTTAATAAACTAAACAATGTTAAAAAAACAGTCACAGACTATTTGACCAGTGGCGGTCAAACTATTGATTACTGACTGGGCTACCGACTCAACTGAGTGGCCCTACATGTCAGCCTCTGCAGCACTCTGCTGGGTGCACTTAGCAATTTATCCAATTAATATTTCAAATTAAACTAAATACTAAAATTCCAGAAATTCAATATAGCTTTGAAAACTCATAGAAAATACTCAGATGAAAATGATTTATATCTGAAGATTGATCAGAAAAGCATAAGAAATCTTAATATGCCATTTGCATGCATGACAAACCAGTCTAACATAATGAACCATGATATTTTGCATCCAAATCAATAAATGAGTAGTGTTTGAATTCGGGAAATATTACCAAATATTTTTCGCACTTCAATTAAAATGTCTAGTAATTCATTAGAGCACACCATCTTCACATTTTTCCATGACATGCATTTTGTGCTGCGTTTGATTGTTGTTATTTATTTCGTTCCCGCATTTGCTTCTTATCGGTAGACCCCGAGACAGTCGTATCCCCTAACTACGACTACCCCGCTCACGACCACACCTACGCAGTAGAGCTTCTAGGCAAGCAATCCCCCTTGGTCATTTCGATATCGCCTATTATTTATCTCTACTTCTGCATTAGGTATTGTCACCGTTGTTGTGGTAGATCCTACTCAGATGCATAGCCTGATTTTGTCATATGATATAAATGCCTTACCCGTTACCCTACCATGCCTAGTTTAGCTGTAATAGTGTTCCATTAGTTGGCCCTACACCCTTCTCCGTGTTGCTATGCTCGATTACTGGGCCGTGATCCCCTTTGGGCGATGATCACGGGTATGCTTTACACTACTACATTACAATGTATATTTATGTTTGATATGGGGATTGAACGGCAGGTGGTACCATACTGTAAGAGATAGACCCGAGTCCCGATGGCTCCTAGGTGATGCGGTATGGGAACCCAGTACTTATCCACATGATGATGGTAAGGTTGGTACCGTCCCTGCATGTTTAAAGTTGGCGAAACGACAGGGCAGGCAGAGACCATCCAGGATGAGGTGGACCTGGGCCCTGGTCGTTGACTGCAAATAAATGAAATAATACAACTAACAAGATTTGGGTATTTGAACCGAGACTACCATTCATATATATGCACTAACCCCCATGCGGGATAATGGTTTATGGGGCCATCAGCGTCGTCAGTTCCTACCGAAAGCTCTATCAGATTTCTAGTTCAGAGGGGTGGTACTGTAGAATAACAGATTTCCTCCGGATGAGGTGAGGCTGGAACCCTGCTCATGGCATGCAGGAGCGCTTATGGTGAGCATCCGAACACCCTTTGCACTTAGGATGTAGACTGGCGTGTTATCTCTCTGGAGAGCCGAGGTAGGACTTAGGCCTGTCAATTACCTGACACCGGGGATGACCCGCAACAAGGTGTGTCCGGCTAGGGTAATCGAGCATATCGGTTATGTGGTGCACCCTTGCAGGGAAGACAAAACTATTCACATAGCTGCGTCCATGGTAACATACGGCTTGGAGATGTATCCCGATCCGATGAACCACATACTTGATAAAACACACCGACCTTATTTGTCTATACAACTTGAACTGGTTACTAAGTAAGATACACTAACTCAACAAATATGGAATACTCGTTGATATTTTCTCATAGGAAGCAGAGGAAGCATTTCAGGGTATGGTATTATTGTATTACCTACTTATACTCGTATACGCTCGCTTCCTTCGCTGCAAGAAGCTATGCTCCTCTTCTAATGCTGCAAGATGATGGTACTTGTAATACATGGAACTTTCACTCCTTTATGTTGGCATTTCTGCAGTATAGTCCACAGATATAACCCATTCCTTTGATACCGATACATATGTAGTATATATCTGATGTAAGTCTTATAAGTACTTTGGATTTATTATTGCATCTCTACAGTTTAGTCCACAGATATAAGCCATTCCTTTGATACCAATACATATGTAGTATAGATCCGATATAATTCTTGCGAGTACTTTGGATGAGTACTCACAATTACTTTGCTATTCTTTTCCTTCAACCCGGTTGCTACATTAAAATAGTAGCACTGTGGATGCAGGTGGTTCCGAGGGTGCTTACTACATGGAGACCGACATCTACGAGTATTTTGGAGGTCCTAGGCAGCAGGCCTGCTCCTTTTCGATCTAGTGGTGTTGCTTAGATTTTCTTATGTCAAAACTTGTTTAACTTGTCTGTACCCAGACTTAACTTGCTATATGTACTGATGTATTATGGGTCCTCGTGACCCTGGTTTGTAATATAGATATTTAAATTTAAATTTGTGTCGTAGAGTTGTGTTGTGATATCAACGTGGAGTGACCATTCATGATGATGCATGATGCGTGTATGATTAGTGTATGGTTATGAATGGAGCGTCACAAGTTGGTATCAGAGCTGACTGCCTCTAAGAACCCCCAAACCTCTTGCTTGATGTTGAGTCTAGTCTTTGAAAACTATTTGCAAACTCCTAGGTGTGTTGTGTGGCTTACATGCCCACATCACTTGTGGATGGGATTAGACACATTTATTTCGCATCCTTACTCTAGGTTGTGAACATCTCATCTCTTCGGGTACAATTTTACCGACTCTAGGTTCTCGTGACAACTTCTTTCAAGAGAGTCACTCATTCTAGATGAACTCTTGATGTCTTAAGATATTTTGGAATACTCTGCAAATTGCCAAGAACCTTTTGGGACCTACCGCACTTTGACCCTTGTGGACATACACTGGTACAACGAGCTGCTATACAAATGGTTTTTAACCCCTTTCCGCAACGGCATTTTAAACCATCGCCTAGTGAGTGTGGGCGATAGGGGGGTCCTTCCCACAGGACCCAGAAACTGTCGGGGATAGGTAGTAGGAATGCATATGTTTTCCGGAACAAAGTGTATACATTGCCGGCATGTATCCCAAACGTGATTTTTCACACAATTGTTTGTGATATAGCGAATATCCCGAATGCTTCATCCTTGCTACTCGTTTGTGCTGGCATTACCATCGCAGTCGGTATTTCGTGGTGCTACGATTACGATGCGCGCCCCATCACAAACAGTTCATGATTATAGAATGTGTATGATAAGTAGACAATCACACAAATTCACTTCTCCCGAACCGTATGTGATAAATAATTAAGAATATTATCTAATCATCGTATGAGTATCGAATGGGATTGCGAAACGTCGGACCGTCGTAACAATGTCGTACAGGATAACTATCGCACATGTTATTCTGTGGTGTAACATTTATGATGCGTACCACATCAGAAACAATTCATGATTGTAAAACGTGTATGATAAGGCGACTATCACAAACATTTAGTTTGCTCACATCATTTGTGACATTGCCTGCTATCGCACACGCTTTGTAAACAGCATCTGTGTGCGCAGTCGCACACATTTCCTCTCTGTTAACCATGTCGGATTATGGTGTATATCACACACGTTTCGATTTTACGGACCGTGTGCGCCATAACGCCCAACAGAGCATAATTCACCCTAATTTAATTGCTGCCATTTAAAACTGTATCGAATTTGAATTTGCAAGTAGGCTATGGCTTTATTCATATCCATCAGGTTCAAACAACAAATGCATTATTTGATTCACAGGTACATATGTTCAAGAATTACATAAGCACCAAATAAAGAATGATGAACCACATTTGCATACTTGTATTATTAAAGACGATAAAGAAAGAGGCGAAAGACATCCTGGTTGCTGAACAAGGTGAAGCGGATGCCCATATTGTGCCCTCCTCCACGCAGAAGGCACGCATGATTCTAGTCAAACCCCTTGTGATGGTCGACCGCCCATCCTTCACTGTCTTCATGAACACATCTAGATAGTCATCGTGTTCTGGTAGAAATACTTTAACATTTGCATGCCCACCGATCATCTAGTTTGAGAGGTAATCTTGAGTAAACTGCTTTGGTAACCACTGCAAAGGAAAAATATTCAGACATTGTCATCTAACACAACTCATTATGGGCAGTAAAAAGAAGGCTGGAGAGTTCTTACTTACCATCTTGCAGTTCACTGTTGTCTTGGATAAAGGGTAAACAAATAGTTTAATTGCCATCTTTTGACCCATTTTACTAGCAATCTTTATCAGCTTCCTGACTTGATGCTGGTTCATCAATACGCCATTGCCCCATACACATATATGGTCGAAGCGAGGATCTTTACCAATGACATATGTACCTAAAAGCACCAAGGTAATATCAGAAGGTAAACAACAATTGCACAATTATGTAGTACAACACTCCCTCCATCCCATTATATAATATCTTATAACATCCAATATATTCACATATTGGATGAATTAACATCTTAAATTATGGTCCGAACTCTGGAGGGAGTTTATTGCATTTTTACAAATTATCGGCTGATTAACTATAGTTAACTGCTCCTGCATTGTTGCTGTTGCTGCTCTTCTACATATATCTAGACAGCATCATAACATTAAGGTAACACCCTTCCTTATTGTTATGTATCCTAGGATTGCATATTTAGACATTCAGTATAATGCATGTTGCTATGTAGCCTCAGATATATTATATATGACCCTAGTTGACCTACCGATAAATGGGTTACATATATATTCAGTTAAAAGTCCGATTCATCAATTAATCCCTTATCAGCCCCCGGCCTATATGGTACCAGCTACCAATATCCTGAACAGTGAGTACATATAAGCCATGGGATAAAACTAACCTCGACGGAAAACAACACTGTTGGTGCAATGATTGTCCCCTTGTGTTTTGGAGATTGCTGACATAAACAGCATGGGCCTTACGTGTTTGCTACTGCACATAGAGTAATAGGTCCCTGAGATCACGAGGAGTTTGATGCAAACAACGAAGATAATCTCCCTGCTGTGCAATGAAGGTTATCACCGAAGATTATGCTAACAAGAGTGACCCTTCAAAATTGCTGAAGTTAAGCAATTGGTGAAAGAACATGCGGTGCCCCCATGTTTGGTTTTGGTAATTGATGACAATCTCTATGGACTAATGGCTGCCTTGAGTTATATTTGAAGGGTTTGTCCATAGGCTTTTCTTGGAGTTCATTTGTTGGTTTCTAGGAGAGTTTGTGATGACCAAGATGCTATTAAGGAATTATCCAAAGATTGGTCTTGTGGGTGTTGAGCCTATCGCAAGCATGTCTTGAAGAAGAAGAGTTTGTGATCATTCATGTTTACCTTCCAGACGTCATCCAAATGAAGAGAGTTGGAAAGATTCAAGGTTGATCAAGACAAAGTCAAAGAATGAATCAAGTTGATCAACACACAAAGTGTAGAAGATGTACCGAGAGGGATCAAGCAATCCCATGGTTGCGGTGTGCAAGTTCAAGTGGAGCATCACGAAGAGATCAAGTGCTTGAAGCTTGCCGTCCATTATGGTGACAATGGACTTGTGAAGATATGCCGGAGAGTGGCTCACCCATAGTGGAGTATGGGGGAGAAATCTACTAGTCTTCATCGAGACAACGCAATCAAGAAAGGTGGTCCAACTTGAGGAAGTCAAGATCGTCTACATCTAGCTCAAGTGGACTTTGTGCAAAGCAAAGTTTTGCCCTTGATAGGATTTCTATTTTACCGGTCTCGTGGTGGTAGTTGGGAGACCGGGTTATAGGATCGTTTGCCGTACTATCAAGGGGGGCTCTCAAGTTGGTAGCTTGATCGTATCGTTAGTAGAGAGCTCAAACCATTGCATCCTTGCATCATGTTTCTTGATTCTTGTTTGGTTCTCTTTGTGAGTCTTAGAGCTTATGGTCATCTTGATGACAAGCTTGAGTTCATCAAAAACGGAGTTCACATGTGTCTTCTATGATGTTTTCGGTGTTGGGTGTTTTACGGTCTTATCCGAGGAAGGGTTCTCACCATTTTCTTGTGGGCCTTTTATCATTTGCTTCTTATTGACATTTCTGTCAAGATTGTGTTATCCCTTGTCGCTAGCTTTCCAACAAACTTGGTTTCATCGAATTCGGAGTCCGTATGCAAAAGTTATGGTCGTTTTGGTGTACTGAAAAGGCTGCAGCGGTACTACCGCGGGTTGGAGCGGAAGTAATTTTTTACTACCGCTTTTGGGAGCGGTACTACCGCTTTCGGGAGCGGTACTACCGCTTGGAGCAGTACTACCGCGGCTACTTCCGTGGCTACTTCCGCTCGGGACCAAAAACTCGTCACAAGTCCAGCGGTGGTAGGCACGGATGTAATTTTTTAGTACCGCTCGCAAGCAGTAGTATCGCTACCCTTAGCAGTAGTACCGCTACCCCTAGCGGTAGTACCGTGAGGTCAAGCGGTACTACCGCTCCGACGGTTCTTCTGGCCTTTTTGCCTCCTCGCTGTTGGTTTTCAAAGGGGTACTACCGCTAGGGCGGTAGTACCGCTCCTGGAGAGGTAGTACCGCTCTGTGCGGGCTGTGAGCATAACGGTTGGATTTTCCCCCACCTATAAAAGGGGGTCTTCTTCCCCAATGAACCTAATCCTTAGGGCTCGTGTTCTTCCCCCATTGTTGACCTTCTTCGAGCTTGCTATCTCTCAATCCCTCCATGGATTCTTGCTAGTTTTTGAGGGAAAAGAGAGAGGAGATCTAGATCCACATTTCCACCAATCACTTTCTCCTCTAAGTGAGGGGAACCCCTTGGATCTTGATCTTGGAGTTCTTGGTGTTCTCCTTCTTGTTCTTCCTCTCATTTCCCTCCCTAGCATTAGTTGCTTTGGTGGGATTTGGGAGAGAAGGACTTGGGCACTCCGTGTGCCCTTGCCATTGCATTTGGTGCATCGGTTTGAGTTCTCCACGGTGATACGTGGAAGTGAAGTTGAGAAGCTTATTACTCTTGGGTGCTTGGTACCCTTGAGCTTGTTCCTCTTGGGTGCTTGGGCGCCCTAGACGATTGTGGTCACCTCGGAGCCATATTCCATTGTGGTGAAGCTTTGTGGTGTCGTTGGGGAGATAGCCCCAACCTGGGTGTTCGGAGCTCAATCATTGTGGTGTAAAGCTCCGGGCAAGCGTCGGGGTCTCCAATTAGGTTGTGGAGATCGCCCCGAGCAATTTGACGGGTTCCGGTGACCGCCCCCAAGGGTTGCCAAAGTGTACGGGTTCGGTGACCGCCCCCAAGGGTTGCCATTTTTACGGGTCGGTGACCGCCCTCAAGGGTCCCTTAGTGGAATCACGTCATCTTGCATTGTGCGAGGGCGTGAGGAGATTATGGTGGCCCTAGTGGCTTCTTGGGGATCATTGCAATGATATGGTGAGTAGTGTTGGTCATTGCAATGATGATAGTATGCTTATTGTGGATGATCTTTCATCACTATCTTACTGCAATGCATCTTCTTTGGACTTTAACACTTCGAGCACCCTACATGTTTCACATGCCTGTGTTGATAGTCCTTGCATATCATATAGAAATTGCTTAACTAAAACTCATGATGATATGCTTGCTATGTCTTGTTTCCATGATAAAATGCATCTATTTCCTCGAATTGTTTTGCTAACAATATAGAGGAAACCCAACACCCCATGGAACTAGATGTAGTCTTGAATGGTGCTTCAAGGGATCCTACATCATCATCTATTGCGTTTTGCCTTATGGCCAAGGCTTCAAAGGTATCTCCCACTTTGAACCCCAATATATCTTGTGATGATAGTGATGATGACAATGATGATGATGTAGAAAATGATGAAGAGAATGATAATGTTGCCTCCTTAAAAATTAAGGGGTAAATGCTTTTTAAAGCTCTTCTTAAGAATAAATTAGCTCGTTCCAAATTTATGGAAATCATGTATATTGCCATTGAGGGCAAGAAATATATTGATGAGTTGGAATCTCATCTAGAGGAGCATGAGGTCACCATTGAGAAAATGGAAGGTCATGAGCGTGATTACGCTAATGAGATCGCCGACCTTTCGCAAGCTCTTGAACTTGAACAAACCACCAAGGAATCTCTTGAGGAGACTTTTGCTCTAGAACTATCTAGAATAAAGGAATCCCGTGATAGAGCTCTCGAGGTGGCTAATGATTTTGAAACTAAAAATGAGAAGCTTGAAGTTGCACATGCTAAACTCCTTGAGGATTTTGAGCACCCAGAAAATGGCTCAAGGGTCATTAAGAGTGAGCTCATCAAACTCACCGAGTCTCATGCTCAACTTAAAGCTTCATATTCTAAAGAGCTTGCCAAGTTTCCTTCTCGTCTTGCTATTATTGATGATGCTTGTGCTACTAACTCTATTTCTAGTGAAGCATCCATTTTGAAGGAGAATGTTGAGTTAAGGGATCAACTTGAGTTGTTATCTAGCAATTATGGGAAATTGGAAGAAAGTCATGTAAAGCTCACAAACTCTCATGATGATCTTCTAGTATCCCACAATGTGCAAAAGATAGCTCATGAGGGTATGATTATCAAGGTAACATCTAGTGAGTCTCATGTGGTCGCTAGCACTACTTCTAGTCAAAATGCTATATTGCCATGTGCTAGTCCTTGTAATTCATCTATGCATAACATTGGTACATCTTGTGATGAATTGCTTTCCTTGCCTTGTTGCTGTAACAATGAAGCCTATACTTCCTCTAGTACTTGTGTTGATACTAACCATGTAGAGGAAATCAAAGAGCTCAAGGCCCAAGTCTCTTCCTTGAAGAAAGACTAGGAAAAGTGTCATGAAGGGAAGTCCACACTCAACAATATCTTGAGTGTGCAAAAATCCCCCAATGACAAAGGTGGACTTGGATTCAACTCCAATAAGAAGAAATCCAAGAGCAACAAGAAGAAGGGCCAAGAACAACTCAAGAATTCGGCCAAGATTATTTGCTTCAAGTGTAAAATTGAAGGGCATCATGTTAGATCTTGCCCATTGAAGAAGAAGGCCATTAGTGAGAAGCAACAAGGGAAGAGGCCACAAGTTCAATCTCGTGCTCAACCGCAAGTTGGAGAAAGGCCGCTTCCCAAGAAGACTCATGCTAATGCTTCTCATTTTGAGAAATCAAATGAGAAGAAAGTGAAGAGTAGATGTTTCTACCTATGCCGTGAGAAGGGTCACCTTGCTTCTTCATGCACTAGTGGTAACTTATCCAACCCAATTATTATTGATGATGTCTATTTTCTTGGGAAGGATAATGTTGGCAATGTGTTTGCCAAGTTTCTTGGGACTCAAAATGGTGTCAAGAAAAGAACCATTTGGGTAGCCAAGCCTATTGTGACTAACCTCTTAGGACCCAACTTGGTTGGGGGCCAACTAGCTCAAACTTGATCAATAGGTGATGTTGGAGGGCATTGGAGACTTGGCTACATTATGAAGATTTGACGGGTCTTCATCATTCATATTGTCTCAAGCCAAGTCATTCGGATTATCTTTCTATGGTATATCCAATGTTCCTCCTTGCGGTAACTCGTGCTTAAATTGTTTACATTGGAAGTTACTTGCCCCTTAGCATGTTGTGGTTTTGTACCTTGCATGTGCTTGTATATGTTGTGCTTCCAATTTGCTTATCTTGAGAAATCAAGTATGTGTATGTTGGTTTGTACATCATGTACGCGTGTGTCGTGTGTTGAGCCTTTTTGCATCTTGTTTATATCTTAGTTGGCTCTTGTGAGAGATTAATGGAACATCCCATTTTGGGGGAGTGATGTCCTTTGTGCACCTCACAATCCTAAAAATGTGTGTACATGAGGAATACCATCTAGTTTTGGTATTACAAGATTATCTAGTCACTATGTGGTATATCTTCTCATGAGAAATTCAAATTCTAAAGTGTCCATTAATTATCTCTTGTTGGTTCCTCTTATTGCCTCTTGTTTAAGTTTTCTTTGGTATCACGTTATGGGGGAGTAATGTGCTATGTGCATATTACTAGCCTAGAAAATGTGTACATTTGAGATATTTTCACCTAGAGTTGATATTGTAAATTATCTCGTTCCTAGGTGACATGTTAGCTCTACAAGTTCCAATTTGCTTGTGTTTGGTGTGAAGATGATGTTGGATATCATTGCTATCTATCACCGGGAATTATTCCCAAATACTTCTTGTCTCTTGAAAATTGGTAATCATTTATGTGGTAGAAATTGTTGATCATCTTTACATTGGCTTTTGCTTTTGTTTCGCCTATTTCTTTCCAAGATTGCATCAACTCCCATTGCCTTCCGTGCCACTTGTGGATCTTGTTGTTTTCTTGATCTTGTCTAGTGTTTTATAGATATAGCGAAAGTGGTGATCCCATCGTGTGCATTTCGTATTCAAATGCAAATTCTCTATAATGCACAATTCTTGGGGGAGCTATCCTATTTTCGATAGAACACTCTTATTGTGATCCATTTCAAGTGTGTGTTGATGGAAGGCAAGCCGTTTCTTTTTGGTACTTTGTGCCATCATGAAACTTTGTAGATGGGTTGGTTTGTTTGGAACCATCCTGTCTTTTGGGAGTCCAATATCTTTCCTTTTGCGTGTATCAATGGATATCTCATTCCTTGATGTATCTTCTAAATAGATATCTTCCAAGTGATGATTTCTCCATTTGGTATCCTATTTTCACTTGGTATTTCTTTTTCATTTCGTTTCGTTTCTTGAAAGTCTTGAGTATGCATATTTACTACATGTATTTTCTTTGGCATGCTTTCTTTCTTTAACCCAATATATAGGGGAAACTCCACCTAGTCTCAATTTGGATGAGATGTGCATGAAATTAATTTTCATATATAAATGCACATGTGTTTGTGGAGTTTGTCCTATGTAGTGGTGTTTTTAACTCTTTGGTCGAAATGAGTTTGGGTACCATTTTGTCTGCGTTGTTGTTCTAGGAACAATTGGAGATGCATTGGATGCTCGGCTCATTCAAAAGGAAGGTGATGTCACCATGTGCTTATTGGAGTCAAGCTATGATGATCAATGAACTACTATCCACCTTCAATTGGTATCTACTACATCCTTCCAATGGTATCTCGGTAACAAGTATCACCATCTACTTCATGCACACATTTCTTGCACCAACCTTGTGTAGGTTGTATCATGGCATGTTAGTCATTCCTTCTTATGATACTTGTTTCCTTTCTCAAAGCATCCCAACAATGATCTCTTGTTGCTAGTTGTGATGTCTTTGATGCTCGTGTGGTTGGAACTCATTTATATACAATAAGAACATATCTAGCCATGTGCTATGCCTTCAAGCAAATATCTTATTGGTATATTTATGACTTCCTTGGGGATATCTTATTCATTCCTTTTTGCAACAATTTCGTGTGTACATCCTTCTTTGTGGATTGATATCATCATGATCTTCATCTACCTAGAATCTTATACACTTGAGAGAAGTTGCATATCTATTTGATATCCCCTTCTTTCACGTCCACCTTTTCGTTCCTGTTTTATTTCTTCGGTGGCTCCGTGAAGGTGTATGTCTCGAGTGCGGATCTTATATCGTTGCATCTTGATGCACTCTTTTGTGGTGAAGATCATTTTTTTTCTCTTGCTTGTCTTGACGAGGCTTTTGCCATTTCTATTGGTATCCCTCCTCATGACAAAGCTATCCTTTTTATATCTTCACCATAGGTTGTCACAAGCATAGGTTATTTATATGATTAGTAGTGAGCTTGTGAACCCATTTGTTGTTGTGTGTGGGAATGATAGGCCTTGCACTGTGTATCTCATTCATTCAAGAGTATATTGATGCTTAATGTTCATCCATACATTAATCTTCTCGAGTGCTTTGCCATGACTCACACACATCATTTTGGTTGAGCCTACTCTTAAGTTGACTCTTTTATATATTGCTCAACCAGTTGTTTGTTGCAATTGCTAGGCTTTGTTTCCTTCATGCTCACTTGCACTTGGTGTGAGTGTCTATTGATCTTGGGGGAGTGATGATCCTATTTTGTGCACTTGGTATCCTAATGAAAATATTCTAAGGAGTGCATAAATTATGGAGAGCTTCACTAGTGTCTTTAGAACACTCCATTGCTATGTCGTGAGGTTCTATTGATCTTGGGGGAGCGACGATCCTATTTTGTGCTCGTTGTATCCAAATACAAAACTAAATTGTGCACAAATCATGGGGAGCTTCTCTAGTTTCTCTAGAACACTCATTTGCTCTTATCATAATATCTTTTATTCATTTGGCATGTCGGATCATTGGTCTAGTTGGGTCAATTGGTATCTTTTGATAGCTTGATTCAATTGGTATCCTTTGATTGCTTGATTGTGTGTTTTTCTTCATTTGTTATGCCTTTGTGGCATATCATTCTTTTGCAATCTTTGGGCCTCAATATAGTTTGTCTTCCTCCAAGTATTTACATTTGGATATATGTATTGCATTCCACTCTCTATTTTGAGGAATACACAATTTATGGAGGAACACAATTTATATTGGCCTTCTAAGCTATTCGCCCATTTTGGCAATCGATGCCAATGGGGGAGAAGTTTCAGAGAGTTTAGTTTTGTGAGGAAGTTTAGAGAGTTGTCTCTTCTCTCTTCTTGCTTTGGTTTTGTTCCTAAGCTTTTGCATCTCATGCGCATACATTATTGTTGCATGGTATGGTGATGCATAATTCCTTATATAAACTCTCTTGAAAGTGATTGTCATCAATTACCAAAATGGGGGAGATTGAAAGAACATGCGGTGCCCCCATGTTTGCTTTTGGTAATTGATGACAATCTCTATGGACTAATGGTTTCCTTGAGTTATATTTGAAGGGTTTGTCCATAGGCTTTTCTTGGAGTTCATTTGTTGGTTTCAAGGAGAGTTTGTGATGACCAAGATGCTATTAAGGAATTATCCAAAGATTGGTCTTGTGGGTGTTGAGCCTATCACAAGCATGTCTTGAAGAAGAAGAGTTTGTGATCATTCATGTTTACCTTCCAAACATCATCCAAATGAAGAGAGTTGGAAAGATTCAAGGTTGATCAAGACTAAGTCAAAGAATGAATCAAGTTGATCAACACACAAAGTGTAGAAGATGTACCGAGAGGGATCAAGCAATCCCATGGTTGCGGTGTGCAAGTTCAAGTGGAGCATCACCAAGAGATCAAGTGCTTGAAGCTTGCCGTCCATTGTGGTGACAATGGACTTATGCCGGAGAGTGGCTCACCCATAGTGGAGTATGGGGGAGCAATCTACTAGTCTTCATCGAGACAACGCAATCAAGAAAGGTGGTCCAACTTGAGGAAGTCAAGATCGTCTACATCTAGCTCAAGTGGACTTTGTGCAAGGCAAAGGTTTGCCCTTGATAGGATTTCTATTTTACCGATCTCGTGGTGGTAGTTGGGAGACCGGGTTATAGGATCGTTTGCCGTACTATCAAGGGGGGCTCTCAAGTAGGTAGCTTGATCGTATTGTTAGTAGAGAGCTCAAACCATTGCATCCTTGCATCATGTTTCTTGGTTCTTGTTTGGTTCTCTTTGTGAGTCTTAGAGCTTATGGTCATCTTGATGACAAGCTTGAGTTCATCGAAAACGGAGTTCACATGTGTCTTCTATGATGTTTTCGGTGTTGGGTGGTTTACCGGTCTTATCCGAGGAAGGGTTCTCACCATTTTCTTATGGGCCTTTTCTAATTTGCTTCTTATTGATATTTCTATCAAGATTGCATTAGCCCTTGTCGCTAGCTTTCCAACAAACTTGGTTTCATCGAATTCGGAGTCCGTATGCAAAAGTTATGGTCGTTTTGGTGTACTGAAAAGGCTGCAGTGGTACTACCGCGGGTTGGAGCGGAAGTAATTTTTTACTACCGCTTTCGGGAGCGGTACTACCGCTTTCGGGAGTGGTACTACCGCTTGGAGCAGTACTACGGCGGCTACTTCCGTGGCTACTTCCACTCGGGACCAAAAACTCGTCACAAGTCCAGCGGTGGTAGGCACGGATGTAATTTTTTAGTACCGCTCGCAAGCAGTAGTACCGCTACCCTTAGCAGTAGTACCGCTACCCCTAGCGGTAGTACCGTGAGGTCAAGCGGTACTACCGCTCCGACGGTTCTTCTGGCCTTTTTGCCTCCTCGCTGTTGGTTTTCAAAGGGGTACTACCGCTAGGGCGGTAGTACTGCTCCTGGAGCGGTAGTACCGCTCTGTGCGGGCTGTGAGCATAACGGTTGGATTTTCCCCCACCTATAAAAGGGGGTCTTCTTCCCCAATGAACCTAATCCTTAGGGCTCGTGTTCTTCCCCCATTGTTGACCTTCTTCGAGCTTGCTATCTCTCAATCCCTCTATGGATTCTTGCTAGTTTTTGAGGGAAAAGAGAGAGGAGATCTAGATCCACATTTCCACCAATCACTTTCTCCTCTAAGTGAGGGGAACCCCTTGGATCTTGATCTTGGAGTTCTTGGTGTTCTCCTTCTTGTTCTTCCTCTCATTTCCCTCCCTAGCATTAGTTGCTTTGGTGGGATTTGGGAGAGAAGGACTTGGGCACTCCGTGTGCCCTTGCCATTGCATTTGGTGCATCGGTTTGAGTTCTCCACGGTGATATGTGGAAGTGAAGTTGAGAAGCTTATTACTCTTGGGTGCTTGGTACCCTTGAGCTTGTTCCTCTTGGGTGCTTCGGCGCCCTAGACGGTTGTGGTCACCTCGGAGCCATATTCCATTGTGGTGAAGCTTTGTGGTGTCGTTGGGGAGATAGCCCCAACCTTGGTGTTCGGAGCTCAATCATTGTGGTGTAAAGCTCCGGGCAAGCGTCGGGGTCTCCAATTAGGTTGTGGAGATCGCCCCAAGCAATTTGACGGGTTCCGGTGACCGCCCCCAAGGGTTGCCAAAGTGTACGGGTTCGGTGACCGCCCCCAAGGGTTGCCATTTGTACGGGTTCGGTGACCGCCCTCAAGGGTCCCTTAGTGGAATCATGGCATCTTGCATTGTGCGAGGGGGTGAGGAGATTACGATGGCCCTAGTGGCTTCTTGTGGAGCATTGTGCCTCCACATCGCTCCAAACGGAGATTAGCATTCGCAAGGGTGTGAACTTCGGGATACATCGTCGTCTCCGCGTGCCTCGGTTATCTCTTACCCGAGCCCTTTACTTATGCACTATACTTTGTGATAGCCATATTGTTTCTTGTCATATATCTTGCTATAACCTAGTTGTTTATCTTGCTTAGCATAAGTGGTTGGTGCACATAGGTGAGCCTAGTTGTTGTAGGTTTTGTGCTTGACAAATTAACCGCTAGGTTTATTCCGCATTTGTTCAAGCCTAAACCGTAAATATTTTAAAGCGCCTATTCACCCCCCCCCCTCTAGGCGACATCCACGATCTTTCAATTGGTTTGGTGTCCGTCCGAAGAAATTGACTACACCCGAGGAGATTGAAGACGGAGTAAAGACGTAGCATTTATTTCATTCTTCTTCTTCTCTTTACCGAGTCATAGGACCACCATATTATTAAGAGGGGTGTAGCGTTTGAAACCTTGATTCTCTGATGCTAAACCCAAATCCTATGAAAGTCGCGAGAGAAATCTCTTTGTGTTATGAGCAAATACTTGTCAGCAAGAGATTGAGTTCTTCTTCGCTGTGAGAAATTTGTCTCAGACAAAGGAGTTAGCATTACTTGTTCCTCAAGTAATGTTATCGTTGCTCCAAAATCCGACTTTTGTGAACGTGTCGGTTGGCCATTGGCTGGACCCTGTGTCCAAAATGGTCATTTCCCATCAGGGAAGGTGTGGGGACCCCGACTCGTGAGTCGTGATCACCGAATGCACGTGTACAGTGATCCCAGAGATCAATGCTCACTGAACACACAGAAGCTGAATAACAAGAGTCTTACATCCTTACATACCGTGTTACACAAATAGGACCATAATGGTCAAGTCTTGAGTATATCATCGCAGCGGAAAGTCTTCAAAGACAACTGGGACCCATGCCATCTGCCTTAACCCTACAGGCATTCTGACTGGGAAGCGTCCTAGATCACATGCTCGTCACCGAGAAATCTTCATCATAACCTGTTCTCTCCTGCCTGACCAATAAAATAACCAGTGGCAAGCCAATGAGTACATTGAATGTACTCGCAAGCAACCCAAGTGTGGTAACAGAATAATTATGCAAGGCTCTACTACTAAATTGGTAGTTTTTGCGGAAAGCTAGTTTTTCATGTGCAAGTATGATCAACATATAACAAGGATATGCATGTGTCTATAACAAGTATCAGGAGGTCACAGACATCAATATCGAGAAAGAGTTGTAATCAACACATGCACAAGCTCATTGTGACTTCCTCACAATCACATCGTCAACAATATCTCTGAATCAGGTTGACTTCATCAATATCACTGAACCATGTTGTTTCCTCACACACACACACCAGGTTTCGCAAACATTGGATGTAGCCCAAGAGCGGTTACCCAACTGTCCATGACCGTGGACACGGTTATTCGAATAGTTTTACACTCTGTAGAGGTTGCGCACTTTACCCACAAGATCCGGGGAACTTCCGTGTCATCCACGACCCGCGGTACCTCAAGTACCCGGGGTAAGCACCCGATCACTATCTTTCCCTAGGCGACACTAATATGGAGTCCACTCGATTGGTAACAGCCCCTGTGCCAAACATTTCACATCTCAAGGTTTGTGGAGACTCGCTCCGAATTCATCACATATCACAAGCACGGGGTACCAACGGTGTGTCCGGTGCCCTGTAAAGACAGTCATGGCCGCCTATCCAAGCGCGACCCCGTCCCAAGAGTGACCTCATGTCACTCCCGTCACTAGTAATGCGGGCACCATGCTAGTATCGACCTAGGTACTCAATAATGCCCTTTCCCATATAAGGGTAGAGTGGTTGCGCATGTAAGGTTGGAATAACGGTCGCAACTTAAACCAATCCGTTTTTCAAAACAACACACACACTTGCCTCGGTACACCACTTCGTCATCAAGTGGTTACCCATCTCACCATCTCCCTCGGGCATAAATGGCACCCGACGGGGTTTTCGAAAAGTCTTTTGAAAGTATCCTGCCTCCGTCACCATGCATATACCCGTCCCATTTGCGTAGCCACTATTAAAGCATCCTAACTACTCCCACCCACATAACCCTCATAGGAAGGTAGGGTCATGTCTGATGCAAGTTTCAACAGTAAAGTAACAAAGGTAGCAACCAAAGTGATTTCCACCTCAACATGATTCCGATGCTTTGAATAATAAGGTGCTATGAGACATGCATAAAAAGGTTTTTGAACATGGTCAAAGGGCTGCTTGCCTTATTCTTCTGAGTCTTCAAACCTTCTGGTCCATCTCCGAATACTCCGTTTATTACGTCAACTAACGATGGAAACAATCATAATAAGCAACACAATCAAAAGCAAAAATAAAAGTGCTCTAAAAATAGGAGTTGGACTTTTCTAGGATACCTCTGGTCATATTGGAAATGACCAAGGTGGTTTCATAGGTGTTGGATCAATAGGTAGTTGGGAACATTTCAATATGATGGAACCAAAGAGGTTTATGGATTTGGAAGAAGTATACAGAAATAATTCCTTTAATGATGAGCAAAGGTACCCATCATCAAGTCATGATTTTAGAAGCATTTAGGAGTTGGTTTCAATGGATTTGGATTTGAAATGAATTTCCTAGGATTTTCCAAAGCTGATAAATAGGAAGAAATGGCTAAATATTTGGTGGGGTACAGAAACTATTATTAAAAATGTTCCAAAACTAAGTTTGGACAAGACAAGCATCTAGGAATTTGAATCACTGCATTTGGATCAAAAATGAGCTCTCTGTGATTTTCTAAAGTTAATCACAGAAAGTGGAAAGTGGGTATTTGATAAATATTTGTATAGGAAAAGTTTTTGGAATAATGTGCATGTTGCACCATGTGATAGGGCATGATTTTAGAAGCTACCAGAAATTTGAATCATGCAATTTGGAGTTCATATGAATATTCTAGGTATTTTTGAAGTTGGCATAATAAAGAAAAAGGAAAAGAATAGGGGTTATACCCTTATACAGTGCTCTGGGCGGGGCCCAGTTAACCAACGCCCACTGGGCTCAGCCCAGTGGCTCAGCGGCGGGATGGAAGCGGTGACGTCGAAGGCGTAGTTACGGCGGGG
>LR738712.1:538198003-538215341 GCA_902687465.1 Secale cereale | reverse complement strand
CCGGGGGACCGAGCCGAGTCCATCCAGGGGCCTCACGCTGGCTGGGGATGGCCGGGCCGTTAGCGGCTTCGACGCCGGCGGGCGGGGCTTCGGGCAACGGTTGGGTACGGCGAGACAGGCTCGGGGAGGAGAGAAGAATGCGCGGGGAGTACTGGCGGAGGTCCTGGCGTTGCACTGGAGCGAAGAGGGGGAAGGGAGGGCTTCCCACGACGCGAATCTGAGCGGTGGCCGGCGGCGGCACTCCGGCCATGGAGGAGGTAGGAGGCCACGGGAGGGAGGTTGGGGATGTCTGGGAGGTGCACGGAGAAGAGGAGGTTCCATAGGAAGCAACGGGCGCTCGAGGGGAAGGCTTAATATAGGGCAGCCGCGGTGCACCGTGGGCGCGGTCCAGGGCGCGCACGGCGAGCTCGTGGAGTGAGAGGAGGAGGGCCGGGGAGGATAGGGCCGACCGTCCTGCAGGTCATGGACGTCGAGGCCTCCTCGGGGGACACGCTCTCTCTGCCCAAGGCTGTCTGGAAGCCTCGGGAGGGCCGAGCTACAGTGCCTTGGTGCACTGTAGCGTGCTCCAGAGCACGTCTATGGCCGGCATGGTCGTGCCTGTGCTGTCCTGGCCGTGTCCTCTTGTGTCCAACCGTGTCTAGTGGGTATAGGGAGTAGTAAATAAAGGGGGAGGCAGACTTGGATGCTCTAGGAGCCACTGGAGTGAGGAGAGAGGTGAAAGAGGAGAAGAAGGTGGCTGTCCACAAGGGTAAAAGTGGGGTTTTACCCCCTCCAATAATTGAGATAAGGTAGAGGAGAGTTACTGGAGGGTAGAGGGTGATCAGGGGGAGCTGTGGTAAGAATTTGGGGCCATGGAGAAAAGTAAAAGAGGCTCAACCACTAGTTTTGGTAAATGAACAGAAGGTGTTTGATCAGTGTTTGGTCAAGCAAATGACATCCAATTGACATGGGACTTAACAGGATCAAATGTCACATATAATTAGGCCCCTACACCAAATTTGAGCTCATTTGGGCAAAGTGGCCAATGTAACTTTGGTGAACCCTAGAAATGAACAGAAATGGTTTCACCTTGTTTGAGTAAAGCAATTCATCTCCCCTTGATGCACCACTTGGTGTAGCATCATCATTTGGGGATATGAACATGCCCACAAAGTTTGAGGCTCCAGATAAAAAGTTGACAATGTAAAGTTGTTCAAATTTGGATTTGAACAGAAGGGGTTTTGGGGTGATCTGATCAAGTTGCTCTATTCCAAATCTTGTGCCATTTGGTCTAGATGCCTTATTAGGTCATTCTAGCATGTGCACCAAATTTGAGAGCATTTGGACAAGTTTGGCAATGTAGAGTTGCTCAAACTTCAAATATGGACAGAATGGTTTTGAAGGGGTTTGAGGATGTTTTCTTGATCTTCAAGGCATGAGGCTTTGCAAGATCATCAAATATGTCATATATGACATGATAGAATTTCCCTGGAATTTTTGGAGAATATTTTCTTTGTAAATATTTCAAAAGCTTGAAATATCCAGAAAGGGTTTTGGAAGGATTTGTCCAATATTTTGAACATGACCATGTGTTGAAACTCTTATATATGGACAATATATGTCCTATGAGTCTCCCTGAATTTTGGCAAATATTTTGAAATGATTAAATAATTTTTCCCTATTAAAGACCATTTCTGGCCTTAAGAAAAAGCTTTTAAATAAAATATGAAAATAACTTTTAAAATTATACTTTTGTGGTTTCTGGGAGTCCTATATCTAATAGGATTCAAATAAACTTTTTGAAAGATTTTTCACACCCTAAATAAGGTACTTGCAGTGCAAACCTCAATTCAGGGGTTTTTGGAAAAAACTAATTTTAGAAAATACCATTTGGCCAAAATATTTTTATAAGAAAATTCTATACTGGTCTATACACATGGCATGATCATTGGGGAAAGGTTTTGGGTCAAGGAGATGAAGTATAAGAGTTGGAGGATTTATTTGATTTTTAGAGCACTAGCAAACAGCAGACAAAAGTCAAATCAAGCAAAGTCAAAAACACTCAAAAGTTTTTGCAAATCCACATTTTTGACATGAAAATAAGCTTGAGCAATGTGACATGAAAATCAGGGTGTGACAGACCTACCCCCCTTACAAGAATCTCGTCCCCGAGATTCCCAGACTAGGCGTGGAAAGAAAGGCGGAGTCTTGGATACGGGGTAGTCTTCACTTCTTCTTGTTGGTTCCGCTTCCGAGTGGTGCTCCTTGGAATCTTGAAGTGCTTGATGGTATGGCTCCTTGCTTGATGTCGTCCTTGATGGAGGTTGCTGAGGGGTCTCTTGCATAGGTTAGGTTGGGTTAGCTGCCAAAGGCTTGGTGATCGATGTCCTTGCGGCCATCGGGCTAGCTAGGAGATAAGAAGTACTCCCAGAGTGGGGGCTCGTGGAAGATTTGGTGCACGGAGGGTATCTCAGGTGGTAGATCTAGCTGGGGAGCCATCTACCACATGACTTGCAGTGATCACAAAGGGTCCAATGAACCTTAGTGCGAGCTTCCCCTTGACGTTGAAACGCTTGGTTCCCTTCAGAGGGGTTACCCGCAGGTACACGTGGTCCCTGACATGGAAACTTATGTTCCGACGATGAGTGTCAGCATAGCTCTTTTGCCTTGACTTGGCTGCCTTCAAACGTTCTCTGACTAGTTGGACTTGCTCTACCGCTGTGCGGAGAATATCCAGTCCAAAGACTAGCCCTTCTCCAGTCTTTGACCAGTTGAGGGGTGTGCGACATCTGTGTCCGTACAACACCTCAAATGGTGCCATCTGAAGGCTCGACTGGTAACTGTTGTCATAGGAGAACTCGGCAAAAAGGAGACAATCCTCCCACTTGGCTCCATGTGCCAAGACACAGGCTCGGAGTTATGACTTCGAGAATCTGATTGACTCGCTGAGTCTGACCTCCGGTCTGTGGGTGGAAAGCCGTGCTGAAAGATACTTGGTTCCCAAGGCTTCTCGGAACTTCCTCCAGAACCTCGGGGTGAACTGGGTTCCTCGACCTGACACAAACTCCTTAGGAAAAGCCGTGAAGACTTATTATTCGGTCGATGTAGAGAGCTGCCAGCCGGTTGCCATCATAAGTGGTTTTGACAGGAACGAAAATGGGCCACCTTGGTCAAATGATCGACTATGACCCAGATAGAGCCATGTCCTCTATTCGACCTGGTAATCCCGTGACGAAGTTCATTCCGTCTTTATCCCACTTTCACTCAGGAGCCTTGAGTGGTTGAAGCAATCCAGCGGGTCGCTGATCTTCAGCTTGACCCTTTGGCATACCTCACACTTTGCAACATAGGTTGCGATCTCTCTCTTCATACCGTGCCACCAGAATCGTGCCTTCAAGTCTTGGTACATCTTGGTTCCTCCGGGGTGGATGGAATACGGGGTGTCGTGGGCTTCTTGCAGAATTAGCGTCTTCAGCTCGGTGGTGTTTGGTACGCAGAGGCGGCCTTTGTACCAAACAATCCCGTGCTCGTCTTCGGAGAATCCTGGGGCCTTGCCCATCTTCATCTTCCTCTTGATACCTTCGATGCTTGCGTGTCCATCTTGAGCCTTCTTGACGTCGTCCATCAGGGTTGGTCTGACTTCCAAATGATCCAGAAATCCGGGGGTGACCAATTCCAAACTGAATTGTTCGATCTCCTTAAACAAGGCTGGCTGTCTTTCTTGAATAATGACATTCAAAGAGCAAGCCTTCCTGCTTAAGGCATCGGTCACCACGTTGGCCTTCCCAGGGTGATACTGAACGCTGAGGTCATAATCTTTGATGAGTTCCAACCACCTCCGCTGCCTCATGTTCAATTCCTTTTGGGTGAAAATATACTTCAGACTTTTGTGGTCTGTGTAACTATCACACCGTTTCCCTAGGAGGTAATGCCGCCATGTCTTCAAGGCATGAACTACTGCCGCTAGCTCAAGATCGTGAGTAGCGTAGTTCTCCTCATGGGGTCGTAGCTGCCTGGAGAGGTATGCTATGACGCGGCCTTCTTGCATCAGAACGCTTCCCAATCGGGTTCGAGAGGCATCACAATATATCACGAACTCCTTGTGAATATCAGGTGTTGCTAGAACTGGGGCGGTGGTCAATCTCTTCTTGAGCTCTTGGAAGCTCTCTTCGCATTTTGGCGTCCACTCGAACTTCTTGTCCTTCTTGAGGAGCTGAGTCATTGGTCGTGCAATGCTAGAGAATCCTTCCACGAACTTGCGGTAATAGCCCGCTAATCCGAGGAAGCTTCTGACTTCCTTGACGGTCGTTGGAGATTGCCATTGGGTCACAGCTTCGACTTTCGCAGGATCAACAGATAATCCTTCCTCGGTCAAGACACGACCTAAGAATCCAACTTTATGCAGCCAGAACTCACACTTGCTGAATTTGGCATACAGTTGGTGCTCACGAAGCTTGTCTAGGACCATCCTCAGATGCTGCTCATGTTCTTCCTCCGACTTTGAGAACACCAGGATGTCATCAATGAAGGCAACAACGAACTTGTCCAAGTACTCCATGAAGACTTTATTCATGAAATACATGAAGTAAGCTGGGGCATTGGTGGTGGTCTCAGAGGAGTAATGCAGAGGCCTTCCTGACTCTGAGTCAAGGCCCTGCGGTCAGAATCTGACCAGGTGGTGGCTCGGTGGGGCTTAAGGGTTTCAAGGGTTCTAGTGAGTGAGTGAACTTATATCTTATCCTTAAGCACAGTTTCTGAGATGCCAATAGCTCCATCTAGTACTCCGAACGGAAAAGCATCTCTCGCAGAGACCAACTTCAATCACCACTCATTGCCATACATATCCTCATGACTCTCAAGAGACGGTCTCACAAAATTATACTTGTCTAAGATCCCCAATCCATATGCACGTCTACCTCTAAAATCGAAAGGTAGATCATACATGCTGCTAAGCTGAAATTAAACTCCACAATCCAAGCACTCAACCTAATCTTGCAAGGCTCACAATAATGCATCTCTAATCTAAGGAAACACGTCATATGCCACTCCAAGATTTTGTTTCCTTCCTATAGATCAACTCCGATAGCCCGGTAATTACCATGATCCAACAATCCTACAAATCCGATGTCTACGGTGTTCCACAAAATCTCAAGTCCTTATAATCCCCAAATACTCGGAAGGACTATGCATCACGATAGTATGTCCACCAAATTCCCGTCATCCGGGTCAAGTAAACTCCAAGATCACGACTATATAGATCCCTAAATCAACTTCGACTAATAATCCAATCTCCTAGGTTATTGTCCACCGAGAAGCATGATATCATAATCAGGATCATAGGCCTAAATCCAATCTTACTCCGAATCATGCAGACATATCCAGCATTATACCGACCAGAATCACTTACATAAATCTAAGTCTAATGTCCAACGGGCACTCCTACATACTTCCCAAAGTCATGACCCAACCAACATGAAAACCTCACAATCCATCAAGGTCTCAGATAGTTCCTCGAAGTTACTGATATAAACCACCAAGTCATCTGTCCAATATCCTCGAACTGGTCTATCTATGGCATCGTCAGACCTCGTGCTATAATAGGATGAGAATGTGCTTGTTCACCGTGTCCACTAGTTCCTTTACGAACCCAGAGTTGTGCAAGGTTGCAAAGGTTTAACAGGTTCTCTCGCCTTACCATGGGTTAGGCACATGGCTAAAAATTCGTGCTAGAGTGTCTCGGGAAGTCTCAAAGGGTCTAGAAATGGGGTTACTGGTCTGGAGGGTTAAACACAACTTTACGGGGTTGCACTTGGTCACGGGGGTTGTAGCAGAAGTCTTCAGTGCCAGTTGGCTGTCGAGGTAGGATCCTTGGTGCGTCTTGTCTTGCGGGTCTTCAGTCGGGGAGAGGGAGAATAGAGAGGAGAAGCAGCATAGAGGAGGGAAATGCCTAAAAAGGGGGTTCTATAGTGCAGGTGCAACAAACAGGTGCAAAAAGGTCGAAACAAAAGAAGCAAGGCAAGGGAGGTGATATAGCCATGCACTTGTTGCCTGGGGCAAAAGTGCGACTTATATCAAAACACAAACGAGTAAAAGCAAGCAACACACAATCATGGTTCTATCCGAACCATCATATGGACTCGACTGCGCATGGGGGGTACACGACTCATCCTACCCTAGGGGTTCTCGGACCATGTGTCGTGACTTGTGCCTCATGCAGTCTTCTGAGCTTCCTTGGATGTTGCTATGCCACTTGTAGTTGCTTGATGAATGATCCGGGTTGAGCCTGAAGAATCTTCAACAACCTCTTGCCTGATGAGGTGATGTGGTGAAGGTGCCTCCTTGTAGCTGGCGTTGACTCGGTCTTCTCTTGTCTCTTTAATCATGACGATCCCTTGTGCCTTCTGGGGCGTCGAGGGTACCAGGTAGGCAATCCATATGTGATGATAATAACAAGGCATAATAGAGGTCTACCATGTCGGGTTCGTTGATGAAAACATCGACACCAAGAGCGGGGAATGAAGAGAACCGTTTTTCCTGCTCACTATAGTGAGGCGGACCAAATGGCAAGGTTCTCAATTCACCGGTGGTTGCCGATACAACAACGGTAATGACATGATTACTCTATTAGCGATGTATATCATGATTTTGCATAACCTATACCCTGGTCATGGTAGGCCAACGTTGCATCTTCTTGGGGGCTCTCGTCAAGGGTACCACCATCTTCTGGGTCTTCATGTCCTCATCCATCGAGGATGTAGTTTCCGTTGGTACCGTCTTGTTGTGGTGTCTCCAATCTTGTGTGCAAAAGTGGTGGGTGAGTGTTTAGCAAGGTGCACTCCACGAGGATTACAGAAAATCCAGTGGTCAGGGGCATAAGGGTTCTAGCGACCAAGGTTTTGAAGGGGAAGAGATCAAGTATAGCCTAGTTTTCGAAAAACTGAGAAGGGAAGAGAAGTATGGATAGTTTTGAAAACTAGTAGTAGTTTTGAAAATAGTTTTACCCTAACTAACGACCATGCTAACTAAGGCTTCCTACAGTCAGGATGGCTCTGATACCAGCTCTGTGGGGACCCCGACTCGTGAGTCGTGATCACCGAATGCACGTGTACAGTGATCCCAGAGATCAATGCTCACTGAACACACAGAAGCTGAATAACAAGAGTCTTACATCCTTACATACCGTGTTACACAAATAGGACCATAATGGTCAAGTCTTGAGTATATCATCGCAGCGGAAAGTCTTCAAAGACAACTGGGACCCATGCCATCTGCCTTAACCCTACAGGCATTCTGATTGGGAAGCGTCCTAGCTCGCATGCTCGTCACCGAGAAATCTTCATCATAACCTGTTCTCTCCTGCCTGGCCAATAAAATAACCAGTGGCAAGCCAATGAGTACATTGAATGTACTCGCAAGCAACCCAAGTGTGGTAACAGAATAATTATGCAAGGCTCTACTACTAAATTGGTAGTTTTTGCGGAAAGCTAGTTTTTCATGTGCAAGTATGATCAACATATAACAAGGATATGCATGTGTCTGTAACAAGTATCAGGAGGTCACAGACATCAATATCGAGAAAGAGTTGTAATCAACACATGCACAAGCTCATTGTGATTTCCTCACAATCACATCGTCAACAATATCTCTGAATCAGGTTGACTTCATCAATATCACTGAACCATGTTGTTTCCTCACACACACACACCAGGTTTCGCAAACATTGGACGTAGCCCAAGAGCGGTTACCCAACTGTCCATGACCGTGGACACGGCTATTCGAATAGTTTTACACTCTGTAGAGGTTGCGCACTTTACCCACAAGATCCGGGGAACTTCCGTGTCATCCACGACCCGCGGTACCTCAAGTACCCGGGGTAAGCACCCGATCACTATCTTTCCCTAGGCGACACTAATATGGAGTCCACTCGATTGGTAACAGCCCCTGTGCCAAACATTTCACATCTCAAGGTTTGTGGAGACTCGCTCCGAATTCATCACATATCACAAGCACGGGGTACCAACGGTGTGTCCGGTGCCCTGTAAAGACAGTCATGGCCGCCTATCCATGCGCGACCCCGTCCCAAGAGTGACCTCATGTCACTCCCGTCACTAGTAATGCGGGCACCATGCTAGTATCGACCTAGGTACTCAATAATGCCCTTTCCCATATAAGGGTAGAGTGGTTGCGCATGTAAGGTTGGAATAACGGTCGCAACTTAAACCAATCCGTTTTTCAAAACAACACACACACTTGCCTCGGTACACCACTTCGTCATCAAGTGGTTACCCATCTCACCATCTCCCTCGGGCATAAATGGCACCCGACGGGGTTTTCGAAAAGTCTTTTGAAAGTATCCTGCCTCCGTCACCATGCATATACCCGTCCCATTTGCGTAGCCACTATTAAAGCATCCTAACTACTCCCACCCACATAACCCTCATAGGAAGGTAGGGTCATGTCTGATGCAAGTTTCAACAGTAAAGTAACAAAGGTAGCAACCAAAGTGATTTCCACCTCAACATGATTCCGATGCTTTGAATAATAAGGTGCTATGAGACATGCATAAAAAGGTTTTTGAACATGGTCAAAGGGCTGCTTGCCTTATTCTTCTGAGTCTTCAAACCTTCTGGTCCATCTCCGAATACTCCGTTTATTACGTCAACTAACGATGGAAACAATCATAATAAGCAACACAATCAAAAGCAAAAATAAAAGTGCTCTAAAAATAGGAGTTGGACTTTTCTAGGATACCTCTGGTCATATTGGAAATGACCAAGGTGGTTTCATAGGTGTTGGATCAATAGGTAGTTGGGAACATTTCAATATGATGGAACCAAAGAGGTTTATGGATTTGGAAGAAGTATACAGAAATAATTCCTTTAATGATGAGCAAAGGTACCCATCATCAAGTCATGATTTTAGAAGCATTTAGGAGTTGGTTTCAATGGATTTGGATTTGAAATGAATTTCCTAGGATTTTCCAAAGCTGATAAATAGGAAGAAATGGCTAAATATTTGGTGGGGTACAGAAACTATTATTAAAAATGTTCCAAAACTAAGTTTGGACAAGACAAGCATCTAGGAATTTGAATCACTGCATTTGGATCAAAAATGAGCTCTCTGTGATTTTCTAAAGTTAATCACAGAAAGTGGAAAGTGGGTATTTGATAAATATTTGTATAGGAAAAGTTTTTGGAATAATGTGCATGTTGCACCATGTGATAGGGCATGATTTTAGAAGCTACCAGAAATTTGAATCATGCAATTTGGAGTTCATATGAATATTCTAGGTATTTTTGAAGTTGGCATAATAAAGAAAAAGGAAAAGAATAGGGGTTATACCCTTATACAGTGCTCTGGGCGGGGCCCAGTTAACCAACGCCCACTGGGCTCAGCCCAGTGGCTCAGCGGCGGGATGGAAGCGGTGACGTCGAAGGCGTAGTTACGGCGGGGCGCCACCACCGCAGGGAAACGCAGCCACCGAAATGCGCCTCCACTTATCGGGGAGGGGCCACCCGTCAGCTGCTTGCACTGGGCCGGTGGCGCTTACAGGCGGGGCCCGCCTGTCGGGTTCGTCGTCCTCCCCCTGCCCGTCGCAGAGGAGAAGGCAGGGGCGACGCCGGCGCCGTTCCCCGGCGATCCTGTTCCTCTCCGGCGGCTTCCAGCACGCCATCGGCTCCGGGGGACCGAGCCGAGTCCATCCAGGGGCCTCACGCTGGCTGGGGATGGCCGGGCCGTTAGCGGCTTCGACGCCGGCGGGCGGGGCTTCGGGCAACGGTTGGGTACGGCGAGACAGGCTCGGGGAGGAGAGAAGAATGCGCGGGGAGTACTGGCGGAGGTCCTGGCGTTGCACTGGAGCGAAGAGGGGGAAGGGAGGGCTTCCCACGACGCGAATCTGAGCGGTGGCCGGCGGCGGCACTCCGGCCATGGAGGAGGTAGGAGGCCACGGGAGGGAGGTTGGGGATGTCTGGGAGGTGCACGGAGAAGAGGAGGTTCCATAGGAAGCAACGGGCGCTCGAGGGGAAGGCTTAATATAGGGCAGCCGCGGTGCACCGTGGGCGCGGTCCAGGGCGCGCACGGCGAGCTCGTGGAGTGAGAGGAGGAGGGCCGGGGAGGATAGGGCCGACCGTCCTGCAGGTCATGGACGTCGAGGCCTCCTCGGGGGACACGCTCTCTCTGCCCAAGGCTGTCTGGAAGCCTCGGGAGGGCCGAGCTACAGTGCCTTGGTGCACTGTAGCGTGCTCCAGAGCACGTCTATGGCCGGCATGGTCGTGCCTGTGCTGTCCTGGCCGTGTCCTCTTGTGTCCAACCGTGTCTAGTGGGTATAGGGAGTAGTAAATAAAGGGGGAGGCAGACTTGGATGCTCTAGGAGCCACTGGAGTGAGGAGAGAGGTGAAAGAGGAGAAGAAGGTGGCTGTCCACAAGGGTAAAAGTGGGGTTTTACCCCCTCCAATAATTGAGATAAGGTAGAGGAGAGTTACTGGAGGGTAGAGGGTGATCAGGGGGAGCTGTGGTAAGAATTTGGGGCCATGGAGAAAAGTAAAAGAGGCTCAACCACTAGTTTTGGTAAATGAACAGAAGGTGTTTGATCAGTGTTTGGTCAAGCAAATGACATCCAATTGACATGGGACTTAACAGGATCAAATGTCACATATAATTAGGCCCCAACACCAAATTTGAGCTCATTTGGGCAAAGTGGCCAATGTAACTTTGGTGAACCCTAGAAATGAACAGAAATGGTTTCACCTTGTTTGAGTCAAGCAATTCATCTCCCCTTGATGCACCACTTGGTGTAGCATCATCATTTGGGGATATGAACATGCCCACAAAGTTTGAGGCTCCAGATAAAAAGTTGACAATGTAAAGTTGTTCAAATTTGGATTTGAACAGAAGGGGTTTTGGGGTGATCTGATCAAGTTGCTCTATTCCAAATCTTGTGCCATTTGGTCTAGATGCCTTATTAGGTCATTCTAGCATGTGCACCAAATTTGAGAGCATTTGGACAAGTTTGGCAATGTAGAGTTGCTCAAACTTCAAATATGGACAGAATGGTTTTGAAGGGGTTTGAGGATGTTTTCTTGATCTTCAAGGCATGAGGCTTTGCAAGATCATCAAATATGTCATATATGACATGATAGAATTTCCCTGGAATTTTTGGAGAATATTTTCTTTGTAAATATTTCAAAAGCTTGAAATATCCAGAAAGGGTTTTGGAAGGATTTGTCCAATATTTTGAACATGACCATGTGTTGAAACTCTTATATATGGACAATATATGTCCTATGAGTCTCCCTGAATTTTGGCAAATATTTTGAAATGATTAAATAATTTTTCCCTATTAAAGACCATTTCTGGCCTTAAGAAAAAGCTTTTAAATAAAATATGAAAATAACTTTTAAAATTATACTTTTGTGGTTTCTGGGAGTCCTATATCTAATAGGATTCAAATAAACTTTTTGAAAGATTTTTCACACCCTAAATAAGGTACTTGCAGTGCAAACCTCAATTCAGGGGTTTTTGGAAAAAACTAATTTTAGAAAATACCATTTGGCCAAAATATTTTTATAAGAAAATTCTATACTGGTCTATACACATGGCATGATCATTGGGGAAAGGTTTTGGGTCAAGGAGATGAAGTATAAGAGTTGGAGGATTTATTTGATTTTTAGAGCACTAGCAAACAGCAGACAAAAGTCAAATCAAGCAAAGTCAAAAACACTCAAAAGTTTTTGCAAATCCACATTTTTGACATGAAAATAAGCTTGAGCAATGTGACATGAAAATCAGGGTGTGACAGAAGGCCACAGCTATAAATAGCCACCCCGCACCGGCTTTGTCTGGTGGCTGCTCTATTTGATTTTGAGAAGATTTGTGAGAAAACGCCTCTCCTAGCGATTTGAGTCTACAATCCATTGATATAAAAAAAACCTAGAGCCGAAGAATTAGATAGTGGTTCATCATCACTCGAATCTAAGTCCAATACACTCCGCCTATTACTCTTGAGAGCTGCAAACTCTCTAGACGGTTAGGTGTTAATTTATGTAGAGACCAAGAGTGATTGTGGTTCTCAAAGAAGTAGTCTGTAAAGGTTCGGAGATCACCTCAAGTATCTACCACGAGTAATCAACATTGGTTGACGAATCAATTGTCGAGTAGAATAGGGTGAAGAGAGTTTATCTTTCGTGTTAAGTCACATCAACTCCAACCAGACGTAGTCCTTATGTACAAGGACGAACTGGTCGAACAAATACCCTATCGCCATTGAGCATCACTGGTAACCTCTACCACCCTCATTTACATTCGATCAGTTTATCCCACATGTATTATGTCTCAATGCATGTCATTGTTTCTTTTCGGTACTCAGTTTTAGCTCGCTATAGTTTGTTTTTCATTCGCTCTGCTGTTGGGTTCCGAGAGTTTGGAGATTTCCGAAGAAATTTTAAAACTCACATTCACCCCCTCTGGTAGACATACTTCGTTCCTACAATTGGTATCGGAGAAAGGTACTCTTTGACTCTGCTCATTTTGTTCTAACAACCTTGGAGTTTTAAGTATGTCTTCAGTGAGATATAAGTCGCATCTCAAGATTCCCATCTTTGATGGGACGGACTATCCCTTTGGGAAGGAGAAGATGAAGATCCGCCTCTGAGCAATTGATGATGATATGTGGAATGTGGTGCAAGTCGGCTTCACGGTTGATATACCTCAAGCCCCCACTGACGAAGAGAAGAAACTCATTCAGATGGATGCTCAAGCCAAAGATGAAATTGGTGGCCATCTTTCTCGTGCGAAATTTCTTCGCTATCGCCAGTATGAAACTGCAAAGGAGTTGTGGGACGTTCTCGAAAAGATAAACGAAGGTGTTTCAACTTAGAAAGAAGCTCGAATTGACACAATTCAGGCGAAATTCAGTATGTTCAAGCGCATTGGAAATGAATCCTGTCAGCAAACGTTCGATCGTCCGAGTGACATAGAAAATGAGCTTCAAGGTCTCGGTGCCAAATACATCACTAACCATGAAGTTGCGAAGAAACTGCTCTGATCTCTTGACAGTTCCTTCAACACTCTTGTCCTGATGATTCGTGAGCGACCTGATTTCAAATCCCTCGACTCTGCTGATATCATGGAAAGACTGAATACTCACGAGGAACAAGAAGAAGAGAAGAGAGATATGTATGGCTCAAGTCAGCGCAAAAGTCATGCTCTCAAGGTTGTGGCTGGTTCTTCTTCTGATGGAAATGCCGAAGAAGATTCAGATGACCCAGAAAGGCTCAGCAAAGGTCTCGCACTAATCACGAAGAGATTCCAGGGCCTCCACAGGAAGAGCCAGTTCCAGAAGAAAGGTTCAAGCAAATCAAGCGGTTCAAAATCCTCAAAATCTATGGGAGAATACACCTGTTTCAAGCGCAAAAATCTTGGACATTTCATTTTGTACTGTCATCTCTGGGAACCTGAAATTCGTGCTGGTGGAAGATATGATTCTGACAACTATCGAGGCAAAAGCAAGATCAAGAACTATGACTCACATGATGAGACAAAGAAGTTATTCAAGAAGAAGGACAACTCAACCTCAAAATCTTCGTCAAGAACTTCCTCAAGAAATCTTTCCAAGTCCTCCTCCAACTGCAATTATAACTCTCGCAAGGCCAAGGTGTACATCGGAAAGGAAATGGATTCCAATGAAGAAGAATCTTCTGACCCCAAAGAAGCTGATGAATCCGATGAGGATTCCGACTTTGGCATAGCTTATGCTTCCATTCTTGCATTGAAATTTTTCGACAAGCACTCAAGTGATGAATCTCCTGCCTACTGCTTCATGGCAAAAGCTTCGAAGGAAAAGGTATCCTCCAAACATCACAAGGTTCACTCCAGTGATCAATATTCTTCTTCTGATGATGACCATGCTAAATTGATCAAAATTGCCAATATTCAACAAAACTCTCTTGAGAAAATTGAGAAAACCCTCAAGAAGTTTGAAGGGTTGTTGGTTGAGGAGATGGAGAAAACTCTGTCGTTGATTGAAGAGTATTCTACTCTTAAGTCACGAATGGAAGAACTGTCAAATCGTCATGATTTTCTCTCAACCGACCACGAAAGATTAACCTATGATTACCTGAAAAGGAAACAGGAAATTCAGGTACTAAGAGAGGCTCATGAGGATTTGATCAGAGAAAATTCTCTTCTCACCCAACAACTCAAAGAGAAACCTGAAGTATTTGTACTACCTTGTTTGAAATACCTTGAACGATCTAATGCCGAATCATTTGTGAATACTAAGCCCTCGGTGGAGGAAAATGGTTTTCTTACTGATGAAAATGCCAGGTTGAAGGATCTTCTTCAGACAGGAATGTTCAAATCTCTCAAAGGACATCAAACCCTTTGTGACTTTCTGAAGAAATCCATTCTTCACAAAAATCCTAGGAAAGAAGGTGTTGGTTTCGAAAGGAAACTGAATGCAGATGATTCCTACTGGGAACCCGATCAATATCCTCGCACTGTGTGGGTGCCTACGAAGAGCAAAACGCTCGATCCAGCTTTACTTTCGGGATATGACTCACCTATCCCTGAATATGCTCATGTTGATTCTCTAGACAACCATAAACTGTTCAAAAATCAACATGGTGAGGTTATTGCTTGCTATGTTGGACCTAACTGCAAGAATGGCCCTCCTAAGAAAGCAATCTGGGTGCCTATGAAAACTATCACTGAATTGCCTGTTACTGTTCGACTAACGATGCATGCGGAAAACGTTAGACATGATGAGTATATGCATACCTCATTCAATCATTATACTCATTTGGCTAGAAAGAATTTCATTGCTTATTCTTTCAATTATGCTCGCACCTTTTCAGTAAAAATTATGTTTACCAAAAGAAATCATATCCTGCTCGTTCTACTATTTCGAAGCCACCTGCAAAGATGTGGGTGGTTAAGAAAGCCAAATTCTTCTGCGGGATTATGTCTCTGAGTGTACCGAGTGGATAATGGATAGTGGATGCACTAGTCACATGACCGGAGAGAAGTCTTTATTTGTTGACCCCAATTTAACTGCTTCACCTCTGGAGTACATTACTTTCAGCGACAAGAACAAAGGTAAGGTAATTGGGCTAGATAAAATTGCTATATCCAAAGACATGAACATTGATGATGTTTTACTTGTTCAGTCTCTTGGGTTCAATCTTATGTCAGTTGGCAAGCTTTGTGACCTAGGCATGCTAGTGCTTTTCTCTAGAACCAAATGCATTGTCTTTATGGCCTATGATAACTCCTTCATCTTCGAAGGAAATAGAAAGGGTGATTTATACATTATGGATTTTTCTAAGGGTCCCTCAGTCCAAACTTGTTTGCTTGCAAAAGCAACCGAAGGATGGTTGTGGCACCAAAGGCTTGGTCATGCAGGTATGAGAAATTTGCAGACGCTTGTGAAGAAAATCATCTCCATAGCATTCCCGATGTGAAATTCGACAAGGATCATCTCTGTGTTGCTTGTGAGGCCGGCAAATTGGCCAAGAAGCACCATTCATTGAAGATTGTCATGACCACGAGAAAACCACTGGAAATTCTTCATATGGATTTATTCGGACCCCAAAAATTTTGTGCTGTGGTCTGGTTATTGTTGATGATTTCTCCCGATACACTTGGGTATTCTTTCTCAAACACAAGACCCGCACTCAAGATATCTTCAAAAGTTTCGCCAAGAAAGCTCAAAATGAATATGTTGTGCGAATCCGTTCTTCACAAGAATTTCCAGTGGTTTTGTTGGCAGTCAATGTGGTCTTGTTTTTGTTGATGATTTCTCTCGCTACACTTGGGTATTATTTCTCAAAGACAAGACCCGCACTCAAGATATCTTCAAAAGTTTCGCCAAGAAAGCTCAAAATGAATATGTTGTGCGAATCAAGCATGTCAGAAGCGACAATGGCACTGAGTTTAACAATACTCATATTGATGTATTTCTCGATGACCATGGTATTACTCATGAGTTCTCTGCTGCATACACTCCACACCACAATGGAGTTGTTGAACGAAAGAATAGAGCTCTCATCGAAATGCCGAGAACAATGCTAAGTGAGTACAAAACACCTATTCGCTTCTAGGCTGACGCTATTAACACGGCTTGTCATATTATAAATCGTGTTTATCTTCACAAGTTCCTCAAGAAAACTTCATATGAACTTATCACTGGCAGGAAACCAAATGTTTCTTACTTATGTGTTTTCGGTGCACCTTGCTATATTCTTGATATAAATCATTCTTCCAAGTTTGCACCTAAGGAACAAGAAGGTTTTCTTCTTGGCTATGGCCCGAACTCACATACTTATCGTGTCAATAACTCTCACCACGGGAAAGTTATCGAAATGGTAAGTGTGCGGTTTATTGAATCTAACGTCTCTGAACAGGAGCACCTGCCAAATGTGATAGATGAACCACAGATTTCTGATGTCATTCGACAAATGGCAATTGGGAGCATCAAGTCAGTTGAAGGAAATGCACCTGAGTCCTCTGATGATGATGCCCCCGTGACTTGAAGAAGAACTTGTCAAGCCACCACTAAAGAAAATGCCACTCTGAATGCAGATGGCAATCAGATTCCTAATGTCGATCAAAATGACAATCTTGAAGGGTATGGAGAAACAAATGCTGATACTGATGAAATTGATGGTGGTCATCAGGATGAAAATCCTCATCCACGGGTGGCAAATCGAGTTGACCCCTCATTAATTCTTGAAGAACTTGAGAATCCAGGTTATCGACCAACAACTCGTTCACGCACTCGTTTGGCTAACTATCGTGGAAGTTTCTCCTTTGTCTCATTGACAGAACCTACCAAGTATGATGAAGCCATGAATAATCGCGATTGGATGAATGCTATGCAAGAGGAGTTGCACTACTGGAATCAAGATCTTTGACGTCAGCCATCACTTTGCCGTATGCTAGTTGACAACAAAGAAGGTCTTTGCCATCAGCTTAAAAAAAGGTGACAGCAAAGAAAGAGCTGACGGCAAAGACACTGTTTGCCGTCAGCCAGCTCTTTGCCATCCGCTAGCATATGGCAAAGCCTCTATGCCATCTGCTAGCAGACGACAACGAGGGAGGGAAGCCCACTAACGAGAACCACCTAACGGCCACTTTTTTGCCGTCCACGAGAAGACGACAAAGAGAATAGCCAGGCTAATGGCCGTTTCCCCCCGACCCCACGTCCCTAGCTACGCTCTTTGTCATCTGCTAGCAGACGACAAAGAAATTAAGCCTAACTAAAAAACGACCGGCCCCGCGCCCCACCCCTCTCTCTCTCCCTCACCTCACCCGCATCGTCCCGTGCCCGCCGTCCCCCTGCCCGCCGGCCGCCATCGCCCCC
>LR738712.1:538154073-538197944 GCA_902687465.1 Secale cereale | reverse complement strand
CACCTGCCGCTCCGCCACCCACCGCCCGTCCCCGCCGCCCGGCGCCGCTCTGCCCCTGGTGAGTTTTTTTTTCTTTTTTCTATCTTTTTTATTGCTATTTTTTGATTTAGGTTAATTATTTAGTGAAGGAAACATGCCCTAGAGGCAATAATAAAGTTGTTATTTATATTTCCTTATATCATGATAAATGTTTATTATTCATGCTAGAATTGTATTAACCGGAAACTTAGTACATGCGTGAATACATAGACAAAACAGAGTGTCCCTAGTATGCCTCTACTAGACTAGCTCATTGATCAAAGATGGTTATATTTCCTAACCATAGACATGAGTTGTCATTTGATCAACGGGATCACATCATTAGGAAAATGATGTGATGGACAAGACCCATCCGTTAGCTTAGCACTATGATCGTTTAGTTTTACTGTTATTGCTTTCTTCATGACTTATACATGTTCCGATGACTATGAGATTATGCAACTCCCGAATACCAGAGGAACACCTTGTGTGCTATCAAACATCACAACGTAACTGGGTGATTATAAAGATGCTCTACAGGTGTTTCCGAAGGTGTTTGTGGTGTTGGCATAGATGAAGATTAGGATTTGTCACTCCGAGTGTCGGAGAGGTATCTCTGGGCCCTCTCGGTAATGCACATCGTAATAAGCCTTGCAAGCAAACGACTAATGAGTTAGTCAGGAGATGATGTATTACGGAACGAGTAAAGAGACTTGCCCGCAATGAGATTGAACTAGGTATGATGATACTGACGATCGAATCTCGGGCAAGTAACATACCGATGACAAAGGGAACAACGTATGTTGTTATGCGGTTCGACCGATAAAGATCTTCGTAGAATATGTAGGAGCCAATATGGGCATCCAGGTTCCGTTATTGGTTATTGACCAGAGAAGTGTCTCGGTCATGTCTACGTAGTTCTCGAACCCATAGGGTCCGCACGCTTAACGTTTCGTTACGATATAGTATTGAATAAGTTATGTATGTTGGTGACCGAATGTTGTTCGGAGTCGCAGATGAGATCACGGATATGACGAGGAGCTCCGGAATGGTCCGGAGGTAAAATTTGATATATAGGATGATATGGTTAACCCTGGCTCAACATATAAATAGAGGGGCGGGGCTAGCACCTGGAGCTAGTCTAGTAGATAGATCTTGCGTGATCGTAGGAAAATTTTGAAATACTACGTTCCCCAACACTTAGTTAGTTAGTTAGTTAGTTTTTTAGGTTAATTAGTTAGTTGTTTTACCCTACTGTACATAGGTTAATTAGTTAGTTAGTTATTTTTTAGGTTAATTACTTAGTTAGTTTTTTTAGGTTAATTACTTAGTTAGATAAGCCCAAGAATAAGAAAAGAAAAGAAAGAACGAAAGAAAGAAAGAAGACCTTAAAGGACTACGAGGAGAAAACATAGAAAAAAGAAGAAGAAGAAAAAAGAAAACAAAATAAGAAGAAGAAAAGAAGAACTAAAGTATAGGGCTAAAAGAAGAAAAAGAAGAAATAGAAAAAAATAGAAAACTAAAAGGACTAGGAGGAGAAAACATAGAAAATTAAGAAGAATTAAAATTAAAAAGAAAAAGAAAAAAGAAAACATAGAATAAAGTAGAAGTGGAGATGAAAAATAAGTAGAAGTAGAAATAGAAGATGAAAAAAAAGAAGTAGGAAAAGTAGAAAAAGAGGGTCGCCGAGGGGAAAAGGGGTCGAGGATCGAGGATTGAGGGGGAAAGGAGTCGAGAGTCTAGGGGTCGAGGATCGAGGGGGAAAGGAGTCGATGGTCTAGGGGTCGAGGATCGAGGTGTTGATAGGTCGAGGATCGAGGGGGAAAGGAGTAGAGGTTCTAGGGGTCGAGGATCTGGGTGTCGAGGGGTCGAGGAGTCAAGGATAGAGGGGGAAAGGAGTTGAGGGTCTAGGGGTCGAGGATCGAGGTGTCGAGGGGTCGAGGGTCGAGGGGAAAAGTGGTCTAGGATCGAGGATCGAGGGGGAAATGAGTCGAGGGTCTAGGGGTCGAGGGTCGAGGGGAAAAGGGGTCGAGGGTCGCCGCCCCGACCCCCTAACCCCGACACCCCGACCTCGACATGACACCCCGACCCCACCTCGACACTTAAATATTATATTATGTTACACACTTAAATATTTTGTTATGTTTATGTTGTACTAATTTCGTTTACTCTTTGTCAATGCAGGTGTTGACAGATGGTGGGCGCGAGTCGAGAGCGTTGTAAGGCTCCTTCCTCGGCGCGTGCTGGGAGGGGTGTTATTATTCCAGCCCAGCACCTCCGAAGAGTGCTGGATGATAGTATACAGACACCGGCGGGCGCTTCTTCTTCGGCCGGGAGAGGTCGAGGGAAGCCGAAGAGGGCTGCTAGAGGTGGACGTGGTGGCGGGAGAGGTAGGAAGGCTGATGCGCCTTCCTCGCTGCCACCCCCAGCTGATTCTCCGGACCATCGTAGTGCTCCGTCTCAGGTGGACCCGTCTCGGACTCCGGTCCATGAGCCTCGGGCCGACGAGCCTCTGGTCGAGGAGCCTTGGGGCGACGAGCCTCGGGTCGACGAGCCTTCGTCCCAGGAGACTCGGGTCCCAGAGTCTTCGTCCCACGTGACTCTGGAGACTAGTGGCCATGATGATGCCGTGGAGACCTGGTCTGACGATAGCTATAGCGAGGGCGAGCTTGTTGAGAAGGGAAAGAAGGTCTACCAGCATGGTGGTATGAAGCTCCCGCCTGTGCCGCCAACCCGCGATCAGAGGTGGTTGATTGTGCCTAACGGAGTGAAGTAAGTGCATTGACTCATTTTTAACGTTTTGCCTTCATGTTTCTTTGAATTAATATGTAATGTGTTGGCCTTGTCAAACGACAGGGGTTGGATACACGCTCGTGGTGTCCGCAGGACCAACCAGGTCCTTGGTGTGCTTTGCCAGCACCACTTCCCGGGGTGGGTCACGTTGCCCGGTGAGGGTGAGGTTCCACAGCTAGTACTGAGCTAGGAGGTGTACGTGGCTGCCCGGCCCCACCAGAGGAGAGGGTCGACGGTGCGTTGTGCGAGATGGTGGCCGACATCGTGATCCGACGGCTTTGGGTAATTTCTCCTCTACATAATTGAAAATCAACAGTACCTAGTGATTGTACTAATAAGTGTTGTCTTGTTTGATTGCAGACCTTCTACATGTGTGCTGAGGAAGATGAGGCGGACACAGCTAAGGTTATTGAAGCCGAGTGCAAGCGCCTACTTCAGAACTTGCGGCATGAGGCTCGGGTGTAGGCCGTTCGAGACTACTACGCCTCTACTCACATTAGGAGGGAGAAGAAGAAGTGTCGCGCCAAGTATCTGAGTAAGGACAAGTACATGAAGGTATTTACCTATTCTTAAGGCCTTGTACTTAGTTTCCTTGATTTGATTCATAGGCGTAGCGCTGAAATTTCTCTTGTCTAACTTAGGTGCCCCCGAGATGGTGTGCGGATAGGATGGACTGTTGGAGGCGTTGGTGGATGACTGGCGCTCTCCCCAATGGCTAGCCTTCCACAAGAAGGCCAAGGATAAGCGTGCCCAAATGCAAGGTGTGCTACACCATCAAGGGAGCTCCAACCTGTTTGAGTACGGGATCACTGGTATGTGGTTTGCTTCACAATTCATGCAATTTCATTCTTCATGTTAGCTTGAGCCCTTAACTAATATGTTGTTCCTCTCTTTTAGGTGCATCACCATAAGAAGGAGGTGCCACCGTTGTACGACCTATGTGCCATGGCCCATACTGCCACGTACAAGAAGGCCAATGCATTCTCTGAGTCTAACCTCGATCATCCAGAGAGCTTCACCGACATCTCCTCCCACAAAAAGCTCGTGAGGTACAGAGACTGCGGGAAGGCAATGAAAGGGGATGACTTGAACCCAAGCCAGAGTGCTTTTGATCCAAAGCTCATGATGCTATCTGGTGACGGGAGGATACATGGCTCGGTAGCCATTGGGGATGGACTGATACGATGTCCTAGAACTCTTCGGGAGATCAAGAAGCGCCAGACGAGCTCTCTTCGTGAGATGAGTCCTCGTCCACGGCCAGTGGAGCTCGCCATCGAGGCTAGGGCCCGGGAGCTTCTGGCTTTGGCAAACAAGCAGGCGGCGCAGAGGGAGAAGGAGTTGGAGGAGAGGACGGCTAGGATGATGGAGGAGGAGAGGAACCGGAACGACGCGGGTCACCGGGCCCTATACGAGCTCCTCGTGGTAAGTTTCTCCTGCATATTAGCCAAATCATGCATGTACTGTTCGTTTCACTACTAACTAATATGACGGACTCGTGAAAACAAAATGTGCAGTCTGTGTGCGAGAAAAATGGTCAGGCCCCTCCGTCGATGCCAGAGATTGGTATAGCGGACACGATGAGTTTCATTAGTTACTAGTATTCATATTTCAGTTGCATCATGCTAACGAGACATTACAAATGATCTTTGGTGCAACATGCCTCCCGACAAGCATCGACCGATCATTCTCCGTCTCTCAGTTGTGCAACCCCGACTGGTCCTTCTCCGTCTGGCACTAGCGCACACCCGACCGGTCTTTCACCTTCGTGATGATGGTAAGTTTTCCCAAGTGACATAATAACCTTACTTAGCTCCAAACTGACATACTTTACCTAGGATAGCTATAAGATTACCTATACTTACCATTTTTCCTCATAAATGACTTGATATGCTTAGTTAGCTAAAAATGGCATTACTACCTAGGATAGCTCAATAATGATCTATAATTAGCTTACCTAGTTCATCTATGACATAATTAGCTCACTTGGGGTAAAAAATGGTATAATAACCTAGGTTTAGCTCCAAAATGACCTATACTTCGCTTATTTTCCTCGAAAATGACATAATAACCTTACTTGGCTCCAAACTGGCATACTTTACCTAGGATAGCTATAAGATGACATATACTTAGCATTTTTTTCCTCTTAAATGACTTGATATGCTTAGTTAGCTAAAAATGGCATAACTACCTACGATAGCTCAATAATGATCTATAATTAGCTTACTTAGTTCATTTATGACATAATTAGCTCACTTGGGTAAAAAATGGCATAACAATCTAAGTTTAGCTCAAAAATGAGCTATACTTAGCTTATTTTCCAGATGGGATCTCGTGGATACAGAAAGTTACGATGATGCAAAAGTGGTTTCGATGCCTCATCTAGGGTTTCTGGAATATATGTGAGTATATAGGTGGAAGAAATAGGTCGGTGGAGTCACGGGGGACACGCCCTACCCCCCAGGGCACGCCCTCCGTACATGTGGCCTCCTTGTGGCTTCCCTGACTTGCACTCCAAGTCCTCTGGATGTCTTCTAGTCGAAGAATAATCATCGTAAAGTTTCATTCTGTTTGGACTCCATTAGATATTCCTTTTCCGCGAAACTCAAAAGCAAGGAAAAAACAGAAACTTGCACTGGGCTCTAGGTTAATAGGTTAGTCCCAAAAATAATATAAAATAGCATAATAATGCATATAAAACATCCAAAATAGATAATATAATAGCATGGAATAATAAAAAATTATAGATACGTTGGAGACGTATCAGGAACCGAGAAGTTATTCTTCAATTCTATGCAGCTCTGTACATCACGGGTGATGAATCTGACAGCTCTAAATGGGTCATGGAATGGATGACCTAAGGAAAACGAATCAAGTGCACAGCTAGGCAGTTTGATTCACATTTTCCTTTCCCTCGGTTCGAGCATGGCAAAAATGAGATTAGAGTGCATAAAATTGATGTTATTTCAGATGAAATCTTTCGATGCACCATGGATCAAGAAAATATTGGTGATCACAATGGTCCTCCCAAGCCTGAACATTTGATTCTCGAGAACCAGACTATATCATTTGCCAACTTACACCATTTGCCCTTTGGCTAGGATGAATATGGAAAATGTCATTTCAGATGTTCTTCGAAATGCCATCTCTGAAGGATATATCTTTGATATTGAAGACATGTTTCTACATGTATTAAAGGACTCTGCTCAGCATCCGAAAATTATCAAGTTCTATGCACCATGGATTCAAATGGTGATTGATTATTCAATGAAAACTGAGTATTTGGCAAAGGCAAGCCATAAAAGCTTTATTCCTCCAGTATGCGACACCCTGTGAATCTTGGAAGATATTTCTTCGGGTAAAGCGCCTGAGTCAAGCCATCAAGATTACCACAGAACATTCGATGGGCCACGTCTGCCTTAGCGTGAGCGCATAATATTCCATCAACCTCCATCGCAGCTTGAAGTCAGTATGTGCACACAACAGTTGCTTCTCCAGCACATTGCCGAGGATCGCCGTGAGAAAGAACACTTGGTTGCCGCGCTAAATTCCATAAAAACCGAAAAATAATCACTCATCTGATTGCTACTGAAAACAAGAAAAGGCTCTGGAAATTATTTTCCAGTAAGCAACTCCTAGATGTCGATCTCAAAGAGTTGTATGACTACATTGACAAAGGCTTCTCGGTTGAAGATTATCAAACTCGCAGTACACCTCTACTTATTGCTCGAGAACCAACTACTGACCTGCTACATATTAATCTTCGCAAGCTAGTTGAAGAATCTTAAGCTACCTCACCAACCGAAAAAACTGCCGAAGGGAATGTGCTCTCTCGTTTGACTCAAGAAGCTTATCCAAATGTGCCTTCATCATCTAAGCATCAAGCTACCATTCCTAAAGGGAAATCTACTGCTGCTACGGATGAAGATCTTCCGGTCACTTCAGAATCATAAACCTCTTTGGATAGTTCTTCAGGCGATGCCACTAAGTGACTCATGTTCACAGTCTCTGCACTCATTTTCTTTGTCACCTTGTTGACACTTGTTGACAAAAAGGAGGAGAATTACATTGAGTTCTGATAGATTTTCTCTTTTGCGTTCCGTTGATTTGGTTTCTTGTGTGACTTGAACCTATGCCTCAAAGACTATTTGTGCTTTGATGTAAAACTTTTGTGCTAAAATATTAATAACCCCGCCTACTGCACCATTTCTCTCGAAGCATCTATTTTGCAGGTGGAATTTTTTGTCAGAAGTTATGAATGATTGCACTACAATCTCGAGGGATTATATATCTTTAGTGTGAATCATTATCTCGAATAACTGAAATCTCCTCTTTATACTTCAATGAATTGCAAGGAAATTTTATCTCATATCATTAACCCTACATACATTTAGGGGGAGTATATTTCATCATCGAGCCAAGTAACGCCAATTCACTCTTGTTCGAATTACTTTTCAATTATCTATCTTCACTTCGATGATTATCTGTTTTGTCAACAACCATCCAAAAAGGGGGGTATTTTTGGTGCAATGATTGTCCCCTCATGTTTTGGATATCATTGACATAAACAGTATGAGATTTACGTGCTTGCTAGTGCACATAGAGTAACAAGTCCCTGAGATCAGGAGTTTGATGCAAACGACAAAGATAATCTCCTGTTGTGCATTGAAGGTTATCACTGAAGATTATGCTAACAAGAGTGACCCCTCAAAATTGGTGAAGTGAAACAATTGGTTTGGTGTCCATCCAAAAAAATTGACTACGCCCGAGGAGATTGAAGACGGAGTAAAGACGTAGCATTTATTTTTCTGTTCTTCTTCTCTTTATTGAGTCCAAGGACCACCATACTATTAAGAGGGGTGTGGTGTTCGAAACTCTGATTCTCTGATGCTAAACACAAATCCTATGAAAGTTGCCAGAGAAATCTCTTTGTGCTTCGAGCAAATACTTCCCAGCAAGAGACTGAGTTCTTCTTCGTTGTGAGAGATTTGTATCTGACCAGGAGTTAGCATTACTTGTTCCTCAAGTAATGTTACCATTGCTCCAAAATCCGACCGTTGTGAACATGTCGGTTGGTCATTGGTTGGACCCTGTGTCCAAAATGGAAATTTCCCATCTGGGAAGGCCGCGGCTATAAATAGCCACCCTGCACTGCTTTGTCCGGTGGCTGCTCCGTTCGATTCTGAGAAGATTTGTGAGCAAACCCCTCTCCGGGCGATTTGAGTTTAAAATCCAAAAAGAACCTAGAGCCGAAGAATTAGATAGTGGTTCAACATCACTCGAATCTAAGTCCAGTACGCTCCGCCTATTACTCTTGAGAGCTGCAAACTATCTAGACGGTTAGGTGTCAATTTCTGCAGAGACCAAGAGTGATTGTGGTTCTCGGAGAAGAAGTCTGTAAAGGTTCGGAGATCACCTCAAGTATCTACCACGAGTAATCGACATTGGTTGACAGACTAATTGTCGAGGAGAATAGGATGAAGAGAGTTCATCTTCCATGTTAAGTCGCGTCCCTTCCAACAAGACGTAGTCCATGTAAAGAAGGACGAACTGGTCGAACAAATACCCCGTCGCCATCGAGCATCACTGGTCACCTCTACTATCCTCATTTACAGTCGATCAGTTTATCTGTCATGTATTATGTCTCAATGCATGTCGTTGTTTCTTTTCGATACTCAGTTTTCGCTCGCTGTAGTTTCTTTTTCATTCGCTCCGCTGTTGCGTTCCGAGAGTTTTGAGATTTTCGAAGAAATTTTAAAACTCCCATTCACCCCCTGTGGTAGACATACCTCGTTCCTACAAACAGTCATTCCCAAAATTGTCATGTGTAAGTACATCGAGAGGCATGTTAAGCACAACAGGCTAAACATCAACCAACTATATCCATGGTAGAAAAAATAATCTCCAAATGATAGCTGCAGTGTGCAGGTTTAAGCACGCTATTTAAGCAAAACAAGAAGTGGAAAGGTGTGTTAACTGCAACATGCTTAACATTTAACAACAAGCAAATGTAGTTATTCAAACCGGTATTGTGCCGGTCTAAGTACACTGTGTATTGCTATATAAAAATGGAAAGACATGTTAACTACAACATGCTTAACATCAACCAAATGTAGTCATTCATAGTGGTATTATTGAAACTGGTATTGATGAAATTGAATTGCATAGTTCATACTTGCACATATAGAACATCACGTTGTGAATAACTGGACTAAACAAGGCATACTACGGATAACCAAAGATAGCATTTGAAACTAGACATATGGTGACTAAAAATAACCGAACAACCAAAAACCTTTAAAGAAGGCATATTCTAGCTATAGCGGGCTTACCAAGCAAATATATTATTCCTATCGGTATGTTTAAAACTGATATTTATGAAAATGTACTGCACAGTAAATAGTTGCACATGTAGAGTGTCACACTATGAACAAATGAAATAAACAATGCATAAAGCAAACAACACAATATAGCAATTAAAACTGGATATATTCTCACTACACTACAAAAGGGACTCGACAAAACAAATCATGGGTTCCCCCCTGTGAAGAGGCATGGCAAAACAAATCATGGGTTTGCTCACTTGTCCCAGATGAGCCCGCTCCCGTGGCAAGAGCACAAACCCTAGGTGGGCTCCATGTTGTTGCATATGGGTTCCTTCCCCTTGGAATAGCATGACTGTAGAGTGCCCTCCCTGATGTTGCAGATGTGCTCTTTCCCCTTGGACGAGCCGGAGAGTGTGCCCTCCTCATGGTCATCGTCGATGAGGCCTTGGTTGGCAGGTATGCATCCCAAGCCAGCATCGCAGAACGTGTCCTTCATAAATGAAAAAAGGGGCTCGATGACGATGTAGGATGGAAAATTCTTGATAGCGAACCAGAGGAGATCAACACTCCTTCTGTCACTGAGATTGAGCACCGCAAGATCGAACCCATTACAAAGCACCTTTTCCCATTGCAAGATAAATCAATCAAGTTGGCCAAACAAAACCAAAATATCAAAGAAAAAATAAAAGGCTATAATAATCATGTATGTATAGATCAGATCACAAACTCACAATTCATCGGATCCAAACAAACACACCGCAAAAAAGAGTTACATCAAATAGATCTCCAAGAACATCGAGGAGAACATTGTACTGAAGATCAAAAAGAGAGAAGAAGCCATCTAGATACAAACTATGGACCCGTAGGTCTGTGGTAAAATACTCACACATCATCGGAGGAGCACCAATGAGGATGGTGGATCCCTTCGTGATCGTGTTCCTCTCCAGCAGAGTATTGAAAAAGGCCTCTAGATTGGATCTCGTGGTTCTAGAACTTGCCGCAGCTGAAACAATTTTACGGTGACTCCCCTAGTATTTCTGGAATATTATGGTATTTATAGAGCTGGAGGTCGGTGGAGAAGGGCATCGTGGGCCCCACAAGGCATCAAGGCGCGACTGGGCCTCCTCGCACGCCCTGGTGTCTTGTGGGCCCCACTGGCCTCCTCTGGTACACCTCTTGGAATCTCTGGTTCTCTTCTGGGCAGAAAAATTTCTCCAAAAAGTTTTGTTGCATTTGGACTCCGTTTGGTACTGATATTATGCAAAGTTAAAAACAAGCAAAAAACAACATATGGTACTAGGCACTATGTCAATAGATTAGTCCAAAAAAATGATATAAAGTTACTAGAAAATGTGTGTAAAACATCCAAGATTGATAATATAAGAACATGCAATAATAAAAATTACAGATACGTTGGAGACATATCAGCATCCCCAAGCTTAATTCCTGCTCTTCCTAGAGTAGGTAAATGATAAAAACAGAATTTTTGATGTGGAATGTTGCCTAACATATTCATCATAGTATTTTATTTGAATAGTGGACATTTGGACTTGTAGATGATTCAAAGCAATAGTCTATACTTTGACATGAAGACTTTAATACTCAAGCATATCAACAAGCAACCATGTCTTTCAAAATATCAACACTAAAGAAAGCTATCCCTAGCCCATTATGCTCAATCATTGATCCATTCATGAAACACATCCAAATATTAGCTACATCCAATACTCAAGTGTGATAATACTGCTTCCTCGTTGGCGCTTTATAAGAGAGGATGACGACACAATAAAAATAAAAATTGCATAAAAGTAAATAGATAGGCCCTTCGCAGAGGGAACTAGAGATTTGTACAAGCGCGAGAGTTCTTAGCTTAAATTAAGAGATAAAATTATGTTGGGTGGCATGCTTTTCCTGTCAATGAAAATGATCGAGGATTCCCAATATCTTCCATGCTAGATAAATCATAGGCGGTTACCAAACATAAAATAAAGTTTGTTTCCTTTCCACCATTCTTTCACAATCCATGGCTAGCTTTATCAACGGGTGCCTTCCATACCAACACATACCAAGGAATTTATTATAGTATTTTTTTGCATTGCAAGACTGGGCATCCCTATTATTGACACACTCTCGTGCAATGACAAGTGAATAAACACTCATCTTTAGAATAACATACCTAGCATGGAAAATATCGGCCACCCCCTGCCGCTTCATGAGTGGTATGGGCATACAAAAGAGAAATTCATTTTGAAAATTAGAGTGGCCACATACAAATTTACTTGGAACGACATGGAAATACCGCATGTAGGTAGGTATGTTGGACTCATTTGGCACAACTTGGGTTTTAGGAGTTGGATCCACAAGCGGTATTCCCGCTTAGTACAAGTGGAGGCTAGCAAATAGATTGAGTTGCGACCAACCATGAAACGAAAACCATCATAAAGGAACATGAAAAATAACTAACACCGAATAATGCACCACAAGTAGGATATAAATTCATTGCATAACTATTGGCTTAATGTGCATGCATAGGGAATCACAAACCTTAACATCAATATTCTTACTAAAGCATAATTACTCACCAACATAACTCACATATCGCTAGCTTCATATCGCAAAACTATTGCAAGTAATCAATTTTAATATCCAATGATCTTCATGAAAGTTTTTATTATATCCCTCTTGAATATCTATCACTTTGGGACCAAATTCTTTTAAAGAATATTGCCAATGCTAATACCAAGCTCTCAAACAAATTTAAGTGAAGTGCGAGAGCGGATATTTCTTCAAAATTTCAACTCTCAAAATAATATAAGTGAATCATGAGAGGATTTCTTCAAAAATAACAGCAGCACCGTGCTAAAAAAGATATAAGTGAAGCACTAGAGCAATTCCAACAAATCATAGCATAATTATGGCTCTCTCAAATAGGTGTGTCCAGCAAGGATGATTATGACAAACTAAAAAGCAAAGCAAGCAAAGGCTCATATAATACAAGACTCTCCAAGCAAGACTCATGATATGTGATGAATAAAAATATAGCTCCAAGTAAAATAGTCATGATATGGTCGTTAGAATCTGTCAAAAACAGAATAGTCTGTAAAGACATAATTTTTAGTCATAGTTCTGTAACTCTAAAAATCCTGAAAAAATAGGACAACGTGGGAAATTTGCATATCATTTCTTTTTAAAAACGTCAGAAATTGTTCACGTTCCAACAATTTTAAAAAATTCTGCTACTGGACGCGAAAGTTTCTGTTAATGCACCAAATCAAATCAACTCTCACCCAAATCAACCCAAAGGCTTTACTTGGCACAGACAATAATGAAAACACAAAAAACACAATCATAACTGTAGTTTAATTTTGTATTTATTGAAAAACAGAAATAAAACCAAAAAGCAAAAAGATAACTATTGGGTTACCTCCCAACAAGCGCTATTGTTTGATGCCCCTAGCTAGGCATAATGCAAAGATTCTTACGTGTTGTCATCTTAGTTTTCCAACTCCTCAATTTTACATCCATAATTCCTTAGAGATCTAGCATGAATATTCTCGATGATGACGCTTCTAGGGATAAAGTTAAAGAATTCATTTATACGAGGAGGTTCTTTCGTCAATTCAGAAAGGTGAGGTGAACACTAATCATCTTAAGATCTTTATTGTTGCTACTAGAAGCGGCACCTTTCTTCTTACGGGTAGATTTCTTACTAGGAGGGTTTTTCCAATAGTTTTAATGGAAGAAAAAGTTGTGCTCAAATTACTAATAAAATCTTCCAATTTATCAATCCGTACAGGACTCTCCTCTACCCTTTCGTTTGCTATGGGTTGTTTTTCTACTAGCACTTTAAGGGCATCTCCTATCTTTACCCGATTCGATTAGCAAGATTTTGGATCCATTTATCCAAATTTTCAACATGTTCTTGGGTGAGCATTTTATTTTCAGTAGCATCTAATCTTTGCATAACATGCTGAAGAGTTAAAATTGTTTCATTGCTAATAATAGGTGGAGATCCCACTGAACTTCACATAGCATTCAAAGCATCAAGAGTGGAACAACTTAAGAAATTCCCCCTGATGATAGTATCAAGAACCAATCTATACCAAGTAGTAATTCCCACATACAAATTGCGAAGAAGAACATAGATCTATTATGAGCATTGCAAATCCTATACCAAGCATCTTTTAGGCTTTCTCCTCCCATTTGCTTAAAATTCAGAACTTCATTCTCAAGGGTGCACATGGTGAGGAAAGAATTAGCCATAACGATAAAGCAAGCAAGAACACCGGCAAACAAGAGATCTGACATGAAAAAGGCAAACGGAAAGACGGCTAATAAAAAGGCAATTTTTTTGCGAAAATGTTTTAGAAGTGAGGGAGATGAAAACGAGAGGCAAATGACAAATAATCTAATTGCAAGGAGATGCGAGTTTATGCATAGGAACCAGATAGATGTTGATGATGCTTCCCTGACAACCAGATCAGAGGTTGATGAGAGACTATCTTGTCTTCATCATCCCTCGCAACGGCGCCAGGAATTCTTCCTGCTACTTGTGATCCGCGTTGGTAAATTCCCCGAAGAGGAGGGGATGATGCCGCACGGTAGCGGTAATTATTTGCCTCAGTTATAAAACCAAGGTTATCGGTCCAGTAGGAGAACCAAGCAACACTATGTAAGCAACACCTACACACAAACAACAAAACCTCGCAACCAATGTGTAGAGTGATTGTCGATCCCTCCAAGGTAGTAAAATATGATAAATAGATAGATTGATAGATGCAAATAAAATAAAGGCAAATAAAATGCAGCAAAGTGTTTTTGGATTTTTGGCAAAATAGATCTGAAAATATATGATAGGAAATAGACCCCGGGGTTGTAGATTTCAGTAGTGGCTTCTCTCAAGAAAATAGCATACGGTGGGTAAATAAATTACTGTTGGGAAATTGATAGAATTGCAAATAGTTATGACGATATCCAAGACAATGATCATGTATATAGGCATCACGTCCAAGATTAGTAGACCGACTCCTGCCTACATCTACTACTATTACTCCACACATCGACCGCTATCCAACATTTATCTAGCGTATTAAGTTCATGGAGAAACAGAGTAATGCTTTAAGAAAGATGACATGATGTAGACAAGATCTATTCATGTAGGAATAGACTGCACCTTTTCATCCTTAATAGCAGCAATACATGCGTGTCATGTCTCCTTCTGTCACTGGGATTGAACAGCGCAATATCGAACCCATTACAAAGCACCTCTTCCCATTGCAAGATAAATCAATCAAGTTGGCCAAACAAAACCGAAATATCAAAGAAGAACTACGAGGCTATAAAAATCATGTATGAATAGATCTGATCATAAACTCACAATTCATCAGATCCCAACAAACACTCAGCAGAAAAGAGTTACATCAAATAGGTCTCCAAGAACATCGAGGAAAACATTGGACCCGTAGGTCTGTGGTAAACTACTCACGCATCATCGGAGCAGCACTAATGAGGATGATGAACCCCTCCATGATCGTGTTCCTCTCCGGTGGAGTGCCGAAAAAGGCCACTAGATTGGATCTAATGGTTCTAGAACTTGCGGCGGCTAAAACTATTTTTCATCAAATCCCCTAGGGTTTCTAGAATATTGTGGTCTTTATAGAGTTGGAAGTTAGTGGAGAAGGGCACCGTCGGCCCCACAAGGCACCAGGGCGCGCTTGGGCTTCATGGCGTGCCCTGGTGTCTTGTGGGCCCCACGTGCCCCTCTGGTACACCTCTTGGGCTCTCTGATTCTCTTCTGGACAGAAAAAAATCTCCAAAAAGTTTTTTTGCATTTGGACTCCGTTTGGTATTGATATTCTGCAAAGTAAAAAACAGGCAAAAAACAGCAACTGGCACTGAGCACTATGTCAATAGGTTAGTCCCAAAAATGATATAAAGTTGCTAGAAAATGTATGTAAAACATCCAAGATAGATAATATAACAACATGGAACAATCAAAAATTATAGATACGTAGGAGACGTATCAATCATGTCGATGCTTTCGAGATGGAGATCAAAACCAGAAGATGATAATGGGCATATCATGTCACATATTGATTGAGGTGATGTTTATATTTTATGCATCTTATTTTGCTTATGACGATGGTAGCATTATAAGATGATCCCTTCACTTAATTTAAAATGCATTCAGGATGGACCAACCCATCAGCAGTGGAAGGAAGATCTGATTGAGCATCAATGAGCAGTTAAAGAAGACAACAATGTTGGACTGTAATATTTGAAATTGTTTAAATTTGAACTAGTGCTGCATGCGGCTATTTGAATGTTTGTACTCTATGTATGTGCATATTTGCACGTCTGAACTCTCTGTATGCGGCTATTTGCATGGGCTTTCAAAGGAAATTAGGGAGTCCGGATGTATGCGGGTAACATTGGATGGCGGCCTCTCGCATCGTTGTATGCAAACTGGTCCCCCTGTCCGCGGACAGATGTGGGAAAAAAATGCGGCCCGCCATTGGAGATGCCCTTACAGTTGGTATAAATTTCAACAGTCTGAACCTCAAAACAAAAATAGCGATAACTCTCATATCATTATTTTATCCCAGTTCCTACTTTCTTGCAAATAGCTCTCATTTGAAATTTTATTTCAAATGGGGCTTGGAACCGCAAAGTCATTTGTAGCGGTTCCAGCATGTGCCAATAATGATCGCATCACTGAATAGCTAGTTTAAGATTTGGTCCACGGAAGAGGAACTATTCATCCCTTTTAGCTATACAAAATGAATACTAGGTCAAATACAACTACTGGCACACACCTTTTGTCCTTACATCGCAAGTATGGATGTGGCAACTTACTTGCAAAAAATGCATGGACTTTTTTCATCTTGAGCAATTAAAAACAATTATATCTTTTAAAACATAAGTTCGTTTATGAAATATTTATATATTTGAACTCCTGGTGCCAAGACCTTTAGAAGTAAACCAATTTTGGATATATTTCAAACACATTTAAATTTCAACGTTTCACATTTCGTATGTGAAACAAATCTTTTTCACTTGAAAAAAAATGTGGATTTTGTGAAACTAGACGCAGGAAGTGAAATTATCGATTTTGAAAGTAAAAAAACATGAAGTTGAAATGTCAAATTGTGAAATTGATTATTTGGAAATGTGTAATAATTTATTTTCAAAGAATGAAATATGTTATTTACAAAGTGAGCAACTGAAATAGATGTTCTTCTTCTGAAAGAAGCCAGTGAATAATAAAATGTAGCTTCTGAACTGTGAAATAGCAACCACAGAAAATGAAAGTGCAATGTGTCTATGTGAACTTTATTATTATAAAAATGTGAAACAATTTATTTCAAAACAATGAAATAGTTTATGTGAGAAATGTGCAGTTAAAATATATGTTTTTTTGTGAAACAAGCCAGTGAAAGTGAAATGTAGGTTCTGACTTGTGAAATAGTAACCAGGGAAAGTGAAATTTTAAAATATCATTGTGAAACAAATTATTTGGAAATCTGAAACAATTTATCTCAAAAGAATGAAACAAATTATTTGAGAAATGTGCAATTGAAATATGTGTTATTTTTTGTGAAACAAGCCAGTGAAAAGTCAAATATTGGTTCTAAATTGTGAAATACTAAGCATAGAAAGTGAAATTGTAATGTATCATTGTGCGATTAAATTAGATGTTATTTTTGTGAAGTAAGCCAGTGGAAACTGAAATAGTAAGCACAGAAAGAGTGAAATATATTATTTGAGAAATGTGCGATTAAACTAGATGTTATTTTTGTGAAATAAGCTAGTGGAAAGTGAAATGTTGGGTCGAAATTGTGAAATAACATCTACAGAAAGGGAAATTGCAATGTATCTCTATGAAACTGGTTATTTTAAAATGTGAAATATATGTTCAAATTTACTTATGGTTAAAAATATCCTAGATTGGTCTCATTTTAAAGGTTATGGCGAAAGGAGTTCAAATATAAAAAATGTGTTCAAAAATAAATATATGGTTTAAAAGATATTGATGTTTTAAATTAGTCTAGAGGAAAGAAAATATTGGATTTATTGTGTGGGAGAAGAGAGAGTGGTTCTGCCACAATAATACCATGCATGCATGTGTAATACAAAAGTGGGCCAGTTGTTGAAAAAGATGATAGAAATACAGATGTGAGAAATTAAGAAGATTAGTGCAATACCAATATACTAGGCCCACTTAGTACTACATGACATCTCTCTATTGGATGCCCACCTACCGCTACATAGCATCACCGCCCAATTTTCCATTTTGGGCTTTGAACCGCAATGCCCAACGCAAAGTCATTTTGAGCGGTTCCGTCATGTACCGGTAACCAATCTATCGTTCATGCATGCATTCAGATTCGTGCCACTGTGAATATTCTATTCTCACTTTTTTGCTATACTGGAGATATACTTCATCAAATACAGCTAGTAGCCCCACCTTTGTCAGTGATATGACATGCATGGCAGCATGTGACAGCCCACTCTCTCCCTTCTCTCACACATAAATCCACCCTTTTATTTCACCTTAGCTAAATTAAACCGTCCATATCATTTAAACTATAAGTTCATTTTTGAAATAATTCATATATTTGAATTCCTGATGCTAAGACATTTAGAACTGGGCCAATCTTGGATACATTTCAAACAAGTTCAAATTTCAATGTTTCACATTTCATATGTGAAACAAACCCATTTCACTAGAAAATTATGAAAAACTCATATTTAAATACAAATATGTGAACCAACCTATTTCATAGAAAATTTTCTTACCCTAATATGAAACTGAAATGTCAACTTGTGAAACCGGTTATTTCAAAATGTGTAATGGTTTATTTCAAAAGAGTGAAATATATTATTCCCGAAAAATCGCAATTGGAGTAGATGTGATTTTTGTGAAGCAAGCTAGTGGAAAGTGAAATGTAGATTATGAATTGTGAAATAGTAAATACAGAAAGGGAAATTGCAATGTATCATTGTGAAACTGGTTTTTTTAAAATGTGTAATAATTTATTTCAAAAGAGTGAAATAGGATATTTGAAAAATGTGCAATTGAAGTATATGTCATTTTTTGTGAAACAAGGTAGTAAAAAGTGAAATGTAGGTTTCGAATTATGAAAGAGTAACTATACAAAGTGAAATTATGTTGTATCTTTTGTGAAACTAATTATTTGAACATGTGTAGTAGTTTACTTCCAAAGAGTGAAATATGTTATTTGAAAAATGTGCAATTTAAATAGGTGTTTTCTTTTGTCAAGCAAGCTAGTGAAAAGTGAATTGTAGGTTCTGGACTGTGTAGTAGTCACTATGAAAAATGAAGTTGTAATGCATCATTGTGAAACTGATTATTTTGACATGTGAAATATATGTTTGAATTTAAACGTGCTCAACAAATATCCAAGATTGATTTCATTTTAAAGGTTTTGGCACAAAGAGTTCAAATATAAAATAAATCGAAAAAGAATACATGATTTAAAAGATATGGATGTTTTAAATTAGCTAAGGCGGACGAAATGGTTGAATTTATTGTGTGGGAGAAGAAAAAGTGATTATGCCACCCTGTCATGCATGCATGTGAAGTACACTGGTGGGGCCTAACTCAAGATGGCAACGGGGACGAAACCCATCGGATTTTGCCTGCCCAAACCCATCCCCACGAGAAAATCACAAACCCGTCCCCGTCCCCGTCCGCGTAAGCGGGGCTAATTTTTTGCCCGTCCCCTAAACCCATCGGGTTTCCTAAACCCACGGGGAACCCCCGGGGAAACCGGCATATTTAAGCAAACATAATATCTGTAAAGAATAGCATTTCGGCAGCAAAAAGAGCATATTTCAGCAGCTTAACTTGCGAAAATTGTAGTACAATACAGTGTTACATGGTTCAACAGCTACAAGGAGCATATTTCACCAACATAACTCCAGCAAAAAGAGCAATAACAGCAGCTACAAGGAGCATATTTCAGCGGCATAACAAAAAGAGCAATAACAACAGCTAGAAAGAGCAGTAACAACATCTGCATAAGCATATTTCTACAACAAATAAGATCATTATTCAGCCATACATGGTTCAACATGCCGTTTAATTAGGCTTAGTGTGGTGTTTTGGCCGGGATGACGGGTTTCTGGTTCGGGTATTGCTCAAACGGGTTTAAACCCATGAAACGTGTCGGGTTTTATATCTTACCCAGCAACAGCCCCGCGGGATTAAAAAGACGCCCATCCCCATCCCCTAATAGGATAAAAACCCGCGGGGACGCGGGTTTCGGGGCCCCATTGCCATCTTGAGGCCTAACTGCTAAAGAGAGGAAGAGAGTGATAATACAAAGATGAATAATCTGGAAAAGAAGTGCAATACAATGATACTTGGTCCACATAATGTGAGATGGCAACTCCCAATCGAAGACAAACTTGCGGTACCTAACGGAACCACGCAATTTTACTTTTCGCAATGCCCAAATATAGCAGTCCAAATCTTTTGTTAGGCTGGATCTTGCTGTTGCGACGACGAGTCTCTCCTACTGCCTCCCTATTCTTAGGCAATCAATTCCACATGTTTTTCTCCCCTTTCGTGCCTCTTGGTCACTTTTCTTCCCTCCCTCGCCTTTCTTCCAACATTCTTGCTCCGCGGTTTCTCTGGTGTACCAGGTGAATCTGTTCAAGCCATATCTGTCGGGAGAAGATGGTTGGTGAGGAGCTGCACTAACAGAGAATGGGGTGGAGCAACTCCGGGGATTGCATTTCATCCCGAGGCGCGGAGGCGACGGCGGCCGAGGCAAGCGTGGTCTGGGAAGGCTGCTTGATGATTTTCCCAAGGGAAGCATCCGGAAGAAATTCTGATCGCCGGAGAAGAGATCGCGTGAACCTCATAGAGAAGGCATGCCGAGCCTAGCCCCGTCGCCAGGTTCATCAGAGGAAGCAAGTGATGATCGGTCCGATGGTTCCAAGTCCAAGTCCAAGGCGCCTCCACCCCGACGGTCATCGAGATCATCCGGCTCTTCTTCGGATGAGAATGGCGGCGACTCGTCTAGTCCATCTCCGCCATCTTCAGACGACGACGATGGAGGGTCGAGGTCCTCCTCGTCATCCTCGGGTTCGCAAGATTCCTCTCCCTCTGATTCTAAAGGCTCGCAGTCTTCTCGTCGGTCCCCTCCACCATCAAAATCGTCCCCGTCGCCGTCTTCGTCGCCCTCCCGACCTTCCAGTTCCAGGAATGGTGGAAATTCCGACTCTTCACCTCCGCCACCGACCGACGAGTCTTCTGGGGACGGCGAAGATACCGACTCTTCGCCGCCATCGTCATGGTCATCGCCTCCGGAACAGTCGAAAGACTCAGAGCCTTCTCCGTCTTCATCCTCCTCTCGGAGCCCTCCGCCTCGCTCATCTCCACCGCCGCCGCCGCGATGGAATAGTAACGATGAGCAAGGAGGTTCTCCGCCTCCTGATGGCAACCAGCCATCTCCTTCTCCTTCTCCTCCGGCGCCGGCGAACCATTCGGTGGTCTTTATCCCTGTAGTAAATAGCCATCCCGGAGCACCGCCAGGGCTTGTCTCCATCGCACCCCCTGGTACCGTCGGTGTGATGTCTGCTCACCTCCCAGGAGAAGGTGTCGCCGCTGGGGCTGTCGGCATGCAGGCTGCAGGTTCGTCAGCCAGCACACCCAGTACTAACGGTGCTGGTGGAAGCGCGTCTGCACAAGCACAACAGCTCCACTCATCACAGCAAGCAATAAATGGCCAGGTAGTGGCTGCCATTGCTGGCGCTTCCGTTGCCGGTTTGTTGTTCATCATTGTGGCCATTTTCTTCATCGTGACGAGGAGGAGGAGGAAGATGATGGAGGGAATGGTCTATCACTCGGGTAATCTTCACCGTCGTTGTATATCCTCGTAGGTAGCTTCAAAATATATGTTGCGCAAGAACCTTACTTTTTAATGTACGTTTGGCTGCAGATGGGAGCCGAAGCTACTACATGCACTCGGGCCAACTCACGGGCTCCAACCACCCATCGGGGGTGTTCTACGGGCCGCCGCCGCCGGGAGCATCCGGCGGGTTCTCCTACGGCCCTCTGTCGACGCCGGGGCCACCGGGCTCCACGGACAGCTTCAGAGGGACAGGGTACCCGTCCGGCAGCATGGAGCAGCCACCGGGGTCCAACAAGTCGTCCTTCAGCTACGAGGAGCTGACGAGCATCACCAGCAACTTCTCCCGCGACAACGTGATCGGCGAGGGCGGGTTCGGGTGCGTGTACAAGGGGTGGCTCGCCGACGGCAAGTGCGTGGCAGTGAAGCAGCTCAAGGCCGGCAGCGGGCAGGGGGAGCGCGAGTTCCAGGCGGAGGTGGAGATCATCAGCCGCGTCCACCACCGCCACCTCGTCTCCCTCGTCGGCTACTGCGTGGCGCAGCAGCACCGCATGCTCATCTACGAGTTCGTCCCCAACGACACCCTCGAGCACCATCTGCACGGTCGGTCGGTGAGCAGATGGATCGTCGCGTGGATTTTGCTACGATTGTGACTGAGGCTTTTGGTGTGGTTGATCTGACGCATGCAGGTCGCGGCGTGCCGACGATGGACTGGCCGACGAGGCTGAGGATCGCCATCGGCGCGGCCAAGGGGTTGGCTTACCTTCATGAAGACTGTACGTTGATTTCCTGAGGTGTATATGTACATGTGTTGTGTTGTGCAAAGTCGATGGCGAAAAGATAAATACTTGTGGTTTTCTGATGGTGTCTCGTTTTCAAATTCAAGGTCACCCGCGGATCATCCACAGGGACATCAAGTCGGCCAACATCCTGCTCGATTACTCGTTTGAAGCACAGGCAAGATCAACCAGCAGACGAGTTCTTTTCTCTTTCTCTTCCGGTATATTCTTCTGATCGATCTCGTGTCTGGAATGCATGCAGGTCGCAGATTTCGGGCTGGCCAAGCTCTCCAACGACACCCACACGCACGTGTCGACGCGCATCATGGGCACCTTCGGGTACCTCGCGCCGGAGTACGCGTCCAGCGGGAAGCTGACGGACCGGTCCGACGTCTTCTCCTTCGGCGTGGTGCTTCTGGAGCTCATCACCGGCCGGAAGCCCGTCGACCAGGACCGGCCGCTCGGGGAGGAGAGCCTCGCCGAATGGGTACCGACGACTACGAGTTTCCTCGCTTGCAGAAGCACGTACTGGTCACTGACACAAGTTACAGCTAACAACTGCTCCGTCGTCCTCTTCTTGCATGCAGGCTCGGCCGGTCCTTGCCGACGCCATCGAGAGCGGCAACCACGGCGAGCTGGCCGACCCGCGGCTGGAAGGCAGATACAACAAGGCCGAGATGGTGAGGATGGTGGAGGCCGCCGCCGCGTGCATCCGGCACTCGGCTCCCAAGCGGCCCCGCATGGTGCAGGTAACCGTCGGTCGTTCCATCTTTGAATTGGACGACGAGCTGTGGTGGTGACCACGGCGTCTCCTCCCCCCAAACTTGAACTGAGATTTTTATGGCGCGAATTGACCGTGGTTCGGTCGACCGGCAGGTGATGAGGGCGCTGGACGTGGACGTGGACGAGGGGAGCATGTCGGACCTGAGCAACGGGGTGAAGGTGGGGCAGAGCCAGGTGTTCAACAACAGCCAGCAGGAGGCCGCCCTCGAGCAGCTCCGGCGCACGGCCTTCGCCTCCGAGGAGTTCACGGGGGAGTTCGAACCGTCCAGGGAGTACAGTGCCGCCGCCAGTACTATGAACCAGCCGCGGCCTGCGGGGTGACAATCGACCAACATGTTTGTCTGTCTCTTGTAGTTAAACTTTTTTCTTTTTTCCTTTTCTTGTATATCGTACCGCCTCTGGTTTAGGTTGAGTACATAACAACCGTGAGAATGTGCATGTGGAGTTTCTCAACAACAGAAGAAAAGAAAAAAGGAGTGTGCATATGGGAAAGTTGGCCCTCGAACTAGAGATTTGGAATCAAAATCTTGGATTCTACTCCCTCCGTCCTATAATATAATACTCCCTCCGTTTCGTAATATAGTGCCTATAGATTTTTTGAGAAGTCAAACTTTGCAAACTTTGACCAAGTTTGTAGAGAAAAATATTTATATCTACAATAGCAAAAATATATAATGTGAAACTACATCTTATGATGAGTCTAGTGATATATGTTTCGCACTCTAGATGTAAATATTTTTCTCCACAAACTTGGTCAAAGTTTCTAAGGTTTGACTTTTCAAAAAATCTATAGGCACTACATTATGAAACGGAGGGAGTAGTGTTTATTATGCTACTATAGTGTCAAAAAAATCTATTACATATTCGCAAATGATAACGCCGCCCACACGTGTGGCATGTTTGTACTTTGCCCACACGCGTTGATTCTGTTTTGCACGAATCCTATAGGAATCTGTTAGAATTTCAGTGCCACGTGGGCATCATTGTATGTGTGGGCGTTGGAGAGTTCACCCACACGGCCTGCAACACGCGGTTGCCAGCTGTGCTGTGTGGGCGAACTAGTTTCTGCCTACACAACCACCACCAAGTCTACGTGCGTGTAGGCGAACTGTTTTTCGCCCACACTACACTCGACGTTGTTGGATGGCAACTGCAGTTGCGCATAAATGGTAACTAGGTAAACACACATGGCAACTATGATTCGTTGCTAGACGGCAACTGCAGTTGCACGTACGTGGCAACCAGATAAACACACATGACAATTGTGATTAACCAGACATGACAACTATGGCTGGACCACACGTGTCAACTAGATAAACACACAAGACAACTATTGTTTGACCATATGTGGTAAATAGTTAATCACACACGGCAACTATGGTTTGATTATACGCGACAACTACCATAAATTAGACATGGCAACTACAGTTAACCAAAGCAGAGAGAGTTGACATGCTTTTACAACTACATTTGCCATCTCGGATAACTACATTTGCCATCCCGGATGGCAACTAAATCGCCATCCCGCGGGTACCTGACGTAGCTGCGCCAGGACGTGTGGGCATATTTTCTTCGTGCCACATGCGCGGGGTCGGGATGAGTAGTACTTGTCGGACGTGTGGCACGAAATAGCTGCGTCCACGCGTGTGGGCAATTCTAATGTTCGTCCACACACAGTCCGTGTGGGTTGCCTTCTAATTATGCAACACAGGGCGTGTGGGCGAATCAGATTCACCCACACGTGTGGACTTTATATTATGAAACAGAGGGAATAGTTGTTTACGTGCCACCTAGAATTCATTTGATGATTCCGAGGCAAATTCAACTTCCAGGTGACGTCCCATAGTAAACATAGGTATGGGTGGCCCGGCCCGAAGCCCGATGTCCGGGCCTCACTTTCCAGCCTGCAGCCCGGCCGAAGCCTAGAAAAAGCCTGGTGAAACATGATGTTCAAGTTTTTTATATAAATATAGGCATAGTATTATAGTATTAATACCCTAAAATAGTTATTTTATTGTTTTAAATGAGAAAAAGGCATTTTCTTGGTCTACGTGTCAGGCCGGCCTAGGCCCGGGCTTGCGATTTTGGGGTCGGGCTTTTTGAAACCCGGCCCGGCCCGGGAATGCCAAGTCTATCGCATACCAAGAACCAATTCTTTGCTCCAGCACTTCATTTATCTGGAATCGAGTCATCTATAATCCCCATGTTCTTCCCAAGCACATGTACCCACTCCTTCCACCCTCCACACGACGTTCATCGGTGACCATGAAATTCTTTACCCGCCATCTCTCTCTCTCTCTCTCTCTCTCTCTCTCTCTCTCTCTCTCTAATCCGTTCACAAACGAGAGATACTTGTATTGACAGTCCAATCCATTCACGTGTACTGACCTTCATCACCTCGCCTAGAACAGACGAATCCGAGCGAATTCTTTTTCATATCTTCCCTTTTTTGTATTTCTTGTTCTCTTATTCACATGATTAATTAATAGTCCGAGTTGTTAGTCAATTAAATTTTCTATACTCATCATTTTTCGTTGGTATTTTGTAGGCTACACTAACGAGGTTGCTTAAGGATACTAACAGTAAGTCTATGACAAGATAATGAGCAGAAGCAAGAAGTTGCATGAAAGTAAAGAGTAGCGTAAGGAAATGCAAAGTTTGGGGGGCCTCCATGATGTCTTACTGAGACTTGGACGGTGGGCACTATCCTACTCCTCGTCCATGGAGATTCGAACCACAAAGGTCTCGGCAACATCGATCATAAAAATCCAACTTAGTTCATATGTAGTGTTTCAACAAACAAAAAATGTGCATACGAAAAATTGGCCTTTGAATTAGAAAGTTGGAATCAAAATTTTGGATTCCGGTTGTTTTCATGGGACCTAGAATCAATTGATGATTATGAAGCAAATTGAAATTACAAGTGATGTCACATAGCTAGAAAGTCATTGCATTGGCACTTCGTTTGTCTCAAACCAAATCATTTATCCCCATCGTTCTAAACCTTGGGTACACTAGTCCTTACATTCTCCAAAGAACATTCCTCGTTTGCCATGAAATTCATGAACCCCCCCCCTATCTATCTCCAAATTGTTAATGCATACGCAATTGAGAGAAACTTGTAAGAGCACCTACATTCGGTCCCCTCACCCCCCTCCAAACGTTCGGGCGGACAATCCAGTCACTTCTCGAAGAGGAGAGAGAAGAAAAAAGTCACCGTACCAGACCCAGCACTTCGTCCTCATATGGCTGGGCAGTCTGCAAACCCTCATACCTAGCCCATATATGGGAAGGATATGGGGTTGCTCGGGCACGACCGGTAAGTGTACCACTTTTTTTCTTTCTTTCTTTATTGTTTCTTTTGTTTCTATCTCTTCATGCCGAGCAATCAGATGTATGTGACCGAACAAATAGAGGGAAAAGTGGGGGGCATGGCTGCGTGCACGGACAAATTGGGGCTCAAATTGGACATGCCCGGACACTGACAAAAGGCGTCCCTGGACATTTGAGGGGCAAATTTGCCAAATCCGACTATAGATGCCCTAATGGTTGTCCAATCCATTCATGTGCATTGTCCCTCGTTACCTTGCTCAGAACAGCCAGATCCGAGTGAAAGTTTGTTGATATATTCCCCCTTTTATAGTTATTTCTCGCTTTTGCTTGTTCTTTTGTTTAGCTTCATAGTGTGAGGTTTTGGTCTTCTAAAGAATATTTTTATTCAAATTGTTTGGCTACACAATGAGGTTGCTTAAGGATTCTGACAAGCAAGTCTATGAAAGGATAATGAGCGGAAGCAAGACACTGCATGGAATTAAAGAATAGAGTAAGGCAAAGCAAACATTGAGGGGTCCATGATGTTTTACTAAGATTCGGATACTTGGTGCTATCCTACTCGTTGATGGAGGTTAGAACCACAAAGTTCTCAGCAATGTTGACCATAAAAAGCCCACTTAGTCCATGCCCAGCTATTTCCACCATGGCTTATTGTGACACCCCGATACCGGTGCGCAAGGTGTCAGCCAGTTATTCGTCGTTGTTGCTATGTCATCTTCTTGCGTGTTACACTTTGCCTTGTTATCATGTGCATTGCATCATCATGTTTTCAAAACTTGCATCCGTCCGAGTCCGCTCGTCCTTTCCGTTGTCCGTTCTGAGCCCACACACTCTTGCACGTGCACGCGACACCTCCGAATATTTATTTTATGAGTGGCCGGAAAACATTCTCGGAATGGGTTGAAACTTGGCGTGTGGTCTTATTGTAGCATAGGTAGAACGCCGGTCAAATTTCGTCGCATTCGGAGTTCGTTTGATAGCCCAACCGTTAAACTATAGCGGCACTAGTCGCCGGTTAATTCGCCGGACGTTTTCGATCTCCGAAAACCCCCACGGGCCTCTTCTCTTTTCTCCCCACAACTCCCTTTCACAACAGCCCGCTAGCCCATCCCAACCACCTAAACGCTCTCGGTCGTTGGATCATGATCGCGTGGCTGAAAACCGCTCCTCATCTGGACACTCCTAACTCTATCTACCTATAAAAGAGCACCCACTTCCCAAATCACGGACGAACCCTAGCCTCCTCCCTCTCACGCCGCCGGACATGTCCATCCGCGCAGGACATGTCCAGCCGGCCACGTCCCCGCAGCAAATCCGGAGCCGCCACCTCAGCCGATCGCTCCGCCCCGACGAATCGGAGGCTGCCACGTCGCCTCCCCGCGCCCACTTCACCGCGCCACCGCCAGGGGCCTAGATCCGGCCCGCCCCGGGGCCGCGCCGGGCCCGTGCCCCGCACCTCCTCTGCCTCCTCGCGCCTCCACCGCCAGCTCGCCGCCACGCCCCACCGACCACCGGAGTCCTCGCCGCCGGTGGCCTCGACACCGCCGCCATCCGCTGCGCCACCGCTCTGTGCCGCCGCCGCCGCTCTGCTCTGCGCCGCCGAGCCTCCGCCTCCGCACGTCACTACCACCACTTCTCCTCGCCCCGTCGCCTTCCTTCGCGAGCCTCGCACCGCCGCCGGCCAGCGGTGCCTCCTCCGCCATGGTTCCGCTGCCCCCTGCAAGCCCTCGTCGGAGGCCGGCCCTCGCCTGGATCTACCAACGCCGCCCGATCCCGGCCTCGCATCCCCGTCCGCCGGCGTCCGCTCAGCGCCGACGAGTCCGCATCGTCATCGTCTACTGCTGGCTCGGGAGGTGGACGACGCCTCCGTCGACCTGCGCATGGGCCCGCAAGGCCGGCCCACCTCGTGCCCCCTCGTCGGCCCGCTCTACGCCGGGCCCGCTCAGCCACCGACCTGGGCCACAGCCCAGCTAGGTGAGCACCACCACCTAAGTCCCTCTCTGGGCACTCCGTAGCTATATGACGCTCACTCTGTTTCTGTCAAAAAAACGGTCAAGTCCCTATTTAGTGTAAATATGTTTCATACTTTGTGGTGCTGTAACTATTTGTGTGATGGTCCGATTTGTGCATATAATATGTCCAGATGTTCGTTGTGATATGCTCTTCATATTGTTCCACTGTGTCATGCTTGTTTGAGTTCATCTTGATGCCCTAATCATCGTTGCAAGAGTGCTACATGTTTAAAACTGCTGAAAACTGTTGTTTTGATAGCATGTTCGTGATGTGATAACTTTGTGCATGTTGGTCCAAATGGAGTGTGTGATATGTCAAAATGTTCATTGTGAAGTGCTCTACATGATGGTTGATATAGCATTCATGTTAGGTGCCATATGGCCATGTTTATCTCTGTTGCAAAAGTGCATGTGGCTGTTAAGTTCTGAAACTTGTTGTGAGATGTTGTTTTGACTTGTTCATAGCTATTGATGTGTTTGTCTTTCATGCCACATGTCAATATATTTTACAAGCACAATCATGCCATCTTTTCTGTGGTGCAATCCACTTTTCATGATATGCCTTGTGGTGTTTGCAACAAGCTTGTAAAGTATCCTACTCGCTGTTGTTGTTTTCTGAGAGTTGTTGAAAACTGCTAAGTCTAAAACTGTTAAACCTGATGCCATGTTTGCTTGATGCCCCACTCAAATCCATGCTTGTTTTGGGTTGGCTAATGATCATGTCTTGTTGTCCGTGTTATGCTCTATCCATTCATGCCCTTGTTTGCATATATAGCATGTTGTAGCTTATTTATTTCTTGCTCTCAAGTTGCTATAATGTATCTGTGAGGCTATTATCAGCATGATCAATTTGGTGAAGCTTGTTGTTATTGATCCATGCCTCCTATGGAGTTGTTTCAATGGAGTTAATGATCATGTCTTGTTTTGGGTTGGCTAATGATCATGTCTTGTTGTCCGTGTTATGCTCTATCCATTCATGCCCTTGTTTGCATATATAGCCTGCTGTAGCTTATTTATTTCTTGCTCTCAAGTTGCTATAATGTATCTGTCAGGCTATTATCAGCATGATCAATTTGGTGAAGCTTGTTGTTATTGATCCATGCCTCCTATGGAGTTGTTTCAATGGAGTTGTTTGATGTATGCTATGTTTATTACATGTCCATGATCCTTATATACTTAGTAGAGTTGATATGTGATGGCTTCTCGCCCCTCGTTGGTTACCCCAAGTGGAAGGTTTGAGATGCAGTGTAGCGGAAGTTTTCCCTTGGCAAAGATACCAAGGATCGATTTCCCCTGAGACTCCTAGTTTCAACAAGAAGGTGTCAACTGCTAACGGCGCCAGATATTATCAATCAACGTGGACCTGCACACAGATACAAATAACTTTGCTCCCAACGAGTACAGAGAGGTTGTCAATCCCTCCGGCCTTGTCGTTTACAAAGGGTCAAACGCAAGTGATAATAGTGATAGGTATAATTGCAAATAGTAAGTAAAAGCAGAAAGTAAATAGCGGATGTGATCAATGATGGTAATATGGACCGGGGTCCCATGATGTTCACTAGCGATGTCTCTCTCCCAAAAGACGATAAAACAGCTATGTGAGGTAAACGAATTACAGCTGGGCAATTGACAGAATTATGTGCGCAAACCAATGCTAACTATGTTGCAAGAAAGGTAGAGGTTCAAAGCATGGGCGGTACGCCAAGGCAAGTATACCGAAATCCATCTGCATCTACTACTAATCATCCACCTTGAGATATCTATCCAGAACATCTCGCTGGTATTAAGTTGCGAGTCCCACCCATAGTGTAAACTCAAAGCAACAAACAACTGCATTAAAAGAACTTTGCGTAAAGTAAACAATCCTTGCACCCGCGGGCACAAGCACCGTTGTTTTGCCCCTTGTGGCAACAGCACATCCCCTAGACTCATATTTCTGTCACTCAAGCTAGTCATCGAGGGGCATGAACCCACAATCAAGCATAACGTTCCCTCTTGGAGTCACTACCTACTACTTGGCCAAAGCAATAAATAACAACGGAGAACATGCAAGAATTACTTACGAACATAAATATAAAAGAGGTAAATCAAATATATTACTCAAACACAATCTGAACATAATCTCACAATCCATCGGATCCCAGCAAACTCAACATAGCAACAGCATAAGGATTACATATGTGCCTCGATCATGTAGGGCAGCTCACGAGGTCTAATTAGTGAAGCACAAGAAGGGGAGGAGAACATGACATAGCTACTGGTCATGGACCCATGGTCCAAGGGAGACTACTCACAACTCATCCGGGAGGCGTCCATGGTGGTGGAGAGGCTCCCGGTGGTGATCCTCCCCTCCGGCAGGGTGCCGGGAAGAGTTCTCCTGGTGCTCCCGATCTTGGAAGCGCGGCGGCGGCGGAACAGAGATGAGATCGCGAAAAAGGGTTCCGTCCTCGAGGGTTTCGGGACGCGATATAAATATATGCCAAAGGGGGGCATCAGCGGAGGCCTGGGGGACCCAGGCGCCCCCCCGGCGCGGCCAGGAGGGGGGCCGCGCCACCAGGGCGCCTGGAGCCCTGGTGGCCCCCCTCCAGCCCTACTTCGACCGTGTGGAAGCTTCCGGAACGCTGATTTTTTATATAATTTTTCCGGGATTTTTCTGGCAGTTTTCATGACGGGAAAACCTGAAATACAAAAACAACAGAAAACAAAAACTGGCACTGGGGTGCACTGAGTTAATAGGTTAGTCCAAATATGATCAAAAGTGTATGGAAGTGTATAAATATCATAGCAATATCACCCAAAAGAGGCATGGAGCAAGCAGAAATTATAGATACGTTTTGGACGTATCAATATGCTTGTTGTTTTGTGCCTCCAAAGGCAGGATCGTGATGATGTTTTTGCCTTCCCAAATTTTGGCTAAGTCTGAGAAATCTGTAAATTTATTGCAACTTGCCATGCTTGTTGAATTGTGTTCCAGCAAGTTTTTTGGTGTGTTCTAAGTTCATGCTTGTTAAGTATCATGTCTATTTCACATCCATGACTTTTTTATCATGTTTGGGTGTTGTAGCATATATATACCTTGCTCCAAAGTTGCTATGTTCCTGTTTTTGACAGCTTGTTGTTATATCTTGTTTCATTTTTATGTGTTGAACCGTTACTCCGTTTTGAGCGTGTCCTATATTAAACTTGTGTGTTTTTGCATGTCGAAGCATAATATCAGGTTGTTTACATGTTTGGAGTGTGTTTGCTTGTTGGTTGGATGCATCTTGCATATTTGACATGCTTGACTTGTTTTGCTCATATCTTCTAGGCCGTAACTCCGAATTAAACAAACTTTATATGAAACTTGACTAGATTTTCGAGTAGATCATCATGGTGCATGTTAAGTTGCTGTTTAACAACTTGAACTTATGTTTTGTTCAGATCTGGACCGATTTCGATATATGCATATGAGGACTTACCGGAATTGTTATATGTTGATTCCGGCCTCATTTAAACTTGTTGGTTTGTGTTGCTCTTCTGTGCTTCATACCTTGCATGAATTGAATCACATAGACTTGTCTTGCATCATACTTGGTTGAGCATCTTTTCATGTTCTTGTGTTGTATGTTTACCGTGTTGCTTGCTTCTTCTCGTTAGTGCTTATTCCGTTGCGTTCGTGAGGATTCGTTCATCTACACTTGGTTCGTCTTCGTCACTTCTTCTTCGTCTTCTTCATGGACTCGTTTTTCTTCCTTGCGGAATCTCAGGCAAGATGACCATCACCTTGGATACCTTTACTATCATTGCCATGCTAGTTGTCTCGATGCTGTCGCTATATGTCACGTTACCTATCTATTGTCAACCTCTCTCTCCTTGTTGCCATGAAACCTCTAACCTTTGACACCTTCCCTGCAAAACCATTGTTTGGCTATGTTACCCGCTTGCTCAGCCCCTCTTATAGCGTTGTTAGTTGCAGGTGAAGATGAAGATTGATCCATGTCGGATCTTGTTGTTGGAATATCACAATATCTACTATTATTATTAACACAACTATATACTTGGCAATGAGTGGAAGGCTTGGCCTTTTGCTCGGTGTTTTGTTCCACTCACACCACCTTAGGAGCTGATAAACCGGCGTTATGTTCCTTGATTTTGCGTTCCTAACGCGGTTGGGTATTTGGGGACCCCTTGACAGTTCGTCTTTGAATAAAACTCCTCCAGCAATGCCCAACATTGGTTTTAATTTGCAACATAATAATAACTTAATTAATTAATTAAATTGCATAGGGGGTCGCGTCCCCGAGGATTCTTTTCTACATAAAGGGGGCCAGTGCTGATGGTGTTGATCCCAAACGGGCAGCCTGCGGGACCAACTTGAGGCAACTCAAGGTTCTGGTTCTACTGTAGGTTTTCCCATCCGGACGTGGCCTGAGATGAGATACGCACGGCTACTATCAGGGTGTCGCCACGCCGGGAGGTCTTGCTGGACTTGTTTTACCATTATCGAAATGTCTTGTGCACCGGGATTCTGAGTCTGATCGGATTGTCTCTAAGATAAGGGGTAACATTATTATTATCTCTGTTGATCGTGAGAGCTTGTGATGGGCTAAGTTGGGACACCCCTGCAGGGTTATGATCTTTCGAAAGCCGTGCCCGCGGTTATGTGGCAGATTAGAATTTGTTAATGTCTGGTTGTAGAAAACTTGATAGAGGATCTGAAGTAAAACACACGAACCACGTGAGTAACCGTGACTGTCTCTTTTCACTTTGAGAAGAGAACACGGTGGGGTTATGTTTGACTCGTAGGTAGTTCAAGATCTTTAGTGATCATTACTAGTTTGTGACCGTTTGCGTAGATGCTCATATTATTCTAGTACTCGTAAGTTAGCCACCATACATATTGCTTAGCCGTTGCTGCAACCTCACCACTTAACCTCTTCCTACCCATTAAGCTTTGCTAGTCTTGTTACCCATGGTTATGAGATTGATGAGTCCTCGTGGCTCACAGATACTACAACAACAGTTGCAGGTGCAGGTTTCCGATGACTTGACGTGAGAGCGATGTTACCTTTGTTGGAGTTCTTTCTTCTTCTTCTTCGCCAGTCTTGGGTTAGGTTCCTGGTTGGCAGCCTGGGATAGCAGATGGATGTCGTTGTGTTTTTTTCATGTTTGCATCCATAGTCGGATGCCTTGTATTGATGTTGTTGTATTCATGTGACTTGTATGAATTGTTGTATCCCCATGTATTTATGTAATGGTACGATATAATGATATTCATTTTGCAAAGCGCCCGAAATGCGGTTGTGCCCCAATCACGAGTGTGTCACGTAATCGGGATAGAATCGCATCTTGGGCGTGACAAGTTGGTATCAGAGCCTCGACCGACCATAGGAGCCCCCTTGATTGATCGTAGCTTGGCCGTTGTTGAGTGTAGCAGAAAACTTTTTCGGAGTCTAGTTATATCAGAGAGTAGGAATTCTTTTTACTCCCCAGTCCCTTCGTCGCTCTGGTGAGGAATCTTGACGTAGGTGTTTTGAATTATCCCTCTTCCCCTTCAATTTTTTTAGGATCACGTGGTTAGTTTTCGTTTGTTGCGATGTCTGTTTTTTCATCTGGTGCATCTCTCGTCAAGTGGATTCGACCCTCTTCTTCTTGCAAGTTCAACCCTCAGTTCTTTTCAACCGACGGTGTTTTCCCCGTCCGAAGTGGACTTTCTTTTTCCCACCCACCCACCCTTTTTTCTTCTCGGAGCCGGAATCCTTAATCGAGTATCCATCCTACTAGTGTGAAGCCTTTGCCTTCTTTCCTCAATTATTCAACTGGTGAATTCATGTCTAGTTCATCATCCTTCATCTCTTTTCATTCTCCGATGAATTCTCCTCTCGTTCGATATTCTTCACATCTATTCTTCTCCAGTGGATTCTATTCGAGTTTTCGGTGTTGTTCTTATTCTTTTCCATTGCTCAAGAGTTTTCCCCTTCTCTCGTTCGCCTCTCGCCAGTTAATTGTTCCGGAGTTCTCAAGACATCTCAGGAAATTCGTCTGTGTTCCAATTAATTCGAGGTTGTCTCCTCATTCAAGTTTTTCAATCACTTCGGTGCATCATCTCCTTTTCAGTCCTTTCCAACGGTGTTTTCTCTTCGGTGGGCTCATAACCCACAGGTTTTCCCCAGGATCTTACCTGACTCTTCTAATTTTCTGGAGTATTCCTAAATTCTTTCAAGTGTGACGTAAGTATGGATTCCATCAGTCATATGCCTTCTCAAAGATCGCTTTTAATTCTTTTCATCATTGGTTCAACCTTACTTCTTTTCATTCTTCTGGAGTATTCATGAATTCTTTTCTTTGTGTTCCTTCGAAGGCCATCATTCATAAGATTTCGTCATTCTCACTTTTCAACTTCGTCCTCCAAATATTCTTCATTGATGCCTCTTCGTTTGTCTCACATTCGTCTGGTGCTTCGTTCAAGTATTCTTTAATCAGTTCACGATCTCTTCGTTTTCTTGTATCTAAATTTCCTCAAGTTCTTTATTCATCCCGGTGATTCATTCTCTTGTATTCACTCAATTCAATTCTTTACGGTGGGTCGTTCTTTTTCTTCACTCGGCTTCAATTCTTACGGTGGTTCGCTCTAGAATTCTTTTTCGGTGTTATCATATTAATCCATTCGTTTTTTATTCCAATCCCGTGAAGAAATGACCAAGAAATACCCACCGTTGATATTGACGTTCAATCCAAATTTCACTTGTAAATAACCTCCAAGTTATGAACACGGATGACATGTTGATGTTTAAAACATCATGAAGAAATGACCAAGAAATACTATATATTCACTCATGCAGTAAATGTAGGTATTTGGAGTGCATGAATATTTGAATTATGATGTCTAGGACATGTTTGTACTATGTAGTAACCTAAGGTAGATGCCTTACATGTTGTTGTAACATATGCTAGATGTATGCCATGTAGCTTGTAGCTTCCTTGCTCTGACCTATGTGGTCGTGCAACTGTAATGCAACCTCAGTTGTCTTATATGGGCATTCGGCTACCGCATAATCCCACATAATTTGGAAGAAAAATATAATTTTCACCCCCAGAATCCCTTCAATAGATCCATAGTCCCTAAGTCCAGAACTATATAATTTGCACCCCAAATTTGACAAAATTAGATTAATCTCCCCGAGTGGTTTCTCCTCACACCACATGCGGTATTGAACCTAGGGTGTTGACTACCACCTTGACAACAAGGCTAGAGGAGGTGATATGGCCGGAACTCGTCTCACTGGTCCGCTCTCTCCGTCACCATGACGAGACTCTGCTCCTTCAGTTGACCGCGCTCATCGGCTATTGCTGCTCCTCGCCACACCTCATTAGCACTCAGTCATTGTCGCAACCTCCCGTTGCACTGAAATGACATGCGTGTTGTAGCCCCGAGACAGATGCGAACATACGGCCTTGACGCCCTCCAATGACAAGCAATCAAGCAAGCTCAGTGAGCCCTTTTCATGTCCATTACCGTTGAGACAATATTTTGAAGTAGAAGGAGTAATTTGCAATATTAATTAGTGTTGCATGGGAGATGTGGCACACTCTTTTATGGGTCGGGGCGCATGGAATCATGGATGTGGCGGACATTATGTAGCTTGGGGTGGGCGAGGAGGCTAACCTCGGCCCGTCAAAACGAAGTGGCGTATGGTGTTGGCCTCCCCGAACAATGTCGAGACTTAGGCCAGGTCGGAGCAGCACGAGATGGCCCTGTCATGCCTTGAGTCATCGGGTTCAGGGTAGTCATCGAGCTAGCTCAACCTATTGTGCCCGCACGGCGCGAGTGCCTCGCCGAAGCACCAAAGCATTATATGCGGCACGCTGGGCCGCCCAACATGCATGTCGTGTGTCTAGACGGTGGGAGGAGAAGAAATAAATCACGGGGACACATCCTTATGTTGCAATTAACTGGTCGTCGAGGTGGCATCCATCCAGTTGGAAGAATGGAGACGTTGAATCATAGTGGAGACAAAGGTGGTTGCGCGAAACAAATGAGCTCACAGTTCATAGTAGAGCAGAGATTGCCGCGCGGAAGGATACATTCGGAGAGACAAGGAAGAGATGGAGATGGAGAGCTCCTGCGTGGAAGGATAAGTGGTAATCCCCAAGTGCAAGGAATCATCATAGCAATTTTCAAAGATGGAAGTGATAGGTATGGAATGTCAAACACACAAGGAGCTAAAGGTAAGATCAATATTCTCTCAAGTCCTCTCTGCCATTGATACGACTCTACATACACCGCGTGTTTGCTTTCATCTAGAAATGAGAAATAAAATTACATTGTGGGTATAAATGGGATAACTTTGCATAATATCGAAGAGCTAAAATATAAAAAAGGTGTTGCCTAAATAAAGTTAAAATATATTAAAAATAGTGAGTGTGGAATAATGACGATATGATGTATGAAATTGTCCTAGGAAATTGTTAACAAGATCAGTAATCATTATTGCAATTTTATATGAGGGGGGGCATGAGCTAACATACTTTTCGTACTTGGATCATATGAACTTATGATTGGACCTCTAGCAAGCATCCACAGCTACTAGAAATCATTAAGGTAAACCCAACCATAGCATTAAGCAGCAAGTCCACTTTACTCCCATACGCAACAACCCCCTTACTCGGGTGTAATATTTTGTCACTCTATCCATCCATTATAAGCGAATCATGAACGTATTGCAACACCCCATAGCGGGAATCACCCACATGTGTGTGGCACGGAAGGCACCATCGGATAGCACTAAAATAAAACATACAACTCAAATCAATCAAGATCGTCAATCAACCCAAGAGACAAAAGAAATCTACTCAAACATCATAGGATGGCAACACATCATTGCATAATAATATGTGGCATAAAGCACCATGTTCAAGTAGGGGATTACATCGGGGTGCGTGAGGGTGGACCGCTGAAAAGAGATGAGGGAGGTTATGCAAACGATGATATTGATGAAGACGATCACCGCGGTGATGGTTCCCCCGACATTACACAAAAGAGGAACAAAAATACTCCCTAAAACTTCTGGGTTATCTCCCAGGCAGCGCTTTCTTAAAATAATTAAGCGAGGCAAGTAATTCTATTTGTATTTTGTATTTTTTTATTTTTTTGTTTGTTTCGCCCACAACTAAAGAAAGAAAACAAGTATACAAAAACAAAAACAAAAAACAAAATCTACTTAGTGAAGAAAGCAAACAAGCATACATGAAAAATTAACCCATGCTATTGCTCCCCGGCAACAGCGCTGGAAAGAGCTTGATAATCCCCAAGTGTAAGGAATCATCGTTGCAATTCCAAAAATGGAAGTGATAGGTATGGAATGTAGAACCCACAAGGAGCTAAAGGTAAGATCAATATTCTCTCAAGTCTTATCTGCCACTGATACGACTCTACGTACACCGAGTGTTTGTTTTTATCTGGAAACGAGAAATATGACTATGTTGTCGCTATAAAGAGGATAGCTTTGCATAATACCGAAGAGCTAAAATATTACAATAGGTGCTGTCTAAATAAAGTTGAAATATATTATAAATAGCGAGTGTGGAATAATGATGATATGGTGTGCGGAATTGTCATAGGCAATTGTTAACAAGATCGGTAATCATTATTGCAATTTTTAGTAATATACTATAAATAGCGAGTGTGGAATACGTACTTTTTGTATTTGAATCACATGAACTTATGACTGGACCTCTAGCAAGCATCCGCAACTACTAGAAATCATTAAGGTAAACCCAACCATAACATTAAGAATCAAGTCCCCTTTGCTCCCGTACGCAACAACCCCCTTACTCAGGTTTAAGCTTTTGTCACTCTAGCCATTCACTTTAAGTGAATCATGAACGTGTGCGCGGCAGGGAATGTACCATAGGACAACACCAAAATAAAACATACAACTCAAACCAATCAAGATCGTCAATCAACCCAAGAGACAAAATAAATCTACTCAAATATCATAGGATGGCAACACATCATTGGATAATAATATGTGGCATAAAGCACCATGTTCAAGTAGGGGATTACAGTAGGGTGCGGGAGAGTGGACCACTGAAAAGAGATGAGGAAGGTTATGAAGACGATGATGTTGAGGAAGACGATCTGCTCGGCGATGGTTCCCCCAGCAGCACTCCGGCGCCACCGAGAGATAGGGGAAGAGAGGTTCGTCCTTCGTCTTGCTCCTCCATGGACTTCATCCTAGATGGGGAGGGGTTCTCCCTATGGTCCTTGGTATCCATGGTGCCCGGAGGGGCGAGAGCCCCTCCGAAATTGGATCTCTCTCTCTCTCTCTCCCTCTCTCTCTCTCTCTCTCTCTCTCTCTCTTTGTTTCCTTCTGTTTTCGCGTTCCTATTTTTGCCCGAAAATCGTTTCTTATATTCCTGGTGATCCGTAACTCCGATTGGGCTGAAATTTTGAGGGGATTTTTATCTATAAATTACCTTTCTTGCAGTGAAAGAAGGGCATCAACCGACCTACGAGGTGCCAACAAGGGAGTAGGGCGCGACCAGGGGGTAGGCAGTGCCCTGGTGCCTTGTGGGGTGGGGGGGGCTCAAGCACCTTCCTGCGCTGATTCTTCCTCCCAAAAATCACATATATTCCACAAAAAATCTCCATAATTTTTTTATTGTGTTTAGATTTCGTTTAGTATTGTATTTCCGGGAAACAAAAATCATGCAAAAAACAGGAACTGACACTTGGCACTAGATTAATAAGCTAGTCCATAAAAATGATATAAAAGTGCATCAAACCCATACAAAATTATAATAAACATGGCATGAATACTTCATGAATTACAGATACACTTGGCACTAAATTAACAAGTTACCTAGAAAAAATTAGGTAGGTGTAGCAAAGCTCCCGGGGTCGTGTGTGGTCTATGCCGTTATGATGTGTCGGGTCGTGTCGCCTTTTTGCTGAATTTCCTGGCCCAACGCGACACAGAATTTCGAGCCAAGCCGACACACTAGCTGTGGGTTGTATCATGCTACGGGCCATGCCATGAGGTTAGGCTTCTTGTCATGCCAAAAAGGGTCGACCCAAGTCTCAACATTATCCCCGACAACGAAGTTGGCCATCGCACCGAAGACGCAAATGCGTGCGAGGACAGTGCTTATGAGCCGACAGCAGACCTCTAGGCCGACGAGGCCCACCAAGTATACTTCTCTTCCGTCCACTTGTTCTTGAAAAGAGGACACGCGTGTCTCCTGCTCCAACATGCAATGCATGAGAAACTCTGCCTTCAATCATGCATGCAACATTGCAATTGTTGTTTCCTTGGTTGGTTGCCGCGGACAGCAAACAAGAGATTCAATATGGACATGTTCGAATCAAAGTGGAGAGATGTACGAACAAAGCACCAGAACGTCCTTCTCGATGATTATGTACTTTGTGCGCGACACCGAGAGAGATTCCAATGCATGAGGAAGCAGAGGAGCCTTTAAAGGCGGAGCGACGTCAAGCTGACAAGGTCGGCATGGGAACGAATCATCACTTTTGCCGACCTTCTCTTAGGCATGCAGGATCGGGAGGGCACGCTACGATGAAAATGCCCAAGCGTGTTGGTGCAACGAGAGTCTGAGACAACAACAGAGCGATAACAAGGTGTGGCGAGGAGGAGCAGCAACAACAGTTGGTGGATGTGGTCGAGTAAAGGAGTAGATCATCATCGTGGTGATAGAGAGATCGAACCCGAGGGACGATGTCTGGCCATGGCGCCTCCTCTGCCCTTGTTGTCAACGTGGCAGTCAACATCACTAGACTACTATTCAGGAAAGATTAATGTGGTTTTGTTAACATCATGGTGCAAATTATATACGGTTTTGGACTTGGATACACATCTGTAAGGGTATATTTCTCCCTAAGTGGTTTTGGTGATTGATGACAATGCATTTGCGGACTAACTGTGTGCATTGAGCATTTCAGATATCTCATGTCTAGGCACAAGACAGTTCGTTGCCCCTCGGAGTCTATCGAAGCGTTTCCTTTTGTTTCTTTTCGGTGGAATTGAGTCATAAGAAAGTTGTACTATTAAGAGGGGGTCCGCTTCGGAAAGGTTAGGGTGGAATCAACACGTACACATCTATCCCTTTGCACCACCTTTCCTTCGCTTATTTGGAGCACCAGCTGTTTTCCTTGTCGTTGCAAAGACAGAGGCTTCCTACTACTACTGTTCTGTAGCATGCGGTAGTACCGCTCAAGGGAGCGATAGTACCACAGAGACCCACGGTAGTACCACCCGTGGCTGCGGTAGTACAACACACTGCGGTAGTACCGCGCCTGGATCGCGGTAGTACCGTGGCCTCTGCCCAAGGGTTGTGGCTAGAGCGGAGTTAGAAGAGGAATAAATTTTTTACTTCCACAACCTATGCGGTAATACCGCTCCATGTGAGCGGTAGTACCGTGCCGGGTTTTTGCATCGATCGAAACTCAGCGGAAGTAGCCGCGGATATAATTTTATTAATCCGTGCCTCTCCCAGCCCAGACTGAACCCTGCCTTGCGGTAGTACCACTCCGGCGGTACTACTGTTTGTTGCTTTACGCAACAAGGCCGCATCTTGCTCCTGCCGCGCGAGCGGTAGTTCCGCACCGCCTTGCGGTAGTACCGCAAGTCTAGTGCGGTAGTACCGCGTGTCGCACGCTGAGTTGGTGGATAACGGTTGGATCTTTCCTCATGCTATATAAGGGGGGTCTTCTTCCCCAAGTTGACTACCTCTTCCTTCCCTAAGCTCCATTGTTGATTAAAGCTCCATTTTCGCCCGATCTCTCTCCCTAGCCAATCAAACTTGTTGATTTCCTAGGGATTGGGTGAGAAGGCGTCGATCTACACTTCCACCAAGAGAAATTTGATTCCCCCCACTAATCCCTTGCGGATCTTGTTACTCTTGGGTGTTTGACCACCCTAGACGGTTGAGGTCACCTCGGAGCCATAGTCCATTGTGGTGAAGCTTCGTGGTGTCGTTGGGAGCCTCCAATTAAGTAGTGGAGATAGCCCCAACCTTGTTTGTAAAGGTTCAGTCGCCGCCTTTAAGGGCACCACTAGTGGAATCACGGCACCTCGCATTGTGTGAGGGCGTGAGGAAAATACGGTCGCCCTAGTGGCATCTTGGGGATCATTGTGCCTCCACACCACTCCAACGGAGATGTACTTCCTCTCAAAGGGAAGGAACTTCGGTAACACATCCTCGTCTACACCGGCTCCACTTGTGGTTATCTCTTACCTTTACTTGTGCAAGCTTTTGTTGTGGTGTATAGCTTGCTTGCTTGTGTGCTTGTTATCGTTGCATCATATAGGTTGCCCACCTAGTTGCATATATAGACAACCTATATTGATGCTAAGTTTAATTTGGTTAAGAAAAGCTAAAAATTGTTAGTTTCCTATTCACACCCCCCCCCCTGGTCAACCATATCGATCCTTTCAATTGGTATCAAATCCTCGTCTCTTTATTAAGGACTTTACTGTCCAAAGAGTATGGGTGACAACGTAGTCGAGACGGAGGAGCACCCCGGTGGGAATCCGTCCTTTCCTACGTCCGATGGGGGATCCTCAGTCTCTCATGAGGAGTTCAATGCGGCTTTGGACACATTGAAAACCTCAATGACGACCAAGGTCAAAGGCATGTTCAAAGAATTTCTTGATGGTCTTAAATTATCCACCGCACCATTGGAAGTGGCTCGTCCCACTAACAAGGTGACGGATGTTCTTCCCGATAAGGGAGAAGCTAGTAGTGATCAAGTTCCCGTGTCTAAGAATGGGAGTGGCACCTTTGCCCATGTTGAACCACCCATTAATTATGGAGGACCCATTCCCTCACCGCATCTAAATTCCGTTGGTCCTCCCCCTAAGTATGTAAAAATGCTGATTTTGCCACTTGGATGTTTCGTTTTAAACGTCATTTAAATCATTGTTCTACTAATCTTTGGAGAATCATTGAGCAAGGCTTCTACCCGCATGGTCCATACAACTTAACTCCAAGAGAAGCCGTGGGTCATCAATTCAACGAGTCCATTCTTTGCATTCTTCAAGAAGCCATTCCTCCCAAAGATATTGCACATCTCCGACCCTTCTCCGTGGCATGGGAGCATGTTGTTTCCTTGTACAAGGGAAGCGCAATCATTCAACGCTCAAATTATGAAGTTGTGCAAGATGAAGCCAATGAGTTTGCCATGATCGAAGATCAAGAACCCCGTGAACTTTACCGGAGATTAACTACCCTTGTGGTCTCACTCCGAGATCATGGGAGCAAGGATACGGATGACAATTGGATCAAGCGCAAGTTTCTCAAGGCCATGATGCCCCATCACAAGGCCATGTCTTCCGTCATCCGCCAAAGGCCGGACTTCCACACCTTGTCCTCAAGTGAAGTGCGGGATGAGTTTGTTTCTATGAGAATCTTGGACAAGGCCGTCGACAATGCGGTGTTGCGATCTCAACGATCAAAGAAGCCCAATCTTGATTTGAAGGCCAAGGCTTGTGTGGAAGTAGAAGATGAAGAGAATGAAGAGGAGTGTTGCCCCGAAGACACCAAATATGCATATCATGAGCACATGGCTCTTGCATCAAGGCAATTTTGGGGCATCAAGAAGAATTCAAGGGCCAACTGTTGGAAATATGCGCTAGAGGCAATAATAAAATGGTTATTATTATATTTCCTTGTTCATGATAATTGTCTGACATTCATGCTTGAATTGTATTATCCGGAAATAGTGATACATGTGTGAATACATAGACCATAATGTGTCCCTGGTAAAGCCTCTAGTTACTAGCTCGTTGATCAACACATGGTCACGGTTTCCTGACCATGGACATTGGATGTCATTGATAACGGGATCACATCATTAGGAGAATGATGTGATGGACAAGACCCAATCCTAAGCCTAGCACAAGATCGTGTAGTTCGTAATGCTAAAGCTTTCCCAATGTCAAGTATCTTTTCCTTAGACCATGAGGTTGTGCAATTCCCGGATACCGTAGGAATACTTTGGGTGTGCCAAACGTCACAACGTGACTGGGTGGCTATAAAGGTACGCAACGGGTATCTCCGAAAGTATCTGTTGGGTTGGCACGAACCGAGACTGGGATTTGTCACTCCGTGTGACGGAGAGGTATCTCTGGGCCCACTCGGTAAGACATCATCATAATGAGCTCAATGTGACTAAGGAGTTGGTCACGGTATGATGTATTACGGAACGAGTAAAGGGACTTGCCATGACGAGATTGAACAAGGTATCGGTATACCGACGATTAAATATCGGGCAAGTACTGTACCGATAGACAAAGGGAATTGCATACGGGATTGAGTGAATCCTTGACATCGTGGTTCATCCGATGAGATCATCGAGGAACACGTAGGAACCAACATGGGTATCCAGATCCCGTTGTTGGTTATTGACCGGAGAGTCATCTCGGTCATGTCTACATGTCTCCCGAACCCGTAGGGTCTACACACTTAAGGTTCGGTGACACTAGGGTTGTAGAGATATATGCACACAGTAACCCGAATGTTGTTCGGAGTCCTGGATGAGATCCCGGATGTCACGAGGAGTTCCAGAATGGTCTGGAGGTAAAGAAGTATATATAGGAAGTCCAGTTTCGGCCATCGGGAGAGTTCCGGGGGGGGTCACCGGTAGTGTACCGGGACCACCGGAAGGGTCCCGGGGGTCCACCGGGTGGGGTCACCCATCCTGGAGGGCCCCATGGGCCGTAGGGGGAGGGGAACCAGCCCATAGTGGGCTGGCGCACCCCCTTGGGCCTCCCCCCTGCACCTAGGGTTGGGAACCCTAGGGGTGGGGGGCGCCCCCTTACCTTGGGGGGCAAGCCTCCCCCTTGGCCGCCCCCCCTAGGAGGTTGCATCTCCTAGGGTCGGCGCCCCCTGGCCTGTATATATACTGGGGGGAGAGAGGGCAGCCGCACCCTTGCTCCTGGCGCCTCC
>LR738712.1:538123982-538153973 GCA_902687465.1 Secale cereale | reverse complement strand
CCCCCCCCCCGTTACACACCTCCCTCCTCCCGCAGGTGCTTGGCGAAGCCCTGCAGAATTTCCATTGCATCCACCACCATGCCATCGTGCTGCTGGATCTCCATCAACCTCTCCTCCCCCCTTGCTGGATCAAGAAGGAGGAGACGTCACTGCAATGTACGTGTGTTAAGCGCGGAGGTGCCGTCCGTTCGGCGATGGGATCATCGGTGATTTGGATCACGACGAGTACGACTCCATCATCCACGTTCTCTTGAACGCTTCCGCTCGCGATATACAAAGGGTATGTAGATGCACTCCTTTCTCCTCATGGCTAGATGACTCCTTAGATTGATCTTGGTGAAGCGTAGGAAATTTTTTGACTTCTGCTACGTTCCCCAACAGTGGCATCTGAGCTAGGTCTTTGCGTAACACCTTGCACGAGTAGAACACAAACAAGTTGTGGGCGTAGATTTGTTCAATTCTCTTGCCGCTAATAGTCCAATCTTGATTCGGCGGCATCGTGGGATGAAGCGGCCCGGACCGACCTTACACGTACGCTTACGTGAGACTGGTTCCACCGACGGACATGCACTAGTTGCATAAGGTGGCTAGCGGGTGTCTGTCTCTCCCACTTTAGTCGGACCGGATTCGATGAAAAGGGTCCTTATGAAGGGTAAATAGAAATTGACATATCACGTTGTGGTTTTAGCGTAGATAAGAAACGTTCTTGCTAGAAACCTATAGCAGCCACGTAGAACTTGCAACAACAATTAGAGGACGTCTAACTTGTTCTTGCAGCATGTGCTATGTGATGTGATATTGCCAAAAGATGTGATGAATGATATATATGTGATGTATGATATTGATCATGTTCCTGTAATAGGAATCACGACTTGCATGTCGATGAGAATGACAACCGGCAGGAGCCATAGGAGTTGTCTTATTTATTGTATGACCTGTGTGTCATTGAATAATTCCATGTAATTACTTTACTTTATTGCTAAACGTTAGCCATAGTAGTAGAAGTAATATTTGGCGAGACGACTTCATGAAGACACGATGATGGAGATCATGACGATGGAGATCATGGTGTCATGCTGGTGACAAAGATGATCATGGTGCCCCGGAGATGAAGATCAAAGGAGCAAAATGATATTGGCCATATCATGTCACTTTATTTGATTGCATGTGATATTTATCATGTTTATGCATCTTATTTGCTTAGAACGACGGTAGTGAATAAGATGATCTCTCACTAAAATTTCAAGAATTGTGTTTCCCCTAACTGTGCACCGTTGCTAAGGATCGTTGTTCCGAAGCACCACGTGATGATCGGGTGTGATAGGCTCTAACATTCGCATACAATGGGTGTAAGCCAGATTTACACACGCAATACACTTAGGGTTCACTTGACGAGCCTAGCATGTACAGACATGGCCTCGGAACACGGAAGACCGAAAGGTCGAACATGAGTCGTATAGAAGATACGATCAACATGAAGATGTTCACCGTTGATGACTGGTCCGTCTCACGTGATGATCGGACACGGCTTACTCGATTCGGATCATGTTTCACTTAGATGACTAGAGAGATGTCTATCTGAGTGGGAGTTCATTAAAATTTGATTAGATGTACTTAATTGTCATGAACTTAGTCTAAATTCTTTACAATATGTCCTAGAAGCACCGCTAGGTGACGCTCCCGCCCCGGCAAACCAAGATGTTAGGAACACTTGGCAGTCGCGTTGTGATGATTACTACCTGGTTCAGTGCGGCATGCTCTACAGCTTAGAATCGGGGCTCCAAAAGCGTTTTGAGCACCACGGAGCATATGAGATGTTCCAAGAGCTGAAAATGGTTTTCCAAGCTCATGCCCGAGTTGAGAGATATGATGTCTCCAACGCATTCTACAGTTGTAAGATGGAGGAGAATAGTTCTGTCAGCGAGCACATACTCAAATTGTCTGGGTTGCACAATCGCTTGTCTCAGTTGGGAATTAAACTCCCAGACGAAGCGGTCGTTGACAGAATCCTTCAGTCGCTCCCACCTAGCTACAAGAGCTTCATGTTAAAATCAATATGCAAGGGATGGAGAAGTCCATTCCCGAAGTGTATTCAATGCTGAAATTAACGGAGGTGGAGATCAAGAAAGAGCATCAAGTGTTGATGGTGCATAAAACCACTAAGTTCAAGAAAGGCAAGGGTAAGAAGAACTTCAAGAAGGACGGCAAAGGAGTTGCTGCGCCCGGTAAGCCAGTTGCCGGGAAGAAGCGAAAGAATGGACCCAAACCTAAGACTGAGTGCTTTTATTGCAAGGGAACGGGTCACTGGAAGCAGAACTGCCCCAAATACTTAGCAGATAAGAAGGCCGGCAACGTCAAAGGTATATATGATATACATGTTATTGATGTGTACCTTACCAGCGCTCGTAGTAGCTCCTGGGTATTTGATACCGGTGCAGTTGCTCACAATTGTAACTCAAAGCAGGAGCTGCGGAATAAGCGGAGACTGGCGAAGGACGAGGTGACGATGCGCGTCGGGAATGGTTCCAAGGTCGATGTGATCGCCGTCGGCACACTGCCTCTACATCTACCCTCAGGATTAGTTTTAAACCTTAATAATTGTTATTTAGTGCCAGCTTTGAGCATGAACATTTTATCTGGATCTCGTTTAATGCGAGATGGCTACTCATTTAAATCTGAGAATAATGGTTGCTCTATTTATATGAGAGATATGTTTTATGGTCATGCTCCGCTGGTCAATGGTTTATTCTTGATGAATCTCGAACGTAATGTTACACATATTCATAGTGTGAATGGCAAAAGATGTAAGGTTGATAATGATAGTCCCACATACTTGTGGCATTGCCGCCTTGGTCATATTGGTGTCAAACGTATGAAGAAGCTCCATGCAGATGGACTTCTACAGTCTCTTGATTATGAATCATTTGACACGTGCGAACCATGTCTCTTGGGCAAGATGACCAAGACTCCGTTCTCCAGAACAATGGAGCGAGCGACCAACTTATTGGAAATCATACATACCGATGTATGTGGTCCAATGAGTGTTGAAGCTCGCGGAGGCTATCGTTATGTTCTCACCCTCACGGATGACTTAAGTAGATATGGGTATGTCTACTTAATGAAACACAAGTCTGAAACCTTTGAAAAGTTCAAGGAATTTCAGAATGAGGTTGAGAATCAACGTGACAAAAAAAATAAAGTTCTTACGGTCGGATCATGGAGGTGAATATTTAAGTCATGAATTTGGCACGCACCTAAGGAACTGTGGAATTGTTTCACAATTGACACCGCCCGGAACACCTCAGCGTAATGGTGTGTCCGAATGTCGAAATCGAACTCTGTTGGACATGGTGCGATCTATGATGTCTCTCACCGACTTACCGCTATCTTTTTGGGGTTATGCTTTAGAGACTACCACATTCATTTTATATAGGGCTCCGTCAAAATCCGTTGAGATGACACCATATGAACTTTGGTTTGGCAAGAAACCTAAGCTGTCGTTTCTGAAAGTTTGGGGTTGCGATGCTTATGTCAAGAAACTTCAACCTAAAACGCTCGAACCCAAATCAGAAAAATGCGTCTTCATAGGATACCCAAAGAAAATGATTGGGTACACCTTCTACCTCAGGTCCGAAGGCAAGGTCTTCGTTGCCAAGAATGGATCCTTTCTGGAGAAAGAGTTTCTCTCGAAAGAAGTGAGTGGGAGGAAAGTAGAACTTGATGAGGTGACAGTCATGTTGGGGAACGTAGCCGAATTCAAAAAAATTCTACGCTTTCACCAAGATCAATCTAAGGAGTCATCTAGCAACGAGCATACCGGAGTGCATCTACATACCCTTTTGTAGATCGCGTGCGGAAGCGTTCGAAGGAACGTGGATGAAGAAGTCGTACTCTTCGCGTTCTTCGTCACCGATGATCCTAGCGCCGAACGGACGGCACCTCCGCGTTCAACACACGTACAGTACAGCAACGTCACCTCCTTCTTGATCCAGCAAGGGGGGATGAGAGGTCGTCGGAGATCCAGCAGCACGACGGCGTGGTGGTGGATGCAGCAGGAAATCCTGCAGGGCTTCGCCGGCGCCCTGCGGAGGAGAAGGAAGTGTGACGGGAGGGGGGAGAGGCGCCAGAGACTTGGGGTGCGGCTGCCCCCCCCCCCCACTATATATAGGGGCCAGGGGGGCACCGGCCCTGGGAGATCTGATCTGCAAGGGGGGCGGCGGCCAAGGGGGGGAAACTTGCCCCCCAAGGCATAGGGGGCGCCCCCTCCCCCTAGGGTTTCAACCCTAGGCGCATGGAGGGGGCCCATATGGGTGCGCCAGCCCACCAGGGGCTGGCCCCCTTCCCCTTGCGGCCTAGGGGCCCCACCGGGACGGGTGGCCCCACCCGGTGGACCCTCGGGACCCCTCCGGTGGTCACGGGACACTCCCGGTGACCCCCGAAGTTCACCCGATGGCCGAAACTGGACTTCCTATATATCATTCTTTACCTCCGGACCATTCCGGAACTCCTCGTGACGTCCGGGATCTCATCCGGGACTCCGAACAACATTAGGGTTTCCATGTGCATGTATCTCTACAACCCTAGCGTACCGAACCTTAAGTGTGTAGACCCTACGGGTTCGGGAAACACGCAGACATGACCGAGACGATTCTCCGGTCAATAACCAATAGCGGGATCTGGATACCCATGTTGGTTCCCACGTGTTCCTCGATGATCTTCATCGAATGAACCACTGTGTCAAGGATTAACTCAATCCCGTATGTCATTCCCTTTGTCTATCGGTACGGTACTTGCCCGAGATTCGATCGTCGGTATTCCCGATACCTTGTTCAATCTCGTCATGGCAAGTCTCTTTACTCGTTCCGTAATCCATCATCTCGTGACCAACACTTTAGTCACTTTGAGCTCATTATGATGATGTCTTACCGAGTGGGCCCAGAGGTACCTCTCCGTCACACCGAGTGACAATATCCCAGTCTCAGTTCGTACCAACTCAACAGACACTTTCGGAGATACCCGATGCGTACCTTTATATTCACCCAGTTACGTTGTGACATTTGGCACACCCAAAGTATTCCTACGGCATCCGGGAGTTGCACAACCTCATGGTCTAAGGAATAAATACTTGACACCGAAAAGCTTATGCATTACGAACTATACGATCTCGTGCTAGGCTCAGGATTGGGTCTTGTCCATCACATCATTCTCCCAATGATGTGAACCCGTTATCAATGACATCCTATGTCCATGGTTAGGAAACCGTGACCATCTGTTGATCAACGAGCTAGTAACTAGAGGCTTACCAGGGACTCATTGTGGTCTATATATTCACACATGTATTGTTGTTCCCGTACAATACAATTCAAGCATGAACAACAGACAATTATCATGACCAAGGAAATATAATAATAATATTTTTATTATTGGCTCTAGGGCATATTTCCAACAGTCTCCCACTTGCACTAGAGTCAATAATCTAGTTACATTGTGATGAATCGAACACCCATAGAGTTCTGGTGTTGATCATGTTTTGCCCGTGGAAGAGGTTTAGTCAACGGGTCTGCGACATTCAGATCCGTATGCAGTTTACAAATATCTCTGTCTCCATCTTGAACATAATTCCGGATGGAGTTGAAACGGTGCTTGATGTGTTTGGTCTTCTTGTGAAACCTGGGCACCTTGGTAATGGCAATAGCACCAGTGTTGTCACAGAAGAGAGTCATCGGGCTTGACGCGCTTGGAATGACTCCTAGGTCGGTGATGAACTCCTTCATCCAGACTCCTTCTTGTGCTGCTTCACAAGCAGCTATGTACTCCGCTTCACATGTAGAATGCGCCACGACGCTCTGCTTGCAACTGCACCAGCTGACTGCTCCACCATTCAAAATATACACGTATCCGGTTTGTGACTTCGAGTCATCCAGATCTGTGTCGAAGCTAGCATCGACGTAACCCTTTACGACGAGCTCTTCGTCACCTCCATAAACGAGAAACATATCCTTAGTCCTCTTCAGGTACTTTAGGATGTTCTTGACCGCTGTCCAGTGTTCCATACCGGTATCACTTTGGTACCTCCCTACCAAACTTATGGCAAGGTTCACATCAGGTCTGGTACACAGCATGGCATACATGATAGAACCTATGGCCGAGGCATAGGGAATGACACTCATCTTTTCTCTATCTTCTGCCGTGGTCGGTGACTGAGCCTTGCTCAATCTCATACCTTGCAAAACAAGCAAGAACCCCTTCTTGGACTGATCCATATTGAACTTCTTCAATATCTTGTCAAGGTATGTACTTTGTGAAAGACCGATGAGGCGTCTTGATCTATCTCTATAGATTTTAATGCCTAATATGTAAGCTGCTTCTCCAAGGTCCTTCATTGAAAAACTCTTATTCAAGTAGGCCTTTACACTTTCCAAGAATTCTATATCATTTCCCATCAGCAATATGTCATCCACATATAATATGAGAAATGCTACAGAGCTCCCACTCACTTTCTTGTAGATACAGGCTTCTCCATAAGTCTGTATAAAGCCAAACACTTTGATCACATCATTAAAGCGAATATTCCAACTCCGAGATGCTTGCACCAGCCCGTAAATCGAGCGCTGGAGCTTGCACACCTTGTTAGCATTCTTTGGATCGACAAAACCTTCCGGCTGCATCATATACAACTCTTCCTTGAGGAAGCCATTAAGGAATGTCGTTTTGACGTCCATTTGCCATATCTCATAATCATAGAATGCGGCAATAGCTAACATGATTCTGACTGACTTCAGCATCGCTACGGGAGAGAAAGTCTCGTCGTAGTCAATCCCTTGAACTTGTCGATAACCCTTAGCGACAAGCCGAGCCTTATAGATGGTCACATTACCATGCGCATCAGTCTTCTTCTTAAATATCCATTTGTTTTCTATGGCGTGCCTATCATCAGGCAAGTCCACCAAAGTCCGTACTTTGTTTTCATACATGGATTCTATCTTGGATTTCATGGCACCAAGCCATTTATTGGAATCCGGGCCCGTCATCGCTTCTTCATAGTTCGAAGGTTCACCGTTGTCTAACAACATAATTTCCATGACAGGGTTGCCGTACCACTCTGGTGCGGAACGTGCCCTTGTGGACCTTCAAAGTTCAGTAGTAACTTGATCTGTTTCTTCATGATCATCATCATTAACTTCCTCCCTTGTCGGTGCAGGAACCTCAGGAACAATTTCCTGTGCTGCGCTACTTTCCGGTTCGGGAGGGGTGACTATCACCTCATCAAGTTCTACTTTCCTCCCACTCACTTCTTTCGAGAGAAACTCTTTCTCCAGAAAGGATCCATTCTTGGCAACAAAGACTTTGCCTTCGGATCTGTGGTAGAAGGTGTACCCAATCGTTTCCTTTGGGTATCCTATGAAGACGCATTTTTCCGATTTGGGTTCGAGCTTTTCAGGTTGAAGTTTCTTGACATAAGCATCGCAACCCCAAACTTTCAGAAACGACAGCTTCGGTTTCTTGCCAAACCAAAGTTCATACGGTGTCGTCTCAACGGATTTCGACGGAGCCCTATTTAAAGTGAATGCGGCAGTCTCTAAAGCATAACCCCAAAAAGATAGCGGTAAATCGGTGAGGGACATCATAGATCGCACCATGTCCAACAGAGTACGATTTCGACGTTCGGACACACCGTTACGTTGAGGTGTTCCGGGCGGTGTCAATTGTGAAACAATTCCATAGTTCCTAAGGTGCGTGCCAAATTCATGACTTAAATATTCACCCCCACGATCTGATCGTAAGAACTTTATTTTTCTGTCACGTTGGTTCTCAACCTCATTCTGAAATTCCTTGAACTTTTCAAAGGTCTCAGACTTGTGCTTCATCAAATAGATATACCCATATCTACTCAAGTCATCTGTGAGGGTGAGAACATAACGATAGCCTCCGCGAGCCTCAACACTCATTCGACCGCACACATCTGTATGTATGATTTCCAATAAGTTGGTTGCTCGCTCCATTGTTCCGTAGAACGGAGTCTTGGTCATTGATGGGCCTCGAACCCCTTGTTGGTTACCCCAAGTGGAAGGTGTAAGATGCAGTAAGTAGAAGTGTTTTCCCTTAGCAAAGATACCAAGGATCGAATCCCCGGAGACTCCTAGGTTCAACAAGTAGGTGTCAACTGCTACGGCGCCAGATTAGTAGCAATCAACATGGACCTGCACACATATACAAATAACTTTGCTCCCAACGAGTACAGAGAGGTTGTCAATCCCTCCGGCCTTGTAGTTCACAAAGGATTAAAAGCAATGATAGTAGTGATAGATAGTGTTTTGCAATAGTAAGTAAATAGCGAAAAGTAAATAGTGGATGTGATCAATGATGGTAATATGGACTGGAGTCTCATGATGTTCACTAGTGATGTCTCTCTCCCAAAAGACGATAAAACAGCTATGTGAGGTAAACAAATTACAGCTGGGCAATTGACAGGACCATGAACGCAAACCAATGCTGACTACATTGCAAGAAAGGTTGAGGTTCAAAGCATGGGCGGTACGCCAAAGTAAGTAGACCGAAATCCATCAATATCTACTACTAATCATCCACCTTGAGATATCTATCCAGAACATCTCGCTGGTATTAAGTTGCGAGTCCCACCCATAGTGTAAACTCAATGCAACAAACAACTGCATTAAAAGAACTTTGCGTAAAGTAAACAATCCTTGCACCCGCGGGCACAAGCACCGTTGTTTTTCCCCTTGTGGCAACAGCACATCCCCTAGACTCATGTTTCTGTCACTCAAGCTAGTCATCGAGGGGCATGAACCCACAATCGAGCATAACGTTCCCTCTTGGAGTCACTACCTATTACTCGGCCAAAGCAATAAATAACAACAGAGAACATGCAAGAATTACTTATGAACAAAAATATAAAAGAGGTGAATCAAATATATTACTCAAGATCAATCTGAACATAATCTCATAATCCATCGGATCCCAGCAAACTCAACATAGCAACAGCATAAGGATTACATAGGTGCCTCGATCATGTAGGGAAGCTCACGAGGACTAATTAGTGAAGCACAAGAACAGGAGGAGAACATCACATAGCTACTGGTCATGGACTCATGGTCCAAGGGAGACTACTCACGAGTCATCCGGGAGGCGTCCATGGTGGCGGAGAAGCTCCCGGTGGTGATCCTCCCCTCCGGCAGGGTGCCGGGAAGAGTTCTCCTGGTGCTCCCGATCTTGGAAGCGGCGGCGGCGGCGGAACAGAGATGGGATCGCGAAAAGAGTTCCTGTTCTGAGGGTTACGGAGGACCCTTTAAATATATGCCAAAGTAGGGCATCGGGGGAGCCTCGGGGGGCCCAGGCCCCCCCCCGACGCGGCCTAGGGGGGGCGCGCCGCCAGGGCGCCTGGAGCCCTGGTGCCCCCCCTAGGCTGCCCTTCGGACGCAGTGTTGTTTCCGGAACGCTGATTTTTTATATAATTTTTCTGGATTTTTCTAGGCAGTTCTCGAAACGTGAAAACCTGAAATACAAAAACAGCCGAAAACAGAAACTGGCACTGGGGTGCACTGGATTAGTAAGTTAGTCCAAATATGATCAAAAGTGTATGGAAGTGTATGAATATGATAGCAATATGACCCAAAAGTGGCATGGAGTAAGCAGAAATTATAGATACGTTTTGGACGTATCAACATCCCCAAGCTTAATTCATGCTCGTCCTCGAGTAGGTAAATGATAACAAAAATAATTTCTGTGGTGACATGCTATTAACCATATATGACTTTTTCATAGTCATATGACAAAAGCTTACTGAGACAATGATTCTAAAGTAATTAAGTTGCCTCAAGAGAAAATCACAAATGACTGAAAGTTTTACAATATGAAACTAAAATATCAAAAAGATTTGCAATGTACATGATGTGCAAATATGATAAAGTGATATCTAGCTTGCCCCCTTTAGTGATGCAAAACATAAATGCAGGGGCACCTTCAAGGTTTAAGTGATGACTAGATACAATGATTTCAGAATAAACGATATCACAATCATGCAAAAGACAATGCTACTTTGGGACAATGCACAATACACTCAGAATGACAATCATGCTCTCAGTAGTTGGTGCTTTAACATAAAGGTAAAAGAATGGTTATGTGCTAGAGCTTTTTATTTTGAAAACATGGAAGCAATTGTGTCAACGGTAGTAGTACTTCATATGTGTCATGCATAAAACATCCTATAAGTTGCAAGCCTCATGCATCGTATACCAATAGTGCTCGCTCCTTGTCCTAATTAGCTCGGATCTCCATGGGTTATCATTGCATTACATATGTTTTAACCTCTATGCCACCTGTACAAAGGTCCAAGGAGATAAATCGCATTTGATTTCTCGTTTTTGATAGATCTCAACTTGAGGACATCCATACCGGGACAACATAGAAAATAGATGATGGACTCCTCTTTAATGCATAAGCATATTCTCATGAGAGATTGAGGATTAAGGTCCAAGCTAAAACTTCCACCATGATACATGGCTTTGGTTGGCGGCCCAATGTTCTTCTCTAACAATATGCATAGTCATTCAACCCACGGTAAATCACCCTTACTTCAGACAAGACGAACATGCATAGCAACTCACATGATATTCAACAAAAGTGTGACAGTTGATGGCGTCCCCAGAAACATGGTTACCGCTCAGCAAGCAACTTATAAGAAATAAGATACATAAGCAACATATTCTTTACCACAATAGTTTTTAGGCTACTTTCACATGAGCTATGTATTGCATGGTTAGTTTGCTTAGTACATGTGGAGGTTAGCAAAAGACTGGGAGCGACCAACTAAGAGAGCAATGACGGTCATAATCATGCAGAGCGACAAAGCAATATTGAATCAGGCATGGAAGTTATATCGCTACTCAGAAGTAAAAGATCATCAAGGCTTGACAGACTTTCTTTACAGTCTTAAATATTCGTGAGCATACGCCAAGTCAATCAAAATAAATTCTCGAAGGAAGATATTACTAAACCATACCATATCATAGGCAAACAAACCAAGTTGGTACTCCAAGAACACATTGGGAACCCCCCAGCTATTTGAGATTAACCATAAGAAAACCTGAACTACTAAGCACCATCATGCAAGTAGCATCTTTATCATAGACACATTAACCAATGCAACGGAAGCAAACTCTCTTAATAAGGTGAGCATGGTAATTAAAGAGAGTTCAAGCAACCAACTAGACAAAAGCTCTTTGAAAAGATAAGCATGAATACTAAGAGCAAAGCATGATAGTAGCTATTAAAAGATAAAGAACACACACAGCATAGATAGACATGAAAATTCTATGTTATGTTCTATGTAGAGGTGGAGCGTGTTTCTCTCCCACATAAAGGAATGTTGGGTTCCAACTCATTATGAAAAACTAAAAAGAAAACTAAAAGCAAGACGCTCCAAGCATAGCACATAACACATGAAGTGATAAAAATATAGCGAAACGAAAGATGAACTGATAATGTTGATGGAGAAGGGGATGCACGGGGGCATCCCCAAGCTTATATGCTTGAGTCTCCTCGAATATTTCTTGGGGGTGCACGGGGGCATCCCCAAGCTTGAGCGCTTGACACTCCTGAATCTTTTTATCATCTTCCCTCGCACACTTGAAAACTCCCTTCATACACAACTCATCATAATCTGATTAGCGAGGTTAGTACCCTTAATAAAATAATTATACCTTGCTGGAAATAAGGATATTCTTGAAGTTCTACTGTTTCTCAAGATTGACAAAAGTTTTTTGCAAAGAAAAAGCAAGTTATTGATTTGCAAAGTGAGGGAAAGGCAAAACAGTACAGAATCTGTGAAAAACAGAACAACAGGTAGTAATTGATCTGTTCGGGATACTTCTGCAACTCAAATCAAAAAACTCAGAACAGACGCACGAAAGAAAATTATATAGAGAACGCTGTGGAAAAAAATTCAGACCAAAAAGATGATCTGGTGATTTTATACGAATTTGTTTATCCAAGGAAAGAATCTGTTTCCTAGACAGCACCTCACAACTTTTGAACTTTCTAGCAATCAGAGGCTATTCTTGGCACAAATATGAAAAGCAAAGATACAATGATTATGCTACAGCAGTAAAGAACATCATGACACAACAAAAGCAAAATATAAAAATTTATTCATGTGGGCTGCCTCCCAAAAGCGCTTTCTTTTATGCCTTTAAGCTAGGCATAAGACTTTAATGATGCTCTTGTAGGAATAAGAATTGAAGAACAAAAGAGAGCATCAAGAAGCAAATACCAAACACATTTAAGCCTAACATGCTTCCTATGCATAGGAATATTGCAATAGAATAATTCATTGAAGCACAAAGCAATAAGCATAGGAAGACGAGGCAAGTGCAGCTTCAAAACCTTCAACATAAAGAGAGGGGACTTAATATTATTGAAATATCTATAAGCATATGTTCCCTTCTCATAATAATTTTCAGTGGGATCACGAATAAACTCAACAATATAAGCATCACATAAAGCATTGTTACCATGATCCACATGCAAAAAGGTACTCTTACTCTCCACATAAGTATCATGAAGAGGATAAAACTTAGTATAAAAGAGAGACATAAGCTCTTGCCAATCAAGCAAGTGCGAGTTATCGAGAAGCTTATACCAATCTGAAGCCTTATCTATAAGTGATACGGCGAACAATTTCCTCATGACAAACTCCCTTGATACACCTGCAAGCTTAAATAATGAACATAGTTGTGACAGATATAGCAAGTGTTCACCGGGATGTCTGTCTCCTGCATAACGATTAGCCAAAACATAATCGATAATACTAGCTGGTATTTTATAGGGCACAATTTCAGTAGGGGGAGGATCAACCACCACAGGTGTGGGGCGTCTTCCCACAAGCAACGATCCAATAACAGGGTTGTCCATAAGCATAACGAGTGAAAGACATAAAGAAAACTGAAAGCTAAACTAACAAGACTAAAAAGCAAAGGTAAAAGATAGCATGCAACTCCCCTATCCTGAAGAGTGGAGTCCCCGGCAACGGCGCCAGAAAATACTCCTTGATGGGCCTCGAACCCCTCGTTGGTTACCCCAAGTGGAAGGTGTAAGATGCAGTAAGTAGAAGTGTTTTCCCTTAGCAAAGATACCAAGGATCGAATCCCCAGAGACTCCTAGGTTCAACAAGTAGGTGTCAACTGCTACGGCGCCAGATTAGTAGCAATCAACGTGGACCTGCACACAGATACAAATAACTTTGCTCCCAATGAGTACAGAGAGGTTGTCAATCCCTCCGGCCTTGTAGTTCACAAAGGATTAAAAGCAATGATAGTAGTGATAGATAGTGTTTTGCAATAGTAAGTAAATAGCGAAAAGTAAATAGTGGATGTGATCAATGATGGTAATATGGACCGGAGTCTCATGATGTTCACTAGTGATGTCTCTCTCCCAAAAGACGATAAAATAGCTATGTGAGGCAAACAAATTACAGCTGGGCAATTGACAGGACCACGAATGCAAACCAATGCTGACTACATTGCAAGAAAGGTTGAGGTTCAAAGCATGGGCGGTACGCCAAAGTAAGTAGACCGAAATCCATCAATATCTACTACTAATCATCCACCTTGAGATATCTATCCAGAACATCTCGCTGGTATTAAGTTGCGAGTCCCACCCATAGTGTAAACTCAATGCAACAGACAACTGCATTAAAAGAACTTCGCGTAAAGTAAACAATCCTTGCACCCGCGGGCACAAGCACCGTTGTTTTCCCCCTTGTGGCAACAGCACATCCCCTAGACTCATGTTTCTGTCACTCAAGCTAGTCATCGAGGGGCATGAACCCACAATCGAGCATAACGTTCCCTCTTGGAGTCACTACCTATTACTCGGCCAAAGCAATAAATAACAACGGAGAACATGCAAGAATTACTTATGAACAAAAATATAAAAGAGGTGAATCAAATAAATTACTCAAGATCAATCTGAACATAATCTCATAATCCATCGGATCCCAGCAAACTCAACATAGCAACAGCATAAGGATTACATAGGTGCCTCGATCATGTAGGGCAGCTCACGAGGACTAATTAGTGAAGCACAAGAACGGGAGGAGAACATCACATAGCTACTGGTCATGGACTCATGGTCCAAGGGAGACTACTCACGAGTCATCCGGGAGGCGTCCATGGTGGTGGAGAAGCTCCCGGTGGTGATCCTCCCCTCTGGCAGGGTGGCGGGAAGAGTTCTCCTGGTGCTCCCGATCTTGGTAGCGGCGGCGACGGCGGAACAGAGATGGGATCGCGAAAAGAGTTCCTGTTCTGAGGGTTACGGAGGACCCTTTAAATATATGCCAAAGTAGGGCATCGGGGGAGCCTCGGGGGGCCCAGGCACCCCCCGGTGCGGCCCAGGGGGGGGCGCGCCGCCAGGGCGCCTGGAGCCCTGGTGCCCCCCCAGGCTGCCCTTCGGACGCAGTGTTGTTTCCGGAACGCTCATTTTTTATATAATTTTTCTAGATTTTTCTGGGCAGTTCTCGAAACGTGAAAACCTGAAATACAAAAACAGCCGAAAACAGAAACTGGCACTGGGGTGCACTGGATTAGTAAGTTAGTCCAAATATGATCAAAATTGTATGGAAGTGTATGAATATCATAGCAATATCACCCAAAAGTGGCATGGAGCAAGCAGAAATTATAGATACGTTTTGGACGTATCAGTCATCTTGCCCAAGAGGCATGGTTCGCACGTGTCAAATGATTCATAATCAAGAGACTCTAGAAGTCCATCAGCATGAAGCTTCTTCATACGTTTGACACCATTATGACCAAGGCGGCAATGCCACAAAAATGTGGGACTATCATTGTCAACTTTACATCTTTTGGCATTCACACTATGAATATGTGTAACATCACGATCGAGATTCATCAAAAATAAACCATTGACCAGCGGGGCATGACCATAAAACATATCTCTCAAATAAATAGAACAACCATTATTCTCGGATTTAAATGAGTAGCCATCTCGCATAAGACGAGATCATACAATGTTCATGCTCAAAGCTGGTACTAAATAACAATTATTAAGGTTTAAAACTAATCCCGAGGGTATATGTAGAGGCAGCGTGCCGACGGCGATCACATCGACCTTGGAACCATTCCCTACGCGCATCGTCACCTCGTCCTTCGCCAGTCTCCGTTTATTTCGCAACTCCTGCTTAGAGTTACAAATATGAGCAACTGCACCGGTATCAAATACCCAGGAGCTACTACGAGTGCTGGTAAGGTACACATCAATAACATGTATATCACATATACCTTTGACGTTGCCGGCCTTCTTGTCCGCTAAGTATTTGGGGCAGTTCCGCTTCCAGTGACCCGTTCCCTTGCAATAAAAGCACTCTGTTTCAGGCTTGGGTCCATACTTTGGCTTCTTCCCGACAACTGGCTTACCGGGCGCGACAGCTCCTTTGCCTTCCTTCTTGAAGTTCTTCTTACCCTTGCCTTTCTTGAACTTAGTGGTTTTATTGACCATCAACACTTGATGTTCTTTCCTGATATCCACCTCCGCTGATTTCAGCATTGAATACACCTCGGGAATGGACTTTTCCATCCCCTGCATATTGAAGTTCAACACGAAGCTCTTGTAGCTTGGTGGGAGCGACTGGAGGATTCTGTCAACGACCGTTTCGTCTGGGAGATTCATTCCCAACTGAGACAAGCGGTTGTGCAACCCAGAAATCTTGAGGATGTGCTCACTGACAGAACTATTTTCCTCCATCTTACAGCTGTAGAATGCGTTGGAGACATCATATCTCTCAACTTGGGCATGAGCCTGGAAAACCATTTTCAGCTCTTGGAACATCTCATATGCCCCGTGGTGCTCAAAACGCTTTTGGAGCCCCGATTCTAAGCTCTAAAGCATGCCGCACTGAACCATGGAGTAATCATCACAACGCGACTGCCAAGCATTCATAACATCTTGGTTTGCCGGGGCGGGAGCGTCACCTAGCGGTGCTTCTAGGACATAAGTTTTCTTGGCAGCTATGAGGATGATCCTCAGGTTACGGACCCAGTCCGTATAGTTGCTACCATCGTCTTTCAGCTTGGATTTCTCTAGGAACGCGTTGAAGTTGAGGGTGACATGAGCGTGGGCCATTTGATCTACAAGACATATTGTAAAGAATTTAGACTAAGTTCATGATAATTAAGTTCATCTAATCAAATTTTAATGAACTCCCACTCAGATTGACATCTCTCTAGTCATCTAAGTGATACATGATCCGAATCGACTAACTCGTGTCCGATCATCACGCGAGACGGACTAGTCATCAACGATGAACATCTTCATGTTGATCGTATCTTCTATACGACTCATGTTCGACCTTTCGGTCTTCCGTGTTCCGAGGCCATGTCTGTACATGCTAGGCTCGTCAAGTGAACCCTAAGTGCATTGCTTGTGTAAAACTGGCTTACACCCGTTGTATGCGAACGTTAGAACCTATCACACCCGATCATCACGTGGTGCTTCGGAACAACGATCCTTAGCAACGGTGCACAGTTAGGGGAAACACAATTCTTGAAATTTTTAGTGAGAGATCATCTTATTTACTACCGTCGTTCTAAGTAAACAAGATGCATAAACATGATAAACATCACATGCAATCAATTAAAGTGACATGATATGGCCAATATCATCTTGCTCCTTCGATCTCCATCTTCGGGCACCATGATCATCTTTGTCACCGGCTTGACACCTGATACGTCCCAAACGTATCTATAATTGCTGCTTGCTCCATGCATGTTTTGGGTGATATTGCTATGCTTTTGATACACTTTCATACACTTTTGATCATATTTGGACTAACCTATTAACTCAGTGCACCCCAGTGCCAGTTTCTGTTTTCTGCTGTTTTTGTATTTCAGGTTTTCCCATTACTTAAATTGCCAGAAAAATTCCGGGAAAAATATATAAAAATCAGCGCTCCAGAAGCTCCCATGTGCCAGAAGTGGGGCCAGAGGGGGGCCATAGGGGCCCCAGGCGCCCTGATGGCGCGGCCCCACCCCTGGCCGCGCCGGGGGGCCACCTGGGGGGCTCCCACCTCCTCTGGTGCTTGGCATCCTATTTATTCTCCCGTCGCGAAAACCCTGATTCCAGAACCCTTTTCTCCAGAAGCAATTCCCATCTCCGCCGCCATCGCCACCAAGTTTCGGGGGACCAGAATTCCTGTGCCGGCATCCTGCCGGGACGGGAAAGTGCCCCCGGATTCATCTCCATCGACGTTGCTTCCTCCCTCCATGATGTGGGAGTAGTTCCTCCTCGGGGCTGAGGTTTCTACCAGTAGCTATGTGGTCAATTCTCTCTCCCATGATGCGATCTTCGTTGTGATCATAGGCTATGTTAATCTAGGGTGATCCCATGATATTTCCCCTTCCTCTATGTATTGGATTGATGTACTCACTTGTCTTTATCTAGTATAATCCCCGAGACCAAGGTGACAGCGGTCTATTGGACATGGATTAGAAGAATATTTTCATGAGTGATTTCCTCTTTTGTGTGTTGATTGAAGATTGAGAGTCTCTTGGTGCTTGTCTTTGACTATCCTTGAGATATGTTGTGGTGATTGTGGTACTCTCTTTGGATGGCCGCGGTGACATTGGGAAATCCATAGATTGAGAACTACGAACTTTGAGGTGTGCTTTTGTAGCCCTACATAATTCTCGTCCTCTCTTGACCACAAAGGAATGACCTCCGAGTGCGTCTCCATTGCATGTTTTATGGGAAATAGCATGTGATTAGACTATGTTAATGTTGTTGGGAGTTGCCACTAGTGAAAGTATGAAGCCTAGGCCTTGTTTCCACCATTGCAATACCATTTGTGCTCACGTTTACCACTTGTTTGCTTGCTGCACTTTTTATTACAGATTTATATTACTTTGCTTTGCCACTCCTATCATCCATATTTTACCATCTCTTCGCCGAACTAGTGCACCTATATAACTCCTAGTTGTATTAGGTGTGTTGGGGACACAAGAGACTTCTTGTATCTTAGTTGCAGGGTTGCTTGAGAGAGACCATCTTCAACCTCTACTTCCCTGAGTTCGATAAACCTTAGGTCATCCACTTGAGGGAAATTGCTGTTGTCCTACAAACCTCTGCGCTTGGAGGCCCAACATAGTCTACAAGAAATAGAAGCGTGTGTAGACATCAAGCTATTTCTGGCGCCGTTGCCGGGGAAGTAAGTGTTTGAAGGTATATCTTTAGATCTTGCAATTAAATCTTTTCGTTTCTTGTTTTTAGTTTCACTAGTTATGTTTATGGAAAACCGCACTCTTAGTTAGCTGCTTGGGGAAGGCCGTTTTACCACACCCGTGGTAGAGAAGTCTCCTCCACCTACTGAATGTATCCCGTTCCAAATACCACTTGGGATAATTGAAATAATTAGGAATGATTGTTATGATGGGACAGTCAATCCTATATTCATTTGTTGAAACTTACAGAATTTTGTGAGTTGTTTAAGATTTCAGGTTTGACAAGAGATGGAGTCATGGGGAAATTATTTGCCTTGTCACTGAAAGGAAAAGCATTGGAATGGATAAAGATTTGCTCGATGCTTCCTCTATGGGTTCTTTCACAAACGAAAAGATTGATGCTAAATGGGAACTCCTTGAAAGAATTCAACGCAACACTGAAGATTGGGAGATCGACAAAGGTAAAGAGTCAGGTATAATTTATGAGTATGATTGCATTAAGTCCTTTGTTGAAACTACAAGTTTTAATAAGTTTAGTGCTAAGTTTGGGCTTGATTCTCAACTCCTTGTTGATTTCCTCAAATCTTTTGCTTCACATCTTAATATGCCTAAGGAGGATTGGATCAAGCATCATGAACCTTTTAAAGAGATTTGCAAAGAAAATGAAATTGTTCATGATGATTGCAACATGCATGATCCAATTCCTAAAAATGAAGTTTTATATAAGCATGTTAATTTTTGTGGAGTGGATAGACCTTGTGAAAGGTCTATGATTGAAGAAGAGAAGTATTGTAAGCAACATAAGCATGAAAGAACAATCACTTGGGTCAAAGATTTAAATGAAATTGCTAGAGAATTGTGTGACCTTTATCCTTTTACTTGTGAACTTTGTTGTATAGAGGGTCACTTTAATTTTCAATGCATGCACTTTCAAAACATAACTGTTAACCAGTTGTGTGATAACATGATCACCCCTGATCTTTATGATGAGCTTATGTTATTTTTGATGTGTGAAGAGTTATCAGAAAAAACTTCTTGGCTAGATGTTAATGCCATAGGAATAAAAAACACTTTGCAAAATTGCCATCTCTATTGTGTTGTTAATTGCCATAAAAATGATTACATAAGTAAGATTAGAAAGGAGGGAACTTTACCAAAGTATAAAAATGTCTCTTATATTTCTGCTAATAAAAAGGAGAGTTTCTCCCAAGTTTCCCCTATTGTTTCTAATGATAAACCAGGATATGTGGAGAAGCTTCATCTCCAACCACTCCCTCCTAAGGTGAAGAAGAAGAAAAAGAAGAGGAGGAGGAAGAGGAGCAAGAAGGAAGAAGAATGGGTACCAACCTGGCCTGAGCATATTCCTCCTATCAACTTTTATCCTAACGGTTGTAAGTTTAAAGAAGAAGGTGAAGTTTATTGCCTTAATTATCGTCTTGATGATACGTCCGTAGGTACTATTGAAGATGATTTTGATTATGATATGCATGTTACTTATTGTGATTGGGAAAATGATGATAATGCTACTTATGATCTTGAAAATCTTTTTGGTACCAACTCTGAAAGTGATGATATGGAAAGCTCTAAGCTTGGGGATGATAGGATTGCAAATCCTTTACCCACTAGTGATGTGATAATTGATAATTCTTTTGCTAGTAAGAATAAAGACAACATGTTTACAAATATAGTTTCTAGCAATGATAATGCTCTTCTCTACTATGATGATGTTATAACTCCAATCTATAGTGATTATAAAGGTACCTATGACATAAGGAGAAATTATCCTTATGAAACTTGTCATAATCATGGAGGGAATTACTCCCTTGTTGAACACCATCTTCCTAATACACAATTAATCTATAGTGTTCAAGTTGTTTATGATAGTCCTACTCCCACTATTACCAATGAGAAAGATTATGCTTATGTGGAGAGTAAGAGTACCTTTTTGCATGTGGATCATGGTAACAATGCTTTATGTGATGCTTATATTGTTGAGTTTATTCGTGATCCCACTGAAAATTATTATGAGAAGTGAACATATGCTTATAGATATTTCAATAATATCAAGTTCCCTCTCTTTATGTTGAAGGTTTTGAAGCTGCACTTGTTTTGTCTTCCTATGCTTATTGCTTTGTGCTTGAATGAATTATTCTATTGCAATATTCCTATGCATAGGAAGCATGTTAGGCTTAAATGTGTTTGGTATTTGCTTCTTGATGCTCTCTTTTGTTCTTCAACTCTTATTCCTACGAGAGCATCATTAAAGTCTTAACCCTATCTTTCTGGCTATAAAGAAAGAGCTCTAGGGAGACAACCCTTGTTATCTTTGCTTTCAGTTTGTTCTTTCAGTTTTTAGTGGTCTTGATATTTTTTACTACTGTAGCAACATCATTGTATCTTTATTTTTCAGCTTTGTGCCAATTTTAGCCTCTGATTGCAAGAAAGTTCAAAAGTTGTGACATGCTGTCCAGAAAACAGATTCTGTCCTTGGAAAGAAAAATTCGAATAAAATCACCAAATCATCTTTTTGATCTGAATTTTTTTGACAGCATGCTCTATACAATTGGCTTTCGAGCGTCCGTTCTGAGTTTTTTGATTTGAGTTGCAGAAGTACCCCAAAAAAATTATTTACTACCTGCTGGTCTGTTTTTCACAGATTCTGCCCTGTTTTGCCTTTTCTTCGTTTTGCAGACCTTAAGCTTGCTTTTTCTTTGCAAAAACTTTTTGGCGATCTTGAGAAATAGTAGAACTTCAAGAATATCTTTGTTTCCAGTAGAGAAAAAATATTTTATTGTGGGTACTAACCTCTCTAATCAGATTATGATGAGTTATGTATGAAGGGAGTTTTCAAGTGTGCGAGGGAAGATGATAAAAGAAGATCCAGGAGTGTCAAACGCTCAAGCTTGGGGATGCCCCCATGCACCCCCAAGAAATATCCAAGGAGACTCAAGCATCTATGCTTGGGGATGCCCCCGTGCATCCCCTTCTCCATCAACAATTATCAGCTCATCCTTCGTTCCACTATATTTTTATCACTTCATGCGTTATGTGCTATGCTTGGAGCGTCTTGCTCTTTTCTTTTTAGTTTATTTAGTTTTACTTGCTGTTCTTAACAAGTTGGATCCTAGCCTTCATTGTTTGGGAGAGAAACACGCTCCACTCCACTGTAGAACACAACATAGGCTTGCATGCGTATCTTTTTGTGTGTGTTCTTTATCTTTTCATAGCTGCTGTCATGCTTAGCTCTTAGTTTTCATGCTTATCTTTTTAAGAGCTTTTGTTTAGGTTGTTGCTTCTGGAACTCTCTTGAGTTATCATGCTTATCTTGTTAAGAGAGTTGGCTTCTGTGGCACTGGTTGATATGTCTATGATAAAAATGCTATGTGCATAATGGTGCTTAGTAGTTCATGTTTTCTTATGGTTAGTCTCAAATAGCTGGGGGTTCTTAATGTGTTATTGAAGTACCAGCATGATTTGTTTGCTTATGATGTGGTATGGTTTAGTGATATCTTCCTCCAAGAATTTATTTTGATTGACTTGGCATATGCTCACGCATATTTAAGACTGTAAAGAAAGTCTATCAAGCCTTGATGATCTTTAATTTCTGAGTAGTGATATAACTTCCATGCCCGATTCAATGTTGCTTTGTCGCTCTGCATGATTATGGCCGTCATTGCTCTCTTAGTTGGTCGCTCCCAGTCTTTTGCTAGCGTTCACCTGTACTAAGCGGACTGACTGCTTGTGCATCCAAAATCCTTGAAACCAGTTATGCCATATGAGTCCACCATACCTTCCTATATGTGGTATTTACCGGCCATCCTAACGAAGACTTTCTTGTACCATCTCGAAATTATTGAAATTTACTCCCGTTATGTGCCTCTGTTTTAGCTCATGAGGAAGTAGTAGGTAATTCATGATCTTCTTGTGTTGGACATGTTTTATCCCGGGATTGCATGTCTAATCTGCAAACCCCTAATACGAGGAGGGACTGGCATGAGTGCGCCCAGCTCACAAAAGATATTCACAACCAACAAACCCTCCTTCACGCTTTGTTTATGAGAAATCAGAAAACTTTGGTAGTGATAAACAAAGGAGATTAAGGGGATGTGATCGTCCCCATCTTGGGAGCCGTTCCTTGAAACATGTCTAGCGTAAGAAGTGATTGGGTAGTCTACTAACATTCGTTGACGAAATATGCACCTCCCAAAAGCTTTTTATCTCTGTTTTTAAAACCACGAGCTCTGGTACTTGTTTAGTCTTTGCTTCCAGCCACGGGTTTTCAACCTTGCCATCAAAATCCACGGTTCGAGAGTCTCCACCTTCTTTCTTCAAAGCACCAACTATTGAGAGCATGATTGTCATTCTGAGTGTAATGTGCATTGTCCCAAAGTACCATTGTCTTCTGCATGATTGTGATATCGCTTATTCTGAAATCATTGTATCTAGTCGTCACTTAAACTTCGGAGGTGCTCCTGCATTTATGTTTTGCTTCACTAAAGGGGGCAAGCAAGGTATCACTTTGTCATGTTTGCACACCATGCTCACTACAAATCTATTGGGTGTTTCAGTATCATATTGTAAACTTTCAGTTCTTTGTGATATTCTCATGAGGCAACTTAATTACTAAAGATTCATTATCTCAATAAGCATTTGTCATGTGATTGTGAAAGACTCTTTGGTAGCATGTCACCACAGAAATTGTGCTTGTTATCATTTACCTACTCGAGGACGAGCAGGAATTAAGCTTGGGGATGTTGATACGTCCCAAACGTATCTATAATTGCTGCTTGCTCCATGCATGTTTTGGGTGATATTGCTATGCTTTTGATACACTTTCATACACTTTTGATCATATTTGGACTAACCTATTAACTCAGTGCACCCCAGTGCCAGTTTCTGTTTTCTGCTGTTTTTGTATTTCAGGTTTTCCCATTACTTAAATTGCCAGAAAAATTCCGGGAAAAATATATAAAAATCAGCGCTCCAGAAGCTCCCATGTGCCAGAAGTGGGGCCAGAGGGGGGCCATAGGGGCCCCAGGCGCCCTGATGGCGCGGCCCCACCCCTGGCCGCGCCGGGGGGCCACCTGGGGGGCTCCCACCTCCTCTGGTGCTTGGCATCCTATTTATTCTCCCGTCGCGAAAACCCTGATTCAAGAACCCTTTTCTCCAGAAGCAATTCCCATCTCCGCCGCCATCGCCACCAAGTTTCGGGGGACCAGAATTCCTGTGCCGGCATCCTGCCGGGACGGGAAAGTGCCCCCGGATTCATCTCCATCGACGTTGCTTCCTCCCTCCATGATGTGGGAGTAGTTCCTCCTCGGGGCTGAGGTTTCTACCAGTAGCTATGTGGTCAATTCTCTCTCCCATGATGCGATCTTCGTTGTGATCATAGGCTATGTTAATCTAGGGTGATCCCATGATATTTCCCCTTCCTCTATGTATTGGATTGATGTACTCACTTGTCTTTATCTAGTATAATCCCCGAGACCAAGGTGACAGCGGTCTATTGGACATGGATTAGAAGAATATTTTCATGAGTGATTTCCTCTTTTGTGTGTTGATTGAAGATTGAGAGTCTCTTGGTGCTTGTCTTTGACTATCCTTGAGATATGTTGTGGTGATTGTGGTACTCTCTTTGGATGGCCGCGGTGACATTGGGAAATCCATAGATTGAGAACTACGAACTTTGAGGTGTGCTTTTGTAGCCCTACATAATTCTCGTCCTCTCTTGACCACAAAGGAATGACCTCCGAGTGCGTCTCCATTGCATGTTTTATGGGAAATAGCATGTGATTAGACTATGTTAATGTTGTTGGGAGTTGCCACTAGTGAAAGTATGAAGCCTAGGCCTTGTTTCCACCATTGCAATACCATTTGTGCTCACGTTTACCACTTGTTTGCTTGCTGCACTTTTTATTACAGATTTATATTACTTTGCTTTGCCACTCCTATCATCCATATTTTACCATCTCTTCGCCGAACTAGTGCACCTATACAACTCCTAGTTGTATTAGGTGTGTTGGGGACACAAGAGACTTCTTGTATCTTAGTTGCAGGGTTGCTTGAGAGAGACCATCTTCAACCTCTACTTCCCTGAGTTCGATAAACCTTAGGTCATCCACTTGAGGGAAATTGTTGCTGTCCTACAAACCTCTGCGCTTGGAGGCCCAACATAGTCTACAAGAAATAGAAGCGTGTGTAGACATCAACACCATGATCTCCATCATCATGATCTCCATCATCGTGTCTTCATGAAGTCGTCACGCCAACTATTACTTCTACTACTATGGCTAACGTTTAGCAATAAAGTAAAGTAATTACATGGCGTTATTCATTGACACACAGGTCATACAATAATTAAGACAACTCCTATGGCTCCTGCCGGTTGTCAAATTCATCGACATGCAAGTCGTGATTCCCTATTACAAGAACATGATCAATCTCATACATCACATATATCATTCATCACATCTTCTTGGCCATACCATATCACATAGCACATGCTGCAAGAACAAGTTAGACGACCTCTAATTGTTGTTGCAAGTTTTACGTGGCTTCTAAAGGTTTTCTAGCAAGAACGTTTCTTACCTACGCAAAAGCCACAACGTGATTTGTCAATTTCTATTTACCCTTCATAAGGACCCTGTTCATCGAATCCGATCCGACTAAAGTGGGAGAGACAGACACCCGCCAGCCACCTTATGAAACTAGTGCATGTCTGTCGGTGGAACCAGTCTCACGTAAGCGTACGTGTAAGGTCGGTCCGGGCCGCTTCGTCCCACGATGCCGCCGAATCAAGATTGGACTAGTAATGGTAAGAAAATTGAGCAAACTCAACGCCCACAACTTGTTTGTGTTCTACTCGTGCAAGATGCTACGCAAAGACCTAGCTCAGATGCCACTGTTGGGGAACGTAGCAGAATTCAAAAAAATTCTACGCTTTCACCAAGATAAATCTAAGGAGTCATCTAGCAACGAGCATACTGGAGTGCATCTACATACCCTTTTGTAGATCGCGTGCGGAAGCGTTCGAAGGAATGTGGATGAAGTAGTCGTACTCTTCGCGTTCTTCGTCACCAATGATCCTAGCGCCGAACGGACGGCACCTCCGTGTTCAACACACATACGGTACAGCAACGTCACCTCCTTCTTGATCCAGCAAGGGGGGAGGAGACGTCGTTGGAGATCCAGCAGCACGACGGCGTGGTGGTGGATGCAGCAGGAAATCCTGCAGGGCTTCGTCGGCGCCCTGCGGAGGAGAAGGAAGTGTGACGGGAGGGGGAGAGGCGCCAGAGACTTGGGGTGTGGCTGCCCTCCCCCCTACTATATATAGGGGCCAGGGGGGGCGCCGGCCCTAGGAGATCTGATCTCCAGGGGGGCGGCGGCCAAGGGGGGGAGGAAACTTGCCCCCAAGGCATAGGGGGCGCCCCTCCCCCTAGGGTTTCAACCCTAGGCGCATGGAGGAGGGCCCATATGGGTGCGCCAGCCCACCAGGGGCTGGCCCCCTTCCCCTTGCGTCCTAGGGGCCCCACCGGGATGGGTGGCCCCACCCGGTGGACCCCCGGGACCCCTCCGGTGGTCACGGGACTCTCCCGGTGACCACCGGAGTTCACCCGATGGCCGAAACTGGACTTCCTATATATCATTCTTTACCTCCGGACCATTCCGGAACTCCTCGTGACGTCTGGGATCTCATCCGGGACTCCGAACAACATTCGGGTTTCCATGTGCATGTATCTCTACAACCCTATCATTACCGAACCTTAAGTGTGTAGACCCTACGGGTTCGGGAGACACGCAGACATGACCGAGACGATTCTCCGGTCAATAACCAATAGCGGGATCTGGATACCCATGTTGGTTCCCACGTGTTCCTCGATGATCTTCATCGGATGAACCACTGTGTCAAGGATTCACTCAATCCCGTATGTCATTCCCTTTGTCTATCGGTACGGTACTTGCCCGAGATTCGATCGTCGGTATTCCCGATACCTTGTTCAATCTCGTCATGGCAAGTCTCTTTACTCGTTCCGTAATCCATCATCCCGTGACCAACTCCTTAGTCACTTTGAGCTCATTATGATGATGTCTTACCGAGTGGGCCCAGAGGTACCTCTCCGTCACACGGAGTGACAATATCCCAGTCTCAGTTCGTACCAACTCAACAGACACTTTCGGAGATACCCGATGCGTACCTTTATAGTCACCCAGTTACGTTGTGACGTTTGGCACACCCAAAGTATTCCTACGGCATCCGGGAGTTGCACAACCTCATGGTCTAAGGAATAAATACTTGACACCGAAAAGCTTATTGATTACGAACTATACGATCTCGTGCTAGGCTCGGGATTGGGTCTTATCCATCACATCATTCTCCCAATGATGTGATCCCGTTATCAATGACATCCTATGTCCATGGTCAGGAAACCGTGACCATCTGTTGATCAACGAGCTAGTAACTAGAGGCTTACCAGGGACTCATTGTGGTCTATATATTCACACATGTATTGTTGTTTCCGTACAATACAATTCAAGCATGAACAACAGACAATTATCATGAACAAGGAAATATAATAATAATACTTTTATTATTGCCTCTAGGGCATATTTCCAACAAGTCACCCATTCTGAACTGGAAAGTAGCGCAGCGCAGGAAATTGTTCCTGAGGTGCCTGCACCGACTGGGGAGGAAGTTAATGATGATGATCATGAAGATTCAGATCAAGTTACTACTGAACTTTGAAGGTCCACAAGGACACGTTCCGCACCAGAGTGGTATGGCAACCCTGTCATGGAAATCATGTTGTTAGACAACGGTGAACCTTCGAACTATGAAGAAGCGATGGCGGGCCCGGATTCCAACAAATGGCTTGAAGCCATGAAATCCGAGATAGGATCCATGTATGAAAACAAAGTATGGACTTTGGTGGACTTGCCCGATGATCAGCACGCCATAGAAAATAAATGGATATTTAAGAAGAAGACTGACGCGCATGGTAATGTGACCATCTATAAGGCTCGGCTTGTCGCTAAAGGTTATCGACAAGTTCAAGGGATTGACTACGACGAGACTTTCTCTCCCGTAGTGATGCTGAAGTCCGTCCGAATCATGTTAGCAATTGCCGCATTCTATGATTATGAGATATGGCAAATGGACATCAAAATGGCATTCCTTAATAGCTTCCTCAAGGAAGAGTTGTATATGATGCAGCCGGAAGGTTTTGTCGATCCTGAGAATGTTAATAAGGTATGCAAGCTCCAGCGCTCGATCTATGGGCCGGTGCAAGCATCTCGGAGTTGGAATATTCGTTTTAATGATGTGATCAAAGCGTTTGGGTTTATACAGACTTGGGGAGAAGCCTGTATTTATAAGAAAGTGAGTGGGAGCTCTGTAGCATTTCTCATATTATATGTGGATGACATATTGCTGATGGGAAATGATGTAGAATTCTTGGAGAGCATAAAGGCCTACTTGAATAAGAGTTTTTCAATGAAGGACCTTGGAGAAGCTGCTTACATATTAGGCATCAAGATCTATAGAGATAGATCGAGACGCCTCATTGGTCTTTCACAAAGCACATACCTTGATAAGATATTGAAGAAGTTCAATATGGATCAGTCCAAGAAAGGGTTCTTGCCTGTATTGCAAGGTATGAGATTGAGCACGGCTCAATCCCCGACCACGGCAGAAGATAGAGAAAAGATGAGTGTCATCCCCTATGCCTCAGCCATAGGTTCTATTATGTATGACATGCTGTGTACCAGACCTGATGTGAACCTTGCCATAAGTTTGGTAGGGAGGTACCAAAGTGATCCCGGTATGGAATACTGGATAGCGGTCAAGAACATCCTGAAGTACCTGAAAAGGACTAAGGATATGTTTCTCGTTTATGGAGGTGACGAAGAGCTCGTCGTAAAGGGTTACGTCGATGCTAGCTTCGACACAGATCTGGATGACTCCAAGTCACAAACCGGATACGTGTATATTTTGAATGGTGAGGCAGTCAGCTAGTGCAGTTGCAAGCAGAGCGTCGTGGCGCATTCTACATGTGAAGCGGAGTACATAGCTGCTTGCGAAGCAGCGCAGGAAGGAGTCTGGATGAAGGAGTTCGTCACCGACCTAGGAGTCATTCCAAGTGCGTCAAGCCCGATGACTCTCTTATGTGATAACACTGTAGCTATTGCCATTGCCAAGGAGCCCAGGTTTCACAAGAATACCAAGCACATCAAGCGACATTTCAACTCCATCCGAAATTATGTTCAAGATGGAGACATAGATATTTGTAAAGTGCATACGGATCTAAATGTCGCAGATCCGTTGACTAAACCTCTTCCACGAGCAAAACATGATCAACACCAGAACTCTATGGGTGTTCGATTCATCACAATGTAACTAGATTATTGACTCTAGTGCAAGTGGGAGGCTATTGGAAATATGCCCTAGAGGCAATAATAAAATGGTTATTATTATATTTCCTTGTTCATGATAATTGTCTATCATTCATGCTTTAATTGTATTATTCGGAAATTGTGATACATGTGTGAATACATACACCACAACGTGTCCCTGGTAAAGCCTCTATTTACTAGCTCGTTGATCAACAGATGGTCACGGTTTCCTGACCATGGACATTGGATGTCATTGATAATGGGATCACATCATTAGGAGAATGATGTCATGGACAAGACCCAATCCTAAGCCTAGCACAAGATCGTGTAGTTCGTAATGCTAAAGCTTTTCCAATGTCAAGTATCTTTTCCTTAGACCATGAGGTTGTGCAATTCCCGGATACCGTAGGAACACTTTGGGTGTACCAAACGTCACAACGTAACTGGGTGGCTATAAAGGTATGCAACGGGTATCTCCGAAAGTATCTGTTGGGTTGGCACGAACCGAGACTGGGATTTGTCACTCCGTGTAACGGAGAGGTATCTCTGGGCCCACTCGGTAAGACATCTTCATAATGAGCTCAATGTGACTAAGGAGTTGGTCACGGGATGATGTATTACGGATTGAGTAAAGAGACTTGCCATGTCGAGATTGAACAAGGTATCAGTATACCGACGATCGAATCTCAGGCAAGTACTGTACCGATAGACAAAGGGAATTGCATACGGGATTGAGTGAATCCTTGACATCGTGGTTCATCCGATGAGATCATCGAGGAACACGTAGGAACCAACATGGGTATCCAGATCCCGCTGTTGGTTATTGACCGGAGAGTCGTCTCGGTCATGTCTACATGTCTCCCGAACCCGTAGGGTCTACACACTTAAGGTTCGGTGACGCTAGGGTTGTAGAGATATATGCACACGGTGACCTGAATATTGTTCGGAGTCCCGTATGAGATCCTAGACGTCACGAGGAGTTCCGGAATGATTCGGAGGTAAAGAATTATATATAGGAAGTCTAGTTTCGGCCATCGGGAGAGTTCCGGGGGTCACCGGTAGTGTACCGGGACCACCGGAAGGGTCCCGGAGGTCCACCGGGTGGCGCCACCCATCCCGGAGGGCCCCATGGGCCATAGAGGGAGGGAACCAGCTCATAGTGGGCTGGCGCACCCCCCTTGGGCCTCCCCCCTGCGCCTAGGGTTGGAACACTAGGGGTGGGGGGGCCCCCTTGCCTTGGGGGGCAAGCATCCCCCTTGGCCGCCGCCCCCCTAGGAGATTGCATCTCCTCGGGCCGCCTCCCCCCTGGCCCCTATATATAGTGGGGGGGAGAGAGGGCAGCCGCACCCTTGCT
>LR738712.1:538032162-538117081 GCA_902687465.1 Secale cereale | reverse complement strand
CCCCCCTTCAAGGACACATCACAAAGGAGAAAACGACGCAGACGTGCAGCAGGGACCCGTGCTAAGGTTTCTTTTTAGATTAAGACCCTGTGTAAACCTTTTTTCTCTTTTTGTCTTATACTTTTATAGCATGTAAAATGTCGAAGAAAGTTATCGGCATTATCTGTAAGTTTACGACTCGCCGTACTATAACGGGATATTATAGAAACAGCTTGGTTCATATTATGTTTGGAGTTTTATTCTCTCACCACCTATGTTCTCTCCCCATGTCAAATTGCCACATGTGCCTTGTCAACAGGGTCCATTACCAGGGGCTCTATTCAGCTCGGTATATGTCGAAAAGTCCGGACACCTATAAGGAGTGTTCGGCGTCCTGGATATTTGCTCTATATGCATCAGTTCCAAATCATGTCTTGGGTCAATAGTTGGATTGCCTGGCTCCTGTGCTTACCCCTACGTTCCCAATTGTTTGGCTAGGATGTAAAGGGAGAACTACTGTGATTGTACTTCTGGCTCGTCCGGTCAAGTACCTCAGTAGAGAAAGCCGAAAACTGATTGTCATGATATGTGAGAACCTAGTCCGCGATCCGGTGACTTAGTGATATACTATGATCGATGGAGGTCTACCCCGTGTTATACGAGGGGTTGGTTTTTTCGCCCATCCGTGTGCAAATGGATACCTTAATTTGTAAATATCGTATCCGTACCAGAGGCTAGTACCTAGCCCCACTTGTCAAACTCCTATGGCTAAGTGAAAGCAATAACGCCGCATAGTCTGATTGCCTGGTTCGCTCCGCATACACCTCCTACACGGACCAAGACGTTGGATAAAGAGTGTCTACGCATATGACCGAACACCCCAGTACTTTTTACATGGGGGCTGAAGCCGACGACTCGAAACTTTCAGATTTAAATAAACAGCCACACATGAGGTTATAATAGCGCAAAAGTTATATACATCGGTTCATAAGCTTAAAGTCTTTACAACCGGATACAATTACTCAATGATAACATCCTTTGAGCACTGGCCTTCTACAAGGTGGGCGCCTTCTATGACGTCCTTGAAGTATTTCTCCGGCTTGCGGTGCTCCTTGCCTGCGGGCGGGCTAGCAGTAGCTATATCATGCACCTTCATCTTCGCCTGGTGCACTTTACATGAGCGAATGTCATTCGAGCACCCTCTATGCAGGTGCTACTTCTCGAGCTCGTGTTGTATTCCCTCGAAGAGGAAAGGGAGATGCAGCACAGTAGCGTAAGTATTTCCCTCAGTTTTTTAGAACCAAGGTATCAAACCAGTAGGAGACCACGCGCGAGTCCCTCGCACCTGCACAAACAAATAAGAACTTCGCAGCCAACGCGATAAGGGGTTGTCAATCCCTCTACGGTCACTTACGAAAGTGAGATCTGATAGAGATGATAGTTTATATTTTTGGTATTTTGGTTTATAAGAACAGAAAGTAAAAGAGGTAAAAGTAAAGTAGATGTAGATTGATATGTTGAGAATAGACCCGGGGGGCCATAGTTTTCTCTAGTGGCTTCTCTCATGATAGCGATATTCTACGGCGGGTAAACAAATTACCGTCTAGCAATTGATAGAAAAGTGAATAATTATGAGACTATCTAGGCATGATCATTGTATGTAGGCATCACGTCCGAGACATGTAGACCGAAACGATTCTGCATCTACTACTATTACTCCACACATCGACCGCTATCCAGCATGCATCTAGTGTATTGAGTTCATAAGAACAGAGTAACGCCTTAAGCAAGATGACATGATGTAGAGGGAAAAGCTCAAGCAATATGATATAAACCCCATCTTTTTATCCTCGATGGCAACAATACAATACGTGCCTTGCTGCCCCTACTGTCACTGGGAAAGGACACCGCTAGATTGAACCCAAAGCCAAGCACTTCTCCCATTGCAAGAACTATAGATCTAGTAGGCCAAACCAAACCAATAATTTGAAGAGACTTGCAAGGATATTATGAGCACACATAAAGAGTTCAGAGAAGAACCAAATATTTCTCATAGATAATCTTGATCATAAACTCACAATTCATCGGATCTCGACAAACACACCGCAAAAAGAGATTACATCGAATAGATCTCCTCGAAGACCGAGGAGAACTTTCTATTGAGATCCAGAGAGAGAGAAGAAGCCATCTAGATACTAGCTATGGACCGAAGGTCTGTGGTAAACTACTCACAACTCATGGTGAGGGCGACGATGATGATGTAGAAGCACTCCGTGATGGATCCCCCCTCCGGCGGAGCTCCGGAACAGGCTCCAAGATGGGATCTCACATGAACATAAGGTTACGGCGATGGAATTAGGGTTTTCTCTCGGTTGCTGATGGCCTCTGGGTACGTAGACTTATATAGGAAGAAGGAGGAAACCGGGGGACGCTCGAGGGGCCTATGAGGAAGGGGCGCGCCCCCCACCCTCGTGGACACCCCGAGGCTCCCCTGACGTGGTTCTCAAGTCCCCTATGTGTGACTTTCTCCAAAAATATCTCTCGTGAAGGTTTCATTCCATTTGGACTCCGTTTGATATTATTTTTCTGCAAAACCCTGAAACAAGCAAAAAACAGCAATCTAGACTGGGCCTTTAGGTTAGTAGGTTAGTCCCAAAAATGATATAGAAGTGTATGACAAAGCCCATTAAACATCCAAAACATCATAAATAATAGCATGGAACAATCAAAAGTTATAGATACGCTGGAGACGTATCAAGCATCCCCAAGCTTAATTACTGCTCGTCCTCGAGTAGGTAAATGATAAAAACAAAAAAAATTATGTGGAATGCTAACCAACATAGTTTTTCAATGTAATTCTCTTAATTGTGACATGAATGTTCATATCTGAAAGATTCAAGATAAAAGTCTATATTGACATAAGAAATAATAATACTTCAAGCATACTAACAAAGCAATCATGTCTTCTCAAAATACTATGGCTAAAGAAAGTTATCCCTACAAAATCATATGGTTTGGCTATGCTCCCTCTTCATCACACAAAATATTCATATCATGCACAACACCAATTTCAGCCAGGCACTTGTTTTCATACTCTATTCTTTCAAACCTTTCAACTTTCACGCAATACATGAGCGTGAGCCATGGACATAGCACTATGGGTGGAATAGAGATGTGGTTGTGGAGAAGACGAAAGGAGGGAGATAGTCTCACATCAACTAGTCGTATCAACGGGCTATGGAGATGCCCATCAATAGATATCAATGTGAGTGAGTAGGGATTGCCATGCAACGGATGCACTTGAGCTAAATATGTATGAAAGCTGAACAAGAAACTAGTGGGTGTGCATCCAACTTGCTTGCTCACGAAGACCTAGGGCATTTGAGGAAGCCCATCGTTGGAATATACAAGCCAAGTTCTATAATGAAAATGCCCACTAGCATATGAAAGTGACTAAACATGAGACTCTCTATCATGAAGAACATGGTGCTACTTGAAGCACAAGTGTGGAAAAAGATAGTAGCAAGTGTCCCTTCTCTCTTTTCTCTCATTTTTTAGGGGTTTTCTCTCCTTTTTTTATTAGCCCCTCTCTATATTTTTTCGGGCCATCTTTTGTTTATTGGCATTTCCTCACATGCGACAATGCTCTAATAATGATGATCATCACACTTTTGTTGATTTACAACTCGATACTACAACAAGTATGACTCTACATGAATGCCTCCGGCGGTGTACCGGGATGTGCAATGAATCAAGAGTGACATATATGAAAAAATTATGCATGGTGGCTTTGCCACAACTATGATGTCAACTACATGATCATGCATGGCAATATGACAATATGATGTGTGTCATATGAACGGAACGGTGGAAAGTTGCATGGCAATATATCTCGGAATGGCTATGGAAATGCCATGATAGGTAGGTATGGTGGTTGTTTTGAGGAACAATATGGTGGCTGCTTTGAGGAAGGATATATAGCGGGTGTATGGTACCGGCGAAAGTTGCACGGTACAAGAGAGGCTAGCAATGGTGGAAGGGTGAGAGTGCGTATAATCCATGGATTCAACATTAGTCATAAAGAACTCATATACCTATTGCAAAAATCTACAAGTCATCAAAACAAAGCAATCAACACATGATCCTAGGGGGGAGGTTGGTAGGAGTTAACCATCGCGCGCCCCCGACCTCCACACAAAGGTTGACACTTTACAAATACCTCATGCTCTAACTTCGTCACATAGCGGTTCACCATACGTGCATGCTACGGGAATCACTAACCTTAACACAAGTATTTATCAATTTCATAATAACTCCACTAGCATGACTCTAATATCACTATCCTCATATCCCAAAACAATTATCAAGCATCCAACATCTCATCATATTCAATGCACTTAGTGTGAAAAAAATTACTACATTGATATTGGATGTCTATCATGTGAAGACTAGTTTAATAGCCTAAACACATTACCATGATGTTTTAATATACTCTCAAAAGGATATAAGTGAAGCATGAGAGTTAAACAATTTCTTCAAAATATTATCACCACCGTGCTCTAAAAGATTATAAGTGAAGCACATAGAGTGTTATAGAAATTACTAGGCCATATTTAACTCTCTCAAATAGGTGTGTCCAGCAAGGATGATTGTGGCAAACTAACAAGCAAAGACTCAAATTATACAAGACGCTCCAAGCAAAACACATATCATGTGGTGAATAAAAATATAGCTCCAAGTATAGTTACCAATGGATGAAGACGAAAGAGGGGATGCCTTCCCGGGGCATCCCCAAGCTTAGGCTTTTGATTGTCATTGAATTTTACTTGGGGTGCCATGGGCATCCCCAAGCTTAGGCCCTTGCTACTCTTTGTTCCATAGTCCATCAAAGCAATACTCAAAACTTGAAAACTTCACAACACAAAACTTTGACAAAAATTCTCGTGAGCTCCGTTAGTATAAGAAAGCAAACCACTACTCAAAGGTACTGCAATGAATTTATTCTTTGTTTATATTGGTGTTAAACCTACTGTATTCCAACTTCTCTATGGTTCATACTTGCCAATACTACTCATAGATGCATTGAAATAAGCAAACAACGCACGAAAAACAGAATCTGTCAAAAACAGAACAGTCTGTAGTAATCTGCAGGTTTCGCATACTTCTGCAACTCCAAAAAATTCAAACTAAATTGGTAAACGTGAGTAATTTGTCTATTAATCATCTGCAAAAAGAATCAACTAAATAGCACGCTCCAGTAAAATCTGACGACCATTCTAGCGAGCGCTAACGATTTTGTTTTTCACAGCAAGATCACATAAACTTCACACAAGTCTTCCCAAAGGTTCTACTTGGCACAAACACTAAACAAAACATGAAAACACATCTAAACAGAAGCTAGATGCAATATTTATTCCCTAACAGTAACAAAAATAAAAAATAAAAAATTGGGTTGCCTCCCGACAAGCGCTATCGTTTTACGCCCCTAGCTAGGCACGATACAAGATAGATCTAGGTATTGCCATCTTTGGAAGGCAATCCATAAGTGGCTCTCATAATAGATTCATATGGTAATTTGATTTTTTCTAGGAAAGTATTCTATGCCTTTCCTTAACGGAAATTGGAATCTAATATTTCCTTCCTTCATATCAATAATTGCACCAATCGTTCTAAGGAAAGGTCTACCAAGAATAATAGGACATGAAGGATTGCAATCTATATCAAGAACAATGAAATCTACAGGCACATAATTCCTATTGGCAACAATAAGAACATCATTAATTCTTCACATAGGTTTCTTAATAGTGGAATCCGCAAGATACAAATTTAAAGAACAATCATCAAGTTCATGGAACCCTAGCAAATCACACAAAGTTTTTGGGATAGTGGAGACACTTGCACCCAAATCACACAAAGCATAGCATTCATGATATTTTATTTCTATTTTGATAGTAGGTTCCCACTCATCATAAAGCTTTCTAGGGATAGAAACTTCTAACTCAAGTTTTTCTTCATAAGATTGCATCAAAGCATCAACTATGTGTTTGGTGAAAGCTTTATTTTGACTATAAGCATGCGGAGAATTTAGCACAGATTGCAAAAAGGAAATACAATCAATCAAAGAGAAATTGTCATAATTGAATCCCTTGAAATCCAAAGTAGTGGGTTCATCACTATGCAAAGTTTTAATCTCTTCACTCCCACTTTTAACAATTTTAGCATCAAGATCTCAAAACTCCAAATCATTGGGACACCGTAAAGCAGAATCATCTCCAATCCTATCTTCAAGATTTATACTAGAAAACAAGGATCTAATGGGAGACACATCAATAACTTTCAGATCTTCATCTTTATTTTCATGATAACTAGAAGAATACAGTTTAATATAATCCTCTCTTTTAGCACGCTTCCTAGCGGTTCGTTCTTTGCATTCATCAATGGAAATTCTCATGGCTTTGAGAGACTCATTGATATCATGCTTAGGTGGGATAGATCTATGTTTCAAAGAATCAACGTCAAGAGTAATTATATCCACACTTCTAGCCAATTCATCAATCTTAAGCAATTTCTCTTCAAGCATAGCATTGAAATTCTTTTGCGAAATCATAAACTCCTTAACACTAGTTTCAAATTCAGAAGGCATCTTTCCATAAGAGTTGTTGTAGAAATTACCATAATTATTAGAGGAATTGCTAGGAAAAGGCCTAGGATTAAAATTCCCTCTATAAGCGTTGTTACCAAAATTATTCTACCAACAAAATTCACATCCAAAGATTCATTGTTATTTTCAATCAAAGTGGACAAAGGCATATCATTAGGATCAGAAGAAGCACTCTTAGCAGCAAATAATTTCATAAGTTCATCCATCTTTCCACTCAAAACACTAATTTCTTCAATAGCATAAATTTTTTTACTAGTAGAGCTTTCAGTGTGCCATTGAGAATAATTAACCATAATATTATCTAGGAGTTTGGTAGCTTCTCCTAAGGTAGTTTCCATGAAAGTGCCTCCTCGGCCGAGTCTAAAAGATTTCTAGAAGCAAAATTCAAGCCAGCATAAAAGTTCTGAATAATCATCCATAGATTCAAACCATGTGTAGGGCAATTACGTATCATTAATTTCATTCTCTCCCAAGCTTGTGCAACATGCTCATAATCTAGTTGCTTAAATTTCATAATATCGTTTCTAAGAGAGATGATCTTAGCAGGAGGGAAATACTTAGAGATAAAAGCATCTTTGCACTTATTCCATGAATCAATACTATTTCTAGGCAAAGAGGAAAACCAAGTTTTAGCACGATCTCTAAGTGAAAACGGAAATAACTTCAATTTAACAATATCGTTATCCGTATCCCTTTTCTTTTGCATATCACACAAATCAACAAAGTTGTTCAGATGGGTAGCGGCATCTTCACTAGGAAGGCCGGAGAATTGATCTTTCATGACAAGATTCAACAAAGCAGCATTGATCTCACAAGATTCAGCATCGGTAATAGGAGCAATCGGAGTGTTAATAAAATCATTATTGTTGGTATTGGAGAAGTCACATAATTTGGTATTGTTCGAAGCCATAGTGACAAGCAAGCAATCCAACACACACAAGCAAACAAGAAGCAAGCGAACGATAAACACTCGGCAGAAGAAGGGCAAATAAAACGGCAAGGGTGAAGTGGGCGAGAGGAAAACGAGAGGAAAAAATGTAATGTGAATGATAAGGGTTTGTGATGGGTACTTGGTATATGACTTTTGCGTAAGCCTCCCCGACAACGGCGCCAGCAATTCTTCTTGCTAATTCTCGAGCTTGCGTTGTATTCCCTCGAAGAGGAAAGGGAGATGCAGCACAGTAGCGTAAGTATTTCCCTCAATTTTTGAGAACCAAGGTATCAATCTAGTAGGAGACCATGCGCGAGTCCCTCGCACCTGCACAAACAAATAAGAACTTCGCAGCCAACGCGATAAGGGGTTGTCAATCCCTTTACGATCACTTACGAAAGTGAGATCTGATAGAGATGATATTTTATATTTTTGGTATTTTTGTTTATAAGAACAGAAAGTAAAAGAGGTAAAAGTAAAGTAGATGTAGATTGATATGTTGAGAATAGACCCGGGGGGCATAGTTTTCTCTAGTGGCTTCTCTCATGATAGCGATATTCTACGGCAGGTAAACAAATGACTGTCGAGCAATTGATAGAAAAGCAAATAATTATGAGACTATCTAGGCATGATCATTGTATATAGGCATCACGTCCGAGACAAGTAGAGCGAAACGATTCTGCATCTACTACTATTACTCCATACATTGACCGCTATCCATCATGCATCTAGTGTATTGAGTTCATAAGAACAAAGTAACGACTTAAGCAAGATGACATGATGTAGAGGGATAAACTCAAGCAATATGATATAAACCCCATCTTTTTATCCTCGATGGCAACAATACAATACGTGCCTTGCTGCCCCTACTATCACTGGGAAAGGACACCGCAGGATTGAACCAAAAGCCAAGCACTTCTCCCATTGCAAGAACTATAGATCTAGTAGGCCAAACCAAACCAATAATTCGAAGAGACATGCAAGGATATTATGAGCACACATAAAGAGTTCAGAGAAGAACCAAATATTTCTCATAGATAATCTTGATCATAAACTCACAATTCATCGGATCTCGCCAAACACACCGCAAAAAGAGATTACATCGAATAGATCTCCTCGAAGACCGAGGAGAACTTTGTATTGAGATCCAGAGAGAGAGAAGAATCCATCTAGATACTAGCTATGGACCCGAAGGTCTATGGTAAACTACTCACAACTCATAGTGAGGGCGATGATGATGATGATGGCGGAGCTCCGGGACAGGCTCCAAGATGGGATCTCACGGGTACAGAAGGTTACCGTGGTGGAATTAGGGTTTTCTCTCTGTTGCTGATGGTTTCGGGGTACATAGACTTATATAGGAGGAAGGAGGATAGCGGGGGACGCTCGAGGGCCCACGAGGCAGGGGGCACGCCCTGGGAAGGGGGCGCGCCCCCCACCCTTGTGGACACCCCGAGGCTCCCCTGACGTGGTTCTCAAGTCCCCTGTGTGTGATTTTCTCCAAAAATCTCTCGCGAAGGTTTCATTCCATTTGGAGTCCGTTTGATATTCTTTTTCTGCAAAACCCTAAAATAGGCAAAAAAACAATAATTTGGACTGGGCCTTTGGGTTAGTAGGTTAGTCCCAAAAATGATATTGAAGTGTATGGCCAAGACCATTAAACATCCAAAACATCATAAATAATAGCATGGAACAATAAAAAAAATTATAGATACGTTCGAGACCTATCTGAAGGCCGAACGCTTCAACGCGTCGACCCATGGACTCGCTTCGACGAGCCGCTTCACTAATCCGAAGTAGCTACTTGGGATTGGATCAGCGGGCCATAGCCGGACTATCAAGTCCTTCATGGCCGAACCCGCCATATTGTGCAGCTCGACCAGCTACTTCATCTGGTCGTTGAGGGGCACTGGATGTTTTGGCGCATAGAACTGTGACCAAAACAGCTTCTCCGTGTCGTTCCCCTCCTGGGCTCGGAAATATTGGCGGCGTCAGCACTTATCCTCGGAAGATCAGCAAACACGCCTGGAGAACTCCATAACCGTGTCAGCCCAAGATACTTCCGCCCTCCGAAGATGCTCTGTAAGAGAAAGGTCTTACCAGATGCTATCTCCCGCGCCTGCTTGATTTCTTCACAGGCGCTGCGCGACTCGCTTCACGCATCCTGGGCAGCTTTAACTACCGCATTAAGCTCGGACGCTTGTTCCGAAGCCTTCAACTCCAATGCCTCGTAGTTGCGAATATCATCTTTGAGTTCGTCCTCGACTTCGGACACACGAGCCACGTGTTGTTGGCACGCGGCCTTTTCGGACTCTAGATCGGCAACCGCTTTGTCAGTGATTGCCCTGCTCGCCTCGGCTTCCTTCTTGGCCTTCACGAGCTCGCCCCTGAGGGCCTCGAGCTTAGTGGCGCCAACTGTGTAATACAGAATATCATAAAGAGTTTATACTCATACCCAATTACTTAGTCTTCTTGACATCTTAATTTTTTAAATACGCATACCTTACATTTCATCTAAACGCTGGTTGAGGCGGCCGAGGTCCGCGTTGGCCAACAAAAGCTTCCGATTTAGTTCAGCAACTTCTGCATCTCGTGCAGTTGCCGCAACTAGTGAAGCCTGTTCAAATAAAGAAACATATAGTTTAGCTCTATAACATGATATACTATGGATACTTCATCCGATTCTGTTCAGAATGGCACAAAGCATCAGGGGCTACTCGCTATATATGTGCATATAAAACAAATAAAGTTCCATAAAGAACATTACATTGCTTACCTCAAAGCCTGTTAACAGGCTGTTAAAGGCTTCATTCAGTCCGCCTTTGATGGACTGAATCTTCTTCATCACTGCACCCTTTCATGGTGCGGTGCTCCTCCATGATGGAAGCACTCTGTAGTGCACCCTCTAGAGGGTCCGGCGCCTCCGGATTGACCCCGAGCGCCGTCGTATGCTCCCCCGCCTTAGGAGTCTGGTCTTCGGACCCCAGAGCCGTGCTAGGCTCCGGATCAGTATTCGGCAGGGCCCCGGACTGTCCGGGCCCCCAGTCTTCGGTCTCCATGGGGGTTGTTTCCCCATGGTCAGCGGCAGCCGAGGTGTTACCCTCGGTCGCCCTGTCACTTGCCTCGCCCCATCTCATTGAGCGGAAGACACACTTTGGGAAGACACTTCGGTGTCCCGCCGGTCACGGGCGATGGAGCTCGGACCAGCGGGTCACTCTCCGTCTCTCCAGGCGCTAAAGAGTTCCCCTCCGATAAGGAGGCGTCGGGATGTGCTCAGGGAGGGTTGTAGGATAGCAGGTGAGAAATGCTAAGTAAGCATTAAAATGCTAAACAAACAAGGTCCAACAATTAATATATCCAGACAAACTTACGTTTCGGTCGGGGGCTTCTCCCTGAGCTTCACCACAAAGCTATGCTCGGACAATGAGTCTGAATGAGCGGAGAGGTTCAGCCTTCTCCGGGGTGCGGCCGTGCCCGCATCAGCGGCAACCGCCCTCTTCTTCCCCCTGCCTTGCGCAAGGGCTCTTCTTCTTCTTCTTCTTCTTCTTCTTATTCTTCTTCTTCTTCTTCTTCTTCTTCTTCTTCTTCTTCTTCTTCTTCTTCTTCATCCTCCTCTTGGGAGGAGAGGATGTTGATCTCCTCGGACTTCCCGTCCGCAGAGTGGGGGCCACCCTCGGCCTCCTTGCTCTTCTTCGTGGACTTCTTGATCAGCGCCTTGTACGGTGCCAGGACCAGCATCGCCGTCAGTCGAGGCGTCTCTGGGTCTTCGGGCAAAGGCGCCGCACACTTAATCCAGATTGCCTTCTTCGTCCAGCCCTGTATATCACGCAAAAACTCCAATTCCTATTATCATTAAATAAGAAAGGGGATATATGTTTGGCAGAATTTTCTGTTACCTCTTGAGCGGTGAACGCGATACTATAGCCCGCGTCCTCGGTTTCCTTCGGCCACTCCTTCTGGCTCTTGAAGAGATGCTTACAGATCTCTATGTGCATAAAGCCAAAGAGATGCTTCAAGGGCCGATCTCCTGTCGGATCGAACTCCCATAGGGAGGAGTCCCGGCTTTGGCAAGGAAGGACAAGCCGGGCCAGCATTACCTGGACCACGATCGAGAGCTGATAGCCCTTGGAAATCACGCCGGACAAACGGCCCTGGAGTGCCGTCACCTCAACCTGAGACCCCCAGTTTAGACTCTTATCGGTCCAGGAGGTCAACCTCTCCGGGGGGTCTAGATCTGAAAGCAGGTTCTGCTGCCCATTTGGCATCGCGGGGTTCAGTGATATAGAACCACTCCTGCTGCCAGACCTTGTTCGTCTCCACAAACGACCCTTTTGTCCAAGTTCATTCGGGAGCTTGCTTACCATAGCACCCCCGCACTTCGCGTGTTGCCCGTCCGCCACCTTCGGCTTCACGTTGAAGATTTTGAGCCATAGGCCGAAGTGTGGGGGGACGTGGAGGAAAGCTTCACACACCACTATAAAAGCGGAGATGTGGAGAATTGAGTTCGGGGCTAGATCATGGCAATCTAGCCCATAGAAAAACAGCAAACCCCAAACAAAGGGGTGGAGCATAAACCCTAGCCCCCTAACAAAGTGCGAGATAAACACGACTCTCTCACCCGCCACTAGGACGGGAACCACCTGGCCCTTGCCGGGGACTCGGTGCGCAATGTCAGCAGCGAGATAGCCCGCGCTCCGAAGATCCTCCACGGTTTTCTCAGTAACCGTAGAGGCCTCCCACTTGCCCCTGGCGCCGGATCCAGCGATTGCTAGGGAAGGAAGTAGTGCTTGAGGAATGAAGAACAGCGGGCGCAAAAGATGAGGGTGCTGGGGCGAGAAGATTGGAGAACTCGAGCTTGAGGAAAGCGTGGGGCTGAGGAAAGGGATAGGTACCCTTTTATAATGTTGTGAATACAGAACGTCCCCCCACTTTAGCCATAAACCTTGCCAGTTCCCAAAGCGGTCATGCATAATGTGCGGCTTGGATGCTCACATCACATTGATAAGGATCCCATAATAAGTGGGCACGATCTCTACTCTGATAAGACGTGTCAATGGGTTGTACCTCAAAACGCAAAACTAGAACCAAGTAAAACAGTCCGGTATGTTAATGGGATGGACGCGATGCTTCACTAAAAAGTTGTCAGTAAAGACATAATATTTGTTCTCTTTCGATGCCTTGCCTTCGAGGCTAAGGGTTGTACTAACCATGCAGAGCCGAACACAATACACCTTTTGAAGAAGATATATTCGGAAGAAGGAACCCGCCTTGCAATGCCGAAGACAATACGAAATCCAAACTCATCATCATCAAAGACAGGTTCAGGGGCTACTGAGGGAGTCCTGGATTGAGGGGTCTTTGGGTGGCCGGATAACTCGTGGTGGGCCGTGAAGATCATTGTTGAAGATCGTCTCTTGTATCTAGATAGGACTCCTGTATTCGTATAATGGCAGGTTTTAGGTTCGGGTGTAATCATTCCTTCCTCTGCAAGCTGGTTATGTACAAACCCTAGACCCCTCCGGTGCATATATAAACTGGAGGGTTTAGTCCGTAGGGGCTAGAGAATCATAACATCCTCATAGGCTAGGCTTTAGGGTTTAGCCATTACGATCTCGAGGTAGATCAACTCTTGTAATCATATTCATCCAGATTAATATAGCAGGAAGTAGGGTATTACCTTGATCTAGAGGGCCTGAACCTAGGTAAACATCATGTCCCCAGTCTCCTATTACCATCGATCCTCAGACGCATAGTTCAGGACCCCCTACCCGAGAACCGCCGGTTTTGACACCGACAAGGGGATCAAGCATCAATATGCTGCACCCTATACTCCTCAACAAAATGGTGTGGTGGAGAGGAAGAACCGGACATTGATGGACGCGGGAAGGACCATGATGGCGGAATTCAAGTCTCCGTACAACTTTTGGGACGAAGCCATCGACACCACTTGTCATGCATCCAATCGGCTCTATCTCCGCAAAGGATTGAACAATACTCCATATGAGATACTTACCAGTAACAAGCCCAACCTAAAGTACTTCCGGGTGTTTGGGTGTAAGTGATTCATACTCAAGAAAGGTGTTCGTTTGTCTAAATTTGAGGCTAGAGCTCATGAGGGCATATTTGTTGGTTATGCTACAAACACTCATGCTTACTGTGTCCTCAACAAGTCCACCGAACTCATTGAGGAGACGTGTAACATGGAGTTTGATGAGAATAACGGCTGCCAAGTGGAGCAAAGTGGTATTTGTGATGTAGGTGATGAAATTCCTCCCCAAGCCATAAGAAGAATGGGTATTGGTCATATCCTACCCATTGAGGAACCCCTTGTGGCCGAAGGAGAAGGACAATGTTCCACTCAAGTGGAACCATCACCAACCCAAGACCCACACGCTTCCGAAGAACAAAGTGAAGGCCCTCAACCAAATGAACAAGGCCAAGTGAAAGATCAACCATAAGATGGTGTTGATTCACCAAGTGATGCACAAGGCCAAGTTCCATCTCCCGAGCAAGTTCAAGATCAAGAGCAAGCTCAAGATCAAGAACAAGCTCAAGACGACGCTCATGATGATCAAGTTACCGCACCTCAACTCTCACTTGAGGAGCAATTGGAGCGTTGTGCCGCCAAAGTTGCTTCCAGGCTCACTGCTAGAGAGCATCACATGGAGAATATCCTTGGATGCATTACAAAGGGGGTAAGCACTCGTAGACAATTAGCAAACTATTGTGCTCATCATGCGTTTGTCTTTTGTGCTGAACCCCAAAAGGTCTATGAGGCGCTCGAAGACCCCGATTGGCTCAACGCCATGCATGAAGAACTCCATAACTTCGAGCGCAACAAGGTCTGGCAGATGGTGCCAAGGCCGAAGGAGAACCATAATGTCATTGGAACCAGATGGATCTTTAAGAACAAGCAAGATGCTCACGGGATAGTCATTCGCAACAAGGCTCGTCTGGTGGCACAAGGCTACTCCCAAGTCAAGGGTATCGACTACGGTGAAACCTTTGCCCCCGTTGCTCACCTTGAATCTATTCGTTTGTTGCTTGCCTATGCTTCTCATCATAACTTTAAATTGCAACAAATGGATGTGAAAAGTGCATTTCTTAATGACCCTCTTAATGAGTTGGTATATGTCAAACAACCCCCGGGGTTCGAGGATCCTAAGTTCCCCAATCACGTGTATCAACTCGATAAGGCACTCTATGGCCTTAAACAAGCCCCACGGGCGTGGTATGAGCATATTACCGAGTTGCTACAAGATTGTGGGTTTGAAATTGGGAAAATCGACCCCACTCATTTTACCAAGAAAGTCAAAGGGGAGTTGTTTGTATGCCAACTATATGTTGATGATATTATCTTTGGTTCACCTAACAAAGCTTTCAATGATGAGTTTGCCGCACTCATGAGCGCGGAGTTTGAGATGTCCATGATGGGAGAGTTGAAGTTCTTCCTCGGGTTCAAATTCAAACAAAGATGAGAAGGAATCTTCATCAAACAAGCCAAATAACTCAAGACATGCTCAAGAGATTCAATCTAAGTGATGTCAAGCCGGCTACTACTCCAATGCCTACTAAGTGCCAACTTGACATTGATCCCAATGGTAAAGCGGTGGATCAAAAGGTATATCGTTCTATGATTGGATCCTTGCTTTACCTTTGTGCATCTAGACCGGATATCATGTTAAGTGTGGGAATTTGTGCATGGTTTCAAGCCTCACCTAAGGAAAGTCACTTTGTGGTGGTCAAGCGAATCTTTCGATATTTGGCTCATACCCCAAACTTTGGCTTATGGTACCAAAGAGGAGCAAACTTCAATCTTGTAGGTTTCTCGGATTCGGATTGGGCGGGAGACAAAGTGGATAGGAAGTCAACTTCCGGAGGGTGCCAATTTCTTGGTTGCTCTTTGGTGAGTTGGTCTTCCAAGAAGCAAAGTTGTGTATCTCTCTCCTCCACCGAAGCCGAGTATGTGGCGGACGGCAGTTGTTGTGCTCAACTTTTATGGATGAGGCAAACTTTAAAGGATTACGGTGTCATTTATGACAAAGTGCCTCTTTGGTGTGACAATGAAAGTGCCATCAAGATCTCCCTCAACCCGGTGCAACACTTCAAGACGAAGCATATTGAGATTCTGTATCACTTCATCCGGGAGCATATTCGACTAGGGGAGGTTGATCTTCATTATGTCAACACTCATGATAACCATGTAGATATTTTCACGAAGCCTTCGGATGAAGCAAGATTTCACGAGTTAAGGCATGAGCTAAATATCATAGATTTGAGCAATGTGGATTGAAACCGTGCACACCCCACCCCACTCAACATGTTGTCTTGTCTAGATGTAGGCATGAACAAAGGGGGAGTGTTGTTTTCTCAATGAACTCTCCCACCCCCCATCATGCATAAATTTATCAACTTTATCACATTAGCCATTTTTTATGGTACTTGTGCTTCAAAGATGAGTTTTGGTCATGGGCCCAAGGATAATTCTTCGCGGTGCCATACCAAGTAACTCAAACATAGGTGGCTCCGGCCACCGCCCTCGCTTTGGAGAGGTTGAGTTGTGTCCTTTCTCTTTGTTGTCCTTTGCGTTCTCTTTGAACCGCTTTTGTGTTTTGAGTTGCCTCGAGCGTGTGCTCTTTTGCGTGTTCTTGTGTTTGAAGGATGTATTGCAAAGGCCTCGGTCTTCTTGTGTTTGTGAAACTAACACTTTTCTTGGGTTACGGTACTACCGCAGCATGCCACGGTACTATCGCATGAGTTGAACACGGTACTACCGCGCCCATCATGGCAGTAAATTTTTAATACCGCTGTATGAGCGGTACTACTGCTGTATGAGCGGTACTACTGTCCTGCGTGCTGTACTTCCTCCCGGGGGGTACTACCGCGATGACCCGCGGTACTACCGCGTCATCGCGAGCGGGTGGGGGTTAAGAGTGGGCAGGGGGAGTTTCAAATCCCCCATACCCATTCAAATATTATTCCCCATCTCGTCTCTCTCTCTCTCTCTCTCTCTCTCTCTCTCTCTCTCTCTCCTGACCAAGAACAGCGTCACAGGACCTTGCTAGATCTCCGTCTCCGGCCGCTCTCCTCGCATTCCGACCGGTGGGATAGTTCCACACCTCGCCCTCTTGCCATGGACCCCGGTATCTCCCCTAGTCCATCTCTCTTTTTGCCTTGTTTTGTGTGTTTAGGTCTTGGGGAGATGCATGTGTAGTTCATGTGATTTTCGGCTAAATCTATGTAAGAGAAGAGCATAGGAGAGTACTAGTGCAGAAGAAATGCTATTTGATTTGATGCAACAGTGTAGTTTTGATCACTGGTAGTACCGATCTATTTGTGCGGATGTTTTCAGATCCGTAGATGGGATTCACTTGCTTGTTGAACCCGTGTGGTACTACCGCTTGGCTGAAGCAGTACTACCGCTTCGTGCGGTACTACCGCTCGACTGGAGCGGCACTACTGCTTGGAGCGCGGACGTGAAATTTTACTTCCGCTCCAGGCAAGGTACTACCGGTCCACGGTACTACTGCGGCTCGAGCGGATGTAAATGTTTACATCTGCATTTCGAGCGGTACTACCGCACCCCCGTGCGGTACTACCGCACACGCAAGCGGTATTACCGTGGTGATCCCAATTACATTCTTTCATCCTCCAAATCTCATTTCCACTTGTTTCTTTTGGTTTTGGCCTAGTATTTGCATTAATCCTTCTCGGTTTCTCTCATGTTTGTGTTGTGTGTCATAGGTGGTGGCTCCGGTTCCAATGTCAGACGCTCCAATCCCAGCCGTGACACCAGTTCCAAGCGACTCCGCAACCAAGATGATCCATAGGGGTCCAATGCCCCCCAACGTCATGTCAATAAATCTGCTCACAAGCTCAAGGAGCCCACCTTGGGCATGGATGAGGTGCCTCTAGCCGAGTTTATCACTCGCAGGAGGCTCAACCCCTATGTGATGCCTCGAGAGACCGTCAAGGGCAATGAGTTGTTCTGGACCAAGCAGCAAAATCTCATCTACCTTGATGTGATCAAGTCCAAGCAGAACATCTATGTCCCGGTGCAGTAGATTAACCTGGATCATATGAGGAAGGACCAGGCATACTTTGGTGAGGCATTGGATCTGTTGGAGCAGTTTTGCACTGAAGACTTTGTCTCGTTCCAGACGGACTTTGACCCAGAGCTCGTGGCTCAATTCTTTGCCTCCGTTCACCTCTCCGGTGAGGAGAGGACTATGACTTGGATGACCCATGGGAGGAAGTTGTCTGCTACATGGAAGGATTTGATGGATTTGTTGCATGTTCGTGATGAGGGCCTCAATACGCCCATTGGTATTCGCCCCCATGCCAACCCAGAGTCCACCAACATGAACAAGCTCCAACTGTACCTTGTGGAGAAGAAGTTACCTAGTGGCTCGTCGACTTGGGTGCTCAACCCCTTCCTTGACATCATGCATCGGATCTTCCGCAACACCCTCTTTCCGCGCGTTGGGGACAAGGACAAGGTGCATGCTTATCTCGTGGATATGATGCTTCTGTGCAAGGAGGCGCGTCACCAGACGCCTAGCCCACTTGATGTCTCTCACATCATGTGGGTTGAGCTCCATTTTGCGGCGTTTAATCGCAAAGTCCCTATCTATGGTCCTTATCAACATCCGTTGATCTCCAAGACTTGGGAGAAGCTCATCCCAGATGAAGTTTTTGTTGCTCCTGACTGGGTCCGCCATGAGCCCATAAAGTTGCGCCACAAGAACAAGTGGCAAGTGGGCTAATACCACTACCAGGGCAGAGGCTGAGGCTGCTAGGATGGATGTGGATGAGGATGAGTTTCAGGAGGAGGAGGCTGACGACAGTTCTGCAGGATATGCCCCTCCCTCGTTTGAGCCCTCGTGGGCTAGGAAGCTGAAGGCTAAGATGAAGAAATTGTTCTGCATGCAGGCCAAGGGGCAGTACACTTCTCATGTGGCTCAAAAGGAGGCTCGCCGGCGTGACAAGAAGATCTTGAGGACGTTCGGCGAGAATGTGTCAAGTGGCTCTGAGAAGAACATCACTCCGGAGGCTGAGTGGATGGCCAAGCAAGGTTACAAGTGGACTGAGTCAGAAGACCCGTCGTTGATACCGATGAGGAGATTGATGGCTGATCACTACAGATGGAGCTACCACCTGTGTCGTAGGTGTCCTCTCTGCCGTTTTGGTGTTTCGATGCCAAAGGGGGAGAGAGTGTAGGATTTGCGAGTTGTGTCTTATTTTGCTTTGCTTCTGTTGAACTCTCTCTCGTTGCTTTGTGTTGGTTTGCGTTGTGTGTGTGAGACCTGAAGACTATCATATGGTGTGAGACATATGCACTCTACTCTATCATATCTTATCGTAATGTCTACTTTGTTTAGTAGGTTGTGAGCTTATGCCTTATTGTGCCCTTTACTTTATGCTCACGATCTTTTCCTTGCATCCATGCATAGTGCCATTTACTTAGTTGTAAGGATTGTGTTGTTAATAAAATATAGGTGGAGTGTTCATCCTAGTATGTGTGCCATACAGTCCGAAGCAACTATCTAAGAATGCACACATCTAGGGGCACCTTGCCTATATTTTATATACATGTTGGGTTTGATTATGTTCTTATTCATTTCTTTGTGCAAATCCCATATTGTCATCAATCCACCAAAAAGGGGGAGATTGTAAGGGCATATTTCTCCCTAAGTGGTTTTGGTGATTGATGATAATCAAGGTTGTCAGAATCGCGATTTTGAATCGGATCGGAGCCTTGATCGTAGGATCGCAAATCGTGGAATCTTCACTATAAGGATCGTAGAAACGTAGATTCTATTAACTAAAGTCGTAGAATCAGAGGGGTTAGTTTGGATCGTAAAGTCGTAGAATCGTACAACAGAATCGCGATTCTGACAACCTTCAGCTTGTGAGCCCCTAGTTGCGTGCATATGTCTCAAACCAAAGGCGCGCAGCCGTCATCGCCCCTCCATCACCGGAGTAGGGCACAACTGTAAGTGCATCTAGTGCCACCCCTAGTTGGTTTTGGAGTATTGACGACAAACCTGGTTGAGGGACTAATGTGTTTGTGAGAATTGCAGGATAACACAGGTAGTAGTCCCTCATTGATTCGGTTTACCTACCGGAGATGACCCCTATAAATGTATGAAGACATTGATGACAATGGTGGCATATGAAGATAATCATATTGAAGACAATGACAAGAGAAGACATTGTGTGAAGACTATGGAGCGCAAAGACTTAGATGTTTCATCATTTCCTTTTCTTTTTTGTTGAGTCATAGGAACCATCGTACTGTTAAGTGGGGTCCAAGTGAACAAAGTCAGAGTGACTGAAGTGATGCTCAACCTAATCCTATGTCTTCGAGCGAAGACAATGAGAGCAAACCTTATCCAGAGCTGGATGAGTCAGCTTTACTTGTAGCCTAAGTAAAGTTGTTGTGTGTGTTTGAAATCTGACCGTTGGAACACGTGTCAGTTCCTTAGTGACCCAGGGTCACTTCGGACAAATCGGGTCGAGTTGCCCAGTGGCTATAAATAGCCCACCCCCTACACCATAAATTGGTGGCTGCTCAGAGTTATTACACGGCTTTTGTTGTTTGAGAGCAACCCACCTCCGAAGCATTTGAGAGAGAGATCCTTGCAAGGACAAAGCCCAAACACCCAGAGCCAAAGAGTGTTAGGCATCACCGAAGTCTTTCTGTCTGTGTGACCTGAAGACTTGTTACACTTGAGGACTGTGTTTCCTCCAGCCGGTTAGGCGTCGCGTTATGAGCATCCAAGAGTCATTGTGGATCACCGGTGAAAGAAGTCTGTGAAGGTTTGGAAGTCTACCTTGAAGACTTACCAGAGTGATTGGGCGAGGACTAGGTGTCCTTAGCTCAAGGGGAATAAGGTGAAGACGCGGTCTTCTGAGTTAAATCTCAGCCTCCCTAACCAGACGTACAGTTGTCACAGCAACTGGAACTGGTCTAACAAATCACTGTCTTCCCCAAGCTACTGGTTCTATCCTTTCCTTCCCTTTACTTACTATCTGTCGTTGTGAAGTCATTGCCTGCTTGCCTTATCTGTTTGACTTCACTGTGTGACTACTTGTTCTGATTGGATTCATACAATCTTCCATCCTGATCCATACTGCCTAGCTGCTATTAGTCTTCATGCTTTCACTTCATTGAATACTTGACTATGGCTTGTCTAGTGTAGTCTACCTTCCGCTGCATATAAATAGGATCGGTTTTATAGTTTGTCTTCGAAACTTTCATGTTTTGAAGTCTTTCTTAAAAATCGCCTATTCACCCCCCCCCCTCTAGTCGATATACATCACTTTCAATTGGTATTAGAGCAAGGTACTCCCTTGTTCTGTGTGATTCGGTTTAACCACCTGGAGTTTTAGCTATGTCGATTGTAGGGATAATCAAAGTCTCCGCTGCGTGCCCCGTCTTCTGTTGGAAATATGCCCTAGAGGCAATAATAAATTGGTTATTATTATATTTCCTTGTTCACGATAATCGTTTATTATCCATGCTAGAATTGTATTGAAAGGAAACTCAGATACATGTGTGGATACATAGACAAACACCATGTCCCTAGTGAGCCTCTAGACAACTAGCTAGTTGATCAATAGATGGTTACGGTTTCCTAACCATGGACATTGGATGTCGTTGATAACGGGATCACATCATTAGGAGAATGATGTGATGGACAAGACCCAATCCTAAGCCTAGCACAGATCGTGTAGTTCGTATGCTAAAGCTTTTCTATATGTCAAGTATCTTTTCCTTAGGCCATGAGATTGTGCAACTCCCGGATACCGTAGGAATGCTTTGGGTGTACCAAACGTCACAACGTAACTGGGTGGCTATAAAGGTGCACTACAGGTATCTCCGAAAGTGTCTGTCGGGTTGGCACGAATCGAGACTGGGATTTGTCACTCCGTATGACGGAGAGGTATCTCTGGGCCCACTCGGTAGGACATCATCATAATGTGCACAATATGTGATCAAGGAGTTGATCACGGGATGATGTGTTACGGAACGAGTAAAGAGACTTGCCGGTAACGAGATTGAGCAAGGTATCGGTATACCGACGATCGAATCTCGGGCAAGTGCTATACCGATAGACAAAGGGAATCGTATACGGGATTGATTGAATCCTTGACATCGTGGTTCATCCGATGAGATCATCATGGAACATGTGGGAGCCAACATGGGTATCCAGATCCCGCTCTTGGTTATTGGCCGGAGAGTTGTCTCGGTCATGTCTACATGGTTCCCGAGCCCGTAGGGTCTACACACTTAAGGTTCGATGACGCTAGGGTTATAGGGAAAGTATGTACGCGGTTACCGAATGTTGTTCGGAGTCCCGGATGAGATCCCGGACGTCACGAGGAGTTCCGGAATGGTCCGGAGGTAAAGATTCATATATGGGAAGTCCTGTTTTGGTCACCGGAAAAGTTTCGGGCGATATCGGTAATGTACCGGGACCACCGGGAGGGTCCCGGGGGTCCACCAGGTGGGGCCACCAGCCCCAGAAGGCTGCGTGGACTAAGTGTGGGAGGGGACCAGCCCCAAGGGGGCTGGTGCGCCCCCCCCACCAAGTCCCTAGGCGCATGGAGGGTGGAAGGGGGCAAACCCTAGGTCCAGATGGGCCTTAAGGCCCACCCTAGGGCGCCCCCTCTCTCTCCCCCCCTTGGCCGCACCCTAGATGGGTTTTCTAGGGCTGGCCGCACCCCTAGGGGTGGGAAACCCTAAAGGGGGCGCAGCCCTCCCTTCCCCCTATATATATGTGAGGTTTTGGGGCTGCTAGACACACGAGAACGTCTCCTTCTTGGCGCAGCCCTACCCCTCTCCCTCCTCGTCTCTTGCAGCGCTTGGTGAAGCCCTGCTGGAGTCCCGCGCTCCTCCACCACCACCACGCCGACGTGCTGCTGTTGGATGGAGTCTTCCCCAACCTCTCCCTCTCTCCTTGCTGGATCAAGGCGTGGGAGACGTCACCGGGCTGTACGTGTGAAGAACGCGGAGGCACCGTCCTTTCGGTGCTAGGATCTTCGGCGATCTGAATCGCGGCGAGTACGACTCCATCAACCGCGTTCTTGAACGCTTCCGCTTAGCGATCTACAAGGGTATGTGGATCCAACTCTCCTCTCGTAGATGTGCATCTCCTAGATTGATCTTGGTGAGCGTAGGAAAAATTTTGTTTCCCATGCGACGTTCCCCAACAGTGGCATCATGAGCTAGGTTCTTGCGTAGATGCTTTCACGAGTAGAACACAAAGGGGTTTGTGGGCGTTGATGTTTAGATTGCTTCCCTCCTTGGTCTTTCTTGATTCAGCGGTATTATGGGATGAAGCGGCCCGGACCAACTTTACATGTCCACGTACATGAGACCGGTTCCATCGACAGACATGTGACTTTTGTTGCATAAGATGGCTGGCGGGTGTCTGTCTCTCCTATCTTAGTTGAATCGGAATAGACAAAGGCGGCCCTTATAGAAGGTTAAATAGCAACTTAAATATCACCGTTGTGGCTTTGCGTAGGTAAGAAGCGTTCTTGCTAGATACCCATAGCAGCCACGTAAAACATGCAACAACAAATTAGAGGACGTCTAACTTGTTTTTGCAGGGTATGTATGTGATATGATATGGCCAATGACATGATGAGATATATTTGATGTATGAGATGATCATGTTGTAATAGTTAATATCGACTTGCATGTCGATGTATACGGCAACCGGCAGGAGCCATAGGGTTGTCTTTAATTTCTTGTATGACCTGCGTGTCAATCATTAAGCGCTATGTAATGCTTTACTTTATCGCTAAACGGTAGCAATAGTAGTAAGAGCATGGTGGGCGCACGACAACCCCGATGGCGACACGATGATGGAGATCATGATGATGGGGATCATGGTGTGGCGCCGGTGACGATGGAGATCATGCCGGTGCTTTGGAGATGGAGATCAAAAGCACGAGTTGATGGCCATATCATGTCACTTATGATTTGCATGTGATGTTAATCCTTTTATGCATCTTATTCTGCTTTAGGACGGCGGTAGCATTATAAGATGATCCCTCACTAAAATTTCAAGATAATATTGTGTTCCCCCCGAGTGTGCGTCGTTGCGAAGGTTCGTCGTTTCGAAGCACCACGTGATGATCGGGTGTGATAGACTCTACGTTCGCATACAACGGGTGCAAGCCAGTTTTGCACATGCAGAACACTCGGGTTAGACTTGACGAGCCTAGCATGTACAGACATGGCCTCGGAACACGGGAGACCGAAAGGTCGAGCATGAGTCATATAGTAGATATGATCAACATGAAGATGTTCACCATTGACACCACCTCATCTCACGTGATGATCGGACTTGGGTTGGTGAATTTGGATCATGTCACGCTCGGATGACCAGAGGGATGTCAATTTGAGTGAGAGTTATAAGTAATTTGATTAGTTAAACTCACTTATCATGAACAATAGTCTAAGTTGCCTTTGCAAATTATGTTGTAGATCAATAGCTTGCGTTGTAGCTCCCTGTTTAATACGATCCTAGAGAAAGACTAAGTTGAAAGATATTGTAAGCAAGGATGCGGACTGGGTTCGTAGTCCGAGGAGTGTCCTCACTGCTGCACAGAAAGCTTACGTCTTTGATGCACCGCTCGATGTGCAAACCCCTACAACGTTGTCTGTGGATGTTGTGAACACCTGAGAGACACGTCCTGATGACTACTTGATAGTTTAGTGCACCATACTTTACGGCTTAGAATCGGGATTCCAATGACGTTTTGAACGCCATGGAACATATGAGATGTTCTAAGAACTGAAATTGGGATTTCAGGCTCATGCCCGTGTTGAGAGGTATGAGACCTCTGACAAGTTCCTTTGCCAAAAAGATGGAGGAGAATAGCTCAACTAGTGAGCACGTGCTCAGAATGTCTGGGTGCTAAAACCACTTGAACCAAGTGGGAGTTAATCTTCCAGGTGAGATAGTGGTTGACAGAATTCTCTAGACACTATCACCAAGCTACTAGAACTTCGTGATGAACTATGACATGCAAAGGATGGAGATGATCCCGGTGCTGTCAGCGGTTCTTAGTACCGCAAAAGTAGAGATCAAGAAGGAGCATCAAGTGTTGATGGTTTAACAAGACCACTGGTTTCAAAAGGGTAAGGGCTAGAAGGGAAACTTCATGAATGGCAAACCTGTTGTCGCTCTGATGAAGGAACCCATGGTTGAACCCAAACCTCGAGACTAAGTGCTTCTATTGTAAGGGGAACGGTCACATGGTAGCGGAACCACCCCAAATACATGGTAGATATGATAGCTGGCAACTTCAACAAAGTATATTTGATATACGTGTTATTGATGTGTACCTTAGTAGTGCTCCTTGTAGCACCTGGGTATTGGATACCGGTTCAGTTGCTATTATTAGTGACTTGAAGCAAAAGCTACGCACTGAACGGAGACTGGCTAAGGGCGAGGTGACGATGAGTGTTGGAAGTGTTTCCAAGGTTGATAAGATCACCATCGCACACTTCATCTATTTTCGAGATTAGTGTTGAACCTAGATAAATGTTATCAGGTGTCTACGTTGAGCATGAAAATGATTAGATCATGTTCATCGCAATACGGTTATTCATTTAAGTTAGAGAATAATGGTTATTCTGTTTACATGAATAATACCTTTATGGTCATGCACCCAATGGTTCGTTGAATCTCGATCATGGTAATACACATAATGATAATATTAATGCCAAAAGATGTAGAGTTAATAATGATAGTACCACTTTCTTGTGGCACTGCCGCTTAGGTCATTTTGGCATAAAATGCATGAAGAAACTCCATGCTGATGGATGTTTGGAGTCACTTGATTTTGAATCGCTTGACACATGCGAGCCATGCCTCTTGGGCAGGATGACTGAGATCCCGTTTTCAGGTACAATGAAACGGGCAAGTGACTTGTTGGAGATCATACATGCTGATGTATGTGATCCAATGAGAATTAAGGCGTGTGGTGGATATCGTTATTTTCTCATCTTCAATGACGATTTGAGTAGATATGGTATATTTACTTAATGAAGCAAAAGTCTGAAACGTTTGAAAGGTTCAAACAATTTCAGAGTGAAGATTAAGAATCATCATAACAAGAAGATCATGTTCCTACGATCTGATCAAGGGGATATTATCTGAATTCTGAGTTTGGCAATCACTTAAGACATTGTGGAATTGTTTCGCAGTTGAAGTCCCCTGGAACACCACAGCGTAATGGTGTGTCCGGACATCGTAATCGAACCTTATGAGATATGGTGCGATCTATGGTGTATCTTACCGATCTACCGCTATTATTTTGAGGTTATGCATTAGAGACAGCTGCATTCACTTTAGATAGGGCACCATCTAAGTCCGTTGAGACGACGCCGTATGAACTATGGTTTGGCAAGAAACCAAAGTTGTCGTTTTCTTGATGTTTGGGGCTGCGATGCTTATGGCTTCAGCCGGGAAAAGCTCGAACCCAAAACGGACAAATACATCTTCATATGATACCCAAAGGTAACAGTTGGGTATACCTTCTATCTCAGATCCAAGGACAAAAATGTTTGTCGCTAAGAATGGGTCCTTTCTTGAGAAGGAGTTTCTCTCGAAAGAATTGAGTGGGAGGAAGATAGAACTTGATGAGGTTGTCGAACCCTCACTTCAACCGGATAGTAGTGCAACACAGAAAGATGTTTCTGTGGAACCTACGACAGTTGAAGAGGAAACTAATGATAGTGATCATGAAGCTCCAGATCAAGTTGCTATCGATCCTCGTAGGTCGACAAGGATATGTACTACTCCTGAGTGGTACGGTGATCCTGTCTTAGATGTCATGTTGTTGAACAACAATGAACCTACGAACTATGGAGAAGCGATGGTGGGCCAATATTCCGACAAATGGTTAGAAGCCGAGAAATCCGAGATAGGATCCATGTATCAAAACAAAGTATGGACTTTGGTGGACTTGCCCTATGATCGGCAAGCCATTGAGACAAATGGATCTTTAAGACTAAGACGGACGTGGACGGTAATGTCACCGTCTATGAAGCTCGACTTGTGGCGAAGAGTTTTCCACAAGTTCAAGGAGTTGACTACGATGAGATTTTCTCACCCGTAGCGATGCTTAAGTCCGTCGGAATCATGTTAGCATTAGCTGCATTTATGAAATCTGGCAGATGGATGACAAAACAAGTTTCCTTACCAGTTTTCGTAAGGAAAGGTTGTATGTGATACAATCAGAAAGGTTTTGTCGATCCTAAGGATGCTAAAAGGATATGCTAGCTCCAGCGATCCTTCCATGGACTAGAGCAAGCATCTCGGAGTCGGAATATACACTTTGATGGAGTGATCAAAGTTTTTGGGTATACAAAGTTTGTTGGAAACTTGTATTTGCAATAAAGTGAGTGGGAGCACTACAACATTTCTGATAAGTATATGTGAATGACATATTGTTGATCCGAAATGATGTAGAATTTCTAGAAATCATAAAGGGTTGTTTGAAATGAGTTTTTCAAAGGAAGACCTGGATAAAGCTGCTTACATATTGGGCATCAAGATCTATACAGATAGATCAAGACGCCTGATGATACTTTCAAAAGAACACACACCTTTGACATGATTTTGAAGGAGTTCAAAATAGATCAGTCAAGGAAGGAGTTCTTACCTGAGTTGTAAGGTGTGAAGTTGAGTAAGACTCAAAACTTGACCACGGCAGAAGGAAGAGGAAGGACGAAGGTCGTCCCCTATGCTTTTGTCATAGGCTCTGTACGGTATGCCATGCTAAGTACCGCACCTGATGTGTGCCTTGCCACATGTCTGGCAAGAGGGTACAAAGGTGATCCAGGAGTGGATTACTAGATAGTGGTCAAAATTATCCTTAGAGGAGTAAGGAAATGTTTCTCGGTTATGGAGGTGATAAAGAGTTCGACGTAAAGAGTTACGTCGATGCAAGCTTAACACCTATCCGAATAACTCTAAGTGGAGATACCGGATACATATAATGGAGCAACAGTTTGGAATAGCTCCAAGTGGAACGTGATAGCAGCATCTACGATATGACATAAAGTTTTGCGAGGTACATAGGGATCTGAATGTTGCAGACCCGTTGACTACAACCTCTCTCACAAGCATAACATGATCAAACACAGAACTCATTGAGTGTTAATCACATATTGATGTGAACTAGATTACTGACTCTAGTGAACTCTTTGGATGTTGGTCACATGGCGATGTGACCTGTGAGTGTTAATCACATGGCGATGTGAACTAGATTATTGACTCTAGTGCAAGTGGGAGACTGTTGGAAATATGCCCTAGAGGCAATAATAAATTGGTTATTATTATATTTCCTTGTTCACGATAATCGTTTATTATCCATGCTAGAATTGTATTGAAAGGAAACTCAGATACATGTGTGGATACATAGACAAACACCATGTCCCTAGTGAGCCTCTAGACAACTAGCTAGTTGATTAATAGATGGTTACGGTTTCCTAACCATGGACATTGGATGTCGTTGATAACGGGATCACATCATTAGGAGAATGATGTGATGGACAAGACCCAATCCTAAGCCTAGCACAGATCGTGTAGTTCGTATGCTAAAGCTTTTCTATATGTCAAGTATCTTTTCCTTAGACCATGAGATTGTGCAACTCCCGGATACCGTAGGAATGCTTTGGGTGTACCAAACGTCACAACGTAACTGGGTGGCTATAAAGGTGCACTACAGGTATCTCCGAAAGTGTCTGTCGGGTTGGCACGAATCGAGACTGGGATTTGTCACTCCGTATGACGGAGAGGTATCTCTGGGCCCACTCGGTAGGACATCATCATAATGTGCATAATATGTGATCAAGGAGTTGATCACGGGATGATGTGTTACGGAACGAGTAAAGAGACTTGCCGGTAACGAGATTGAGCAAGGTATCGGTATACCGACGATCGAATCTCGGGCAAGTGCTATACCGATAGACAAAGGGAATCGTATACGGGATTGATTGAATCCTTGACATCGTGGTTCATCCGATGAGATCATCGTGGAACATGTGGGAGCCAACATGGGTATCCAGATCCCGCTGTTGGTTATTGGCCGGAGAGTTGTCTCGGTCATGTCTACATGGTTCCCGAGCCCGTAGGGTCTACACACTTAAGGTTCGATGACGCTAGGGTTATAGGGAAAGTATGTACGCGGTTACCGAATGTTGCTCGGAGTCCCGGATGAGATCCCGGACGTCACGAGGAGTTCCGGAATGGTCCGGAGGTAAAGATTCATATATGGGAAGTCCTGTTTTGGTCACCGGAAAAGTTTCGGGCGATATCGGTAATGTACCGGGACCACCGGGAGGGTCCCGGGGGTCCACCAGGTGGGGCCACCAGCCCCAGGTGGCTGCGTGGGCTAAGTGTGGGAGGGGACCAGCCCCAAGGGGGCTGGTGCGCCCCCCCACCAAGTCCCTAGGCGCATGGAGTGTGGAGGGGGGCAAACCCTAGGTCCAGATGGGCCTTAAGGCCCACCCTAGGGCGCCCCCTCTCTCTCCCCCCCTTGGCCGCACCCTAGATGGGTTCTGGGGGGCTGCCGCCACCCCTAGGGAGGAAACCCTAGATGGGGGCGCAGCCCCTACCTCCCCCCTATATATATGTGAAGTTTAGGGCTGCCCAGAACAAGTTTTGACCTCGGTCGATTGGCGCAGCCCTACCTCTCTCCCTCCTCGTCTCCCGCAGCGCTTGGCGAAGCCCTGCTGGAGTCCCGCGCTCCTCCACCACCACCACGCCGTTGTGCTGCTGTTGGATGGAGTCTTCCCCAACCTCTCCCTCTCTCCTTGCTGGATCAAGGCGTGGGAGACGTCACCGGGCTGCACGTGTGAAGAACGCGGAGGCACCGTCCGTTCGGTGCTAGGATCTTCGGCGATCTGAATCGCGGCGAGTACGACTCCATCAACCGCGTTCTTGAACGCTTCCGCTTAGCGATCTACAAGGGTATGTGGATCCAACTCTCCCCTCGTAGATGCATCTCCTAGATTGATCTTGGTGAACGTAGGAAAATTTTTGTTTCCCATGCGACGTTCCCCAACAGCTGTTGGAAATATGCCCTAGAGGCAATAATAAATTGGTTATTATTATATTTCCTTGTTCACGATAATCGTTTATTATCCATGCTAGAATTGTATTGATAGGAAACTCAGATACATGTATGGATACATAGACAAACACCATGTCCCTAGTGAGCCTCTAGACGACTAGCTCGTTGATCAATAGATGGTTACGGTTTCCTAACCATGGACATTGGATGTCGTTGATAACGGGATCACATCATTAGGAGAATGATGTGATGGACAAGACCCAATCCTAAGCCTAGCACAGATCGTGTAGTTCGTATGCTAAAGCTTTTCTATATGTCAAGTATCTTTTCCTTAGACCATGAGATTGTGCAACTCCCAGATACCGTAGGAATGCTTTGGGTGTACCAAACGTCACAACGTAACTGGGTGGCTATAAAGGTGCACAACAGGTATCTCCGAAAGTGTCTGTTGGGTTGGCACGAATCGAGACTGGGTTTTGTCACTCCGTATGACGGAGAGGTATCTCTGGGCCCACTCGGTAGGACATCATCATAATGTGCACAATATGTGATCAAGGAGTTGATCACGGGATGATGTGTTACGGAACGAGTAAAGAGACTTGCCGCTAACGAGATTGAGCAAGGTATCGGTATACCGACGATCGAATCTCGGGCAAGTGCTATACCGATAGACAAAGGGAATCGTATACGGGATTGATTGAATCCTTGACATCGTGGTTCATCCGATGAGATCATCGTGGAACATGTGGGAGCCAACATGGGTATCCAGATCCCGCTGTTGGTTATTGGCCGGAGAGTTGTCTCGGTCATGTCTACATGGTTCCCGAGCCCGTAGGGTCTACACACTTAAGGTTCGATGACGCTAGGGTTATAGGGAAAGTATGTACGCGGTTACCGAATGTTGTTCGGAGTCCCGGATGAGATCCCGGACGTCACGAGGAGTTCCGGAATGGTCCGGAGGTAAAGATTCATATATGGGAAGTCCTGTTTTGGTCACCGGAAAAGTTTCGGGCGATATCGGTAATGTACCGGGACCACCGGGAGGGTCCCGGGGGTCCACCAGGTGGGGCCACCAGCCCCAGAAGGCTGCGTGGACTAAGTGTGGGAGGGGACCAGCCCCAAGGGGGCTGGTGCGCCCCCCCCCACCAAGTCCCTAGGCGCATGGAGGGTGGAAGGGGGCAAACCCTAGGTCCAGATGGGCCTTAAGGCCCACCCTAGGGCGCCCCCTCTCTCTCCCCCCCTTGGCCGCACCCTAGATGGGTTTTCTAGGGCTGGCCGCACCCCTAGGGGTGGGAAACCCTAAAGGGGGCGCAGCCCTCCCTTCCCCCTATATATATGTGAGGTTTTGGGGCTGCTAGACACACGAGAACGTCTCCTTCTTGGCGCAGCCCTACCCCTCTCCCTCCTCGTCTCTTGCAGCGCTTGGTGAAGCCCTGCTGGAGTCCCGCGCTCCTCCACCACCACCACGCCGACGTGCTGCTGTTGGATGGAGTCTTCCCCAACCTCTCCCTCTCTCCTTGCTGGATCAAGGCGTGGGAGACGTCACCGGGCTGTACGTGTGAAGAACGCGGAGGCACCGTCCTTTCGGTGCTAGGATCTTCGGCGATCTGAATCGCGGCGAGTACGACTCCATCAACCGCGTTCTTGAACGCTTCCGCTTAGCGATCTACAAGGGTATGTGGATCCAACTCTCCTCTCGTAGATGTGCATCTCCTAGATTGATCTTGGTGAGCGTAGGAAAAATTTTGTTTCCCATGCGACGTTCCCCAACATCTTCGATGACATTGAATACCCCTACTGGAAGAACAAGATGCACATGCATCTTGAAGCCATTGATGTGGACCTCTAGTTTGTCGTCAAGAATAGCGTTCCCAAGACTGGTGAAGGTCTCACCCCTGCTGATGTCAAGAAGCTCGTCCAACAGGATTCCACTGCCAAGAATATCATCTGTGGTCATCTGACCAAAGGATAGTATGGTTGTGTGAGTGCTCTGGAAACATCGAAGGAAGTCTGGGACTGGCTCTCTAAGGTCAACGAAGGCGTCTCAACCCAGAGAGATCAAAGAATCAGTGTCCTTCGGAACCTTTTCAATCGCTTCAAGAGAAACAACAATGAGAATGTCTAGCACACATTCGATTGCCTCACTGACATCACAAATGAGCTTCGGGCACTTGGCGCCACTGAGATCACCAAGCATGAAATCATCAAGACACTCCTGAGATCACTTGACAACTCATTTAACATTCTTGCCCTGATGATTCAAGAACGCCCTGACTTCAAGACTCTCGATCCGTCTGACATACTTGAGAGGCTCAACACACATGAGTTCCAGCTATCTGAGAAACGTGACATCTATGGTCCCAACTATGGCCAATCGCGCTTTGAAGGCAAAGGTTGCTTCCTCATTTGAAGAAGAATCTGATTGCAGTTCTGATGATCCCGAAGACATTGAAAAGGAGCTTGCCATGCTTGTGAAGAAGTTCCAGAAATTCACCAGAAAGAAAGGCTTCAGAAAGTCTTCACGATCCAGCTCAAGAAATGATGAAGCTTCTACCCATGACTACAAGAAGAGAACGTGTCATAAGTGCAAGAAACTTGGTCATTACATCTCTGAGTGTCCTCAATGGGACAATGTGAAGAAGAAGAAGAAGAAGAAGAGCAAGGAATATGATTCTGATGACAAGAAAAAGAAGAAATCCTCAAAGTTTTCTTCCAAGTCTTCATCAAAGTCTTCATCACACAAGAAGAATTCATCTGGCAAGGCTCGTGCATTTGTTGGCAAGGAGATGGATTCAGAGGAGGAGTCTGCTTCAGAAGAAGCGGAGGTGGAGTCTGAGGAGGAGTCCGATTCTGGTGCTGCAAGTCTGGCTCTAGCCACATCCTACCTTGCCAAGTCCATCTTCAACACTAAAGACAATGGCACCATCACCAACATTGATGATAATGAGAACGACGACTCTACTCCCACCTACTGCTTCATGGCACGCGGTGCCAAGGTAAAATCACGCGATGCTTACTTTCAAACATCCAGTGAAGATGACTCTGATTGTGAATCAAAACCTAGCTACAAAACAATTGCTAAAATTGCCACTGAATAGCAAAAAGCTATGGAACATATTCAAAAACTGCTAGACAAAAGCGATGACCTGTTGGACGTGGAAATGACCCGTTCTCAGTCCTTAATTGAAGACATAAAAAATCTTCATGTTAAGTATGAGGAACTTGAAAGTCTTCATGAATCGCTCTCAAAAACTCATGAAAAGCTTTCCCACGATTACCTTCAAAGGAAGTGAGAACTTGAGAAATTGAAAGCGGCTCATGAAGATCTTCAAAAAGAAAATGAGTCACTCCGCGCTCAACTGATCAGCTCCGCTCAGGAAGGATTTGAACCACCATGTCTAAAATGCATTGATCGTGATAACGCTACATCTGTCGCTGAATGTTCTACTGCTGCCACTGTTGCAATATCTTCAACTGCTGATGTGGTAACTAACCCCTCTGCTAAGGATACCACTACTATTGCTGATGAAAATGCTAGGTTGAAGACTTTGCTTGAAACAGGGATGTACAAAAGCCTCAAAGGGCATCAGACTTATGTGATGTCCTCAAAAAGCAGATTCTAAACCGAAAGCCTAGGAAAAGGGTGTAGGGTTCGAGAGGAAATTGAATGTTGATGGTTCATACTGGAAGCCTGAGCAGTACCCCAAAACCACATGGGTTGCTGCAGAGGAACCTTTAGTGGATCCGTCTACCCTATCTGGCTTCACTTGTGCTAATCCTATTATCATTGATGAATCCTTTGATGCAAACTATAAACTGTTTAAGAATCAGAATGGTGAAGTGTTTGCCAGGTATATTGGTACTAACTGCAGGAACAGGCCACCTATGAAGAATATCTAGGTTCCCAAAGGTTGTCTTGAGAAGCTTCCAGTAAATGTCATCATGACACCACCTAGGAAGAAGACAAACCCCAGACCAAAGGCTTCATACGGTCCTAAGGCTTCATATAGACAGAGGACTCACCAGAGTCAACTTAACGCCAATGTTTTGCAAGGAAATTATACTCAGACCCATGAATATGAGTGTGTTTCCTCAAACCGCTATATTCACAAAACAAAGAACTTTTCTGCTTACTCTTATGAGTATTATTCTCCTACTGCAAGATTATTTGCTAGGGCTCCAAAGCCAAAATTCTCAGATGCTGCTCTTAGACTCATTGCTTCAAAGCCACCCCTAAAGATGTGGGTGGTTAAGAAGAATTAACTCTCTCTTGCAGGGAAAGGTCTCCAGCCAAAAATCTAAGGCGTCTGATGCTATTGCTGGGGACCTAAAACAACTTGTAGGGCGCAAGATCAAATGCCCAAAATGGTCTTACTATGTATTTTGTGTCAGATTCGCTTGCCTATCATCCTATCAATCCTAACTTGGACCTAAGCTTTCATAATCCGCTTGTACGTCAAATGTTTATGCTTCACATTGACTATTGGTGAAGCCTATCCCCCTAACTTTACTATAGGGTATGACACCAATGACTTCATAATGGATTATGGACAGCGGATGCACTAATCATATGACTGGAGATCGAAGTCTTCTTATGGACTCAACCTTACGTCCATGTGACAAGAGTCACATCACATTTGCTGACACTGGTAAAAGCAAGGTATTGGGTCTAGGTAGAGTTGCAATCTCAAGGGATCAGCACATGGACAAAGTCATGCTTGTTGAATCCCTTGGTTTCAACTTAATGTCTGTCTCAATGCTTTGTGACTTAAACATGATTGTGATATTTGGAAAATATCAATGCCTTGTACTAATGGAATCTGACAAGTCTCTAGTCTTTGAAGGATATCTTAAAGGTGATCTGTATATGGTAGATTTCTCAGCAGGACCGCAGATGGCCGTATGTCTTCTAGCAAAAGCTTCAAAGTGCTGGCTCTGGCATCGGAGGCTAGGACATGCCGGCATGAGGAACATGCACACTCTCGCGAAGAAGAAGCACGTCTTAGGCATCGAGGGCGTCAAGTTCAAGAAAGATCATCTGTGTGGTGCCTGCGAAGCTGGGAAGATGACTAGGGCCAAGCATCCCTCGAAGACAATCATGACGACATCCAAACCCTTCGAGCTGTTTCACATGGACTTATTTGGCCCTACTCACTACCCCACGTTCACTACTACAGCTTGTCTCTATGGATTCGTCATTGTTGATGATTATTCAAGATACACATGGGTGCATATAATTCTCTACAAGACTGAAGTGCAAGATGTCTTCAGACGCTTCGCCAACCGTGTGTAATGCCCCGGATGTAATACTTTCCCTTTTGGGCAATATATATATCTTTGGCTCCATCAGTTCCATTCTGGGTTCTTTGTCTTTTCGGGTTTTTCGTCTTTTGTCGTGTGCGTGTGTTCATTCATCAATGTCATGTAGTCTTGTGCATCACATTGCATTTGTGTTGTCGTTTGCATCCGGTCCCACTCGTTTCTTTCCATTGTCCGTTTCGAGTTCCGGAGCTCCCTCACGTGTCCGTGGCGTCCCCGAGGCCTACTTTGGTGTTTGGCCGTGTAACGTTTCCGTTTTGGGGTGAGACTTGTCGTGTGTTGTTGTTTTGGTGTGTGTAACCCGCCTGTCAAATCTCGTCGCGTTTGGAGTTCGTTTGCTACTCCAACAGTTATTCTTGTGGGCTGAAAGTACCCCCTCTTTGAGTCCCAAGACACCCCTCCAACAGCCCACCAAACCAACCCAAACCCCTCCCTTCATCTAGGCCATCCAATTCTGATCGCGTGGCCGAAAACCTCACCTCATTTGGACAACCCTAGCTCTTTGTGCCTATATAAACGTCCATCTTCCCCAAAATTTACGTCCACAAAACCCTATGCTTCCACAGTGCGCCGCCGGTGCTTCCACCGTTGAGTCCCGGTGCTTCCACCGTTAAAAATTCATGCTTCCGACGTCCCAGGAAACCATGCTTCCGTAGTGCTGCGGTCGCGCTTCCGAACCGCCGCCGGTGCTTCCGACCCGACGCGCGGGCCCCGCGGGGTCGTCTTCAACCTACCGCCGCCGCCGCCGGTCTTCTTCTCCTGCTCCGGCCGCCGCCCCGCCAGAGCTCGCCACCGCGTCGCCGCCTTCTTCTCACCGCCGCCGGACGCGCCTTCTTCTCACCGCCGCCACCTCGCCTCGCCGGCGACCGGCAACCGCACCGCCGCCGGGCCTCCCGCCTCCGGCCCCGTTCCCCGCTCCGGCCAAGCCGCCCCGCCCCGGCTGCCCCCTCGCCGTACACCGCCGGGGCCGAGGCCAGCCGCCGCCGCTCGGTCGGGGGGATCGAAGGATCCCCCGATCCAGATCCTCGCCTCGCCAGGCGCCCAGGTGGGCCGGTGGGCCAGACCCGCGCCGCCGAACCCTAGGCCCAGCCGGCCTCCACCGTCCGCCCAGCCGACTCCCTCGCTGGGCCGGCCCGTTCGCTCTCCACCCCGCGGGCCCGATCTGCAGATCCGCCGGGCCCGACCCGATCCGTCAGCCCACGCCCGTGTTGACCAGTTCCAGATCTGCGTTGACCAAGGTTGTCCCAAATTCCACTAAGTCCCTGTTATTTTCAGTTTCTGGAGCAGTTTTGCAATGGTGATAACTTTTTGTGTGATGGTCCGATTTGAGCAGATGATATGTCAAAATGATCGTGGAGACTTGTACTACGTTTTGTTCCATTGTGCCATGCATGTTTGAGGTCATCTAGATGTCTTAATCTTCATGAGAAGAGTGCTACTTGTTATAAACTGCTGTTAGTAGTTGTTTTCATGCCATCTTTGCAATGTGATAACTTCGTGCATGTTTATCCAAATGATGCAAATGATATGTCCATGTGTTCGTCTTGAGATGCTCTACATGTTGATTGATTTAGCGTGCATGATAGATTTCATCTTGCCATGTTTATCTCCTTGGCAAAGTGCTATGTGGTTGTTATGTTGTTAAACTAGTTACGAGATGCCTCGTAGAGGAACTCGTTGCTATTGTTGTGTTTGTCCCCTTGATGCATGCTTAGATGTTTTGGATTCACCATCATGTGTACTTTGCTGTGGTGCTTAACACTTGCCATGTTTAGCTTTGAGGTGACTTAAACTTGCTCACAAAGATGCCATGATGAAACTGTTGTTTTAACACTTAGTGAAATTTCACTAAGTCTGGAATCTGTAATTTCCAGATGCCATGTTTGCTTGTTGTTCTAGGCCAATCCATGCTAGTTTTGGAGTGACTCTTGATGATTCCTTGTTGTATATATTGTTGGCTCTCTATTCATGCTCTCACATGCTTATATGAGTGGTTGTAGCATATTTAACTCTTGCTCCCAAGTTGCAACAAATTACTGCTGTCAGGATTTTGTTGTCAAGTTCAATATGTCATAGCTTGTTGCTATTGATCCATGGCTCCTTTGGAGATGCTCCAATGGACTTGTTTGCTGTAGGATATGTCTAGTTTATGTCCATGCTCATTGCCATGATGTTTGAGTGCTGTAGACCATTTATCTCTTGCCCCGAAGTTGCTACGTGGCTGATATTTTCAGCTTGTGCATGTTTATTGTTTCGGGTGTAACTTTTAGCCCGTTGCTCCGTTTTGGGCAAGTCCTATATGTAACTTGTGTGATTTTGCATGTAGATTCATATTATCCTATTGTTATCATGTTTTGAAGTACTTTGCTTGATGCATATTGTTGTGATGTAACACTGATGGCTTCTCGCCCCTCGTTGGTTACCCCAAGTGGAAGGTTTGAGATGCAGTGTAGCGGAAGTTTTCCCTTGGCAAAGATACCAAGGATCGATTTCCCCTGAGACTCCTAGTTTCAACAAGAAGGTGTCAACTACTAACGGCACCAGATATTAGCAATCAACGTGGACCTGCACATAGATACAAATAACTTTGCTCCCAACGAGTACAGAGAGGTTGTCAATCCCTCCGGCCTTGTCGTTTACAAAGGATCAAAAGCAAGTGATAATAGTGATAGGTATAATTGCAAATAGTAAGTAAAAGCGGAAAGTAAATAGCGGATGTGATCAATGATGGTAATATGGACCGGGGTCCCATGATGTTCACTAGTGATGTCTCTCTCCCAAAAGACGATAAAACAGCTATGTGAGGTAAACGAATTACAGCTGGGCAATTGACAGAATTATGTGCGCAAACCAATGCTAACTATGTTGCAAGAAAGGTAGAGGTTCAAAGCATGGGCGGTACGCCAAGGCAAGTAGACTGAAATCCATCTGCATCTACTACTAATCATCCACCTTGAGATATCTATCCAGAACATCTCGCTGGTATTAAGTTGCGAGTCCCACCCATAGTGTAAACTCAAAGCAACAGACAACTGTATTAAAAGAACTTTGCGTCAAGTAAACAACCCTTGCACCCGCGGGCACAAGCACCGTTGTTTTCCCCCTTGTGGCAACAGCACATCCCCTAGACTCATGTTTCTGTCACTCAAGCTAGTCATCGAGGGGCATGAACCCACAATCAAGCATAACGTTCCCTCTTGGAGTCACTACCTACTACTTGGCCAAAGCAATAAATAACAACGGGGAACATGCAAGAATTACTTACAAACATAAATATAAAAGAGGTGAATCAAATATATTACTCAAACACAATCTGAACATAATCTCACAATCCATCGGATCCCAGCAAACTCAACATAGCAACAGCATAAGGATTACATATGTGCCTTGATCATGTAGGGCAGCTCACGAGATCTAATTAGTGAAGCACAAGAAGGAGAGGAGAACATCACATAGCTACTGGTCATGGACCCATGGTCCAAGGGAGACTACTCACAACTCATCCGAGAGGCGTCCATGGTGGTGAAGAGGCTCCCGGTGGTGATCCTCCCCTCCTCCCCTCCGGCAGGGTGCCGGGAAGAGTTCTCCTGGTGCTCCCGATCTTGGAAGCGCGGCGGCGGCGGAACAGAGATGAGATCGCAAAAAAGGGTTCCGTCCTCGAGGGTTTCGGGACGCGATATAAATATATGCCAAAGGGGGGCATCAGCGGAGGCCTGGGGGGCCCAGGCGCCCCCCCGGCGCAGCCAGGGGGGCCGCGCCACCAGGGCGCCTGGTGTTGGGGAACGTAGTATTTTAAAATTTTCCTACGATCATGCAAGATCTATCTACCAGATGCATAGCAACGAGAGGGGAGAGTGAGTCTACGTACCCTCGTAGACCGAAAGCGGAAGCGTTAGAACAACGCGGTTGATGTAGTCGTTCGTCTTCACGGCTCGACCGATCAAGCACCGAAACTACGGCACCTCCGAGTTCTAGCACACGTTCAGCTCGATGACGTCCCTCGAACTCCGATCCAGCCGAGTGTCGAGGGAGAGTTCCGTCAGCACGATGGTGTGGTGACAATCTTGATGTTCTACCGTCGCAGGGCTTCGCCTAAGCACCGCTACAATATTTATTGAGGAGAACTTTGGTGGAGGGGGGCACCGCACATGGCTAAGAGATCAAGAGATCAATTGTTGTGTCTAGAGGTGCCCCCCTACCCCCGTATATAAAGGAGGGAGGGAGAGGCCGGCCCTAGAGGGGGCGCACCAAGTGTGGGGAGTCCTACTAGGACTCCCAAGTCCTAGTAGGATTCCCCTTTCCTTTCCGGAGTAGGAGAGAAGGAAAGAGGAGGAGAGGGAGAAGGAAAAGGGGGCTGCACCCCTTGTCCAATTCGGACCAGAAGGGGGGTGCACGCCTCCTTCCTTTTGGCCTCTCTCCTCTATTCCCGTAACTCCCCGGTACTCCGAAAATACCCGAATCACTCGGAACCTTTCCTATGTCCGAATATAGTCGTCCAATATATCGATTTTTACGTCTCGACCATTTTGAGACTCCTCGTCATTTCCCCGATCTCATCCAGGACTCCGAACTCCTTCGGTACATCAAAACTCATAAACTCATAATAAAACTATCATCGAAACCTTAAGCGTGTGGACCCTACGGGTTCGAGAACTATGTAGACATGACCGAGACACGTCTCCGGTCAATAACCAATAGCGGAACCTGGATGCTCATATTGGCTCCCACATATTCTACGAAGATCTTTATCGATCAAACCGCATAACAACATACATTGTTCCCTTTGTCATCGGTATGTTACATGCCCGAGATTCGATCGTCGGTATCTCAATACCTAGTTCAATCTCGTTACCAACAAGTCTCTTTACTCGTTCCGTAATTCATCATCCCGCAACTAACTCATTAGCTACAATGCTTGCAAGGCTTATAGTGATGTGCATTACCGAGTGGGCCCAGAGATACCTCTCTGACAATCGGAGTGACAAATCCTAATCTCGAAATACGCCAACCCAACAAGTACCTTCGGAGACACCTGTAGAGTACCTTTATAATCACCCAGTTACGTTGTGACGTTTGGTAGCACACAAAGTGTTCCTCCGGTATTCGGGAGTTGCATAATCTCATAGTCATAGGAACATGTATAAGTCATGAAGAAAGCAATAGCAGTAAAACTTAAACGATCATAGTGCTAAGCTAACGGATGGGTCTTGTCCATCAGATCATTCTCCTAATGATGTGATCCCGTTGATCAAATGACAACTCATGTCTATGGCTAGGAAACATAACCATCTTTGATCAATGAGCTAATCTAGTAGAGGCATACTAGGGACACTATGTTTTGTCTATGTATTCACACATGTATTAAGTTTCCGGTTAATACAATTCTAGCATGAATAATAAACATTTATCGTGATATAAGGAAATAAATAATAACTTTATTATTGCCTCTAGGGCATATTTCCTTCAGTCTCCCACTTGCACTAGAGTCAATAATCTAGTTTACATCGCCATGTGATTTAACACCGATAGTTCACATCGTCATGTGATTAACACCCAAAGGGTTTACTAGAGTCAATAATCTAGTTCACATCGTGTCGGTGTACTAAGGTAGGGGTACCTCAGTACCCCAACTTGTGCACGGGCAGTTGCAGCTTCCCGCGGCAGGGTTTACCGCGTGCTCGCCGGAGACCCTCCTGCTCCTTATCAAACCATTCAAAAACAAAGTATACAAGAAAGAAGACCGAGACCCCGGCAAGAGGAGCTTGCCGGGAAGGCCGTACCAGGCTCAAGACTTCCCCACTAACACAAGGCCCTGGCAAGAGGAGCTTGCCAGGAGGACTAGAAGACACGCCTCGGCGCTTTATGCGCCCCGGCAAGGGCCCGGGGAGCGGCAAGCTCCCGGGCCCGGCAAGATCAAGGCCCCGGCAAGGTGCTTGCCGGGAAGACTGCGCTGTGTGCCCGCGCTCCAGCTCATCGGCCCACGCGTCGCCCCGGGGGCCTATCCAGGGACGCGTGGCGGATGGCTGTGCAGCCTGGGGTACACGGTGGCACTCCACGGTGGTGGAGTCATCGCCGTGGCAGACGGAGACGCTAAGGCGGGAGCTTTTGGGGTCGACGGCGACGGGCATTAAATGCCCTTGTCCCCCACTGTCAAAGTAGGTATAGACCACTGTTCCGCACTGTAGCTCCACTGTTCCCGCACTGTTACAACTACCACCTCTTTTACGTTTTTACCCCTTTCTCCTACGTTGACACCTGTCGGTGACCCCTTACACTATAAAAGGAGGCCCGTGCACAACGTGGAGGGGGTTCGGAACCTAGATCACTCTCACGCTTGGTGTAGCTGCTTCTTCAAGCTCCCGAGCACCCAAACTCAATACATAACTAAGCAGGAGTAGGGTTTTACGCGTCTACCGCGGCCCGAACCTGGGTAAAACTGCCCGCGTGCTCGCTACGATCTGCTCTTTGTGCTCCCTCCGCCCTCGTACCGCACAGACAAGGGGCTCCGGTCCCATAGGTGTTCGTGGCGGACAGTTTCCCCCGACATCTTTGGCGCGCCAGGTAGGGGGCGTCGAGGTTGTGCGAACCTGATCCGGCGTTCGCGCGGGCGCATTCTTCATCAACCTCTCCAAATTCATCGACTTCATCAGCGACAACTCCATGGCCCCGAAGAAGAAGGCTTCGGAGGTCGGAGGCCCGTCTGCGTCTCACCCGCCGCCACCGGAGCCAACGGTGGGCGGGGGAGACGCCGTCGGAAGGGTGGTTGCCGGCGAGGACACTCACGGCGCCACCAGATCCAAGAACAGAACGGACGACCGAACCTCGGTCTCCGTGGACGCGCCGCGTCCATCCCAGCACACGACGACCCAGCAGCGTCATACCACGGGAGGTGGTATCCGCTTGCTGGGGCAAGGCCAAACCGGAGGCTCGCGGGACGCCCCGGACCCCCGTCCGGGCACAAGCAAAGCGAAGGCGCCGGCGCGGGACCCCGCTCCTTCTAACGTTGTTAGAAGTCCGAGCGTATCCCGCTCCTCGCACCGCTCGCCCGCGTTCCCCTCCACTCCAGCGGAAGCGCTCGCAAGGGCGCAACTGCTCCTCGACTTCCCTCCAGCGGCCGACAAGGCCGAAGAATGGAGGGCCACCATACGGAGCCTGATAGACTTCGCCAACAACGATTCTCCACAGCAGTCGTCGACCTCACGGCCGCGGCAAGCTGAGAAGACGAAGGCTGACGGCAACAAGACTGCCGGGGGTGCGACAAGCGTGCATTCCCCGCCGCAGAAGCAGAAGACGCCGCCCCGCCGGAACAACGCCGACGACGGCTCCACCGCCTCGTCGGACCCGCGGGCTCGTCGGGACCAGCGCCAAGTCCTCGACGACCGGCGAGAAGAAGACGCTCGGACCACAATAGAGCGCCGCCGAGAAGCTCGGCGGCAATCGGACAAGAGAGCTGGGAACACTGTCGACGCGCACGCGCCCGGTGAGCCAGGCGACTTGCCGTACGCGGCAGGCTGCCCTGCGTTCACCCGCGAGCTGCGGCGCGTCCAGTGGCCCAGCATGAAGAATTTTAAGCCCGACGTACCGGAGAAGTACGACGGCAAGACGCACCCCTCGGAGTTTCTCAGCGTTTACACCATTGCGGTGCAAGCTGCCGGGGGGCGCGACGAGAAGATCTTGGCGAACTACTTCCCGCTCGTGCTAAAGCCGAACGTCCGTTCGTGGCTTATGCACTTGCCGGAAGGTTCCATCTCTTCTTGGGCCGACCTTTGCCACCAGTTTGTTGGCGCCTTCACCGGCGGCCACAAACCCCACGGCCAGGAGAGCGATCTCCACATCTTGGCCCAGAAGGAAGGCGAGACCCTGCGCAAGTATATCCAACGCTTCAGTCGTGTGCAGCACAACATCCCTGATGTCCACCCTGCCGCGGTTATCAGCGCGTTCCATCAGAACGTGCGTAACCGCCGCATGCGTGAAGAGATGGCGATGACGAAGATTCGGGATGTCAGCGAGCTCTACGCTCTTGCTGACAAGTGTGCACGCGCAGAAGAGGGGAGGAGACTCCCCGGGGAAGATACTGGCGCAGGAGGAAGCGACAGCGACGACGCCGCCCCGGCAAAGAAGAGCCGGCGGCGGAACAATAGAAGGAAGGGCAAGAAGGAGGTGCTTGCCGTCGAGAAGTCCGGCAAGGAGGCCCCCGCCAAGCAAGCACAGGCTGGCGGCTCCGGCAAGGAGCCTGCCCCTGCGGCGGCGGCCGACAAGCCGGGTAGCTCCGACAAGCAATACTGTAAGATCCACCGCACCAAGGGTCACGATCTCTCCAACTGCAAGCGCGTCGAGTACCTCGTCGAGCAGCAGAAAGCTGAGTATGAGAGGCGCGACAAGGAGAAGGCCCAAGGTGGCGGGGAAGAGCCCAGCAAGAAGCGGCCGTTCAACGGCCGGGGAGGACGCCGCGGCAAGGCTAAGCAGCGGCAAGGAGATCGACCTCCCCGGGGCCGCGACAACGACGAAGAAGACGACGATGAAGACATGGAGGACGAGGAGAACAGCGAACAGGAGTTCCAGAAAGCCACGGAGGTCCTGTGCGTCGACGGTGGCGCCTCCCTGCACACCTCCCACCGCCAACTAAAGCAGTGGGTGCGTGAGGTAAACGCAGCGGAGCCGCCCGTGGAGTCGCGCAGGCTCCTCAAATGGTCCAGCACGCCCATCATTTTTGATCTTGAGGATCACCCTGACCGCACCACTGCGGTCGGGTGCTTGCCGATGCTGGTTTCTCCCACCATCCGCAACCTCAAGGTCACCAAAATGTTGGTTGACGGCGGGGCCGGGCTGAACTTGATCTCCTCTGCTGTGATCAAGAAACTCCAGATTCCAGATGGCGAGCTCGAAGAGACCGGTTCATTCCAAGGAATCAACCCGGGAAGGAGCAAGCCCAAGGGAAAGATCACTCTGCCGGTGACCTTTGGCGGGGAGCTCAACTTCAGGACTGAGCGCATCACTTTCGACGTCGCCGATATTCCATTGCCCTACAATGGAATACTCGGCCGTCCTGCCCTCGCCAAGTTCATGGCAGCTTCCCACTATGCCTACAACGTACTGAAGATGCCGGGGCCGATAAGCGTCATCACTGTCCACGGCGACAAGAAGGATGCGCTTGTCTGCGCCGACAAGATTTACCGGGATGCGGCAGCTGCGGTCGAGAAGGATACTCTCGCCGCTGAAGCTCCCGGGGGGAAGAAGACGAAGACCAAGTCCGGCAAGTGCTCTGGGACCCACTCCGGCAACCGCACCTCCTCGGAGTGCTGCGCTGCCGTCGAGGACGTTCCATCGAGCTCCACCGGCAAGAGTAAGAAAGGAATGGCTGCTCCTCCGGCAACCAAGAAAGTGTCCGCAAAGGAGGACGGCACTGGTGGTACCTTCACCATCAGTGCCACCCTTGACAGCAAATAGGAAAGCGCGCTCGTTGCCTTCCTGCGGGCGAATGTCGATGTGTTTGCCTGGCAACCATCTGACATCCCCGGTGTTCCCAGGAAGGTGATTGAGCACAAGCTTGCTGTCTGTCCTCATGCGCGGCCTATCAAACAGAAAGTGAGGAAGCAAGCCGTGGAGCGCCAAGAGTTCATCAACGAAGAAATCAAGAAGCTAGAAGCAGCAGGCCTAGTTAGAGGTGTGATCCATCCGACGTGGTTGGCAAACCCAGTCGTCGTGCGCAAGGCCAACGGGAAGTGGAGACTGTGTATAGACTTCACCGATGTGAATAAAGCATGTCCCAAGGATCCGTTCCCTTTGCCGCGCATTGACCAGATCGTTGACTCCACTGCCGGATGTGAGCTACTCTGTTTTCTTGATGCATACTCAGGCTATCATCAGATTTTCATGGCCAAGGAAGATGAAGAGAAGACTGCATTTATCACTCCATGTGGCACTTATTGCTTTATTCGCATGCCATTTGGATTGAAGAATGCAGGCTCAACCTTTGCAAGGGTAGTGTACACTGCTTTTGAGCCACAGATCCACAGAAATGTAGAAGCTTACATGGATGACATCGTGGTGAAGAGCAAGAGCAAGGAAACCCTGATTCAAGACTTGGAAGAAACGTTTCAGAACCTGCGCAGAATACAGCTCAAGTTGAACCCCGAGAAGTGCGTCTTTGGAGTCCCTTCCGGCAAGCTTCTCGGGTTCTTTGTATCACAGAGGGGGATTGAAGCCAACCCCGACAAGATTAAAGCCATTGAGCAGATAGAGGCCCCAAAGCGCGTCAAGGATGTCAGGAGGCTTGCAGGTTGTGTGGCTGCCCTCAGTAGGTTCATTTCAAAGTCTGCAGAACGCGCCCTACCTTTCTTCAAAATCTTGAAGAAGGCAGGTCCCATGAAGTGGACTCCGGAAGCGGAGGCGGCGTTGCAGGATTTGAAACGGTACCTGTCCTCCACTCCTATACTTGTCGCACCTAGACCACAGGAAAAGTTATTGCTATACTTAGCGGCAACCAACCAGGTGGTTAGTGCTGCGTTAGTAGCGGAGAGGGAGTCCGACGAGGAGTCAGCACCACCGGCAAGCGAATCCAGCGACAAGCAGGGGGCTGCTCCGGCAAGCTCTGGCCCCGACAAGGAAGACTCTGCGCAGGAACAGAATGAGGTGCGGAAGAAGATGGTACAGCGCCCAGTGTATTTTGTAAGTTCCCTTCTCCAGGGGGCTAGATCAAGGTACTCTGGTGTGCAAAAGTTGCTTTTCGGCCTCCTCATGGCCTCGAGAAAGCTGCGCCATTACTTCCAAGCCCATGAGATAACAGTGGTCACTCGCTTTCCGCTGAAGAGGATATTGCACAATCCGGAAGCAACAGGCAGGATCGTTGAGTGGGCACTGGAGCTGTCAAGCTTTGGACTCAAATTTGAAAGTACTTCAACTATACAGAGCCGAGATTTGGCAGAATTCATAGCTGAGTGGACTCCAACGCCCGATGAAGAAGTTCAAGAAACAAGCACACCCGTACAGGAAGCTACAAGTGAATGGGTAATGTATTTTGACGGTGCCTTCTCGCTGCAAGGCGCCGGTGCTGGCGTGGTTCTCATCGCGCCCACCGGAGAGCACCTCAAATATGTTATCCAGATGCACTTTCCCAGGGAGCAAGCGACAAACAACACTGCAGAATATGAAGGCTTGTTTGCCGGCCTCAGGATTGCGGCCGAACTTGGGATCAGAAAGCTGATTGTGCGGGGAGATTCTCAGTTGGTGGTCCGGCAAGTTAACAAGAGCTATCAGAGCCCTTTGATGGAAGCTTATGTCGATGAAGTGAGGAAGCTTGAGGAGCACTTTGAAGGTTTGCAGATGGAGCACGTCCCGAGAGCTCAGAATGAAATTGCAGACGGCCTTTCAAAGTGCGCTTCGATGAAGTTACCTGTGGAACCAGGGACCTTCTTGCTGAAGCTGACTCAACCATCCGTTACACCATCAATCGGGCAGTCCAAGAAGAGAAAGTTGGTCTCCGGCGACTACTTGCCGGCGGATCTTCCTGAAACCGCTGCCAAGGTCCCCAAGATCAACAACCAGAACGCTGAGGAACAGATTGCTCCTGCAAGCCCTCGGGCTTGTACAGTTGAAGCAAGTGTTCCCGACAAGCCTCGCCCCAGCGAGCTTGCCGGGGGACCGTCAGCTCCGGCAGAACCAGAGGTCCTTGCCGTAGAAGCTGAGGTTCCCGCAGCGGCCCTCGAGCCTTTAGTCCTTGCCGTTGAGCCTCAGGCTCCGGCATGGGCACAGCAGATAGTCCGTTTTCTGCAAACTGGAGAACTTCCCGACGACCCTCAAGAGATAGAGAAGATAACCAGGCAGTCAAGTACGTACCAGTTCGTGGATAACGAGCTGTACAGAAGAAGACTCAATGGTGTCAGGTTGAAGTGCATCTCCAGGGAAGATGGACAGAAGCTGTTGGCGGAAATACACGGAGGCATATGCGGCCACCACATTGGCGCAAGGGCGCTTGCCGGGAAAGCTTTCCGGCAAGGGTTCTTTTGGCAAGAAGCCCTCCAAGATGCAACTGCACTAGTGACCAAGTGCGAAGCGTGCCAGTTCCATGCGAAGCAGATTCATCAGCCAGCTCAAGCTCTCCAAACAATCCCTTTGTCATGGCCCTTCTCGGTCTGGGGGCTCGATATCCTCGGCCCTTTCCCTCGTGCTGTCGGGGGCTTTGAGTACTTGTACGTTGCGATCGACAAGTTCACAAAGTGGCCAGAAGTGGAGCCGGTGAGAAAGGTGACAGCACAGTCAGCGGTCAGGTTCTTCAGGACGATTGTTTGCCGTTTCGGGATCCCTAACAGGATCATCACCGACAACGGTACGCAATTCACTAGCCGCACCTTCATGCAGTACGTCCAAGACCTTGGCGCCAAGGTCTGTTTCGCTTCTGTTGCTCACCCAAGGAGCAACGGTCAAGCGGAGAGGGCAAATGCTGAAGTGCTGCGCGGACTCAAGACGAGGACCTTTGACAGGCTGCGCAGGTGCGGAAGAAATTGGATAGAGGAGCTACCGGCGGCTCTTTGGTCAATCAGAACGACACCAAGTCGAGCCACCGGACAGACACCCTTTGCTCTAGTCTATGGAGCGGAGGCAGTTCTCCCCACGGAACTCGTATACGGATCTCCTCGAGTGCTCGCTTACGATGAGCTCGAGCAAGAGCAACTGCGGCAAGATGACGCATTGCTCCTCGAGGAGGGACGTCTCCAGGCTGCTGTACGAGCTGCTCGATACCAGCAAGCTTTGCGCCGCTACCATAGCCGCAAGGTCAAGGCCAGGAGTCTCGAGGAAGGCGACCTTGTTCTTCGGCGTGTTCAGTCCGCCAAGAATTCCAACAAGTTGACGCCGAAGTGGGAAGGCCCTTATCGGGTGAGACAAGTTACGAGGCCCGGCGCTGTCCGCCTCGAGACCGAAGAAGGCTTACCGGTGAGCAACTCCTGGAACATAGAGCATCTTCGCAAGTTTCACCCATAAGGCGCGGTTGCCGTGATCCGCTCCGGCAACCACCTTTTGTACAAGCTTTGCCGCTGTTGCATGTAACCCTTTGTACAAAGCCGGGCGCAGACCCCGTGCATCAGTAAAGTCTTTGTGTTTTTCGCACCGATTGCCTTTTGCATGCTTTTCTTTGCTATTTGCATGTCTTGTTTGGCATTTGGTGCAACACTCAAATATACGGTAAGCATTAGCACGCCGAAAGGCCATATACTTGTTTCCCTCTCCTTTTTCTTTCCTCTTAAACAGAAGGAACGTTCCTCGCGCACAAGTTTGCCGGGGGGGAAGGAGGTGGAGGAGGAACCAAGTGCTGTTCAAGAAAGAGAAGTCTTACCGGAAAGCAAGCAATATAAGCAAGCAACATATGAAAGATAAGTTGTTAGAATTTGACCAGTTCAAATTTTAAATTTTAGTTGTCTTCCTCGAACAATCACACTTTGTATGGAAAACCTGTGCGCGGAGGAACCTACCCGTGGCTTGCTGCACCCTTATCTTGTTTTCGAGTTCGCTCAACGATTTAAGTGAGCTGCGACAAGTGTCGCGCCCTTGCTTCGTTTCCGAGTACGCTCAGCAAGCTAAGTGCGTTGCGGCTAGCTGCGGCAAGGTTGCTTGCCGGTGAGGACCTTGGCCAGCAGGCTGCTCAGAGTCCAGCACTCAGCGCTCGCGGCAAAGGTCCCTTGCCGGCGAGCTCCCCGGGAGCGTAGGGTGAAAAACATACAAAGTCAAGGATTAAGACAAGGAAGATAACATTGCACTGATTGATCGAAATGAGATAAATATCTTACAAAGGATAACTTGTCGCAATGGACTAATAAGTTCATGACATAATGTGCAGCAGCAAAAAGAAAAGATAAAGATAACGGAGCCCTAATCTACGCGGTCGCCCTCCTTCCTGCCGAGCCTAGCCACCTTGGCGATGATGTGGGCGACCTGCTCCTTCAGGGCCTCCGTGTCTGCATCAGCCGGCAAGCTGCGAAGAACGTTGGTGAGATTGATCCCCGGGTTGCGGTACACGATCTTCGTCATCACCCGCTCCAGAGTTCCCGCGCAGAGCAGGCGCAACTCCTCGGCCAGCTGCGCGGGGATTCGGTTCCGGAGACCTGCAAGAGCCGGCGCGATCCCTCTGAAGAAGAGGCTGAGCTTGGCGCTGTGCGGGAGGTCCGGATCCGGCGAGTAGATGAGATGTTCAACCTTCAGCGCCAGCAGCTCCTGGTCAATGTTGGACGCGGAAGAAACCAAGTCTTCGGTCCATACCTCAATGGTTTGGCGGAAGAGCTCGGATGCTTTGTTGACGCTGTCCACCAAGGTCCGCTCCTTGCGGAGCTCCTCCTTCAGCTTGTTCTCCTGAGCCCGGGCAGCGTCGAGCGAATCCTTCAGAGTAGTGACCTTCAGCTCCAAGTCCTCGATGGAGTCCTTGGCGGCCTTCAACTCGTCGCCCCTCTTGGAGAGGCTCACCTGGAGCTCAGAGTTTGTGTGGGCGTCCTTCTCGCGCTCAATGATGAGCGCGACAACCTTCTCAGCGCTCACCTTCAACGCCTTCTCCAGCTGCACAACCTTGGCGGCGAGCTCCTTCTTGGCGTCTTCCGCGGCAACCGCGGCGGCTTTCGCCTCCTTCAACTCCCCGCCAAGGGCAGCCTCGCGAGCGGCAAGGTCCTCCTCATGGGAGTCCAGCTCGACCTTCCGCTGCGCGAGCTCTCCCTCTCGCCGGGACATCTCCACCCCGGCGAGCCGCTGCTGTTCCTCAGCTTCAGCCTTCTCGAGCACCCACTCCTGGTACTCGCCGGCGAGACGCTCGCGCTCCTCCGCCACCTCGCGGAGGGCCGCCTGGTTGGCGGCGCTGAGCTCCGCCGCGCGCTTCTCCATTTCTGCGGCGGCCTTGGCGGCAAGGGCCTCCCGGGAGGCGAGCTTCGCCTGCCTGGCCCGGTAAAGGGCCAGGAGTTGGTGGAGCAGCTTCTCCTCCTCTGGCCCTTCGCTCCCGCCGGGCGCCTCGACGATTTTCAGGCCCGCGGAGGCGAGGACTTCTCCGTCAAACGCCTCGCCCTCCGCGGGAGCTCGCGAAGAAGACCCCCAAGGCATCTGGATGAAGACGCCATTGGGGGCCTCAAGATAGTACCCCTGCTCCTTGCCGGCGGAGGGACCGGTGGCCGGTGCAGCATCCGATGCTCCCGCCGCCTCCGGGCCGGCGGTGCGGTCGCCGTCCCCCTCCCCGGCCGCTGCGTCCACAGCCGGAGCAGTCTCCTGCGCGGCCGGCTCGGCGGCCTCGGCCATCTCCTCGGCGACAGGGACGTCGCCGCCGCCGCCCTGCGCGCCCTCCTCCTCGAGGTTGATAACCTCCGTCTCCATGGGCTCAGGAGGAGGAAGATCTAAAAAGAAGAAGAAGAAAAAGAAGTTCAAGATTCAAGCAAATATCCAAAAAGAGGCAAAGCCAAGAAAGCAAATCACAAGGCATACCTTGGCGGACGTCCTCAGCGGCGGGCTCCCTCGCCGGGGAGCTCGGCCTTGTCGGAGTAGTCACCCTCGCCGGGCTGCTCGCCCTTGGCGGGGAACTCTGCCTTGGCGGAGTACCCGCCCTTGGCGGAGCACTCTCCCTTGCCGGAGAGTTCTGCCTTGGCGGGGACGGCGGGGCCTGTGGCTCCTCGATGACGGTCTCCGGGCGCTCTTCCCGCTGTGGCTCCACCTCTGCACAAGACAAGACAAGAAACATCAAGGTATGAAGACAAGACCAATTCCTCAGGCGTACCCCGACAAGCGAAAGAATAAACCCCAGACTTACGCTGGGGGCTGCGCTGCGGGCTGCGCTGGGGGCTGCTCCTCGGAGCAGCGCTCGGGTCCGGAAGGCTCGGCTCCGGCACACCTCCTGTTGCCGCGGCGCCTGAGTCTTCCGCGGCCTCGACCACAGGCGCCTTGGCCTTCTTTGCCGCGCGTTGAGTCAAGGTCCTGAAACCAAAGCAATAAACAGAGTCAGCATCAACAAAAAACCAAGACAAAAATCGAGAAGATGTAAGGTCCTGGATTCTTACTCCTGGTCCTCCTCGTCGTCCTCGCTCAAGGCGGAGAAGTCGTACTCCACCGTCGGCGCGTCGGCGCGAGGAGCGGAAGACGAAGATTCCCTCGCGCGCTTGGTGGTCCCCGGGGCTGGGGGCTGTGAAGACCCAGCCCCAGTGGTAGCCGGCGCCCGAGGAGCGGGCGGAGCCGTTGCTCCGCTCCGAGAAGATCCCTGTCGGCTCGGCGCCGGCCTGCGTGACGCCTCCGTCGTGGCTTGCGCGCGGGGTGCCTCTGCTGTGGCTGGTGCGCCGGTCGGCCTTGGCGCAGCTTGGCTCCCCCGGGGAGCTGCCCGGCGAGCTGGCTGTTGCCGGGGCGCCTGCGCCCTCTCCCCCGTCGCCGTCTTGCGGAGACGCTTCGGTAGGGACTGCCTCGGGCTTGCCGGGGGCGGGGAGCTCTCCGACGAGGAGAGGTCGTCGGCGTAGAGCTCCGTAGATCCGCCGGAGTCCTCGGCCTCCTCCTCCTCCTCTTCCCCGGCCGGCTCGCTGGTCCCAGCGCCCTGCGCTGCGACCCCTTTTCCCTTGGCGCCTCCGCCCCTCGCGGCGCCTCTGCTCCCTCTGGCGGCACCCTCCATTGCCGCGGCCTCGGCCGCGATTCCATGGATCCCTGAGTGCCTCAGCGAGGGGACCCCGGCGAGCGCGTCGGGAGGGAGCTGCAGCAACCTGCGGATCTCCGCCTCCTCCGCCTGGGCGGACGCATCCGCAACCTCCGCCTTTTCAGGCGTGTATCCAAAAATTCCTGCCGCTGCGGCTGCAGCGGCCTCTTCAGCTCGAGAAGCCATATAGGCAATCTCCTGGTCGGTGGTGTCCCGCGTGTGCTCCTTGAGGTCGTTCTTGTTCTTCGCCACCTCTGCAAGGTTGTCGTAGAAGTTGAGGACGTCGATGGGCTTGGGAGCGATCCACGTGCGGTCCACGCCGTGCGAGTCACACATCGGCATCATGGCGAGGATCCGGTCCCGGACGATGTTGTTGCAGAGCGGCACCACTTCCCGGGGAGGCCTGAACCACTCAGGGTGTGCCGGGTCGTACTTGAAGAGTTCCCGGACCATCCCCTTCAGCTCCAGCGTGGTGAAGTTGAAGTTGAGCCCGGGGCGCAGCCTCATTATGTCTGCCGGGCCGCCGTACTCCCAGGCCGACCTCTTCCGGTCTTGGAGAGGGGCGATGCGCCGGCGGAGGAAATCTGCGCCCACCTCAGCAACTGACAGCTTGGCCATCCGAAGACGAAGAATCCGGACGAGGGCGATGTCGAGCTTGATGTCGTCCGAATCTAGCTCACTCCAGTCCCTGCCGCGCACGATGGGCGTTGTGCGCGGCGCGGTGAAGGCTTGCGGCTGGTCTTCGACGATCCAGCACCACTCCGCTCGCCATTCCTCCCACTTGCCGCGGAGCTCCCCCGGCAAGTACGCCCCCTTTTTATTCAGACGGAAAACCCAAGAAATTCCTCCGGAGAGGGGGGCATCGGCCTCGGCTCTAGGAGTGAAGAAGTGCCTAAAAAGCGCTACATTTGGGTGTACTCCTATGAAGTTTTCGCACATGTGTGCGAAAACCGCCATGGTGAGGATGGCGTTGGGGGTGAAGTCAAGCAGATGGAGGCCGTATGTGTTCATAATGTCGCAGAAGAAGTTTGAGAAAGGAGGACAGAGACCACAATGAAAGAAGGCTGCGAAGAAGTAGTACCCGCCGGGATAGCTGTCCTTGGCGGCGGCCGGATATGCTCGCGTGCGGGGATGCGCGTCGGTTTCCTTGGCCCAGAACAAGTAATACTTGTTCCAGAGCTCCCGCACGCCGAGCTTCGGCGGAAAGACGAGGTGCTTCTTCCGGTACGCGGCGAGCTTCGCCGCTTGCTCCGACTTCTCCCTCTTGGCTTTCTCCGCCTTCGCCTTGTCAGTCTTTGGGGCCATGGCGGACGCGGCGGAAGGAAGGGGGCGAAGGGCTCGGCGGCGGCGGAGGTGTGGAAGCAGAGCGCAAGAGAGATCTCTGGAGGAAGGAGACGATGTAATGAGGGCACAAGGAGGGGAACCGCGCCCGCTTCCTCTGCTTTTATGGGGGAGTGGGGGGCGTTTCACCCTTTCCATCAAGAGATCGTGGGCACGTCCCATCCCACGACGCCGCGATCGACGCGTGCCGTTACGGTGGGGTGCGGCGGATACGGAAGTGGATTCGGCGCGTCGCGGGCCGCGGGCGCCCGTGCACTGTTTTGGGCCTGGCCCAACAGCGCTCGGCACCGTGTGTGGCCCAGGCCTGGGGGCTCCTGTCGGTGTACTAAGGTAGGGGTACCTCAGTACCCCAACTTGTGCACGGGCAGTTGCAGCTTCCCGCGGCAGGGTTTACCGCGTGCTCGCCGGAGACCCTCCTGCTCCTTATCAAACCATTCAAAAACAAAGTATACAAGAAAGAAGACCGAGACCCCGGCAAGAGGAGCTTGCCGGGAAGGCCGTACCAGGCTCAAGACTTCCCCACTAACACAAGGCCCTGGCAAGAGGAGCTTGCCAGGAGGACTAGAAGACACGCCTCGGCGCTTTATGCGCCCCGGCAAGGGCCCGGGGAGCGGCAAGCTCCCGGGCCCAGCAAGATCAAGGCCCCGGCAAGGTGCTTGCCGGGAAGACTGCGTTGTGTGCCCGCGCTCCAGCTCATCGGCCCACGCGTCGCCCCGGGGGCCTATCCAGGGACGCGTGGCGGATGGCTGTGCAGCCTGGGGTACACGGTGGCACTCCACGGTGGTGGAGTCATCGCCGTGGCAGACGGAGACGCTAAGGCGGGAGCTTTTGGGGTCGACGGCGACGGGCATTAAATGCCCTTGTCCCCCACTGTCAAAGTAGGTATAGACCACTGTTCCGCACTGTAGCTCCACTGTTCCCGCACTGTTACAACTACCACCTCTTTTACGTTTTTACCCCTTTCTCCTACATTGACACCTGTCGGTGACCCCTTACACTATAAAAGGAGGCCCATGCACAACGTGGAGGGGGTTCGGAACCTAGATCACTCTCACGCTTGGTGTAGCTGCTTCTTCAAGCTCCCGAGCACCCAAACTCAATACATAACTAAGCAGGAGTAGGGTTTTACGCGTCTACCGCGGCCGGAACCTGGGTAAAACTGCCCGCGTGCTCGCTACGATCTGCTCTTTGTGCTCCCTCCGCCCTCGTACCGCACAGACAAGGGGCTCCGGTCCCATAGGTGTTCGTGGCGGACAGTTTCCCCCGACACATCGCTATGTGATTAACACCCAAAGAGTACTAAGGTGTGATCATGTTTTGCTTCATGAGAGAAGTTTAGTCAACGGGTCTGTCACATTCAGATCCGTATGTATTTCGCAAATGTCTATGTGTCTACAATGCTCTGCATGGAGCTACTCTAGCTAATTGCTCCCACTTTCAATACGCATCCAGATTGATACTTAGAGTCAGCTGGATTTAGTGTCAAAGCTTGCATCGGCGTAACCCTTTACGACGAACTCTTTATCACCTCCATAATCGAGAAACATTTCCTTAGTCATCTAGTTACTAAGGATAATTTTGACCGCTGTACAGTGATCTACTCCTGGATCACTATTGTACCCTCTTGACAAACTCATGGCAAGGTACACAACATGTTTGGTACACAGCATGGCATACTTTATAGAACTTATGGCTGAGGCATAGGGAATGACTTTCATTCTCTCTATATTTTTCTGCCGTGGTCTGGCTTTGAGTCTTACTCAACTTCACACCTTACAAGTCAGGTAAGAACTCCTTCTTTGACTGATCCATTTTGAACTACTTCAAAATCATATCAAGGTATGTACTCATCGAAAGTCTTATCAAGCGTCTTGATCTATCTCTATAGATCTTGATGCCCAATATGTAAGCATCTTCACCAAGGTCTTTCTTTGAAAAACTCCTTTCAAACACTCCTTTATGCTTTCCAGAAAATTCTACATCATTTCCGATCGATAATATGTCATTCACATATACTTATCAGAAAGGTTGTAGTGCTCCCACTCACTTCTTGTAAATACAGGCTTCACCGCAAGTCTGTATAAATCTATATGCTTTGATCAACTTATCAAAGCGTATATTCCAACTCCGAGATGCTTGCACCAGTCCATAGATGGATCGTTGGAGCTTGCACATTTTGTTAGCACCTTTAGGATTGACAAAACCTTCTGGTTGCATCATATACAAGTCTTCTTTAATAAATCCATTAAAGAATGCAGTTTTGTTATCCATTTGCCAGATTTCATAAAATGCGGCAATTGCTAACATGATTCGGACAGACTTAAGCATCGCTACGGGTGAGAAAGTCTCATCGTAGTCAACTCCTTGAACTTGTTGAAAAACTTTCGTAACAAGTCGAGCTTTGTAAACAGTAACATTACTGTCAGCGTCAGTCTTCCTCTTGAAGATCCATTTATTTTCGATGGCTTGCCGACCATCGGGCAAGTCAACCAAAGTCCACACTTTGTTCTCATACATGGATCCCATCTCATATTTCATGGTCTCAAGCCATTTTGCGGAATCTGGGCTCATCATCGCTTCCTCATAGTTCGTAGGTTCATCATGGTCCAGTAACATGACTTCCAGAACCGGGTTGCCGTACCACTCTGGTGCGGAACGTACTCTGGTTGATCTACGAAGTTCAGCAGTAACTTGATCCGAAGTTTCATGATCATCATCATTAGCTTCCTCACTAATTGGTGTAGGAATCACTGGAACCAGTTGCTGTGATGTACTACTATCCAATTCGGGAGAAGGTACAATTACCTCATCAAGTTCCACTTTCCTCCCACTCACTTCTTTCGAGAGAAACTCCTTCTATAGAAAGGATCCACTCTTAGCAACAAAGACCTTGCCTTCGGATCTGTGATAGAAGGTGTACCCAACAGTTTCTTTTGGGTATCCTATGAAGATTTACTTCTCCGATTTGGGTTCGAGCTTATCATGTTGAAACTTTTTCACATAAGCATCACAGTCCCAAACTTAAAGAAATGACAGCTTAGGTTTCTCGTCAAACCACAGTTCATACGGTGTCATCTCCACGGATTTAGATGGTGCCCTATTTAACGTGAATGTATCTGTCTCTAATGCATAACCCCAAAAACGATAGTGGTAGATCGGTAAGAGACATCATCGATCGCACCATATCTAATAAAGTACGGTTATGACGTTCGGACACACCATTACCCTATGGTGTTCCAGGTGGCGTGAGTAGTGAAACTATTTCACATTGTTTTTACTGAAGGCCAAACTCGCTAACTCAAATATTTTACCTCTACGATCATATCGTAGAAACTCTTATTTTCTTGTTACGATGATTCTCCACTTCACTCTGAAATTCTTTGAACTTTTCAAATGTTCTAGACTTGTGCTTCATTAAGTAGATATACCCATATCTGCTCAAATCATCAATGAAGGTCAGAAAATAACGATACCCGCCGCGAGCTTCAACACTCATTGGTCCACATACATCTATATGTATGATCTCCAACAAATCTGTTGCTCGCTCCATTGTTCCGGAGAATGGAGTTTTAGTCATCTTGCCCATGAGGCATGGTTCGCAAGCACCAAGTGATTCATAATCAAGTGATTCCAAAAGTCCATCACTATGGAGTTTCTTCATGCGCTTTACACCATTATGACCTAAACAGCTGTGCCACAAATAAGTTGCACTATCATTATTAACCTTGCATCTTTTGGCTTCAATACAATATTATGAATATGTGTATCACCACGATCGAGATCCAACAAACTATTTTCATTGGGTGTATGACCATCGAAGGTTTTATTCATGTAAACAGAATAACAATTATTCTATGACTTTAAATGAATAACCGTATTGCAACAAATATGATCAAATCATATTCATGCTCAACGCAAATGCCAAATAACATTTATTTAGGTTTTACACTAATCCTGAAAGTATAGGGAGTGTGCGATGATGATCATATCAATCATGGAACCACTTCCAACACACATCATCACTTCACCTTTAACTAGTCTCTGTTCATTCTGCAATTCTCGTTTCGAGTTACTAATTTTAGCAACTGAACCGGTATCAAATACCCAGGGGTTGCTATGAACACTAGTAAAGTACACATCAATAATCTGTATATCAAAATATACCTTTGTTTACTTTGCCATCCTTCTTATCCGCCAAGTATCTAGGGCAGTTCCACTTCCAGTGACCATTTCCTTTGCAGTAGAAGCACTTAGTTTCAGGCTTGAGTTTTAGCTTTGGGTTTCTTCACGGGAGTGAAAACTTGCTTGTCATTCTTCTTGAAGTTCCCCTTCTATCCCTTTGCCCTTTACTTGAAACAAGTGGTCTTGTTAACCATCAACACTTGATGCTTTTTCATGATTTCTACCTTCGCCGACTTCAGCATTACGAAGAGCTCGGGAATTCCTTTCGTCATCCCTTGCATATTATAGTTCATCACGAAGTTCTACTAACTTGGTGATAGTGACTAGAGAACTTTGTCAATTACTATCTTATCTGGAAGATTAACTCCCACTTGATTCAAGTAATTGTAGTACCCAGACAATCTGAGCACATGCTCACTGGTTGAGCTATTCTCCTCCATCTTGTAGGCAAAGTACTGTCAGAAGTCTTATACCTCTCGACACGGGCATGAGTATGAAATACTAATTTCAATTCTTGGAACATCTTATATGCTCCGTGGCATTCAAAACATTTTTGAAGTCCCGGTTCTAAGCCATAAAGCATGGTGCACTTAAACTATCAAGTAGTCATCATACCGAGCTTTTGTCAAAACGTTCATAACGTCTACATCTGCTCCTGCAATAGGTATGTCACCTAGCGGTGCATCAAGGACATAATTCTCTATGCAGCAATGAGGATAATCCTCCGATCACGGAACAATTCCGCATCATTGCTACTAACATCTTTCAACTTAGTTTTCTCTAGGAACATATAAAAAATAAACGGGGAGCAACATCGCGAGCTATTGATCTACAACATAGATATGCTAATATTACGAGGACTAAGTTCATGATAAATTAAAGTTCAATTTAATCATATTACTTAAGAACTCCCACTTAGATAGACATCCCTCTAGTCATCTAAATGATCACGTGATCCAAATCAACTAAACCATGTCCGATCATCACGTGAGATGGAGTAGTTTCAATGGTGAACATCTTATGTTGATCATATCTACTATATGATTCACGCTCGACCTTTCGGTCTCCAGTGTTCCGACGCCATATCTGCATATGCTAGGCTCGTCAAGTTTAACCCGAGTATTCTGCGTGTGCAAAACAGGCTTACACCCATTGTATTTGAACGTAGAGCTTATCACACCCGATCATCACGTGGTGTCTCGGCACGACGAACTTTCGCAACGGTGCATACTCAGGGAGAACACTTATACCTTGAAATTTAGTAAGGGATCATCTTATAATGCTACCGTCGAACTAAGCAAAATAAGAAGCATAATAAGATAAACATCACATGCAATCAAAATATGTGACATGATATGGCCATCATCATCTTGTACTTTTGATCTCCATCTCCAAAGCACCGTCATGATCACCTTCGTCACCGGCGCGACACCTTGATCTCCATCGTAGCATCGTTGTCGTCTCGCCAACTATTGCTTCTACGACTATCGCCACCGCTTAGTGATAAAGTAAAGCAAATACATGGCGATTGCATTTCATACAATAAAGCGACAACCATATGGCTCCTGCCAGTTGCCGATAACTTTACAAAACATGATCATTTCATACAAAACTGTATAACTCATCATGTCTTGACCATATCACATCACAACATGCCCTGCAAAAACAAGTTAGACGTCCTCTACTTTGTTGTTGCAAGTTTTACGTGGCTGCTACGGGCTTAGCAAGAACCGTTCTTACCTACGCATACAAAACCACAACGATATTTCGTCAAGTATGTGTTGTTTTAACCTTCACAAGGACCGGGCGTAGCCACACTTGATTCAACTAAAGTTGGAGAAACTGACACCCGCCAGCCACCTGTGTGCGAAGCACGTCGGTAGAACCAGTCTCGCGTAAGCGTACGCGTAATGTCGTTCTGGGCCGCTTCATCCAACAATACCGCCGAATCAAAGTATGACATGCTGGTAAGCAGTATGACTAGTATCGTCCACAACTCACTTGTGTTCTACTCGTGCATATCATCTACGCATAGACCTGGCTCTGATGCCACTGTTGGGGAACGTAGTATTTTAAAATTTTCCTACGATCACGCAAGATCTATCTACCAGATGCATAACAACGAGAGGGGAGAGTGAGTCTACGTACCCTCGTAGACCGAAAGCGAAAGCGTTAGAACAACGCGGTTGATGTAGTCGTTCGTCTTCACGGCTCGACCGATTAAGCACCGAAACTACGGCACCTCCGAGTTCTAGCACACGTTCAGCTCGATGACGTCCCTCGAACTCCGATCCAGCCGAGTGTCGAGGGAGAGTTCCGTCAGCACGACGGCGTGGTGACGATCTTGATGTTCTACCGTCGCAGGGCTTCGCCTAAGCACCGCTACAATATTTATCGAGGAGAACTATGGTGGAGGGGGGCACCGCACACGGCTAAGAGATCAAGAGATCAATTGTTGTGTCTAGAGGTGCCCCCCTGCCCCCGTATATGAAGGAGGGAGGGAGAGGCCGGCCCTAGAGGGGGCGCACCAAGTGTGGGGAGTCCTACTAAAACTCCCAAGTCCTAGTAGGATTCCCCTTTCCTTTCCGGAGTAGGAGAGAAGGAAAGAGGGGGAGAGGGAGAAGGAAAAGGGGGCTGCACCCCTTGTCCAATTCGGACCAGAAGGGGGGTGCACGCCTCCTTCCTTTTGGCCTCTCTCCTCTATTCCCATAACTCCCCGGTACTCCGAAAATACCCGAATCACTCGGAACCTTTCCGATGTCCGAATATAGTCGTCCAATATATCGATTTTTACGTCTCGACCATTTTGAGACTCCTCGTCATGTCCCCGATCTCATCCAGGATTCCGAACTCCTTCGGTACATCAAAACTCATAAACTCATAATAAAACTATCATCGAAACCTTAAGCGTGCGGACCCTACGGGTTCGAGAACTATGTAGACATGACCGAGACACGTCTCCGGTCAATAACCAATAGCGGAACCTGGATGCTCATATTGGCTTCCACATATTCTACGAAGATCTTTATCGGTCAAACCGCATAACAACATACATTGTTCCCTTTGTCATCGGTATGTTACATGCCCGAGATTCGATCGTCGGTATCTCAATACCTAGTTCAATCTCGTTACCAACAAGTCTCTTTACTCGTTCCGTAATACATCATCCCGCAACTAACTCATTAGCTGCAATGCTTGCAAGGCTTATAGTGATGTGCATTACCGAGTGGGCCCAGAGATACCTCTCCGACAATCGGAGTGACAAATCCTAATCTCGAAATACGCCAACCCAACAAGTACCTTCGGAGACACCTGTAGAGTACCTTTATAATTACCCAGTTACGTTGTGACGTTTGGTAGCACACAAAGTGTTCCTCCGGTATTCGGGAGTTGCATAATCTCATAGTCATAGGAACATGTATAAGTCATGAAGAAAGCAATAGCAGTAAAACTTAAACGATCATAGTGCTAAGCTAACGGATGGGTCTTGTCCATCAGATCATTCTCCTAATGATGTGATCCCGTTGATCAAATGACAACTCATGTCTATGGCTAGGAAACATAACCATCTTTGATCAATGAGCTAGTCTAGTAGAGGCATACTAGGGACACTCTGTTTTGTCTATGTATTCACACATGTATTAAGTTTCCGGTTAATACAATTCTAGCATGAATAATAAACATTTATCATGATATAAGGAAATAAATAATAACTTTATTATTGCCTCTAGGGCATATTTCCTTCACCTGGAGCCCTGGTGGCCCCCCTCCGGCCCTACTTCGGCCGTGTGGAAGCTTCCGGAACGCTGATTTTTTATATAATTTTTCCGGGATTTTTCTGACAGTTTTCGTGACGGGAAAACCTGAAATACAAAAACAGTAGAAAACAGAAGCTGGCACTGGGGTGCACTGAGTTAATAGGTTAGTCCAAATATGATCAAAAGTGTATGGAAGTGTATAAATAACATAGCAATATCACCCAAAAGAGGCATGGAGCTAGCAGAAATTATAGATACGTTTTGGGCGTATCAACATCCCCAAGCTTAATTCCTGCTCATCCTCGAGTAGGTAAATGATAACAAGAATAATTTCTGTGGTGACATGCTATTAACCATATAAGGACTTTTCATAGTTACATGACAAAAGCTTACTGAGACAATGAATCTGTAGTAATTAAGTTGCCTTATGAGAAAATCACAAAGAATTGAAAGTTTTACAATATGATACTGAAACATCAAATAGATTTGTAATGAGCATGGTGTGCAAATATGATAAAGTGATATCTCGCTTGCCCCCTTTAGTGAAGCAAAACATAAATGCAGGGGCACCTCCAAGGTTTAAGTGATGACTAGATACAATGATTTCAGAATAAACGATATCGCAATCATGCAAAAGACAATGCTACTTTGGGACAATGCACATTACACTCAGAATGACAATCATGCTCTCAGTAGTTGGTGCTTTTAAAAGAAGGTGGAGACTCTCGAACCGTGGCTTTTGTTGGCAAGGTTGAAAACCCGTGGTCGGAAACAAAGACAAAACATGTACCAGAGCCCTTGGTTTTTAAAAACAGAGGTAATTATTATTATTATTTAGATTATGCATGTTTCGTCAACGAATGCTAGCAGACAACTCAATCACTTCTTGAGATGGACAAGTTTCGAGGAACGGCTCCCGAATGAGGACGATCACATCCTCTTAATCTCCTTTGTTTATCACTGCCAAAGTTTTCTAATTTCTCATGAACAAAGCGTGAAGGAGGGTTTGTTTGTTATATTAATTTTGATCCGGGCGCACTCTTTGCCAGTTCCTTCTCGTATTATGGGCTTGCACATTAGACATGCAATCCCGGGGTGAAGCTTGTCCAACTTAAAAATATCATGAATTAACTACTACTTCCTCATGAACTAAAACAGAGGCACAAAATAGGAATGCTTTTTTGAATAGTTTTCGAGATGGTACATGAAAGTCTTCGTTAGGAATGGCAGGTAAATACCATGTATAGGAAGGTATGGTGGACTCATATGGCATAACTGGTTTAAAAGAATTTGGATGCACAAGCAGTCAGTCCGCTTAGTACAGGCGAAGGTTAGCAAAAGACTGGGAGTGACCAACTAAAAGAGCAATGACGGTCATAATCATGCAGAGCGACAAAGCAACATTGAATCAGGCATGGAAGTTATATCGCTACTCAGAAATAAAAGATCATCCAGGCTTGACAGACTTTCTTTACAGTCTTAAATATGCGTGAGCATACGCCAAGTCAATCAAAATAAATTCTTGAAGGTAGATATTGCTAAACCATACCACATCATAGGCAAACAAATCATGTTGGTACTCCAATAACACATTGGGAACCCCCCAGCTATTTGAGACTAACCATAAGAAAACATGAACTACTAAGCGCCATTATGCACGTAGCATTTTTATCATAGACATATCAACCAATGCAACAGAAGCAAACTCTCTTAATAAGATAAGCATGATACTAAAGAGAGTTCAAGCAACCAACTAAACAAAAGCTCTTTAAAAAGATAAGCATGAAAACTAAGAGCTAAGCATGATTGTAGCTATTGAAAGACCAAGAACATACACAGCAAAGATAGACATGAACATTCTATGTTATGTTCTAGGTTGAAGTGGAGCGTTTTTCTCTCCCACACAAAGAAAGCTGAGTTCCGACTCGTTATGAAAAGCTAAAGAAAACTAAAAAGGAAACTAAGAGCAAGACGCTCCAAGCATAGCACATAACACATGATGTGATAAAAATATAGTGGAACGAAAGACGAACTGATAATGTTGATGGAGAAGGGGATGCACGGGGGCATCCCCAAGCTTAGACGCTTGAGTCTCCTTGAATATTTATTAGGGGTGCATGGGGGCATCCCCAAGCTTGAGCGTTTGACACTCCTGAATCTTTTTATCATCTTCCCTCGCACACTTGAAAACTCCCTTCATACATAACTCATCATAATCTGATTAGCGAGGTTAGTACCCATAATAAAATAATTGTTCCTTGCTGGAAATAAAGATATTCTTGAAGGTCTGCTGTTTCTCAAGATTGCCAAAAGGTTTTTGCAAAGAAAAAGCAAGCTCAAGGTTTGCAAAATGAAGGAAAGGCAAAACAGGACAGAATCTGTGAAAAACAGAATAGCAGGTAGTAAACGATTTTTTCGGGGCACTTCTGCAACTCTAATCAAAAAACTCAGAACAGATGCACGAAAGACAATTGTATAGAGCACGCTGTCGAAAAAATTCAGACCAAAAAGATGATCTGGTGATTTTATACGAATTTTTCTAGCAAGGACAAGATCTGTTTCCTGGACAGCACGTCACAACTTTTGAACTTTCTTGCAATCAGAGGCTACACTTGGCACAAAACTGAAAAGTAAAGTTACAATGATGGTGCTACTATAGTAACAACATCAAGACACAACAAAAGCAAAATAAAAATTTATTCATTGTGGGTTGCCTCCCAAAAGCGCTTTCTTTTATGCCTTTAAGCTAGGCATAATGCAAAAAGATCAAGTCTTATCAAGAGTAAAAGAATAGCTAGCCCGTATAACGGACTCAAAAGGTAACTTAATCTTTTTTCTAGGGAACTATTCCATCCCTTTCTTGAGAGGAAATTGGAATTTTATATTCCCCTCTTTCATGTCAATGATAGCACCAACGGTGCGTAGAAAAGGACGTCCCAAAATAATTAGACAAGAAGGTTCACATTCAATATCCATAATAGTGAAATCAACGGGAACGTAATTGTCATTGACAACGATAAGAACATCGTCGATCCTCCCCAAAGGTTTCTTTATGGAAGAATCAACGAGAGGAGCACCAAAAGAACAAGAATCAAAAGGTTTCAATTTAAGCATATCATATATTCTTTTGGGCATAACGGAGGTACTAGCTCCAACATCACATAAAGCATAGCAAGAGAAGTTATTCAACTTAATTTTAATCATAGGATCCCAACCATCTTCTAGCTTTCTAGGTATGGAGGCTTCTACTCTAAGTTTCTCCTCCCTAGCTTTGATGAGAGCATTAGTGATATGCTCTGTGAAGGCAAGATTAAGCGTGCTAGTGTGGGGATCTTTAGACATTCTCTGTAGAAAGGTGACAACTTCCGAGATACTACAATTATCAAAATCAATTTTATCATTATTGAGCAGAATTGTAGTGTCATCTTCTTTGTTTGAATTGCTCTCTATTATAAGAGTTTGAACGTCTTCCCAAGTTTGGGAAGCATAGGAGCAACTTTAAACTGAGGCTCATACTCTTTTCCTGGAAGACCATGCCATGGGCATAACTCTCCATTAAGACTAACATAATCACAAGGTTTATTACTTTTGTAGATCCCGACAGTGGTGATTGGCGTGATGGAAGAAGGGGTGTACTCCTCCCATTTAGTGTTTTTGGTGGAACCCATAGCAGCAAGCAAGCAAGATAACTATTTTTGTGATTTTCGATAAAAGATACTAAAGCAAAAACTGAAAGGTAAACTAACAAGACTAAAAGCAAAGGCAAAAGATAGCATGCAACTCCCCTATCTTGAAGAGTGGAGTCCCCGGCAACGGCGCCAGAAAACTTTGCTTGATGGCTTCTCGCCCCTCGTTGGTTACCCCAAGTGGAAGGTTTGAGATGTAGTGTAGCGGAAGTTTTCCCTTGGCAAAGATACCAAGGATCGATTTCCCCTGAGACTCCTAGTTTCAACAAGAAGGTGTCAACTGCTAACGGCGCCAGATATTAGCAATCAACATGGACCTGCACACAGATACAAATAACTTTGCTCCCAACGAGTACAGAGAGGTTGTCAATCCCTCCGGCCTTGTCGTTTACAAAGGATCAACGCAAGTGATAATAGTGATAGGTATAATTGCAAATAGTAAGTAAAAGCGGAAAGTAAATAGCGGATGTGATCAATGATGGTAATATGGACCGGGGTCCCATGATGTTCACTAGTGATGTCTCTCTCCCAAAAGACGATAAAACAGCTATGTGAGGTAAATGAATTACAGCTGGGCAATTGACAGAATTATGTGCGCAAACCAATGCTAACTATGTTGCAAGAAAGGTAGAGGTTCAAAGCATGGGCGGTACGCCAAGGCAAGTAGACCGAAATCCATCTGCATCTACTACTAATCATCCACCTTGAGATATCTATCCAGAACATCTCGCTGGTATTAAGTTGCGAGTCCCACCCATAGTGTAAACTCAAAGCAACAGACAACTGCATTAAAAGAACTTTGCGTAAAGTAAACAATCCTTGCACCCGCGGGCACAAGCACCGTTGTTTTCCCCCTTGTGGCAACATCACATCCCCTAGACTCATGTTTCTGTCACTCAAGCTAGTCATCGAGGGGCATGAACCCACAATCAAGCATAATGTTCCCTCTTGGAGTCACTACCTACTACTTGGCCAAAGCAATAAATAACAACGGGGAACATGCAAGAATTACTTACGAACATAAATATAAAAGAGGTGAATCAAATATATTACTCAAACACAATCTGAACATAATCTCACAATCCATCGGATCCCAGCAAACTCAACATAGCAACAACATAAGGATTACATATGTGCCTCGATCATGTAGGGCAGCTCACGAGGTCTAATTAGTGAAGCACAAGAAGGGGAGGAGAACATCACATAGCTACTGGTCATGGACCCATGGTCCAAGGGAGACTACTCACAACTCATCCGGGAGGCGTCCATGGTGGTGGAGAGGCTCCCGGTGTTGATCCTCCCCTCCGGCAGGGTGCCGGGAAGAGTTCTCCTGGTGCTCCCGATCTTGGAAGCGCGGCGGCGGCGGAACAGAGATGAGATCGCGAAAAAGGGTTCCGTCCTCGAGGGTTTCGGGACGCGATATAAATATATGCCAAAGGGGGGCATCAGCGGAGGCCTGGGGGGCGCAGGCGCCCCCCGGCGCGGCCAGGAGGGGGCCTGCACCACCAGGGCGCCTGGAGCCCTGGTGGCCCCCCTGCGGCCCTACTTCGGCCGTGTGGAAGCTTCCGGAACGCTGATTTTTTATATAATTTTTCCGGGATTTTTCTGACAGTTTTCGTGACGGGAAAACGTGAAATACAAAAACAGCAGAAAACAGAAGCTGGCACTGGGGTGCACTGAGTTAATAGGTTAGTCCAAATATGATCAAAAGTGTATGGAAGTGTATAAATAACATAGCAATATCACCCAAAAGAGGCATGGAGCAAGCAGAAATTATAGATACGTTTTGGACGTATCAAACACTGTGCTTCCTAAGTAGACTTTCTGTGCTTCCATGGTGCATCTGTTTTGCTTCCATAGTGCATCATTCATGCATCCAGTAATTTTTCTGCGCATTGCATCTTGTTTGATTCGTTGTCTTGTTTTCTTGTGTTTGAGTAGAGCCGGAAGCTGAGACCGAGTACGAGCACGAGCACGAGGTTAGTACCGAGCTTGAGAACGAGGACCCCTCTTACGATCCCATCGACAACTCTTCAGGCAAGATGACCGAACCCGGATACCATCACTATCTTTGCCTATTGCTAGAAGTCTCGATCTATAGTTTTGCCTCGATGCCCATGTTTTTCCTGTCAGCCTCCTATTGTAACCATGAACCTGTTTAACCACCCTACCTATGCAACCCATTGATTGGCTATACGTAGGCTTCGCTCAGCCCCTCTTATAGCATTGCTAGTTGCAGGTGAAGATTGAAGATTCTTGCTTCTTGTTGAAGCTTGTTGGGATATCACACTATATTAATTATTGAATGAAATCATCTATATATTGGCAATGGGTGGAAGGCTAAGCCTTTTTCTTGGTGATTTGTTCCACTCATGCCGCTAGGAACCGTATAAACCGGTGTTATGTTCCTTGATTATGCGTTCCTCACACGGTTGGGGTTATGGGACCCCCTCGATAAACCGCTAAGTGCTAAGTCTTTTCCAGAAGTCCCAACATTGGTACTATTCTCCTAATAACTAATAAAACTTGCATAGGGTCTTGCAAACCCGAGTTCTTAATTAACAACCCCGGGCCAGTGCTCCTCATGAGTGTTGGTCCGAAACGGGGAGTCTGCGGGGCCACCACGAGGAAACTCGAGGATTGGTAAAAACCTATAGAATCGCCCATCCGGTCGTGGCCTAAGACTAGATACGCGCGGCTATTGTCAGTGTGTCGGCACGCCAGGAGGATTTGCTGGATTAGCCTTACCTTAGTCGGAGTATCTTGAGCACGGGATTCCGAGAATACTCGGGCCTTCCCACCTTGGAGTTGCGACTCCGCGGATCGTGGGCTTGTCATGGGCCAAGTTGGCACACCCCTTCAGGGTTATGAACTTTCGAAAGCCGTGCCCGCGGTTATGTGGCAGATTGGAGCTTGTTAATATCCGGTTGTAGAAAACTTGACACCATGTTCCAATACACTACCAGCGTGTGTACCGTGACGGTCATTTTCCGAAAGGGACTCGGGAAGTGAACACGGTGGGGTTATGTTTGACTTGCTTTAGTTAGGATCACTTCGTGATCATCTCTCGACCGAGGCACCTTCTCTTCTCGCTCTCTTTTACGTAAGTTAGTGCTAGTGCTGCTGTAGACTCTTGTTCTTTCTTCAGCCTTGTTCCACACCCAAGGCTTGAATAGTCGTGTTACCCGGGAACGGGATTGCTGAGTCCTCTGTGGCTCACAGTTACTTCACCACACCAGATGCAGGTACGATGGTGAGCTACACAGGCGATGGTACTGAGCTAGACTGGGAGTACGACGAGGAGCATAGCCGTTACTACGTGAACTATCCGGTTGATCAGTAGAGCTTCTACTAGGATTCGATCTAGACCTGTGGTTTAATGTTATGTTAGGTATCTTGTCATTTGGATCTTTACCCTTAGATGGGCTCTGATGTTTATCTGAATGATTTTTGAACATGTAATGTATTTGTGTGACGTGGCGAGTGTAAGCCAACTATCTTTTCAGTTTTCCATCCCTATTTTTACATGAGATGTGCAAAGGTACCAAACTTGCGATCATTCCAGAATGGGCTTATATCTTTAAGTCGTGCCTCGACACGTAGGAGATATAGTCCCATCCTGGGCATTACACCGTGCCATGAACAACTATGGCGTCAAGATCAAGCATATCAGAAGTGACAATGGAACTGAGTTCAAGAATACCGGCCTTGATCTTTATCTGGATACAATGGAAATCACTCATGAGTTCTCAGCTCCGTACACACCTCAGCAGAATGGCATCGTAGAGCGCAAGAACAGAACCCTAATTGAGATGGCTCGAACGATGCTCGATGAATACAAGACACCAAAAAAGTTCTGGCCCGAAGCTATTGATACTGCATGCCATATCATCAACCGTGTTTATCTTCACAAGCTTCTTGAAGAAAACGTCATATGAACTACTTACTGGCAAGAAGCCAAATGTCAGTTACTTCAAGGTATTTGGAGCTAGGTGCTGGATCAAGGATCCACATCACAAATCAAAGTTTGCACCAAAAGAACATGAAGGTTTCATGCTCGGCTATGGAAAGGACTCGCACTCCTACAGAGTCTTCAACATCTTTCTCTATAAAGTGGTTGAAACTGTGGATGTGCGGTTTGATGAAACAAATGGCTCACAAAGAGAGTTCCTGCCAAATGTGTTGGATGAAGCTTCACCTAGTGAATCTATCAAGCTAATGGGAACAGGTGAAATCATGCCTTCTGAAGCACAGCCTGACGAGGAACTCATCATTTCTGCTCCTAATCAACCTGAAGACAATGCTCAGCCTGAAGGCAATCCTCCTGATGACGAAAATGAACAGCAAGAGCAAAATCTTCGTCCAGCACATCCCCGTGTTGCAAATGAAGTACAAGTTGAGAAGATAATTGACAACATAAATGCACCTAGTCCACTCACTCGTTCAAGAGCAACACAGCTAGCAAATTTCTGTGGGCACTTTGCATTTGTCTCAATATCTGAACCCAAGAAAGTTGCTGAAGCCTTCATGGAACCTGAATGGATTAAAGCTATGCAAGAAGAGCTTCAACAGTTTGAGCTGAACAACGTATGGGAACTTGTCAAGCGTCCTGACCCCCGCAAGCACAACATAATAGGCACAAAATGGATATATCGCAACAAGCAAGATGAGCATGGTCAAGTTGTCAGAAACAAAGCTTGTCTCGTTGCTCAAGGATACACTCAAGTTGAAGGGATTGATTTCGATGAAACATTTGCTCCTGTGGCTAGGTTTGAAGCTATTCGCATACTGGTAGCCTATGCAAATCATCACAACATCCTTCTGTATCAAATGGATGTGAAGAGTGCTTTTCTCAATGGAAAGATTGAAGAAGAAGTGTATATTGCACAACCATCTGGCTTTGAAGATCCAAAACGTCCTGATATGGTATACAAGCTCAACAAGGCACTGTATGGCCTCAAACAAGCCCCTCGTGCTTGGTATGACACACTCAAAGACTTCCTGAAGAGCAAAGGCTTCAAACCTGGTTCCCTGGATCCCACACTCTTCACGAAGACATATGATGGTGAACTATTTGTTTGCCAAATCTATGTGGACGACATTATCTTCGGTTGCACTGACAAAAGATACAGTGATGAGTTCGGTCACATGATGCAAGAGCAATATCATATGTCAATGATGGGTGAGCTGAAGTTCTTCCTTGCTCTTCAAATTCATCAGCAAAGCAATGGCATCTTCATATCTCAAGAGAAATACCTCAAAGATTGTCTGAAGAAGTTTGGTATGCAAGACTGCAAAGGATACATGACGCTTATGCCAACTAAAAGGCATCTGAGTCCCGACGCCAATGGTAAAGAGTTCAATCAAAAGGTATACCGCTCCATGATTGGTTTTTTACTTTATTTATGTGCATCTAGGCCATATATTATGCTTAGTGTTTGCATGTGTGCTCGATTCCAAGCGGCATCAAAGGAGTCGCATCACTTAGCTGTGAAGCGAATTCTTCGACATTTGGCTTACACCCCCAACACTAGGATTATGGTATCCAAAGGGCTCAGAGTTTGATCTAGTTGGATTCTCAGATGCTGATTATGCTGGTGACAAAGTTGATCGCAAGTATACATCAGGCACATGTCACTTTCTGGGACGATCACTTGTCTTTTGGTCTTCAAAGAAGCAGAACTGTGTATCACTCTCCACTGCTGAATCTGAATACATTGATGCTGGATCTTGCTGCACTCAGCTTCTCTGGATGAAGCAAACTCTCAAGGACTATAGTGCCCATCTGAATCATGTGCCACTCTACTGCGACAATGAAAGCGCCATCAAGATTGCCAACAACCCAGTTCGGCACTCAAAGACAAAGCACATTGAAATTCGTCATCACTTTCTCAAAGATCATGTCATAAAGGAAGATATTGATATCATACACGTCAACACTGAAGAGCAGCTGGCAGATATCTTCACAAAGCCCTTGGACGAGAAAAGGTTTTGCAAGTTGCGGTGTGAGCTAAATATCTTAGAATCCTCAAATGTCTTGTGTGTCAGGCACACATCCTAACACTTATGCATGTTGATGACTTAGATGTGCAACACACAAAGTAAAGTATGTCTTCAATCAATGAAGACTTACACTCTGAGTGTGAATACATTAACGCGGAATTTGACTTCGGAGCGCCACGATAATTGTGCGTCGTGTATGGGTCTAATACTTCCTATACGGTGGGTAATGCCACCACCAAATCTTTGGTTGAAGTGTTTCTCTTGGCGTTACATTTGCAAAGTCTTCGCATTTGGTTTATCTTCATATAGGATATATATAGACTTGTGTTTTGTCCTCTACATAATTCACTTATAGCTATGTCTTCTTATTTGAATCTTTTGAACTAAGTGAATGTGATCGGACCCTAACCTCTCTATGCTTTCTCACCTCAAACCCTATCTATCCAAATCATATGCATTATGTTGGAACCGTTGAATGTCTTCTCTGCGTCCTTATCAGCAGAAGATACAGAGACAAACTTTAAATCTGTTTTTAATGCTCAATCATTTATGCCTGAAACTCGGAGAAGCTGGAACGGCCACCCCGACAGTCCAGGCGTGCGTGGGATCGTGGGTGTGACGCCCGAGACCGACGTCCCAGAAGATTCCAGAAGGTTCCAGAAGATTCCAGATGTTCCGGGTTGCCCGTGTGTTCTTTGTGCTTGTGTTTTTTACTTTGCATCGCATCATGTCATCATGCCATCATGTCATATTAATTTTTGCATCTCAACTTAAATTAATTCGTGTGGACCTTCGGCCCATTTAAATCGAGGGAAGAAGGTCTTCTCTTTAAAACATATAAAAGCCTCCTAATATTTAGGGAGCTATATAAATAATATTCCATTGCTCCGGAATCACCATAACACACTTGCATAATTTTCCCCATGTCTCTTAATTCTAGTTTCACCTTCAAATCCTTGCCAATAATTCTTTCCCGTGTTTCGAGGTTCTTCCAAAAACCCCTCCAACAATTTTATTAAATTCCTGACATTTTTGTGAGTCCAGGGATTATTACTTCTTGTCCTAAGCCTTTTTCTAGCACCTCTTTTTCTTTCTTCTTCTTGTTTTTTTTCTGTTTTATTTTTGGAAAAAAAAACAGCAGAAGGAAGAGGCCAGCAGCCAGGCCCTCCCTGGCCCATCTCCTCCCTCCTCCTTTCCCTCCTGGCCAGGCCCAAACCCCCTTGGCCCGCACTCCCCAACCCTAGCGTGCGCACCGCATCGCTCGCCTCTACCCGCTCGATCCCTCCCTCTCCCTCTTAGCGCCGCCGCCACCCTCTCGTCCGTTTTCTCCCTCGACCCCGCACCCCTTCTGGCTCGATCCTCCCTCCGTTCTCCTCGTACCTCTCCAGCCCGCCCCGTAGCGCGCCTCCACCCGAGCGACTCCAGGCCCGCGGCCTCCCCGCATCGGCCGTCCTCCCGTCGACCGCCGTCCGCCGGCCAGGGGCCCTCGCCTCCGTCCCCTCTGGCCTCCCTCCTTCCGCTCCGTCCGCGAGCTCCTCCCAAGCGTCTTCCCCGTCGCGCGGCCAAGAGGCCCTTCCTCTGGCCTCGGGCGCCCGCATCCTCCAGGAAGAGCCCCTCCGTCCCCGAGCCTGCACCTCCCTCCGGCCGGCCAGCAGCCGGTGCCCCCCAAGCGAGCGCCCTTCTTCATCCCGGGCGGCGACAGCCCCTGTTTCGCCCATCCTCGCCGCGGCCAGAGGCCACCGCACCTCTGCCTCCAGGTTCTCGCCTCCAGCAAACGGGAGCCGTCGGCCGCCCTGATGCCTCCGAGCCTGCGGCCACGAGAGGCGCCCCGACCTCCTCCTCTGCACCTCTCCGCCTCCATCCAGTGGAGCCCCTACCTCGGCCTCTTCTTCGTCTGGCCCGAGCCAGCAGCGCCGCACCCTCCGCGCCAAGACCCCGAGCGGCTGTTCCCCTCCTCTGCTTCGTCCCGGGGAACTCGAGTTGCTGCGCCGTGGCCTCGTCTCCGTGCAGCCTTGTTTTGCTCCTGTAGTTTTGTTGTTTTTTTTTGTGTGTGCCCGTGCTGTAATTTTTGGACAGGTGACCCGCGTACGACTACCGGCGACCCGACCAAGTACCCCTTCGGAGAAGTACATCTACGAACTCGTCGTGAGAACCGATTTTGGCAAGTACATCTACGGCCCGAACATCTACAAAACGCCCCGTGTACGACTACCGACGCCCGGAAAACGACCAAGTTCCACTACGTCCACGACGACCTTATGACAAGTACCTCTACGGATCATGTACAACTACTGTCGCTGGATGACCACGAGTACCACTACCGCCGCCCGAGTACAACTACTTCCCTCGACGACACGTGTACCACGACTCGCGAGAACGACTCCTTCCTCTACGATCTCGAACCGTCCTGAAACAATTGTTTCGAAGGTATAACCTCGAGTCGTGACCCGTGTGATGCTTGTTGCGTGTTGTATGAAATGTTTCACTTGTGCTCCGTGCCCGTTGTGCCGTTTCGTCCCTTTGTCATGTTCCTCGGTTGCCTCGTCACCGACTCGTGGGAACCCGGTAACGGGAACACCCCACCTTTTATCTTGTTTGGCTCGCTCTCCATCATCTTTTGCACCGGTCTCTCAACGAGTTACCGGTACCGATATGTTGCATGGCTTCATTTTCGGATCGTTGCCGTGGCACCCTTTTCTTCCACCACAGTGACAATGCTTCTTATCCTCTTAAGTCAACCTGTTAATAAAATTGCATAAACTTGAATCTTGTCATCCGCATCATGTTAACAACATTATATATGTGTGAATTGTTGTTGCTTATAATTACTAAACATGCTCATGGGGATTTTCCGGATATGTTGTTGTTATTCTCCGGCCTCATTTAAAATGCCTAATAGTGTAGTTTTTTTATGCTTCACCTCTTGCCATGTTAAAAACATTTAATCTTGTCTTGTAATTAAATGAGAGTCAACTAAATAATTAAATGTGGTGTTTCGTCAATATGCAACTCGTTGCATATTGATCTCCACTTAACTTGTAGTATTTGTTTGTGCACTTTGCCATGCCATGCATATTTAAACCGGACATGCATCATACTTGGATGTGCATCGTATGCCATGTTTATGCTTGGGTGTTTACCGTGTTGTTTCTTTCTTTCCGGTTGCTTCTTGTTAGCCTCGGTTTCGTTCCGGAGTTGTGAGGTTTCTCTCGACTGTGTTGCTCCGTCTTCGTGGATCCGTTCTTCTCCCTTGTGGAATTCCAGGCAAGATGACCGAACCCGGATACCATTACTATCTTTGCCTATTGCTAGAGTATCGTTCTTTAGTTTTGCCTCGATGCCCATGTTCTTCTTGTCAGCCTCCTACTTGTAACCAATTGCCATGTTTAACCACCCTACCTATGCAAACCGTTGAATGGCTAAGTATGCTTCGCTCAGCCCCTCTTATAGCATTGTTAGTTGCAGGCGAAGATTGAAGATGCTTGCTTCATGTTGAAGTTTGGTTGGGTTATATCACACTATATAAATGCTTAAAAATGAAATCATCTATATACTGGCAAGGGTGGAAGGCTAAGCCTTTTGCTTGGTGTTTTGTTCCACTCATGCCGTTAGGAACCGTATAAAACGGTGTTATGTTCCTTGATTTTGCGTTCCTAACACGGTTGGGGTGTATGGGACCCCCTTGATAAACCGCTAAGTGCTAAGTCTTTTCCAGCAAGTCCCAACCTTTGGTACTATTTGCCTAATAACAAACTAATAAAAAACTTGCATGTGGACTAGCTATCCCTTTTATTTTAATTCAACAACCCCGGGCCAGTGCTCCACATGAGTGTTGGTCCGAAACGGGGGTTCTGCGGGGCCACCTCGAGGAAACTCAAGGTTTGGTAAAAACCTGTAGAATCGCCCATCCGGTCGTGTCCTGAGACTAGATACGCGCGGCTACCTATCAGGGTGTCGACACGCCGGGAGGATTTGCTGGATTAGCCTTACCTTAGTTCGGTTTAACTTGAGCACGGGATTCCGAGAATACTCGGGTCTTCCCACCTATGGAGTTGCGACTTCGCGGATCGTGGGCTTGTGATGGGCCAAGTTGGAACACCCCTGCAGGGTTTGAACTTTCGAAAGCCGTGCCCGCGGTTATGTGGCAGATGGGAGCTTGTTAATTCCGGTTGTAGATAACTTGACACAATGTTACTAATACACTACCAGCGTGTGTTCCGTGACTGTCAATTTCCGGATAGGGATTCGGGAGTTGAACACTGAGGGGTTATGATTGTGAGCTTGTAGCTAGGATCACTTCGTGATCACTTCTCGCCGAGGCACTTCTCTTCTCGCTCTCTTTACGTAAGTTAGTGCTAGTTGCTGCTGCAGACTCTTGTTTGTTCCTTCACCTCTCGTTCTTTCTTCAGCCTTGTCCTCACCCAAGGCTTAAATAGTCTTGTTACCTGGGAACGGGATTGTTGAGTCCTCTGTGGCTCACAGTTACTTCACCACACCAGATGCAGGTTCAGCCGAGTTTGATGCAGGAGTTGGATCAGTTCTTCTCTTGGAGTTCGTTGAAGAGTTTGGCCGTTTGCTTGTGACGTTTCGATGTTCAGTAGTGGTTTCTACTAGGATTCGATCCTGACCTGTGGCTTTATGTTGTTTTGGTATCTTTCTTTGGATCTTACCCGTAGTCGGGTTGTCATGTTTTGAATGATGTTATGCTTATGTAATGTATTGTGTGAAGTGGCGAGTGTAAGCCAACTATCTCCTTTTGCAATTTAATCCCTCTTTTACATGAGTCGTGCAAAGATACCAAACTTGAGATCATTCTAGGATGGGCTTATACCTTTAAGTCGTGCCTCGACACGTAAGAGGTATAGTCCCATCCTGGGCATTACAAGTTGGTATCAGAGCCTTCTCCGACCTAGAAGCCCCCACTGATTGATCGAATCGTTGACGGTTGAGTTTAGGCACACACTGAAAACTTTTTGAGTCCTATATTATATCGGAGAGTAGGATTTCTTTGCTTCTCATCCCCTTTCTCTCTGGTGAGGACTCCTGACGTCTACTCTTACCTCTTCTACTTTCAAAAATCGCACAAATTTTTTTTAGGATCCCGCGAGTATTCTGGGATTGTTTCGATGTTCTTGTGACAAGGATATTGTTCTCGATGCCCCCTGTTACCGAGGAGTTGAGCTTCGGGGTATCATTGACACAAGTATATCGCGGCAGTACTAAATACTTAAGACGGCCGACATCGAAAATCTCCCCTATACGGCCAGTGGCAAGATAACCCCGACATCACCCAGTACTGGGGAGGTAGTTCGAGAGTATTGCCATAGCTTGTTATAGTGGATGCTTTTCGAAGGTCCGAGGTAAACAGTTTCCGAGAAAGACTGGTTATGTGTTGAAGGATGGATACACCTGGATGTAGGTTTAGAGTTGATTGCGCGGTGCTTCCCGTGTATCCCCAACACCTGATTGCATAACTGGAAACTTTCGGAAATCTATAGGTGGGTTTATCCAGTAGTTCTAGGCATTCTTCCAACGGATGCACGATATGAAGTTTGGGGTTTTACATTGAGTGAAGTGGTTTTATGGACTTGTTCTGATCGGGAGTTGCATCTTAAAGGGTCCTTGGCTATGCTGATCCGGGGATGGCAAAACCCTTTTGTAACACGTTCCATGAGCTTTCAGCACGAAGATGTCGAACGAAGCTTCTATCTTGTGTTTGTTCTATCTGCTCTTTGTTTCCTTTTATTTACCTTTTGTTCTCCTAGTGGCTTCTCGTCAAGTTGATGTACCTGCAGAACTCATTCGTTCAATCCTCTGTTCGGATGATATTGTGAAGACCTGCTGCTACACATCTATCCTTGTTTTTGTTTTGATTCTGGTATTCGAGTTGCTTCGTTGTCAAATGTTGATTCCATACCTTTCTTAATCGGTATTCTCATATTTCTATGGGAGTGCTAGTCCTTCTTAACCATCGAGATCTTCATGTTAATTCTTTTTTTCAACCGGTGCCCTTTTTGTTCATCTCAAGTTGTCTTTGTTTTTCCCACCCTCCCACCCTTCTTCTTCTTGGAGCCAGAAATTCTCAGATGAAGTATCCATTTTATTCATGTGATGTTTCTTCATTCTTTTCCTTCAATGTCCTTATCCGGTGATTTTCGCGAAGATGCTCAAGAGCTTCAAGTTCTTCATTCTTTTGTTCTCAAATTATGCAGGTGGATGTAATTCAAGATTTCGGTGTTGATCTTATCATTTTCCTCTTTTCACAATGCTTTCTTATTCCGGCGCACCAATTAATCTTTCTCCTCTTGCTATTCTTATCCGGAGTGTTGAAGATATCTCAGAAGATTCGTGTTTCCATTCTTAATCCTTTCAAACTATTTTGAGATTGTTATCTCATTCAAGCCATTTAATTCAACCGGTGCAATATCTCTTAAGCAATCTTTTCCAACGGTGTTTTCTTATGAGTGGGCCATAACCCACAGGTCTTTTTCCAGGATCTTACCTAACTCTTCCAATTTTTCCGGAGTTATACTCAAATTCTTTTCAAATGTGACGTAAGAATGATTTCCATCAGTCACATGCCTTCTCCAAGATCGATTTCAAATTCTTGTTCATCATTGGTTCAACCTTTTAATTCTTCATTCCGGAGTGCTCAATAATTCTTATGGCATTTCTCGTCTTCATTCTCAACATTTGAAGACCGCAGAAGTGTTTCTCTTAAATCTTGGCCTGTCTTCTTGAAGATTCATGGTTCTAGCTTCATGCCATCCTCATTATTGTTTTGATTGTGAGGAATTCTTTTATAACCATCCGAAGCATTCTTGAATTCTTTTCCTTGTGTTCCTCCGAAGGCCATCATTTCAGAATATTTCTTCGTTCTCAGTTTTCAACTTTGTCCTCCAAATATTCTTCATTGATGTCTCTTCGTTCGTCTCCATATTTTTACGGTGGTTCTTTCAAGTTTACTCTTACGTTGTTATCGTTTTAATTCATTTTGTTCTTTTCATAATCCTACTGGTGCTTCGTTGAAGTTTTACCCAAGGTTGTACTAGATCTCTCTTTAATCCTTTCCAACGAGAATAAGTAGTATGCCAAATCCTTTGGTTGTCATCAATTTAAATTGGTGAAGGAGATGCATGACATAATTCTTATTCTTGTTCCTTCCAAGTGTTTAATTCTTTTGTCCGGAGCTTGTTCATCATATCATATTCTCGGTTCTAAATTCTTCATCTTGTTTTCCGGAGATCCATGTTGTTTCAATTATATCATTTTCAAGCTCCATCTAATTCATCGCAGGCCTTGAATCTTATTCCTTTCATCTTTCACTTCTCATGCTTTCATTACCAGAGTTCTCATGGTGGTTCATCATGTTTTAATTCATCCTCGAATTCTTCATCAAGATTCTGTTGGAGCTTAAGCATTCTTCATCATGCTTTCCAATTGCAATTCTTTCTACCTTATCTTTTCAGATGGGGTTATGTCATTTTGACAATTCCTTCATGTTTTATGTTTCACGAGTTGTCAAGAATGAGATAATTAAAACCATCATTTCTTTCTCTTTAGGAGATCCTTTTCAACCCCTCCTTTTATCTCTTGGAGTTATCTTGGGTTGTATTTTACCTAAAAGCTTTCCCTAAGGATTGTTGCTAATTATGGTGCTTATAAATGACCCAAGTTCTTCATTTATCCTTCCGGTGAATAAGTTTTTTTCATCTCCTTGTTGATCTCAATCCAATCAATTGTTTTTGTTAGTGGTTGGTTGTCACCTCTTAATTTTGAGATGTTTTCCATAAGCCCACAACGAGCTTATTCTTTCGTTGTTGAATTTCCAACAACTCCGTTCAACCCTTCTTCGTATGGATGCTCTTTCAATTCAATTTGGTGGGAGAAGTTGTCATTTTCTTCTCCATTCTTTTTCTTTCTTGGATATATATGCTATTCTTTCATTCCGGAGGCTTTCTGATGTTGCTCTCTCCAAACCATCATATCGTTTTATCGAGATCATGTTCTTTCTCTTTTATCATTTAACCGGAGTGTTGTATTCTTAATTCTAGTTCCCTCATATTTTCATGTTTTGCCTGTCTCTTAACCGGAGTGCTGTCTGAATCTTTCTTACCCTTGTGTCATTCTTTCAATTGTTTCGGAGGCAATATGTTGTTGTTTTCATCAAGTATCTTTCCAACTTGGCAAGTTCATGTTAATTCCTTCCATTTTCAGACGGAGTGCTGTCCAAATTCTGTCATTCTTATTCCTTGGCTATAACATTGCGGTTTCATATTCTTTTGGTTCGTAAGCTCTTGTTTCATGTCTTTCAACCTCCAAGGTTCTCTTTGTGTTCCTTGTTCCTCCTTTTACCGGAGTGCTCTTAACTTCGTTCATCTCCGTTGCTTTCTTCTTCAACTTGTTCAACCTCTCAAGGTTCTTTGGTTTCACTCGTCTGTCAAAGAAGCAACTTTGTTTTACCTCTTCCTCTTCCGTTTTTACCCGGTGACATCTCTAGGATCTCGGGTCGAGATCCTCTGTTAGTGTGGGAGAGTTGTGACGCCCGAGACCGACGTCCCAGAAGATTCCAGAAGATTCCAGATGTTCCGGGTTGCCCGTGTGTTCTTTGTGCTTGTGTTTTTTACTTTGCATCGCATCATGCCATCATGCCATCATGTCATATTAATTTTTGCATCTCAACTTAAATTAATTCGTGTGGACCTTCGGCCCATTTAAATCGAGGGAAGAAGGTCTTCTCTTTAAAACATATAAAAGCCTCCTAATATTTAGGGAGCTATATAAATAATATTCCATTGCTCCGGAATCACCATAACACACTTGCATAATTTTCCCCATGTCTCTTAATTCTAGTTTCACCTTCAAATCCTTGCCAATAATTCTTTCCCGTGTTTCGAGGTTCTTCCAAAAACCCCTCCAACAATTTTATTAAATTCCTGACATTTTTGTGAGTCCAGGGATTATTACTTCTTGTCCTAAGCCTTTTTCTAGCACCTCTTTTTCTTTCTTCTTCTTGTTTTTTTTTCTGTTTTATTTTTGGAAAAAAAAACAGCAGAAGGAAGAGGCCAGCAGCCAGGCCTTCCCTGGCCCATCTCCTCCCTCCTCCTTTCCCTCCTGGCCAGGCCCAAACCCCCTTGGCCCGCACTCCCCAACCCTAGCGTGCGCACCGCATCGCTCGCCTCTACCCGCTCGATCCCTCCCTCTCCCTCTTAGCGCCGCCGCCACCCTCTCGTCCGTTTTCTCCCTCGACCCCGCACCCCTTCTGGCTCGATCCTCCCTCCGTTCTCCTCGTACCTCTCCAGCCCGCCCCGTAGCGCGCCTCCACCCGAGCGACTCCAGGCCCGCGGCCTCCCCGCATCGGCCGTCCTCCCGTCGACCGCCGTCCGCCGGCCAGGGGCCCTCGCCTCCGTCCCCTCTGGCCTCCCTCCTTCCGCTCCGTCCGCGAGCTCCTCCCAAGCGTCTTCCCCGTCGCGCGGCCAAGAGGCCCTTCCTCTGGCCTCGGGCGCCCGCATCCTCCAGGCAGAGCCCCTCCGTCCCCGAGCCTGCACCTCCCTCCGGCCGGCCAGCAGCCGGTGCCCCCCAAGCGAGCGCCCTTCTTCATCCCGGCCGGCGACAGCCCCTGTTTCGCCCATCCTCGCGGCGGCCAGAGGCCACCGCACCTCTGCCTCCAGGTTCTCGCCTCCAGCAAACGGGAGCCGTCGGCCGCCCTGATGCCTCCGAGCCTGCGGCCACGAGAGGCGCCCCGACCTCCTCCTCTGCACCTCTCCGCCTCCGTCCAGTGGAGCCCCTACCTCGGCCTCTTCTTCGTCTGGCCCGAGCCAGTAGCGCCGCACCCTCCGCGCCAAGACCCCGAGCGGCTGTTCCCCTCCTCTGCTTCGTCCCGGGGAACTCGAGTTGCTGCGCCGTGGCCTCGTCTCCGTGCAGCCTTGTTTTGCTCCTGTAGTTTTGTTGTTGTTTTTTGTGTGTGCCCGTGCTGTAATTTTTGGACAGGTGACCCGTGTACGACTACCGGCGACCCGACCAAGTACCCCTTCGGAGAAGTACATCTACGAACTCGTCGCGAGAACCGATTTTGGCAAGTACATCTACGGCCCGAACATCTACAAAACGCCCCGTGTACGACTACCGACGCCCGGAAAATGACCAAGTTCCACTACGTCCACGACGACCTTATGACAAGTACCTCTACGGATCATGTACAACTACCGTCGCTGGATGACCACGAGTACCACTACCGCCGCCCGAGTACAACTACTTCCCTCGACGACACGTGTACCACGACTCGCGAGAACGACTCCTTCCTCTACGATCTCGAACCGTCCCGAAACAATTGTTTCGAAGGTATAACCTCGAGTCGTGACCCGTGTGATGCTTGTTGCGTGTTGTATGAAATGTTTCACTTGTGCTCCGTGCCCGTTGTGCCGTTTCGTCCCTTTGTCATGTTCCTCGGTTGCCTCGTCACCGACTCGTGGGAACCCGGTAACGGGAACACCCCACCTTCTATCTCGTTTGGCTCGCTCTCCATCATCTTTTGCACCGGTCTCTCAACGAGTTACCGGTACCGATATGTTGCATGGCTTCATTTTCGGATCGTTGCCGTGGCACCCTTTTCTTCCACCACGGTGACAATGCTTCTTATCCTCTTAAGTCAACCTGTTAATAAAATTGCATAAACTTGAATCTTGTCATCCGCATCATGTTAACAACATTATATATGTGTGAATTGTTGTTGCTTATAATTACTAAACATGCTCATGGGGATTTTCCGGATATGTTGTTGTTATTCTCCGGCCTCATTTAAAATGCCTAATAGTGTAGTTTTTTTATGCTTCACCTCTTGCCATGTTAAAAACATTTAATCTTGTCTTGTAATTAAATGAGAGTCAACTAAATAATTAAATGTGGTGTTTCGTCAATATGCAACTCGTTGCATATTGATCTCCACTTAACTTGTAGTATTTGTTTGTGCACTTTGCCATGCCATGCATATTTAAACCGGACATGCATCATACTTGGATGTGCATCGTATGCCATGTTTATGCTTGGGTGTTTACCGTGTTGTTTCTTTCTTTCCGGTTGCTTCTCTTGTTAGCCTCGGTTTCGTTCCGGAGTTGTGAGGTTTCTCTCGACTGTGTTGCTCCGTCTTCGTGGATCCGTTCTTCTCCCTTGTGGAATTCCAGGCAAGATGACCGAACCCGGATACCATTACTATCTTTGCCTATTGCTAGAGTATCGTTCTTTAGTTTTGCCTCGATGCCCATGTTCTTCTTGTCAGCCTCCTACTTGTAACCAATTGCCATGTTTAACCACCCTACCTATGCAAACCGTTGAATGGCTAAGTACGCTTCGCTCAGCCCCTCTTATAGCATTGTTAGTTGCAGGTGAAGATTGAAGATGCTTGCTTCATGTTGAAGTTTGGTTGGGTTATATCACACTATATAAATGCTTAAAAATGAAATCATCTATATACTGGCAAGGGTGGAAGGCTAAGCCTTTTGCTTGGTGTTTTGTTCCACTCATGCCGTTAGGAACCGTATAAACCGGTGTTATGTTCCTTGATTTTGCGTTCCTAACACGGTTGGGGTGTATGGGACCCCCTTGATAAACCGCTAAGTGCTAAGTCTTTTCCAGCAAGTCCCAACCTTTGGTACTATTTGCCTAATAACAAACTAATAAAAAACTTGCATGTGGACTAGCTATCCCTTTTATTTTAATTCAACAACCCCGGGCCAGTGCTCCACATGAGTGTTGGTCCGAAACGGGGGTTCTGCGGGGCCACCTCGAGGAAACTCAAGGTTTGGTAAAAACCTGTAGAATCGCCCATCCGGTCGTGTCCTGAGACTAGATACGCGCGGCTACCTATCAGGGTGTCGACACGCCGGGAGGATTTGCTGGATTAGCCTTACCTTAGTTCGGTTTAACTTGAGCACGGGATTCCGAGAATACTCGGGTCTTCCCACCTATGGAGTTGCGACTTCGCGGATCGTGGGCTTGTGATGGGCCAAGTTGGAACACCCCTGCAGGGTTTGAACTTTCGAAAGCCGTGACCGTGGTTATGTGGCAGATGGGAGCTTGTTAATTCCGGTTGTAGATAACTTGACACAATGTTACTAATACACTACCAGCGTGTGTTCCGTGACTGTCAATTTCCGGATAGGGATTCGGGAGTTGAACACGGAGGGGTTATGATTGTGAGCTTGTAGCTAGTATCACTTCGTGATCACTTCTCGCCGAGGCACTTCTCTTCTCGCTCTCTTTACGTAAGTTAGTGCTAGTTGCTGCTGCAGACTCTTGTTTGTTCCTTCACCTCTCGTTCTTTCTTCAGCCTTGTCCTCACCCAAGGCTTAAATAGTCTTGTTACCCGGGAACGGGATTGCTGAGTCCTCTGTGGCTCACAGTTACTTCACCACACCAGATGCAGGTTCAGCCGAGTTTGATGCAGGAGTTGGATCAGTTCTTCGCTTGGAGTTCGTTGAAGAGTTTGGCCGTTTGCATGTGACGTTTCGATGTTCAGTAGTGGTTTCTACTAGGATTCGATCCTGACCTGTGGCTTTATGTTGTTTTGGTATCTTTCTTTGGATCTTACCCGTAGTCGGGTTGTCATGTTTTGAATGATGTTATGCTTATGTAATGTATTGTGTGAAGTGGCGAGTGTAAGCCAACTATCTCCTTTTGCAATTTAATCCCTCTTTTACATGAGTCGTGCAAAGATACCAAACTTGAGATCATTCTAGGATGGGCTTATACCTTTAAGTCGTGCCTCGACACGTAGGAGGTATAGTCCCATCCTGGGCATTACAGTGGGACAACTCCAAATGTGTTACATGTCCGCCACGTGTCCCTCAGATGTGAACCACCAGGGGCACCTGCGTAAATGCGCTGTGTCGTCTCCTATCCTTATAAATGCCCGTCCCATCACGCTCAAAAACTCTTCTACCACCTATCCACCTCGACCAGCACTGATGGGCCTCTAACCCCTCGTTGGTTACCCCAAGTGGAAGGTGTAAGATGCAGTGTTGTGGAAGTGTTTTCCCTTAGCAAAGATGCCAAGGATCGAATCCCCAGAGACTCCTAGGTTCAACAAGTAGGTGTCAACTGCTAACGGCGCGGATTAGCAATCAACGTGGACCTGCACACAGATACAAATAACTTTGCTCCCAACGAGTACAGAGAGGTTGTCAATCCCTCCGGCCTTGTAGTTCACAAAGGGTTAAACGCAAATGATAGTAGTGATAGATAATGTTTGCAATAGTAAGTAAAAGCGAAAAGTAAATAGCGGATGTGATCAATGATGGTAATATGGACCGGAGTCTCATGATGTTCACTAGTGATGTCTCTCTCCCAAAAGATGGTAAAACAGCTATGTGAGGTAAACGAATTACAGCTGGGCAATTGACAGGACCACGAACGCAAACCGATGCTGATTACATTGCAAGAAAGGTTGAGGTTCAAAGCATGGGCGGTACGCCAAAGTAAGTAGACCGAAATCCATCAATATCTACTACTAATCATCCACCTTGAGATATCTATCCAGAACATCTCGCTGGTATTAAGTTGCGAGTCCCACCCATAGTATAAACTCAATGCAACAGACAACTGCATTAAAAGAACTTTGCATAAAGTAAACAATCCTTGCACCCGCGGGCACAAGCACCGTTGTTTTCCCCCTTGTGGCAACAGCACATCCCCTAGACTCATGTTTCTGTCACTCAAGCTAGTCATCGAGGGGCATGAACCCACAATCGAGCATAACGTTCCCTCTTGGAGTCACTACGTATTACTTGGCCAAAGCAATAAATAACAACGGAGAACATGCAAGAATTACTTATGAACATAAATATAAAAGAGGTAGATCAAATATATTACTCAAGATCAATCTGAACATAATCTCATAATCCATCGGATCCCAGGAAACTCAACATAGCAACAGCATAAGGATTACATATGTGCCTCGATCATGTAGGGCAGCTCACGAGGACTAATTAGTGAAGCACAAGAACGGGAGGAGAACATCACATAGCTACTGGTCATGGACTCATGGTCCAAGGGAGACTACTCACAACTCATCCGGGAGGCGTCCATGGTGGTGGAGAAGCTCCCGATGGTGATCCTCCCCTCCGACAGGGTGCCGGGAAGAGTTCTCCTGGTGCTCCCGATCTTGGGAGCGGCGGCGGCGGCGGAACAGAGATGAGATCGCGAAAAAGAGTTCCCGTCCCGAGGGTTTCGAAGGACGCTCTAAATATATGCCGAAGGGGGGCACCAGACGGGGCTCGGGGGGCCCCGGCGCGGCCCAGGGGGGCGCGCCGCCAGGGCGCCTGG